>JAXCHB010000149.1:1707500-2907500 GCA_036926305.1 Uropetala carovei
CCCAACCAGGTATCCTTCCCCACACCCCCAATCCTCTCCTTCCACAGACCTCCCAACCTAGCCAACATCTTGTGGAGAAAAGAACCCCCATCACCCACTCCTCTGCATCCTGCAGGGTCCCACCCCTGCCGCAGGCCACGATGCCTAACATGCCCTATAAACCAACCATCCAACTCATTCTCAAACCCCACCACCAACATCACCTACCCCATAACTTCCCCTACCAACTGTACCACCTGCAACGTCATCTACCTACTAACCTGCACCCAATGCTTTTACGTCGGCCTCACCAGCAATTCCCACAACATTCACATGAAAGGCCATCGAAAAAGCGTTAGTCTTAAACGACAGCCACACGTGGCCGTTCATAAGAATAATCACAATCTTAGTTTCAATGTTTGTTTCACGGTGAGGGGCATCCGCACCCTCCCGGACGACGCTTCCTCCCCCTAAATCCGTCAATGGGAACTGGTCCATATCCAAATCTTAAACTCTTTCTCTCCTCCCGGCCTCAATATCCATTAATATCTCAATATCCGTTAGTATTTCTTCTTTCCAATCCATCTTTCCCCTTTCCCCCCTCTGCATCCTCCAATCCCTGACCTTTCCACGCTCCCTTCCCTTACACCCTCTCACTTTCATCCAGTGTCACTGCCAAATCAGTTGTCTCACTTGTGCTGACAAACGGATCATCCCGAAAGCTCCAATAACTTCTACAAATGTCTCTCTCCAACACCCCAGCGGCTCTCCTTCCGGTAAGTGTTCATATAGACACACATGCAAATGCGTGCACACACACACACAGACACTAGTCAATATGTGCTTGCATTCTGCAAGCATTTTTACAATTTCAAATTATTCCCAGTTGATGTTGTACATAATCATATAACCGTGCCAAATTTGGAGTTTGTAGCTCATTTAGAAGTGCCTTATAATTGTAATCCTTGTATGGGGCAATAATGGGGCAAAACAGCCCCTCACATTATGAATTATTACAATCACATTTTTTCCTTCTATTGTAACTAAAAACCCATAATTCTGCCAAATTTCAAGTTTGTATCTCATTAAGAACTGCCTTATAATTTTCATACTCGTATGGGGCCGAAAAGGGGCAAAATCGCCCGTAAAAATTGAAATTTTTGCAATTTTATAAATTTAATCTTAGGTTGCAATGAAATTTCTATAATCGTGCCAAATTTCAAGTCTCTGGGTCCTATGCTGCTGTCTCAACTTTTTTGTTCTCGTATGGAGCAATAATGCGGCAAAACCGCCCCAAAAATGAGGATTATATCAATATCAGATTTCCTTCATTAGGTGTAGCTTAACATTAACAGCATAAAAATATAAGCCTCTGATTCCCATTAAAAGTTTACACATATGAAAGCATTAAGCCTGTTGCCTAAGAAGCCTATTGGTAGACAGAAAAATTACCACTTATTTGCTATAAAAACTATAAATTTACACTAATTCTATGTGGACTTGAATTCTGTCTTGAAAAATAAGAAACTACAATTTATATCCTATCCGACAGTTTAAGTCTCGAGTTCGTATCTTGACGGGAAGTAATTTTAAAATGCAAATATAAAAACCTCTACACTGATTTACATGTTTTCTTAAGGGGCAAAAAGGGGCCAAAATAGCCCCTTAAAATTGAAATTTCGAAAGTTTTGGATTTTTTCCTTTGGTTGTGTCCAAAAACTATCCTTCTATATTGACTCTTCTTACAGAGGATATAAATAAGATAGAGATAGATATATTATATATATATACATACATACATATATATATATATATATATATATATATATATATATATATATATATATATATATATATACACACATATGTGTGTGTGTGTGTGATCGGCTTTTGGACACAACCAAAGGAAAAAATCCAAAACTTTCGAAATTTCAATTTTAAGGGGCTATTTTGGCCCCTTTTTGCCCCATTTTTGGCCCATATGAAAACATGCAAATCAGTGTAGAGGCTTTTATATTTGCATTTTAAAATTATTTCCCATCAAGATACGGACTCGAGACAAACTGTCGGATAGGATATAAATTGTAGTTTCTTAATTTTGAAAAGGTAATAATAAGGTAGCAACAAGGTGTTGGAGGAAGCCCAGTGGACACTTACCTAGATTATAGAGCCGCTGGGGGTGCTGAGGACGCACGAAAAACACAAAAGAACAAAAACGACACAAAAATTGCCACAATATAGGACTTCCTCCATTAGGCATAGTTTAACATTAAAGGCATTAAAATATAAGCCTCTGATTCACATTAAAAGCTTACCCATATGAAAGTATTAAGACTGTTGCCTAGGAAGCCTATTGTTAGACCCAGACAAATTATCACTTTCTTGTGATAAAAACTATACATTTACGTTAATTCTACTCGGATTTGAATTCTGTCGTAAAAAAAGAAACTACAATTTATATCCTATCCGACAGTTTAAGTCTAGTGTTCGTCACTTGAAGGGATGTAATTTTAAAATGCAAATATAAAAACCTCTACACCAATTTACATGTTTTCTTATGGGCAAAAAGGGGCCAAAATAGTCCTTCAAAATAGTAATTTCGACAGTTTCGGATTTTTTCCTTTGGTTGTGACCAAAAACCTATAATCCTACCAAATTTCAAGTTTCTGGCACATCTGGAAGTGCCTCATAATTTTGTATCCTCCTATATATATGATATATATATATATATATATATATCATGTGTAAGAAGCATCTATATATTATAGATATACTAGTTAATATGTGCCTGCATTCTGCAAGCATTTTCAAATTATGGCATTTTTATAAATTCAAAGTATTCCCAATCGATGTTGTACATAATCATATACCCATGTCAAATTTGGAGTTTGTTGCTCATTTAGAAGTGCCTTATATTGTTAATCGTCGTATGGGGCAATAACGGAGCAAAACAGCCCCTAACATTAAGAATTACTACACTCTCAGACTTTTTCCATCTGTTGTAACTAAAAACCCGTAATTCTGCCAAATTTCAAGTTTGTATCTCATTAAGAAGTGCTTTATAATTATCACACTCGTATGGGGGCGAAAAGGGGCAAAAACATTAAAAATTGGAATTTTTGCAATTTTACAATTTTATCTTAGTTTGCTATGAAAATTCTATAATCGTGCCAAATTTCAACTCTCTAGGTTCTATGCAGCTGCCTCGCATTTTTTG
Organism: Uropetala carovei; assembly: GCA_036926305.1. Lineage (NCBI taxonomy): Eukaryota > Metazoa > Arthropoda > Insecta > Odonata > Petaluridae > Uropetala > Uropetala carovei. The sequence continues at coordinate 1,710,697 of JAXCHB010000149.1, forward strand.
TTCTCGCATGGGACCATAAGGGGCAAAGCCGCCCCTTAAAAATGAGAATTTTTGTAATTTTATAATTTTATCTTAGGTTGCAATGAAATTTCTATAACCGTGCCAAATTTCAAGTCTCTGGGTCCTATGCAGCTGCATCGCCGTTTTTGTTATCGAATTGGGCAATAATGGGGCAAAACAGCCCCAAAAATGAGGATTATATCAATATCGGATTTCATTCATTAGGTGTAGTTTAACATTAACAGCATTAAAATATATTTTCCTTAGCTTGTGACCAAAAGCCTATAAGCCTACCACATTTCAAGTTTCTGGCACATCTGGAAGTGCCTCATAATTTTGTATCCTCCTATATATATGATATATATATCATGTGTAAGAAGCATCTATATATTATAGATATACTAGTTTTTGATGTTTAACCTTTTTATAATTTCAAATTATTCCCAATCAATTTTGTGCAAAATCATATATCCGTATCAAATTTCAACTTTGTAGCTCATTTAGAAGTGCATTATAATTTTACTCGTTGCATAGGACAATTATGTGGCAATACAGTTGCTAACAAGGGGACGTTGTCAATTCGATGTCAAGGATCCGGTTGAAACTTCTTGAGGTGAAACTAGAGACAAAATAAGCGGACACGTGTCCCGGCTTTCTTCCCCATAGGCCCAAGTTTGAGAAAAAATGGGAAAAATAGATTTGCACGTAAAACGTATACCGGTATTTAAGTCGGACATTTCATAGAGCGCCGTGGCCGCGGTCGCTAAGGCGTTAGTATTGTTAAACTATAGGGTTGGTGGTTAAAATCCCACCATCTGCGAACTTTTTTTTCAATTTTATTTCCGTCTATTTTTTCAAATTCCAAGCTGGGTACGTTTCTCAACTTCGTTATTTGTGATTAAATGTTTTTTATAGTAATAAAATAATTTTTCATATTTTAATCTTTCATTTTTTATTTGCCAGCGGTAAAAAGAGGTGGTTCTCTCACTATTAACCATTCAACTGAATATTTTTAAGGCAAAGGCTTGGATGGTATTTATCGTAAAAACAAGGTAAGCACAGATATTCCTTGCACCACGTGCATCTTACGAAACTTATTGTGAAACATATGCACTTCCGTTTGCGTAGGTCTTGGGGAAAACAATCCTCCCGAACGTTCATGAAAACACTTCTGGTGTCCGCTAAGTTCGATGCATACCATGCATTCTGGTGCATTTCTCGGAATGCAGGTGAAGACAGCCACAAGATGCCATATTAATGTAAATTGCTTACCCATAAAAAATCGAACAGCCCCCGTTATATTTTGTTTATCGTGATTATCTGATAAAAACGAAGCATTGACGACGTCTTCATCGTCCGGTGCAAAGCTACTTCCAGAGGGTCCGGCAAGTGGATCGATCTCCATCGATAAATCGAATTGGTTCATGAAGGCAAAAGTCGAAATCAGGGAGGTAATCAAGACTCGTAAAATATTACGATAATCGTAAAAAAACGAAAAATCGCAATACTGAACGATCAAACAGCTAAATCGTAATCCAAAAAGAGCACAGAGGTCGTTAACGGTAGAGTAAGTGATCCGGGTGAGCAGAGGTCGATATCAAAAAAGCAAATCAAAGGAGTTAAGCGAGAGAAGCACGTAGCAAAAGCAGCGAACGGCAATAACTGAACTGGTGAAGATCTGCGGCCTTTAATTGTAAGAGCGATCCACAATAGCACGTGTATTGCAATACTGTCGCGGGGAAATATGTAGCGTTTTAGCGTGCGTGTCACCCCACTAGGCGTCACGGGCACCGTGAGAAACGCTCATTTAACGGCGTGGTGTGGCTATTTTTGCGTTGCACTTCGCTTTTTCTTCATACAAAAGCAAGGTCGGCTTCGTTTTTCAAGCTTCGACGATGCGTTACTTCTAATTTTGGTAAACCCGAAGAATAGTTCGTAGTTTACCAAAAATTAGTTTATTTAACTCGTAAATACTATAAAAAAACATTTAATCACAAATAACGAAGTTGAGAAACGTACCCAGTTTGGTATTTAAAAAAATAGACGGAAATAAAATTGAAAAAAAGTTCGAAGATGGTGGGATTTGAACCACCAACCCTATAGTTTAACAATATTAACGCCTTGAAATGTCCGACTTAAATACTGGTATACGTTTTACGTGCAAATCTATTTTTCCCATTTTTTCTCGAACTTGGGCCTATGGGGAAGAAAGCCGGGACACGTGTCCGCTTATTTTGCCTCTAGTTTCACCTCAAGAAGTTTCAACCGGATCCTTGACATCGACTTGACAACGTCACCCTATAAGATTTCGAATTTTCATGGTAACGAATTTCTTCTTTCTGTTGTAACTAAAAATCCATAATTCTGCAAAATTTCATGTTTGCATCTCATTAAGTACTGACGTATTATTTTCACACTGGTATGGGTCATAAATAGGGGAAAACCGCCCTTAAAATTTGGAATTTTCGCAGTTTTATTTTATCTTCGGTTGCAATAAAGGTTTTATAACCAGGCCAAATTTTAAGTCTTTGGGTTATATGGGCCTACCTCATCATTTATGTAGTCGTATGGAACAATACTGGGGCGAAAGAGCTCAAAAAATGAGGATTAGTGCAATATAGGATTTCCTTCATTAAGCTTAGTTTAGCAATAAAGGCATTAAAATATAAGCCTATGATTCGCATTAAAAGCTTACCCATATGAAAGGATAGAGCTTGATACCAAGGAAGCCTATTGTTAGACCCAGAAAAATTACCACTTTTTTGCGATAAAAATTATAAATTTACCCTAATTCTACTCGGATTTGAATTCTGTCTTCAAAAATAAGAAACTACAATTTATATCCTATCTGACAGCTTAAGTCTCGCATACGTATCTTGACGGGAAGTAATTTTAAAATGCAAATATAAAAACCTCTACACCAATTTACATGCTTTCTTATGGGCAAAAAATGGGGCATAAAGGGGCCAAAATGTCCCCTCAAAATAGGAATTTCAACCGTTTCGGATTTTTTCCTTTGGTTATGACTAAAAACCTATAGTCCTACCAAATTTCAAGTTTCCAGCACATCCGGAAGTGCCTCATAATTTTGTATCCTCCTATATATATATATCTATAATATATAGATGCTTCTTACACTTGATATATATATATACTAGTTGTTATGTGCTTGCATTCTGCAAGCATTTTCAAATTTTAGCATTTTTACAAATTCAAATTATTCCCAAGCGATGTTGTACATAATGATATAAGCATGTCAAATTTGGAGTTTGTTGCTCATTTAGAAGTGCCTTATAATTTTAATCCTCGTATGGAGCAATAATGGATCAAAACAGCTTGATACCAAGGAAGCCTATTGTTAGACCCAGACAAATTATCACTTTCTTGTGATAAAACTATAAATTTACGCTAATTCTACTCTGATTTTAATTCTGTCTTCAAAAATAAGAAACTACAATTTATATCCTATCCGACAGCTTAAGTCTCGCGTACGTATCTTGATGGGAAGTAATTTTAAAATGCAAATATAAAAACCTCTGTACCAATTTACATGCTTTCTTATGGGAGAAGAATGGGGCAAAAAGGGGCCAAAAAAGTCCCTCAAAATAGGAATTTCACCAGTTTCGGATATTTCCCTCTGGTTGTGACTAAAAACCTATAATCCTACAGAATTTCAAGTTTCTAGCATATCTGGAAGTGCCTCACAATTTTGTATCCTCCTATATATATATAAATATATATCATGTGTAAGAAGCCTCTATATATATACTAGTTAATATGTGCTTGCATTCTGCAAGCATTTTCAAATTTTAACATTTTTACAAATTCAAATTATTCCCAAGCGATGTTGTACATAATAATATAACCATGTCAAATTTAGAGTTTGTTGCTTATTTAGAAGTGCCTTATAATTTTAATCCTCGTATGGAGCAATAATGGATCAAAACAGCCCCTAACATTAAGAATTATTACAGTCTCAGATTTTTTCCATCTGTTGTAACTAAAAACCCATAATTCTGACAAATTTCAAGTTTGTATCTCATTAAGAAGTGCCTTATAATTATCACACTCGTATGGGGCCGAAAAAGGGCAAAACCAAACATTATAAATAGGAATTTTTGCGATTTTACAATTTTACCTTAGTTTGCCATGAAAATTCTATAATCGCGCCAAATTTTAAGTCTCTAGGTCCTATGCAGCTGCCTCGCATTTTTCGTTCTCGCAAGGGGCCGAAAAGAGGCAAAACCGCCCTTTAAAAATGAGAATTTTTTTAATTTTATCTTAGGTTGCAATGAAATTTCTATAACCATGCCAAATTTCAAGTCTCTGGGTCCTATGCAGTTGCATCGCCTTTTTTGTTCTTGAATGGGGCAATAATGGGGCAAAACAGCCCCAAAAATGAGGATTATATCAATATTGGATTTCCTTCATTAGGTGTAGTTTGACATTAACAGCATTAAAATATAAGCCTCTGATTCCCATTGAAAGCTTACCCATATGAAAGGATTGAGCTTGTTACCAAGGAAACCTATTGTTAGACCCAGAAAAATTAGCAATTTTTTGCGATAAAAACTATAAAATTACGCTAATTCTACTCGGATTTGCATTCCGTCTTCAAAAATAAGAAACTACAATTTATATCCTATATGACAGTTTAAGTCTCGAGTTCGTATCTTGACGGGAAGTAATTTTATAATGCAAATATAAAAACCTCTACACCAATTTACATGTTTTCTTATGGGCAAAAAATGGGGCAAAAAGGGGCCAAGATAGCCCTTCAAAATAGTAATTTCAACAGTTTCGGATTTTTTCCTTTGGTTGTGACCAAAAACCTATAATCCTACCAAATTTCAAGTTTCTGGCACATCTGGAAGTGCCTCATAATTTTGTATCCTCCTATATATATGATATATCATGTGTAAGAAGCATCTATATATTATAGATACTAGTTAATGTGTGCTTGCATTCTGCAAGCATTTTTAGAATTTCAAATTATTCCAATCATATTGAACAAAATCATGTAACTGCATCAAATTTCAACTTTGTAGCTCATTTAGAAGTGCATTATAATTTTATTCGTTGCATAGGGCAATTATGTGGCAAAACAGTCACTAAGATTTTGCATTATTTCAATATCGGATTTCGTCTTTCTGTTGTAACTAAAAACCCATAATTCTGCCAAATTTCATGTTTGTATCTTATTAAGAATTGCCGTATAATTTTCACATTGGTGTGGGGCATAAATAGGGCAAAACCAACCTTAAAATTTGAAAAATTCGCTGTATTTTATTTTATCTTCGGTTGCAATGAAATTTTTATAACGATACCAAATTTCAAGTTTCTAGGCCATATGGAGCTGCCTCATCTTTTTTGTTCCCGTTTGGAGCAATACTGGGGTAAAAACCCCCAAAAATGAGGATTATTATTACAGTATCGGTTTTCCTTCATTAGCCATAGTTTAACATTAAATATAGGCCTCTGATTCCCATTTTTAAAAATGCAAATATAAAACCTCTACACCAATTTACATGTAATCTTATGGGCAAAAAATGGGGCAAAAAGGGGCCAAAATAGCCCTTCAAAATAGGAATTTCGACAGTTTCGGATTTTTTCCTTCGGTTGTGACCAAAACCCTATAGTCCTACCAAATTTCAAGTTCCTGGCACATCTGGAAGTGCCTCATAATTTTGTATCCTCCTATATATATATATATCATGTGTAAGAAGCATCTATATATTATAGATATGAGGATACAAAATTATGAGGCACTTCCAGATGTCCCAGAAACTTGAAATTTGGTAGGATTATAGGTTTTTGGTAACAACCGGAGGAAAAAATCCGAAACTGTCGAAATTACTATTTTGAAGGGCTATTTTGGCCCCTTTTTGCCCCATTCTTTGCCAATAAGAAAACATGTAAATTGGTGTAGAGGTTTTTATATTTGCATTTTAAAATTACTTCCCGTCAAGATACAAACTCGAGACTTAAACTGTCGGATAGGATATAAATTGTAGTTTCTTATTTTTGAAGACGGAATGCAAATCCGAGTAGAATTAGCTTAATTTTATAGTTTTTATCGCAAAAAATTGCGAATTTTTCTGGGTCTAACAATAGGTTTCCTTGGTAACAAGCTCTATCCTTTCATATGGATAAGCTTTTAATGGGAATCAGAGGCTTATATTTTAATGCTGTTAATGTTAAACTACACCTAATGAAGGAAATCCGATATTGATATAATCCTCATTTTGGGGCTGTTTTGCCCCATTATTGCCCCATTCGAGAACAAAAAGGGCGATGCAACTGCATAGGACCCAGAGACTTGAAATTTGGCACGGTTATAGAAATTTCATTGTAACCTAAGATAAAATTACAAAATTACAAAAATTCTCATTTTTAAAGGGTGGTTTTGCCCCTTTTCGGCCCCATGCGAGAACAAAAAATGCGAGGCAGCTGCATAGGACCTAGAGACTTGAAATTTGGCATGATTATAGAATTTTCATAGCAAACTAAGGTAAAATTGTAAAATTGCAAAAATTCCAATTTTTAATGGGTGGCTTAGCCCCTTTTCGGCCCCATGCGAGTGTGATAATTATAAGGCACTTCTTAATGAGATACAAACTTGAAATTTGTCAGAATTATGGGTTTTTATTTACAACAGATGGAAAACATCTGAGACTGTAATAATTCTTAATGTTAGGGGCTGTTTTGCTCCATTATTGCTCCATACGAGGATTAAAATTATAAGGTACTTCTAAATGAGCAACAAACTCCAAATTTGACATGGTTATATCATTATGTACAACATCGCTTGGGAATAATTTGAATTTGTAAAAATGCTAAAATTTGAAAATGCTTGCAGAATGCAAGCACATAACAACTATATATATATATATATATATATATATATATATATATATATATATATATATATATATATATATATATATATATATATATATATCATGTGTAAGAAGCATCTATACATTATAGATATCATGTGTAAGAAGCATCTATATATTATAGATATATATATATATATATATATATATATATATATAGGAGGATACAAAATTATGAGGCACTTCCAGATGTGCTGGAAACTTGAAATTTGGTAGGATTATAGGTTTTTGGTCACAACCGAAGGAAAAAATCCGAAACCGTCGAAATTCCTATTTTGAGGGGTTATTTTGGCCCTTTTTTGCCCATAAGAAAACATGTAAATTGGTGTAGAGGTTTTTATATTTGCATTTTAAAATTACTTCCCATCAAGATACGAACTCAAGACTTAAACTGTCGGATAGGATATAAATTGTAGTTTCTTCTTTTTGAAGACAGAATTCAAATCCGAATAGAATTAGTGTAAATTTATAGTTTTTATCACAAGAAAGTGATAATTTGTCTGGGTCTAACGTTAGGCTTCCTAGGCAACAGTCTTAATACTTTCATATGGGTAAGCTTTTAATGTGAATCAGAGGCTTATATTTTAATGCCTTTAATGTTAAACTATGCCTAATGGAGGAAGTCCTATATTGTAATAATCCTCATTTCTGGAGCTCTTTTGCCCCAGTATTTCTCCATTTGAGAACACCATTATAGAAATTTCATCGGAACCGAAGTTAAAATAAAAAAATCGCAAAAATTTAAATTTTTGGGTGCGGTTTTGCCCCATTTCTACCCAACACGAGTGTGAACATTCTAAGGCACTTCTTAATGAGATACAAACTGGAAATTTGGCAGAATTATGGGTTTTTAGTTACCACAGGAGGAGGAAATCCGATATTGTAAAAATTCGTAACGTTATGGCTGTTTTGCCCCATTATTGCCCCATACGAGGAATAAACTTATAAGGCACCTCTAAATGATCGAGAAACTTGAAATTTGGCACCCTTACATGATTCTTTTTTAGTCGACAGGGAATAATTCGAAATTGTAAAAATCCTAAAATTTAAAAATGCTTATTCATACATTGATGGGACTTACTCAGTATATAAGAGCATACAAATTTCCAGCGCAAACTACAGTAGTTTGAGAGCTGAAATTTAATACATAGTTGATCCAAAAAAAATAATCAGAGGAAAAATTGCAACAATATATATTTTCTTGGCTGTTAAAAATTATGAACTATTCACTAACTTTTCATGGTTTAGGTACTTCTAAATGAGTTATGAAGCTGAAATTTTTTCCATTGGTAGAATTTGCCATATAATGAAAACGGGATTATAGAAATTTGTAAATTTTTATTCATTCGACCGTAATAATCTCTTAAATATTAAATAAACTGACTAAAGTTTATGTACATTCTGAAGAGCCAGGAAGCTGAAAATTTTAAGAAAGTAAGGATTAATGTTCCGGTGATAAATAACATTGAAAATTTTGTTAAAGTTTATTATTGTGGCTGTTAAAAATTCATAAATTTTAAACAATGAAATTTATATAGATGCACTTCTAGAGACGCTACATCGATGAAATTTCGCATAAATATGAGGTATTCGTAACAATGTTAAAAACCTATAAATATTTTATAATTATAAATTTAGGGGTTGTTTTTACCCCAAAATTCTTCAATAAGGAAAACACGTAAATCGGTGAAGAGGTCCAAACTTTTGCGTTTAAAACTTATTTTTCCGCTACTAATGCTTGCAGAATGCAAGCACATAATAACTAGTATAATATATAGACACTTCTTACACATGATATATATATATATATATATATAATATATATATATCATGTGTAAGAAGCGTCTATATATTATTTTTATATATATATATATATATATATATATATATATATATATATATATATATATATATATATATATCATTTGCAATGTTTTGCTAGATGTTTTGGTGTACTTCTACAATTTCCAGTGTTATCGCTTTTTATTATTTAAAAAATACCAATCCATTGAATACGGCATCAAAATAAATACCTAAAAGCAAGGACAGAAAAGAAAAAGTTGTTTTAAGGCTAACACAAAAGCTGAAGCTGATCAAACGAATAGAAAAGGAGAAAGTAAAGCAGCCATAGCAAAAGAATTCAACATCAGATCTTCCACACTCTATGATATAAAGGTTCATAAGGCTAAATTATTTATTTGTGTCACATTCTGAGCCGAGTAAATCAATTAATAAACGTCATATGCTTCATAAGCCAAAAATGGAGGATCTAGATAAAATATTATATGGCTGATTTTCACAGAAACATTCAGAAGAATTAAATAATTGCATCCTTTTCTAATAGAGTAAAGAAAGACGATATAATCCAATAAATTCAATTTTGGGAACAGGTTCACTGTCGTACTCCCCAAACTTCCCGGACACACTCAACTTTTCAGTAGTCTGCTGCATGTAAGCGTAGCAACGTATGAAATAAGAATGGGTAAATATTTACATCTAACTACGTGTGGAAGAATAAAAATGGAAAATGCAACCTCATGCATAGTTATGTTTGGGGAGTACGATAGTGAACCTAAGCCCAATTTTGTTTGGTTATTGCCAAATTTGCGATGTCAAAATCAAAACACGCTCCCTTAACCTTCATCAGCTAGATTTAAATACCCTCTGGCGGGGTCCCGCTGCCGGATTTAATTTTGGACATTTAAATATTTTGTGTACGTCTTTTGCAAAAATCGCATATCTCATGAACTATTGGTGATAAATGTTCAAATAAAAAGCATTTTGTGGTCAAACTATCAGAGAATTGCATCGTTCTGCCTATTTGTAGAAATAAACAGGGCGAAATAACCCAAATAGAATAAATTACGATGCCGAAATAACTTATTGTTGATATAAATCAAAATAAAGTGCAAAAATACTGCATTTAGTCACTTTTTGGCAATGTGGTTCCTGCTCAGTCTGCAGCTGACACCACCCCAGTATTTACACTTCCCTACAGAGACGAGCTAGTGTGGTATTCCTCGAAGCAGGGCTCAACACAGTCCCACGTCACACGCCTTGCACCTATATTTCGTCCTTGAGTTTTTGCTCTTTGAGGAACACACATGGCAACGGATAAGGGTCCCCGAAACGGGCCAATGCTTATTGTCCTTGGCCTCTTAAGCGCTTTATTTGCATTCCACTAGCACTAGTTTGCCCCCTTGAGAGAGTCTGGGAAGGAAGAGCCCTAGCGCCCTCCTCAACCATTTGCGGCACAAGGGAAAGTCGGAGTTGCCAATGTGAAAATGCGCTGCCACACGAGGGAAGGAGAATCCAACTATTTAGGATAGTCAGATCGACTAAATGAAAAAATAATTTCTTTGTCCATTTTCAAGTGCTGCGACTGATGGTGTAGCTGATAGCCATCCTATCTCAACTAATTATATAACTCTAGTGTAATGCCCGTTGAAATATCAACAGAAGAATTATAGATAGATTGATTATTAATATTTGCATTTAAAATAATTTTATTAGCACACTTTTACATATGAAATATTTTGTCATATATTACATTTCTAGTGAATATTCTGTTGTCGTTTAGTAAATGCCTTTGGTTTTTATTTTCGGCTATAAAATTCTATTATTCTTCTCCCACCTTGTTCTCGTCAATGATACATATAAATGTCGGTGTGCAAAGACCGGGAAATAATTATATGTATACATATATAACGTAGGGAAAAATAATTAAATTTCGTGCACTTAACATTATGATTGTTTTAAAATTGTACTCTGTACTTACGAAGAAAGAAAGCTTACTCGAATCCTCAATAATGTTCTCCGTCGTTATGTATTACATATTTAAAATAAAACTCTTTAAAATATTTAAATGAAAAACTAACTTATTAATCAATCAATCAGCGGAATAATTTCTTTGAATACTATCTGAACAAAAACAAATCAATTTATTTCAACATTGTAAACTGTTCCCTTGATGATTGAATGGATTGTTGTATTGGAGATCCATATTAACAAAAAAATAAACTAATTGTTTATCGTAGAAACCGTTACAATAGTTTTAAATTGATTTTTGCTTTGAAATATACTTGAGTCAATTCAGTACAACTTCCACTTTACATACTGTAAATTCCAAAGTAACTCCTTTTATAATAGGCAATGCTAGAGCCTAAAATTAATTCATTCTGTCAAGTGAATAAATAAAGTTCTTTCTTTAAACTATAATAGCCACTGTTATTAGATTTAAATGGATTATAAGCCTTAGAACTTACTCTGTATTAAATAAGCACCAAAATTCCTTTTATAAAAACAAATCAATTCATTAAAAGTGCCACTGTTGTTTCTTCGAAAATTGCCTGTTAACAGTTTTAAACGTCCTTTTAATTTTAACTGAATTTTAATTTATATTCGTTTCCAAACTTTGGCCATTGCTACGAAATTAATTCGAGGAATAACAATATAAATTCGTAAGCACGTATGGTATACAAAGAATTTAATTTAAGAATGGTTTTTATTTCCAATTTTTCTAAAATGACCTGTTGATACTTAAAATTTTTTATATTTACGTTAATATAATTATTTTCCACAAAACACACCAATCTCTCCCCTTCCTTCCTCTCTCTCTCGTATTGAAGCATTCAAGGCACGCTTATTCCCGGAAGGATGTATACAATAATAGTAATTTGCGGTGTAACAATGGTAATGGTTGACATAGCAACATCATGTTAAAATGGCGATATTTCCACAAAATATGCAAATTAAACATTTAACATGGAATATTTCGAACTGTGGGTGAAAAAAGACGAATGGAATAAGAAACTTTATAAATGTTTCTTCAAAATGGTTCAAATCCGAAGGTCGTCTGTTAATTTCTTCTAATTTTAATTTCCAAATGAATAAAAGCCTGTACGTCGAAAAATCGCGTTTTACATGTTAAGTAATGGGAAATGGAAATGCCTCTCTTGGAGATGAACCAAGGAATTTTTTCGAGATTTAAATTTGTCATTCTCAGAATAAGTGTTAATCAAGCATCCCTACCAAATTTCGAGTTTATATCATTATTATTTCTCGAGTTATTAGCGTTTGCATAGTGTGACCAACCAACCGACAGACAACGTCTTTTATTATATTAAATAACATAACAACATCCCTTTTGTCTTCTGAAGTTATGGTACAGTCCTGGACAAAAAAACTGCACCACCTTACGACCACTCTACTGGAATTTCAGTGAACTACTAGTCTCCAACGAGCTGTCAAGCGATATGGCAACGGTGATAGTAGAGGGAATGAAGGCTCTTTTTCCTCTCCCTAGCTCCCTTAGAGAAGCATTTATGGTTCTCTCCTAGCTCTAAAGGATCGGATATTTTCCCTCAAGATGATGGTTTTGAATTCAGTAGCGCTTACTTTCCCCATTGCGGTAACATGTGAATGAGTGTCAGATATAATTCTTTGCATTTCAAAATTAGTTAGAATCAAGACACGAACTCCGGAGTTTACATACGGACGTCAAAAAGAACGATGTTTATTTCTCCAGTCAAGATTAAATTTCGAGTTAGCATACTTATTAGGAATCGAAATGAATACACATTTGAATGCCTTAACAATGAAAAATGTTTAGATGCGACTACTTTACGTATTATTTCCTTGCTTCGACGCAAAATATCTGTTTATGAATGCTTAAGTTGAATTTGAACAATATCTTTACTCATTTTTACATATGAGGAGGAGAATTTTGTTCAGCTTTATGACGGGATGCCAAGCACTTAGATAAGCAATTTTAAAAAATAACAAAGTATAGAAAACTATGAGAAATGTTACATTTCAGGAATTAAGTGAGCAACTATTAAATTTAAGTTTATGAATTATGTAACCAAAAGTTAAGTAAATAACTTTAATAAACGAAACTATTTTTTCAACAATAAAATTACTAGCGTTCTTAAATAGAATTAGTTGATACCAATTAATTTCTCCCATTGCTGTTTACATAGCAGCGAAATAGTTACTGATTTTAAAAATCAAATGCATATACGATTTTAATCGTATATTTGTGTTGCATTAAATTGAACTCTACTGATGCTTTTGTGTCATTAAACAATCAAAACCTTGAACATTTATTTCATTTTGTATTTGAAATGATATTATAAGAACCTAACTCAACTTTTTTTAAAAAATAACTTTGTATAATTGTCCCTTAAAAATATTTATTTACCCATCCTGTTCTCAGGTCTTTATAATAAACACAACTTTAAGAATCTTATTAGCAATTGGATGAAGATTACACCAATTCTTTTTAAATATTTACATAATGCTTTACACACTCTTTAATCTCTCAGCCGATGGTTGATTAGGAAAGGGAAGAATATCACTTTTATTATTCTCAAACTAGGATGACAAGAATTTTAGTAAAAAAAAAACGATACTCTATGTCGAATGTTACATTGTTTCATTCGCTTGAAACTGCATCAAAGTCACTTTTTAGATGGAGAATCTAAGTCTGTGGTGCACAACATGCAGCCCGCCATGGGTGTTCGAGCGGCTCACGGCTGTTAAAGAAAATGTGAAGAATATTGCAAATTTTAAACGAAATATGGCTCCTCGTTGTGATATGGCGTTTCGATATTATTTCCATTAAAATGTTTTAAAAAGATGAAAAGATTGAGGAGAAAAATTCTGAACATGACCAAGACTCGAGTTCTGGTCAAGTTCAGAATTTTTCTCCTTCTCAGTCTTTTCATTTGTGATCAGTATTATGCACTCACACATATAAGTTAAATTTCCACCATTTCACTCTTGTTATTTAACATCTTCTCAATTTCTGGGATAAAGGTCGGGTGTATTCCGCTGTGCCTCAGTGAGGACATCTAGTGTCGGAAGGTTTACTAACTGAGTTGGCCCTTTCGTCACCATAAATACTCCAATTCGAGAAAGGAGAATTAGCCTGGCTTGGTAGCTTAGTTGGTTAAAGCACCTACCCGGCAAGTGGGAGACTTGGGTTCGAGTTCCGCTGAAGTTCAGAATTTTTCTCCTTCTCAATCTTTTCATTTGTGATCATTATTATGCACTCACACACAAGTTAAATTTCCACCATTTCACTCTTGTTATTTGCCATTTATCATAACTGACTATCTGAAGTACCCAGTAATGTCCAGGTAAATCCAATACTTCATATACCATATTTACTCGAATACAAGCCGCACCTTTTTCCTAAATTTTTATTCAAAAAATTAGGGTGCAGCTTATGCGCGAATATAAAGGAAAAATAAAAGCTATGTGCATCACTTCCGCTGTGTTAAACATGCATCGCAATTTGCCTATAAAAGTTTAAATATTTCAATAACGTAATTTTTTTAGCATTCTTTCTTCTATTTTTACGTCTTTGTGCCTGAAACGGCACTTATATAAATATATTATGATAAAAAATTTTTAATGCTATAATGTCATATGGTACTAAATTTATCTTGAAACTTTAATTCATATATAATGAAGAAAATCCTAACAATAACTTCAACAATGAGAATTATAAATCATTACATGCATTAAAAGAATGAATAAAAAATTAAAATGAATCTATCGTTATTATTACTGTTTACATTTGCATTTTCCACACAATGTGTGCCACACGACCAGTTACGTGAAATTTTTTGATGCATACACTGAAATATGCGGTAGGGAAATTTTTGATTATTTCTTTATGCATAGTTTTCCTTTGTTAGCAGTGGTCGCATAATCTACATCTACATAATACCCTGCAAATCACAAGATTGGTGGGTGGCAGGGGGTAATCTTAACTCAATCATTTGAAGGAGACAGGGAAAAGAAGAAGTAACTCAATAATCTCTTGCGTATGCATCTGGGGGCAAATAGTCCTGGCAAATTTGTTCACTTGGAATGGTCCCGCATAGACCGTGTTAAAATTGCTGTTTGTGCCAGGTTGTTTACAATAGTCAAGTAAATAAAATCAAGGTTGTCACCATTTTTTCTTATGCGTGCTCGAGCCACCATCTTGGAAAAATTGTGGCCTAAAACAGTTTTTTGGCTATAACTCTTTAACGGTACATCCTATCAAAAAAAAGTCTTAAAAAATAGAGAACATTAAATTTCCTATAAAAAAGGTTCTCCTCCATTTTCCTCTATCTGTTACGGTTGAGCCACAAATCTCCAAAGAGTAGCGATGAGTTGACGTAGAGGAGCAGAAGTATTGGGAAGAAATTGGTATATTTGGTTCAAGTTGTGTTTTAAAAATGAATTACCTACTTACAGGTATTAAATACACCCTAAAGCTTATAAAAATACTTGTCACCCCCCCCCCCCCCCCCGTTTGTTTCAGCCCTTGTCAAAGATGTGGCTATAGTGAACTAACCCGGACTACTGGAGTGAAACAGTGAAATAAAATATCTTTCAGAGCTGTTTGTCACAAAACTTAGATTTATTGACACTGAAAATGAAAGTAATTAAATTAACTTAATTCTTTTACGTAAATGAAGTTTTAATTAGGGAAGAAATATAAGTAACTATGTAAATAAAAACCAAAGTTATTTAAAAAATGGGAAAGAAAAAAAACCATGTGATCATTTGTAAAACCAATCACACATGAAAAAAATCAGTTCTTTTTAGTTTATATTTCGTTTTCCCTTTTCAATATTAACACAGTTTAAAATTGACAGAGGAAGCCTTTACTTGGTGGAACTCCATCATAAAAGAATGAGAAGGATAACTTAGTAAAAGTTCCACTTTTATTAACAGAAAAAACGACCAGTTTCGACTAATATCTAGCCATCATCAGGTACAAAAACAAGAAGCAACACAAATATATACAGAATCGGGAGGGGTTTATCCTTACTCCAGACTCACCAACAGTGCATCAAGAACCCTTCTTCCTCCAAAGCCCCCAGCCATCGATTCCACGAGAGAATTCTTAATTTATCCCACGCCACCTTCAGTGATAATGAATTTCATTTGCTTAGCCTTGCCTTTAAACATAATCTGTACCCCAATTTCAACTTAAATTCACTCAAAAATCTAGCAGTAGATTGTGAAGTTGCTCTCAATCGAGAGAATGCCTCTTTAAAGCATTCTATTGCTAAAAAAATTTCATCCTTTGCCTCTTCCGTAAGGTTTTCTTCTTTCCGACCAATCAAAACAGTGATTAGCCTAAGAGACACTATCACTAACACCATCACTAAAGATGTTGTGATCACGAGAGCGGATAAAGGCAACTGCATATGATTTTGGACAAAAGTGATTACATCAACAAGTGCCTCCAGTTTTTGTCCAGTGGTAAAATCAGTGTCCTCAACAAAGACCCAACCAGTGATTTTCAATTGGCCATCAAAACTACCATTGCCCGATGTGACTCCTTAATTGATAAAAAATCTTCCTACAAATTAATTCAAATGAACCCTCTCCCTCGGCGTTTTTACGACCTTCTCAAAATTCACAAACCATCCATTCCTATTAGACCTATGGTTTCAAGTATGTCAGCACCAGCCCACAAATTACTCCTTTTTGAATGATTTTTTCATTAATATTTCTGCTAATGCCCCAAAATATGGTATCAAAAACTCCACAGACTTAACTACAAAGTTAAATAATTTAGATATTTTATCTTCATACAAACTTATTTCCTTTGATGTGAAAGACTTGTTTACTAGTGTTACTCCCCGTGAGACCCTTCAACTCTGTGAAGAAATCCTAATATCTTCAGGTGCCCATCCCAGTGTGATTATCTCCATGTCTGAACTTATAAAAGTGTGCATTTCCCAAAACTACTTTGCTTTTAATAAGTCTTTTTATCATCTACAAGAAGGCCTAGCTATGAGTCCTCCTTTGTCACCTCTCCTTGCCGATATTTTTATGAATAATTTTGAACGTAACCTTCTTAGTTCTAAATTTCCGGCCATTAATAATGTTGTTGTTTGGTACTGTTATGTGGATGATATTTTTTGTATTTGGAAAGGTTCCCTCAGACAATTAGACCTATTTTTATCATTCCTCAATAACTTACATCCATCCATTAAATTCACCCAAGAGATTGAAGTAGATTACTCCCTCAACTTCCTTGATTTAACAATCCATATTACAATTCGCAATTACCAGGAAAGCGACTTACACCGATCACACCATTCACTCTTCTTTCCACCCCACTCTGCACAAACACGCAGCTTATCACGCTCTCATACACCGGTTAACCCATACCCCTCTCTCACAGGTAGAATTCGTTAAAGAATAAAATGTCATTAAACAAATGGCCACCGCCAACGGTTTCCCGCATAAATTAAGCAACACAATCCTATTTAGAAAACAGAGGAAACTAACCCTTGAACGTTGTTTTAATACTCCACCCTTTGTTAACAAACCCCATTGGTGTAAATTACCTTACATCCATCACATTTCCCAGTTAATTGCGAATTGCCTCCCCAAAGATAAATTACATACAGCTTTCTACACCCTCAATAATCTATGAAAAAAATTTTCTAACAATAAAGATAAGGTTGACCATTTATTTAGGAGCGGTGTCTATAAACTCATGTAATGACTGTAATGCCATTTACATTGGGCAAACGGAGAAATTTCCAAGTTAGGACCACTGAACAGAAAATCTTTCTTACAAAATTCTTTCAAATCACACTTTGCTAAACCCTTACTCAAATTCAACTATTCTTCCAACTTTAACCGGGAGGTAATTCATTTTGCAACTAAAGGTCCCAGTTTAAATCTTTTAGAACAGTTGGAAATACTTTTACACTAAAATGATAACACACTGAACCTCGTTTACGCACTTATTTCCCCCACCCACTCTCCCTTGCTTACTTTGTTTCTCCCTAACACCCACCCCTCCCCAATACCTTGATTCACCGCCCCCCCTCCCCCCCTCGCCCTCCCATTCATTGGTCCCCTCTACACATTTCCCTCCCCCACTCCCCTCAAATTCCGTATATATTTGTGTTGCTTCTTGTTTTTGTACCTGTTGATGACTAGCCGAAACCGGTCGTTTTTTCTGTTAATAAAAGTGGAACTTCTACTACGTTATCCTTCTCATTCTTTTAACACAAGTTTACTTGCATCCTAATGCATTACAGAAAGTCCTCACTCTCACTTTCTATGTCAGGCTTTTCAAAGTTAGTGCAGATGAAATCAGAACATCCACAAAGTTCTGTACATAGCATGTTATTCTACATCTCTTTTTGCAGTTATACTTGAGTAACATTAAAATCGCCTGTGGTGCTGGTGCTTTTGTGCACATAACTGGAACCTGTTTCCCATCTGTTTCAACTGTTAAGCCATGCTCTGATGGTGATGGAAGTTGTGGATGGCTAGATGTTGACTGGATGAGTAATCTTGTTATGTACTGAGTGCATAGAACCTTAAAGAACCAAGAGTAAGACGTAGCTGCTCACCTTGTGCCTCTCTGTGAGCATACAAGAACCAACGTAAAGTGTCCATGGTTGAGTGTTCCTTACATTTGTAAAGTAAACACAAATTTTTGTAGCTGTGCTATTGTTTCATCTGAAGGATGCTCATCACTTTTACCCAAACTAGCCAGTGCTTGTAAGATTGAGTCACTGCATTCCATAAACACTTTAAAGCACCAGTCCTCGTCTTCCCTGCAAATCGACCTGTGACATCACATCCTGTGAATACATGCCAAGCAGCTATGGCCTCAGCTCCTTTCTGGCCTAATTGCTGGCAAATGGTACCAATCTCTATTCTTCGAATGTCTTTACCTTTTCCAGTTAGGAGTGAAATGTTTGAAGGCAAGGATTTGTGTAGCTGGATCATAAGAATGAGAACATGTGTGTCAGGGAATAGAATCATAACCTCAGCATTGGTGTCAACAGTGCTTGCATGAAATAACATGACGGTGTCTGCCTCCTCATGACTGTGTTCTTGTACAACAGCAGGGATAATTGTATTCCCTTTAGTAACTGTGCCAAATGTTAGGATGAATTTCTTAGACTTTAGTCTCCCTTCAACAGCTTCATGCAAAGTTTTGTCTGCCAGGTACTCTGTCAACTCTGCCTTACTTTTTGTGTGTGATAATAAAGCTTGCAAAGAGATGTGGCGTATTACAGTTATATCAAGAATATGGTAATATTTTTCAGATCCTCCAGTTCTTTTATTCTCATATTTTCTTTAAAAGAATTTTCAATGTAGAGATCAAACACCAACCTGATCTCATCATATGGTTCCGTCATTTTGATCAGTTTCACAAGGAAAGCCTCAGAAAAGTCTTTGCATGTTGCCATATTTGGTGATTTCGGAATTGTGTGTACAAGTGCCATTCCATCTATAATGATAACTTTCGATACTGGATCACCATTATAACTTTGCTCATGAAGGCCAGTTTCCTCTTCACTGCTATCTTTAACTTTCACCTGTGGACCCATATCTTCCAATTTGTGAAGGACTTTTCCCTTATCATAAGGTAATAAGAGAGCCATCTGATGCAAATAATGATCTTGGAATGACTCCAAATTCATACTCCCTAATACATTTCTTCAGATCAAGTTCTGGTCTGCTTCTTGCTGCAACAATGAACCTTTGCAGGAGACCTCTTTCCTCTCATAACTTGACTACCTGATCAGAGCAGGCTACGTTCTTAGATGCATTAGCGGATTTGAAAGTTTTTACTTTGACTCAAGGTACTGGATCCAATAAGCACCTTTTCCCTTCATTTAAACGTTCACGTACAAATTTTTCATATAACTGCTGTCCAATACTATCGTGGTTTATAATATCATTTCTTTCACTTTCAGTCATCACTTGTTTTGTCATCAAGTTGTGAAGGTTGTTTGTTCTCAGTTTCAAGAAAAGGGTTCCCATGTGCTATGACGACTTTCTTTAGAGTAGAAACACTCTGCATTAATCTCGTAGATTTATTTCCTATGAGTTCGTGATGTTTTGAAGATCTATATGTGCTGATATCACACATTCTTTTAAATTCACCAGCCAGGCGAGATACTTCTGGGGCAATCACGAAAAACCTGTCAAGTGCTTTGTCGTTCTGGGTTATTCCCACTATTCCCCCAATGAGTTTTCTATTCTCGTGTTCTATGGCATGATCAGGCGATCTTGTTTAAATGGTAAATAGTGGCGTAAAAAGTCATAGTGTCACATTCTGCATGTTATCTTGCCCAATTTCGAGGTTTAAGCAATTACTGTATTAATAATTGTTCATTTGCGGCTAAACCCTAACAGTTAGAGGAAAATGTAAGAGAGCCTTATTTATAGGAAATTTAATGCTATTTATTTTTTGTTTAAAACTTTTTTTTGATAGGATGCACCATTAAAGAGTTATAGCCAAAAAAACTGTTTTTGGCCGCCATTTTCCCAAGATGGCAGCTCAAGCACGCATAAGAAAAAATGGTGACAACCTGGATTTCATTTACTTGACTACTGTAAACAATCCAGCTCAAACAGAACAACTTTAACATGGTCTAAGCGGAATTTACGAGTTTGCCTGGACTAAAAGTCAGCTGAGAAAATCGAAATTTTAATGCACTCGTAACTTCAATTATTCTGCACCATAACTTTTCAATTGGACAGCAAATAAGAAAATTTCTGGAGCCTCCAACTGTAGACATTTTTCAGTTCAAAACGCAGCTTATATCAAGGTTTTTATTATACATTTTCAATGTTGAAAAACCCTGGACGCATTTCAATGTTGAAAAACCCTGGGTGCAGCTTATATGCAGTGGTGGCTTATATCAGAGTAAATATGGTATTAATGAAGAAATTCATGCGATTTCCTTTAAGTTACCTATCTTGGGTTTCTCAAAATGTTCTAGGGTCCCTTTCCCTATTTTCATGTTTCTTGTCTTGGCTTTTATGTTATAACATTATTACTATTTGACATTATGACTATGTGACAATGTCTGGATTAACCCTTTCGATCTCACAAGGGGACGTTGTCAAGTAGATGTCAAGGATCCGGTTGAAACTTCTTGAGGTGAAACTAGAGACAAAATAAGCGGACACGTGTCCCGGCTTTCTTCCCCATAGGCCCAAGTTCGAGAAAAAATGGGCAAAATAGATTTGCACGTAGAACGTATACAGGTATTTAACTCGGACATTTCATAGAGCGCCGTGGCTGCGGTCGCTAAGGCGTTGGTATTGTTAAACATAAGGTCGGTGGTTCGAGTCCCACCATATGCGAACTTCTTTTTCAATTTTATTTCCGTCTCTTTTTTCAAATACCAAGCTGGGTACGTTTCTCAACTTCGTTATTTGTGATTAAATGTTTTTTTATAGTAATAAAATAATTTTTCATATTTTAATCTTTCATTTTTTATTTGCCAGCGGTAAAAAGAGGGTCCTCTCACTATTAACCATTCAACTGAATATTTTTAAGGCAAAGGCTTGGATGGTATTTATCGTAAAAACAAGGTAAGCACAGATATTCCTTGCACCACGTGCATCTTACGAAACTTATTGTGAAACATATGCACTTCCGTTTGCGTAGGTCTTGGGGAAAACAATCCTCCCGAACGTTCATGAAAACACTTCTGGTGTCCGCTAATTTCGATGCATACCATGCATTCTGGAGCATTTCTCGGAATGCGGGTGAAGACAGCCACAAGATGCCATATTAATGTAAATTGCTTACCCATAAAAAAATGAACAGCCCCCGTTATATTTTGTTTATCGTGATTATCTGATAAAAACGAAGCATTGACGACGTCTTCATCGTCCGGTGCAAAGCTACTTCCGGAAGGTCCGGCAACTGGATCGATCTCCATCGATAAAGCGAAATGGTTCATGAAGGCAAAAGTCGAAATCAGGGAGGTAATCAAGACTCGTAAAATATAAGATAATAGTAAAAAACGAAAAATCGCAGTACTGAACGATCAAACGGCTAAATCGTAATCCAAAAAGAGCGCAGAGGTCGATATCAAAAAAGCAAATCAAAGGAGTAAAGCGAGAGAAGCACGTAGCAAAAGCAGCGAACGGCAATAACTGAATTGGTGATGATCTGCGGCCTTTATAAGAGCGATCCGCAATAGCACGTGTATTGCAACATTGTCGCGGGGAAATATGTAGAGTTTTAGCATGTGCGTCACGCCGCTTGGCGTCACGGGCACCGTGAGAAACGCTCATTTAACGGCGTGGTGTGGCTATTTTTGCGTTGCACTTCGCTTTTTCTTCATACAAAAGCAAGGTCGGCTTCGTTTTTCAATCTTCGACGATGCGTTACTTCTAATTTTGGTAAACCCGAAGAATAGTTCCTAGTTTACGAAAAATTATTTTATTTAACTCGTAAATACTATAAAAAACATTTAATCACAAATAACGAAGTTGAGAAACGTACCCAGCTTGGTATTTGAAATAATAGACGGAAATAAAATTGAAAAAGAAATTCGCAGGCGGTGGGATTTGAACCACCAACCTTATGTTTAACAACGCTAACGCCTTAGCGACCGCAGCCACGGCGCTCTATGAAATGCCGAGTTAAATACCGGTATACGGTTTACGTGCAAATCTATTTTGCCCATTTTTTCTCGAACTTGGGCCTATGGGGAAGAAAGCTGGGACACGTGTCCGCTTATTTTGTCTCTAGTTTCACCTCAAGAAGTTTCAACCGGATCCTTGACATCGACTTGACAACGTCCCCTTGTCAGACCAATTTCGATATTTCATCCCAAAAATCTCAAGTTTTATAACATTTTTTTATATATTTTCTGAAAATCACTGTAGCTATAATTATTCTTTCAGGATATTGAAAATATGAACGGAAAGTTTTTTTTGTTTTATACAAAATCTCTGTTTAACATTTAAAAAAAAATAAAATCAAAAATAAAATTTTAAATTTGCATAAAAAACCTAGTTTCACATTATGCAGCTTAGCAACATTTTCTTGTTACTAGGTTATAATACAGTAAAACCCCCAAATTTGCAGGGGTTACATTCCCAAAAACTGCGAATTTGGAATCCGTGAAAATAGAAGGCCTTATGAGAAAATGGGTATGTTCGCGGCTCTCCATTATTTTGACAACAATAAATGATGAAAAGGTAGGCTACAAGTGGTTTTGAACCAATACAATGTGGCATTTAAATCTGCCATAGCCATACAGTTTATCGCATACTACCGGCCCACTGATGCCACACACTGGCCACTAGCAAGTTTATTTAGCAACTCAATTTTCTCAGTTAAAGTCAATGTCTTCTTTTTGCTTCTGCTTTCTGTATTATCACTTGCTTTCCTCAATGTAGACATTTTCGAAAAACAGGATCACGTGTTAAAAAAACCTCACGGATGTGGAAATTCATTTTACTGCTTTTTTCTTCACTTCAAAGATGACAGCAGCAGACAAAAACACCACAAAACTGTGAAGCACGCAAATTTGAGGGTTTTACTGTATTTGTTTTTGATATAATTATTTTATAAATAGGTGAAATTTTGTTTATCTACGTTTTTTATTACAAGAGATATTACATAAATACTAAAACATGAAAAATTCACTAATGCTATCTGTAGTTGATGACCTCAAAGGATTTTGAATATAATCACTTTTGCTTTCGGATCCAATGTCACTTTCCGGGGAAAATGAAGAAAAACTATTATCTGATTACTGTCTAAATCTATGGTTCTCAACCAGGGTGACATGACACCCCAGGATGACGCAAATATATGATAAAATCACAGTGTATCGTATTCTAGCTTATAAACATAAACAAAACCTAACGAATAAACACACGCGCTTATTTAAATGCCAACATTTTATCTTTATGTTGTTAGGGAAAGTCCAATTTTTCTTTAAAGGTAACTTAAAGATAATGGACCTGTAAACGGGGTGAAGCCTAAATGACTGAACTAAACATAGGGTGACGCAGTCAAAAAAGGTTGAGAACCACTGGTCTAAATCAAGGATGACAAATGATTTTTGAGTCGTGTGCCAAGAAAGTAATGTGAACCATCAGAATTTTTATTCCAGTGCCACTAGTTTACCCCTTCTTTAAGAAACTTCATATTTTATACAGAAAATACAAGCTTACGCATGCCAATTAAAATCGCTTGCGTGCCATTTCTGGCCTGTGTGTCACTTCAGTCCTGCGTGCCATGTATTTGCAATCTCTGGTCTAAATAGTCCATACTTTTATGTTAGTTTTTACCTTTTCTACGTGAAGAAGGTCCTACCATTACGAGATAGGGTTAAATGTTTCTTATTTATAAAAATTTCAGTCTACAAATATGCGACAGAAAAAACTAACTACGCACAAAAAGAATCACTGAATTAAATATCTACAATTTACTCCTAAATATAGGTAAAACATCTACACAGAAAAAGAAGCGGAACACATCCACCAATTTCAACGTCTGCATCCAACTGAATCGCCTTCATATAAAAACTACTTTGTTCAGAACATACCACGAGCGACATGCCCAAGAAAAAACATGCCTCAACATTCAATATGTAGCATTCTGATGACAATGTATTAGCAGACCTATCGTAAGCCTTTTGCTTACTAAGAAGACAGATGAATCAGCAGTTTGAGTTATCTAAGAACGAGAAACTGAAATATCATCGGGAAGAAAAAATATACTACGACTAAGATGAATATGACAAAAAGTCGATTTTGAGCACCCCTGCACTAGAAGGTACTTGACAGAATTTACGTAATGGCTGACATTATGACACTGGACACTTCAAATCACCTTTTTTCATTTTGTTAAAATAATGCCATCTGAGTAACAATAGGTATTAGATGAATGGGAGAAAATTATTAATTTCATTTAAGTTTGACAGTTACATGTGAGAATTTTTTCAACCTTATGCAATGAAATGTGCAGCCACTTACTTCATACTGAAGTCAGGTGACTAACCCATAATCCATTTTATGTGGATTTTTCAACTCCACATCTAACAGAACAAGATAGCCTCATGGACATTTCCACTGACGATGACTTGAAAATTCAATTCTCGAAGGAATCTTTGATTGCTTTCTGGGCACAATTATCAAAGGCAAAAAACCAATGAAAATATTGATTCTATTTCCCATAATGTACATGCGCAAATCTGGATTTTCTTACAGTTTAATTAAGAGAAAAAATCATCAGAAATTGCATGTCGAACCTGACACAATTGAGGTTTTCTTCAATCGAGCCAATGATTGACTCTCTGTCATGCAAAACAGGCACAATGTGTTATTTATTAAATGTAAACTTGTTCATTTTTAAATAAATCTATTTTGTGTACTATATGTATTATTTTATAAATGGGTACTTCAACTAAGTGACCGAGTTCTAAGGGGTACATGGCCAAAAAAGTTCAAGAAACCATGCACTAGATCAGGGGTTGGCAAACCGTGGCCTGTAGGTCATATGTGGCCCTCGAGAGCATTTAACATGGTCCGCGAAGCTTTGGTGAAAAAGCAATCTGTAAAATTTAACACAATTTTATATTACTTTTGGTAAAATTATGACAATAAAACCTTTAGTTTTGAAAATTTAATCTTACAATCCTTGTTTGTGCTTGTTTTTCACTTATGTATGATGCCTAAGAATCTAAGCAATTTCAGATTTAAACTCTAATCTGGCCCGCCTAAGCATTGGCATCTTTCAATGTGGCCCGCTGTAGAATTTGCAAACACCGATGCAGCCCGCCATGCACAAAAGTTTGCCCACTCCTGCACTAAATGAAAGTGATGTCCAAAGCCACTGAGAACCAGCAATGGCCCTGGGGAAAACATCCTCTCCAGGCCTCTTTTCTTAAAGGCTTCTTCCGTTGATTTTTTTTCTTTTCTCTCTGTTTTAAGACAACAAAATGAAGCGGAATGGAATAGTTATCACTGAAAACGTTAAGCCAAGACTGATATGGATATTTTTGTATCTGAATGATAGTAAGATTTTTATTAGTAATTCAAGGTCTGAAAGGTTTTGGCTGAAGTTCGTCAATCAGAAGTGGAGGTTTATTCATGTCATTTTTGTTTTACCAAATATCACCTTAAAAGTCATTTTATATACAAACAGGCACTCCCCGGGTTACGTAAGTTATGCGTTCTGGCACCCATTACATAACGTGAAGTTTGCATAAGTCAAAAATTACTACGGAAAGTATAGCAAAGGTGAGGAAACTATGGCCCACGGGATGCATCCAGCCCATGAAGGCATTTTATTTGGCATGTGAAACTATTTCGAAAAGCGATCTCTGAAAATTAAAGTATCAGTACAGTACAAGTAATTGGTTAAAATAGAGGCATGTAAGTGCAGTGGCAACACACGTTAAGAAATCAAGCACCCCCGTCAATGACCGGAAAAAGACTAAAGGGATTGGGAAAGAAACCACAGATGTAACAACAATGTAATCTATTATTGTATTCATATGAGTGCAGGTATATGCCGCAATTATAGCCATTTGCTAGAATTAGGTAGATTGTTGGCAAGATGCTCTTTTGGTTATTCCTTTAGTAGGACACATGGTGCGTGAAGTGAATCTCTCAGTCAAATTTTCTAAACAGTACTTCACACGAACTGTTTCATTTTTGAAAGCTCCGTAGCTGTTTCCGTCGTGAATATGTGTGTTTCTGCCTATAGCAGTCATAGGTACACTCTATATAAACTACTTCGTTTTATTTCTATTTTTTAATTTTTTCTATACTACATATTTTTACTGATATTCTTAAAAAAATCGTTATCCTCTAAATTTATGAAATGGGTTTCTTTGCCTTATTTTTCCGGTGTTTAGTATGTCTAAAAGAAGGAAATATATTACGGAGGAAGATTACGCTAAAGTTCTTCAGGAATTATCAGACCAAGAGAAAGAGAAGCCCATTGAAGATGGCTGTATATCAGATGATGATGAGTGTGAAGAGGAAGTTATTACTGTAAGTGAACATAACAGCTAAACGGAGCAGAAACTGTCTGATGATTCAGATAATGATAGTGAAAATGAGGAGAACTTCTTCTTCGCGAAGGACAAAACCATGAAATGGTACAGAAAGGAGTTCAGGAAGTCTTCTAAGACCAAAAGCAAAAACTTAGTGAAAATTCTTCCGGGACCAAAAACTGTAGCAAGATATCACAAATGAAATTTCTGCATTTAGCAAAAATATTGACCCGACCACACTAGGGGAAACTGTGAAATTTACCAATGTTCATTGAAGAAAAACGTGTTAATGTTGTGTATCTCAGAGAAAGGGACTGCAAAAATACAACAGAGACTGAAATTTTAGCTTTATTAGGAGTCCTCTATCTAGAGGGCCACGATGAGTTGCAAAAGGTTTTTATTTTTATTACGTTGCATGAGATTTGATGACAAAGTTACTAGGGCCTATCCGTTCAGTGATGGACAATTTTATTGAAAATTGTAAACTTTGCTATAACCTTAGTGAATATGTAACCAATGATGAAATGCTGAATCCATTCAGGGGCCGTTGTAGTTTTGTACAATACATTCCGAGTAAACCAGCTAAGTATGGTATAAAAATTTTTGCATTGTGTGATGCTAAAACCTTTTATACATGGAACATAGAGGTTTACTGTGGCAAACAATTAGGGTTTTACGCAGTTTCAAACTTGGCTATTGACGTAGTAAAGAGATTGGTTACCAATTGAAAATTCCAACAGAAATCTGACAACTGACAATTGGTATACCAGTTTTCCTCTGGCGGAATATCTCCTAGAGAAAAAAATAACTACGGTAGGTACGCTGAAAAAAAATGAAGTGCAGATTCCCTCCGAATTCCTGCAAAGCAAGAAAAGAGCTATTGAGTCATCGATATTAGATTTAGGGATAACATGACTTTAGTGTCTTTCGTACCGAAAAAAACAAAGCTGTGATATTGCTTTCCACAATGCATGACATCTGATGAGGAGACTAAAAAACCGGAGATCATTTTACAGTACAACGCAACAAAAGGAGGCGTTGATACAGTAGATCAGCTGTGCAACACGTATACAGTCGCGCACATAAGATGGCCTCTCGCTTTGTTTTTTCGATTTTTGGATATTGCAGGTATAAATACTGATATTATACAGAGCAAAATTTCCGGAAATCAACCAATGTAGAAGATTGCTTTTGAAATCACTAGCATTTGGTTTGATGGAGAAGCATTTGAAGATTAGGGCGCTGGTGGCCAATCTCCTCACAGACATATCTTTGTTTCATTCGGCATACCACGAAGAAGAACAAAAACGTAGTAAAAGAAGTAGCGGGGAAGAAACGTGGAAAATGTGTGTTATGTGGGCGCTCTAAAAATACCACTACCACTATAAAATGTGGAAAATGCAGTAAATTCATACGCGAATCATACAGAAACGGTCATCACTTGTCAAATATGTAAAAACAACGAACTTCCAAATTAAAAATAAACCAAGGATCTTGTTCATATTATTATATTGCACACTAAATTTATTGTATAAGTTCTTTAGTTGGATGATAAAAATATTAAGTATTTACTGTACAATTTAACTATGTATGCACAAAATTTTATAGAATTCTTTTTTACGCTAATAAATTTATTTGTACGGACATAGTAATGTATGTTTATCATTCCCAGATCTCGTATGATAATTTAACCGTAAAAAGTATTACTTTGAACATAAACCTGCAAAATAATATAGGAAAACCCAAGTGTTGCACTGAATGCAACGCGTGCCTGCTGGTGTGACTAAAGTTGCCGCGCCCGCTGAAGGGTTAAGAAGACCTTTGGTCTTTAGGTGGAGGTGATCGCTATCCCCAAGCACATTTTTTCCCGAAACGCCGGGGAAAAAGGGCGTGCGCGTCTTACACGAGGATTTCTGTACAGGGTATATAATTTGTATCGATAGTAAATTCTCTGCAATATGCATGCATCTACGTTTATATTCGCAAAAGATGTCGAATTCTACGAAGTATAAGCGTATTTATGCCACCAAGCAAACGTAAGTTATGCCCGCACTGCAGGCAAAAACTCGCAAAAGTAGGCGGAAAGAATACGCCGACTAACTGATAACTATAGGGTTTCCCGACTTGAGAATTGGTAGGTTCAAGTTTGGTCCTTCTTCCTCATCCACTATAAGGAATTCAGAGTGGTGAAATTTTGTTGTGAATGAAAGATTTCATAGTTCGAAAGGTAGAAGGAAATCCGCATCTCAAGTGTTGGGACTCATTTGTTCCTAACCTTCCAATATTTACTCACGAGACGATACATGAGAAAACTCCCCATCCACGTAAGGAAGTTCCCATTCACAGATGAACAAATATTTCGTGAAGCTCCGCATCGGTGCGTAATATTACGTCAGAAACAGTGAAGTGGGGATGAAATTGCGTAATATTACAACAAAAACAGTTAAGGTGTTAACAAAGGACTATCGGTGAGAAGATTTCTGTTAGTATCGTCATAAAGAGATCATCCAATAAATTGTGTCACGTAGAAGGGAGAAGATGCTTAATCCATTCAACGCGGCACCGAAAATCCGAGTACTTTGCCGGTGACTGAATCCAGTTTTCTTATATTTCCAGCAGAATTTAGTGCAAGAAATGCAGATATGAAAAAATTTAACAAAAAAACGCAAAAATAGATTTTTAACGATTTTTTAAAGTACTTACCGATACAACAAGTTATTACAGAAAAAATACGCAAATCGTCGAAAAAAGTAATAATATAAAAATGAGTTTTCCTAAAATATAAAAAGGACCTGGAAAGAAAAGAAAACAACCTTTAATCGATAATAAAACGACTAATTTTCATTCACTGATGGTAATTTGAATCCAGTACTTACCGACAAATTATTAGAGGAAAAACACGCAAATCGTCGAAAAAAATTATACGATGTACAAATGAATTTTCTTATAATATAAAAAGGAACTAGAAAGAAAATAAAATAACATTTAATTCTTAATAAAACTAATTCTCAATCACTATAGGAAAATCAGAGTGAGTACGTGCCCAAAAAAAGAAAAAGTCGAAAATCCGAAGAAAATCTACCAATTGCAATAAGGACTTTCCTCAAGTGCTGGTTAGAATCAAACTGATGGCTGGAGACGCATAGGAAACTCATTCCGCCGGCGGTCCCTTACCCAGACCGCTATAACCAGATGTAGTGCTATGACTGGAATTCCAGTCATGCCGCCATTCGATTGAAACACCATGACTGGAATTTCAGTCATGCCGCATGGTATGGGTTAACTTGAGCGGAACTTGTTTCAGGGAGTGTGAGAATTGGTGACTTAAAAAAAAACATTTTGGCTCAAATTAATTTTTCCCTCCGAACTGGTCCAAAAATAGGAGTGTGTGGGTTACATGAGTAAATACTGTCGGCCGAATTCAGAGTTTTCTTAGTCAGTTATTAAGACCCACTAAGTCCCCTTAGTAGCGCACCACTACATATGCCCTATTCAGAGCGTCCTACTAGGGGTGATTTGCTTAGTCATTGAGTATGGTAGTCAGCCTTAGTCACATGCCACGCTAAACAAGCTCCCGCGGTGTTTAAGGGCGTGACTAGTGTCTCTTCCGCTCCAGCTTGCGAAGTGTAGTGAAAGCGGTAGTTGAAAATGAGTCTTTTTTAGGTATAATATTGTTACTTTATTTAGTTTGTTATTAAGTAATTCCTATATGAGAGTTTTATATTTCTCTGTAGTTCATTATTTCGTCAAATTAGTTTAATTTCGTTTTATAGTAGAGTAGGGTACGTAATTTATTGTTGCATTCTTTCTTTTAAACGTCAGTTATTGTATTCTTATTTTAATTATTCCGCGTTTTATCATTTTAGCTATTTTCATTATTTACGTTTCTACTTTGTTTTCATTTTAATGGCCAACGAAGTTTGTACGTATTGCGTAGAGTTTTTGTGTAGTCGTTATTTGGTATAATCACGTAGATCATGGTGCTTCAATAGTTGTTAGTATGTTTCTATAGGAGTGTTTTATATTTATGTGTAGTTCATTATTTCGTCAAAATAGTTTAATTTCGTTTGATAGTAGAGTAGGGTACGTAATTTTTATTGTTTCATTCCTTCTTGTAAAGGTTAGTTATTGTATTCGTAGTTTATTTATTCCGAGGTTTATCAATTTAGTTATTCAGGTATATTCATTATTCACTTTTCTACTTTGTTTTCATTGTAATAGCCAACGAAATTTTTACGTATTGCTTAGAGTTGTTGCGTAGTCGTTTTTTATTATAATCACGTAGTGCATATTACTTCAGTAGTTGTTCAGACTTTGTGTTACTTTGTGCTACAAAGTACGGAAAGTGCTTCTTCCCCTTTTGTAGTTTGCGCATCTCCCAAGCGTAGCGTGAGATCGAAGGATACCGACGCGGGAGTAGCTGGTCAGGGAACATGTGAGACGGTGGTGTGTTGTGCTACTCCAAGTGTTTGGGGCTTCTATTCCCTCAGTTGGTTAATTATGTTTTGTGTTGTGCTACTCCGAGTGTTTGGGGCTTCCATTCCCTCAATTGGTTAATTGTGTTGTGCGGCTCCGAGTGTTTGGGGCTTCTATTCCCTCAATTGGTTAATTATGTATTGGGTTGTGCTGCCATAGACCATTAGAGATCCAGCGACCAGTTAATAGTTATTTATTTCTTTGGTGTTAATACAGTCCACTTTTTACATACTAATGTGTTTTTTTTTATTACTACGATTTCTCACGAAACAGTAGTTGTTAGTATATTTCTAGTTCTTGCTATATTGATAGGCGTATTATAGTATTGCATTTAATAATATTGTAGATGGCCGGGTCAGATTTTGAGTACTATGAAGAAGTGCTGGAGGTGATGGAATTAGACGACTTCGTCACCTCCAACCACTGTTTCTGCTTTTCGCGTATCTTCCGTCCATCGCAACTTTTGCACTCGATCACGTCAATACGTTCCTGTATCAACGATAGTAACGTCTCCTTCTCCTCCTGCGACCAGTTCACCGCCCTTACCCGTTTTGCTTCCATATCCGTGTCTACAACTAACCCAACAAATCGAAATGACATAACGCTAATATCACTACACCTAACCAATTACCTACAAAACTAGCTAAGTAAATAATAATGACGAAAACTAACCTAACTGAAATGTAACTTACGTAATAGAACAAATAATATCACTACACCTAACCAATTAACCTACAGAACTACGCTAACACTAATTTAAATACACTAAAGGAAATAAGATTCAAGAATTTACACAACTCAACCGCACAAAAGCCCAACCACAGGAGGAGTGAAGATGGCCGCGGCTTGTAGACCTCGAGGTATCGATTACTGCGCACGCGCAGTAGGTGCTTCACAATGTTGCCAAGCGTTCCATTTCCTCTTGTCCAGCTTAGTGATGCTAGGTGGAGCTCTGCGTTAGTGGACCTTAGTCAACTCTCGTTAATCGCTCGATTGGGGCTCTGAATACAACCTTTTAGTAGCTCTTTGTTACTCTCTTAGTAGGTGACTAGGAAGTAGCCCTTAGTCATGCGTAAAACAGAAAATCTCTGAATTCGGCCGTGTATGTTTTATTAAAATATATTAAAATAAAAAAATATAAATGAACAATTACCGCAGAGCCATTAATTTCTGCCTTATTAGATCTCCATAGAGAATTTTTTTGGAATGGCTCACAGGATGAAAGTTTTAGAATAACTGCTACAGTCAGTACACAATTCACGATACACAGTATGAATGCACGGTGGTGATACCCACACCATAGTCCTCGCTTAATTGCTTCACATGATCAAGGTTTTGCAATAACTTTTTCCCTCTGAAATGGCCCAAAAATAGGAGTGTGGGGGTACACGAGTGCACGGCTTATATGAGTAAATACGGTATTGTAGAAGATTTATAATAATTAATTTTAATACTGTATTTACTCACGTAATCCGCATCTTCATGTACCATGCGAACCCCTATTTTTGGACCAGTTCGAGGAGAAAAAAATAAATTCATACTTTCATAAGTTGACATCTACGGCGGCAGAAAATTATTTAAAAAATCGAAAAATGTGGGGATTCCCCGCAGCAGTTTTTGAAGTGCGGAGCACTAAATTTTTCAAGCGCGCATGATTGTGTGTATTTTAGAATATATCGGAACAGGACCGCATCACCCTGGTGCATATCCACACACTATTGTCATGTAGGCGTGCATAGCAATATTCATTCCGCCCATGGATGAAAAAAATTAGAAGGAACTATGGTTCTCTCCCGGGTTAAAGGAGCATCAGCAGCTCACAATGATTATGGCGAATAGAGATACTAGATGCCAACTTATTCCGGCAAAAAGTGTAGGTAAAAACTGATAGTAAATTTTTAATGACAGAACTGCTTTTCTTGAGTAACAATAATAATCTTAAAACTCAGTTAAAATGTACAGCTTTAATATTATAAAAACATGTCATCTCAATGTTGAAGATCCATCAACAGCAGTATAAACAGTGCATTTAAACCCTAAACATTTCTTGGTCGTGTAGATACGAGTAAACTTCATAGAATTCTTTGTCTTTTGTGAGTATAAACATAGACGCGTGTTGCAGTAAATTTACTATCAAAATACGTAATTTCTAAAACTTGGTCAGGAATCATCATGTATGATCAACATTTTGGGAAAAAATGTGCACGGGGTACACATTTGCGATATTATATTGAATTTTGCCACCATAGAGATCGATCGCGATCACTAGTTATAGTTCATTAGCAGCTGGAATCAATCTAATTATAGGAAACTTTATTTAGTGGGTCAAGCTCTCCAAAAATAAGTTTCTTAATGGTTGAAATTAAAACATCTGTCACATGAAATGCTCAAGAAGAATAGCACGGACTCGAAACAATATTTATATATATTTTTATTATTGCTCATTTCTGATTTGTTAAAAATTGGATTGTACGTGACTTTGAGTTTTATCTGAAAATGGTTTCATGAGAAGTATTTTTAAGTGAAAAAGTGGGTGTTGACTTATACGGCGAACATATGCGTAATCATGTATTTTCATCGAAAAAGCTGGGGTCGACTTATACGCCGGAATATATGGTATTTCTCTTTCATCACCTTTTCTATGAGAATAAACTCTGCCTGATATTTTCTATTTATATAGAATATTACGTGATTTAGGTTTCCCAATGACAGATGGCAAGGAATTTTTAAAAAATACCTGATAAATAACGTGCTTATTATATTATTCCAGGATTTTTAAAAAAATTTGGTTAAAAATTGGGGAAATAAAATGTATGGTATATTGCGTCTACCGAAAAATGCAGTCTCAATACCTCATGCCAGGCACAAAGTATTGAGTAGGTGTTTCGTGGGTGGCCTACCCTCAATAGATTATTGGGCAAATTACATGTAACGTCCGCTTCGGATGGAATTTTTGGGGGAAAAGTCCAAGTATTACACGAGTAAATATGGTATTACTTAAAAGAAAACATTAAGCTGCAACTTTCACATCCCTGCAAAATGTCCACCAGCTACACAGAAAGGCAATCACAAAAACTATTTTAACTTTATAGACTTGCTTTCTGAACTGCGAGTAGTTTGAGATGTGAGAGCAGAAAAAAGTTATGCCTTTCTGCAGGTATGCCAACCAGAGCTTTGGGAACTAAAATCCTGGCAGGGTGACCACGAAAAATCAAATTGCATCGAGACAAGTCAAAGTTTAGAAATCACCACTTTCAATAAATGCAGTTATACAAAGTAACTAATGCACCCAAGTGATGGTCTCTCGGGTTTCACACCGGTTGCAGGCTTGGAGAATGTCCCATGTTTCAGCGTCTATCACAGTCGCCATCATCAGGAAACTTGTGAGTGCCGTGGTCAGGTTCTGTCCTGGTTTATATCCCATCCGCTGCTCGTCTGCTGGTTTCCTATTGGTTGTGGAGCCGACCAATTACATTTCTGCTCCTCCGTCGTTTTGGTGAAGAGGGGATCCCATGCCTTACTGAGCAGGAACCCCCTATCCCTATTCATGTGATTGTTATGGAGCCGGATCTCAATGACCTCCCTAACGAGACGGTCCCAAAAGGCGTTGGTCTTGGCCACCACTTTGGCCTCTGGAAATTTGATGCAATGGTCCAAGCTGATGCTGTTTGGCCACCGCTGACTTCTCAGGTTGGTTTAACCTAATGCATCGGGTATGCTCTTTGAGTCTTGTCTCTATGGTTCGACCTGTCTGCCCTGTGTATTCCTTCCCACAGGTGCAAGGGATTCTGTAAATACCTGCCATTTTTAATTCAGGGTCGTCCTTGACCTGGGGTAAAAAGTTCTTCACTTTTCTTGGAGGTTTATGAATTGTTCTGATCCCTTTCTTGTTTAAGATCCTTGAGATTTTTCTGGACATCGCATGATCTATAGCGTATAATTAAATAACGAAGCAGTGGAGAGAGACTGGGGTTATGCATAGTAGATCACTGCCTGAAAGTCATGCGATAACTCAGGGTCCTCAGGTTGAGTGGCCCATCTCATGAACACCCATGTATAGCGACGCGGTGTAGAGAAACTGGAAGTTCTCAAGTCAACACTCCAGGCGGAGCTACTAGGCCACCTCACAACTTACCACCTTGTACCGCCTTGCGCAGTAGACAAGCGCAGTGGAGAGATATTTAGGTTATGCATGGTAGTATATAGCCATTGGGGCATGCTGATATTTTAGCGCACCCAAGTGAAGTTGCAGTCTTCAGGATTATCGACTGCATTATTGATAACATGGTAGATAATCCCACAGAAACTTCAGACCAGCTCTTAGGAGTGAATTGGGTGTTTAGTCAGCAGGAAGCCTGAAGTGAATACGGCATTGTGTTACTAAGGGTTTGTTTATTCTACTGTGGTCTCTATTATATTAGTTTTTTGTGTTTCTTTAAAATTTTCTGTTACTGTTTGACAATTTTAAAGATATTTGAGCTTCTTATACAATGGGAAATAGTGTTGAAGATTTACTGAGTGTGCAATTTTCAACTCGAACCTTTGCTGATCGTATGAACAATGTGGAAGAAGGTAAGCCTTGTCCAGCTCTTCCAAATCTTTGTAAGCATAAAGACTCAAAAACTCAATATACGAGACATTTTTCCATTTCACAATATGAAACGGTGGACTGCTTAACTGGCTGAAAAACGCTATCTAGACTTTCTTGTTGGCCATATTTACTGTTCTTAAAAGAGTGGTGTGTGGAGTAAGCATGGGTTTTCTGATCTTAACCATTTAGCAGCAGCACAGCAGAAACATGAAAGATCTCAAGCACACATTCAGGCTTTTCTTAATCTTAAACTTTTTGGAAAACAAAGAATCGACACTTTACTTAACAACCAACATGAAACTGAAATAAGCCGGCATAATGAACAAGTGAATAAAAATAGAGATATTTTGAAAAGGCTCATTGATGCAATATGTTATTTATCTAAACAATAACTCTCTTTGCGAGGTCATGATGAGTAAAAATTCAATGAAATGAGGTAATTATATGGAATTTTTAAATGTACTTCGCGACTATGATCGTCTTTTAGACATTCCTTTATTTTAAGGAATTTTTCCCACTGTTCAAAATGATCTTATCAAGTCTATATCTAATGTTGTTAAAGATGCAATAAAAAATGAAATCGATTCGGCAACTTTCACAGCCATTGTACTGGACAAAACTTCGGATGTCATGTCAAAATAACAGCTCTTAACAGTTTTTCGTTTTGCACATGGGGAAATACATGAAAGGTTGATTGGATTTACAGACGTTAGTACTGATAGAACTTCTAGTGCTCTATTTCATCATGTTGCCAATACAGTTCAAGAATTTAAAATTGAGGGAAAATTGGTTGGACAAACCTATGATGGGGCATGTGTAATGAGTGGACATGTAAATGGTTTACAGAGCCAAGTTATCAATACGTACCCATTAGCACTTTTTACACGTTGCTACGCTCATGTGTTAAATTTAGTTTTAAAAAAGCTTTTCAAATATCCGATATCTTACCCCGGACATAAGATATTTGACATCCGATGCGCTCCGAGTCTACCTTCTCGTGCATATTTTTGGCCAATATTCAGTTGGACGATACGACTTGTCCACATTGTAGGTACAGGTGATGCCTGAGATTCGACAGGGATGCATTCCTGAAAATGCTGTCAAATCTCGAACAGTCGAACGTCAAGCACCATTTTCCCATAAAAGTATGTTATTATTGAGGGATGTGTTCCAACATCTCGGGAGAAAATTACTGAGTTCCATCTCATATTACATAAAGTTAAATAACATTACTAAAGTGCTAAGAAAACAATATTAACCCTTCAAGCACACACAACGTTTACTTAAATCCAGTGTTTGAGGTGAGATGAAGTTTTTAAAAATTTGCGAAAATTCGCAATTTCGATTCC
Organism: Uropetala carovei; assembly: GCA_036926305.1. Taxonomy (NCBI): domain Eukaryota; kingdom Metazoa; phylum Arthropoda; class Insecta; order Odonata; family Petaluridae; genus Uropetala; species Uropetala carovei. The sequence continues at coordinate 1,747,829 of JAXCHB010000149.1, forward strand.
TGAAAATTGAAAAATTCGTAACTTTTTCATCTTTATTGGATTCGTATAAAGTTTTTTGTAGATTTTATTAGATCATAACATTTATAAACAATTTCTTTTACATTATCTTACAATAAGCGCAATCTTTACAGGAGAGAAGAGAAATACGTAAATCACCCTGATTGCCGACCAGTTAGCCCGCACCCATGCTTTCATATATCTTTCAGTATTACGAAAACTATAAACGGCATTGATACGTCTTTTTTAAAATAATACTTCAGCTTTTATTAACATTTCATTCGCAGGATGTACTTAACTAAACCAAATAGGAAAAAAGTTTCTCGCAGGTCAACTTTTTCATGTCTTAACTAAAAATCTGAAATAAATTTTACGTTTCATATATTTTTAAAAGACATTTCATAAAGCTTATGAAGTTTTGAGTTGTACAGTATTCATTTGTAGTCATTATAGAATTTACATGTGAAATTTATCCTATTTGTTGTATCAGAATGTACGCGTAATAAGAAAATTAGAAAAGTAAGTTTTTTTAAAAGGCATTTGCTTTATCCCATTTACCATGAAATTTACAAGAAAATATAACTTCAATGAATCATCTCTAGTGATTTTTTTTAGTAGCATTCACTTCAGCCTAACTTCTTGAGAGCGACACGAGAATATTTCTCCTGCCAAGAGCCGAGCGTAAGGGCATGGCACATCGCTCCCTCCTAAATTTATGCTTACTACGCATCTTCAGTGATTTATTTTTGTAAACAGACCTTGGACCCAAGAAGAGACGACTTCTTCTCTCTATCATACTATAATGGTCTCAAGCGTCAAAAGAATTGCTTAAGCTAGCACATGGCCCGAGGAGAGCCAAACAATGGTTTTCATTGTTTTCAAGAAAAATTAATCACAAAATTTAATGCGCATTAAGTGAAATAAAAAAGACAAAAAGATCTCAGAATGACGATAAATAGGTAGGCCAAAGGTTCCTCTTTTAAAATATATAAAGGTTACCCATATTTAAGAAAATTTACTGTCAAAAAACTAAAGAAGGCTAGCGACCTCCGGGACATACCCAGTAAGTATGACGATGCTGACAGGTTAAATCATTAAAAAGCATAAAATAATTTACAACTAAAAAAAAACAAATATTTTCATACCTGAAATCTTTTTCAACTGTGCTTACATGACTTGGTTTATTAATTGAGAAGTTGTAAAATTTTTGTTGGAAGTAGAGGGGCTGCTGGCTAGGGAAATTGATAAAATAATTTCAACACTTCAGCTTTAATGATATTTTTTTCTTAGAAAAATTAATCCTGAACCAGTGATGCCTGCTGCACTGGCTGACTCGGGCACAAACAATGAACTGTCATGAATTTCTCTTTTGCTCGAAATCACTTTTTAAAGCAAACTTTTCTTTCCGTAAATTTTCTTTAAATTTGAAGAAAGAACACACAAAAGTTCTTTGAAAAATCGGCTTACAGAGCATATGCGACTCCAAAACCTGAACTGAATGCAAGGGGTACTCCCCAAAGATTTCACTTGTCTTTCTGTTTGTAAACAAGAAAGATGCTCTGACAGCAAAAGAAATCTAATAAGCAGAGAGTCTACAGGGATAAATTCTTTGTCTGTTAGCTGATGGACATAACTCAAACATTAGAAGTAGCCTCTGATTAGCGAATTTCAAAGGACCGAATTTTTCGCCTATTCATTATTCGGAAGTCCGTTGTTCGGAGGTGAGTTCGGCATTGCATAACTCCAGGGGCCGACCGCCTATTAGATTATACGGAAGCATTGGATTGTCCAAATGAAGGCAAAAGCAATTATTATGCAGATATGGCACAATCTAACAAAACCCTGTACGAAAACCCATTTCTCTTTCAAATTATATAATGTAAGAACTGACAGCATTAACAAGATGCGGGAAATTCATACTACATAGGTCACAAAAATTTGTTAGCAAAACCTTTTCCACATCCGATCAAGAATCAAAATTTATTTACACGAAAATAACGTACCTAAACTATAAATACCTCTTACCAGTGGCACAGCACGGGGAGCTAAAGCTCCCCAGATGCAAATACTTCTTTTTTAATTAATGGCTAATTTTCATTATTATATTTCAACGGAAAGCAGCAAGTACAAAGCACACACTTTTATTTAATCAACGAAAATATTGCCTAAAGGCATACATTAATACCCGGTAAATACAGGGTGATCATATTAACAGGAAACACGCTAGCACCGGACCTAAATGCACACCCACCATCGATGATCAGGATATGCCACTGGTAATTACATTATCTATTTGTTTCAATAATTTGCTCCATAAAAACGTATGGCAATGTAGCTGCCATACAAGATAGCTCAGCTGCCTTTATTTGGCAAAAATCTCCAAGGTTGGGCTGCGGAGCTCCTAGTATTAATTAATTTCGATAAAATAACTTTAATAATGATAAAAATGAATCAAATGTCAGGAAAACACCCATAAAATTTGAAATATATAAAATTACATTACCATGTAAAAGTTATAAAATAACCTGCCACAAAAAAAATTTTTTTCCCATGTATAAAAATATAAGGTTAGTTAAATAATCACCTGGTCCTAAAATATTACTGCAATTATGGAGTAATGCATCATTTTATAATAAAATTCTGTTACAGCATACACAGTTTCACATCAAAACAAACCTTAATGAAAAATTAGATTTTTTCACACTGCATTAACAAAAATCAAGTTTATACCTTGAAATAAGTAAGCAAAGTACCTATTGTTCTAAGAAATAGCTTACCTGATAGGATGGGTGGGGGGGAGTTCAGCCATTGCCGTGCCACTGGCAGATTTGTAAGCCATCAAAGAATTTTCTGCTGCTTCTTTCCTGTCAGAACCAGTGGCAAACTCTGCCAAATACCGATGATAATCTCCCTTCCTGTAACAAAATTTGCTTAAGTTCAGTTTCTGAACAAGGAATTTTATCATATACAGTAAAACCCCATTATTTCGATCCTGGTTAATTTAAAGTATGGTACAATTCGAAGCTAAGATCAATCCCTAGCCAACACCATTGGATTTTGCGTACTTTTTAATATGGATTATTCAAAATACGCCTACAATGAAATTCGAAGTCATGATCTGTCCGGTGACTCACAAACAGTTCGTTTAACTTGAAATCTCGATCATGTGTAAGCGAAAAGTTCACGCCCGCACCATCACATCATCATCATTTCTCGCACACAAGATACACAGCATCCCATAAATCTGACTCGTTTTACTTATTTAATAGCAGGATGACCAAACAACCCATTTTTTCCAGGACTCCAGTTTTTTTTAACAAAAAAGCCATTTTGTACGGTTTTGAAGCACATCACATATAAAATTTAGATTATCTGATAGCATAGTTGATATTCCCATTAGAAATGTAGGATTCTTGGAAACATAGAGGTTATCAAATGAACAACAAATGTTAATTACAGTCGCAATTGTCAGACTAGAAAACCTCAGGGTCATGGATTTTTGAGGTGGCAAATTTGATCTCCGCCATATAATATCCTGCCTGGGTTTAACCTAACTTATTCCCTTCGAGTTTTGACGACAATGACACTAGTTGGATTCTCTTTTGATTGTAAGCTAGTTTGGCATGCTCCAGACTGTAAGGAAAGTTCGTATTTGCCTTTTTCGCTATAGTTTGTGATAGTGACAGATCCACCATTTATAAAATCATGCATAACTTTTGTCTTGTTTTTTCTTACATCGACGGGAGATGTCCCGTTTTCACCTTGCTGGAATATGGTCACCCTATTTAAGTCAACGTGAAATAAAAGTTGTAGATGATTCAAATAAACGAATCAGCTCAATCGGATAGCAAAATTCGAGAACCAAGCTGAAATGAAAAGAAATTGCAAGAACCCCTATTATCTCAATCCTCATGCTCTCCCAAACCTGGGCAAGGTTTTTCTCATGAGACGGTGATATACTCTAGAAAAGACCGTGTAATATTGATTTCTGTTACTGAACCAATCTTTAAATAACCTTGTAAGAAGTTATACCGAATGTAGTCTCTAAAAAGATCATGCCATTGTTTTGCTCAAAAACAAAAACCTAGTGGTTTTACCCAGTGATGAGCTAGAAAAAAATATGAACAGGCTCTCAAGAAAGTCTTAACCTCTCTAGAGAACAGAATTTAAAGTCCGCAGTATAGGCAGCCGGCCGGGTTTTTTGGTATTTAAATTTGCAAATGTCTTATTTGAGATATTCCTTTATATCTCCGCCAAGAATTATCGTTGATAAGTGAAACAAAAAGCATTTTATTAATTAAGAAACTTTTTACAATATAAAAACCCTCTTATGTTATTAATAGAAAAGTACAGACTTTTTTTGTATGAAAGTTCGTAATCACCTGCCAATTCTGGTATCTTTCTGTTGTAGATCACTCCCGCTGTGAAACCTTTGTATGATACACATGGAAACATAGTGACAAACACAATGCAATCTTCCGAATCATCGATGACTGTTTCTGCCTGAGACTTTGTCAAGAAATATTTTGATTTCATCCTCCGTGAGTGCTTCCCTGTCCATTTTCGTAACTGAAAGATTACAGAAAACACCGCTCTCACCGAAGGTCCACCAAACAATTGCCTTGAAAACAAGGGGAGAGTAAACCTTAGTCACTCAGTGCTGTGTTTATGTCATCTCCCTTTCCTAAGGCAGGGGCTACCCATAGCCAGAGAAATGCTTACGCTACTTATCTCAAGAGAGGCTAGGGTTCTCCCCTCGTCTGCTGGTTCATCTTTACACAGCACTCATATAAGGATAGAGAAAATGTTTAAACTGCATTGTGAGAATGACTTACAAGGAGAGGCTACAGAGTGTAACTCTCAGATTTGATTCATCTTCTACCAGTGGAAAGTTTAGGTCAAAAAAATTCCATTTTGGAATTAGGGGCCAACGCCTCTTACAAGGGGATCTTACGACATGTTCGTCGCCGATTCGGTTGAAACTTGGTGAGCATGTAGCACACACCTATTGATGAAAAACGCCAAAGCAAGACGACGCACCTCTCAAGCATTCGCGAGATTTTTGCAATTAAATTTAGCGAAAATACTAGGGGTCCAATGTATACCCTAATATGAGTCCCAACAGTCAGATGAGGCGGTGGCCGAGTTGGTTAGGCGTCGGGTTCACGAATTTTTGGCCGCGAGTTCGATACTAACGCTCAAATTTTTTTTTCAATTTTTATTATTTGATTTGTTTCTCTTGTCTAGTAATTTTTGGGATATATTATTTGCTGAAAGTTTACTGTATTTATAGTTACATTTTCACTAATTAAAATATATTTTTCGCAATAAAGTTGAAAAAGAATTGGATTAGAATTATCAGCAAAAATTAAATGGGAATAAGGGCCGTTTATCACACATGTTCAACTCTTTTCTTTTACAGGGAGCTAATGCTTCATTGCAAATTATTATTGTACACATTTATTAATCGATTTTATTATATGACGTACAATGTTTCGGGTGGATGTTATCGTAGAAACATGAAAAGCAGAGATCTAGATTACACCATGGACACGTTATTAAACCATTTGATTGACAGGCATAGTTATTTTTAAAAGATTTTGCTGGGAAACACGCATCATTCACATTCACAAATAACTTGACGAGTGAGTTTGGAAATGTAATTGCATCATGTTCGATATCAGGCAAACTAACAGCAAAGCTGTACAAATTATTCTTGCAGAACGCTCTTCTACCTTATGTAAAAATGATGTTTCTTCTGCTAATAGATTCTTGGGGAGGTCAGACTAACCCCAAAGTGTATGAAGAAATCTTTTTTGACGATAAGGATGAATCAACATGCACTGTCAAATTTATTCCGCCAAAATGCACTCCACTCTGCCAACCTTTTGATGTGTACTTTTATAGGCAGGTTAAAAACTTCATTAAGCGAATGCAGAATTGCTCATTTTTAATAGAACAAAACCGCGAAATATCATCACGTGAGAATGCAATCAAATTATATTCGTTGCTTCATCACCAATTAAGTGCGCCAGTATTTCGCGATATGATTAGGTATGCTTTGTATGCCTCGAAACTGACAAGCGAAAGGAGGATTTTTGTGAATGTGAATGATGTGTGTTTTCCAGCAAAATCTTTTAAAAATAACTGTCCCTGTCAATCAATTGGTTTAATAACGTGTGCATCAGGGGCGTATCTTGGATTTTGCGAAGGGGGGCGCTGTTAGGAGTTTGTTTTAATTTGTTGGAATACTTTGTGCGATCCCGAGGGGGGCAGAAAAATTATTAGTAAAATTTGGTAATTTCGAGCCTTTCCGCTAATGAAAAAAGAAAATTATTTAGAATTCATATAAAATTAACACGAACTGGGGAAATTTGAGGAGCGAAAGTAATTATAACGGTAACCCTAGGCCACAGTGCCAATGACATTCGTCGTTCACATAGCAGAAATTGGGAATACAAAAGGAAAAGTAGATTTACATGAATCAGCGCGGTTGAACGCTCGGCAGAACAATTCGATTCGACTAAAGCGGTTATTACATTAGAACCAATGCCGTCGCCTTCATCTCTTCCGTATATCTATTGAAGTCTTTGTATTTAAAGTAGAAAAATTGATTGCTTTTGATATCCAGGGGGAGTGCTGTAGCACGATACGCACCCCCCAGGATACGCCTCTGATGTCCATGGTGTAATCTAGATCTCTGCTTTTCATGTTTCTACGATAACTACCACCCGAAACATTGTACGTCATATAATAAAATCGATTAATAATTGTGTACAATAATAATTTGCAATGAAGCATTAGCTCCCTGTAAAAGAAAAGAGTTGAACATGTGTGATAAACGGCCCTTATTCCCATTTAATTTTTGCTGATAATTCTAATCCAATTCTTTTTCAACTTTATTGCGAAAAATATATTTTAATTAGTGAAAATGTAACTATAAATACAGTAAACTTTCAGCAAATAATATATCCCAAAAATTACTAGACAAGAGAAACAAATCAAATAATAAAAATTGAAAAAAAAATTTGAGCGTTAGTATCGAACTCGCGGCCAAAAATTCGTGAACCCGACGCCTAACCAACTCGGCCACCGCCTCATCTGACTGTTGGGACTCATATTAGGGTATACATTGGACCCCTAGTATTTTCGCTAAATTTAATTGCAAAAATCTCGCGAATGCTTGAGAGGTGCGTCGTCTTGCTTTGGCGTTTTTCATCAATAGGTGTGTGCTACATGCTCACCAAGTTTCAACCGAATTGGCGACGAACATGTCGTAAGGTCCCCTTGTTAGTTTAAGAGAAATAATTAATTAAAAAGTACAAAAATGGGCCAATCTCAATAAATATTAGTAACTTCGCTCTTACGTTCACAAGCAACCGTAGCCTAGGGGATGACGAGTAGGACTTTCGATGCATGGTCTCAGGGTTCGAGACCGGCATTGTTCAACTTTTTTTCTCATGTAAGATTTCATTTTTCGTGCTACTTTTTCTCCAATTTTTCGGAAAATAATTATTCACTGCATATTTTATTTTTTTCACGCAGGATAACTATTTTTAAACACTAGACCACCATTTTCCCCCATTTTCAGAAAATATTTATACACCGCTATTTACGTATTTTATTCCTAACCTACTCCCTCAAGAAAATAAGTCGCGTCTGTCCATCACTGCATTGACACTCTCCGTAGACATTGGCGTATTCTTTAAGCTGTGATATTCCGCCGTAATTGCACTTCCACCCTTTATATCTAGTTTGCGTTTCCCGCGCATTCCTTTGGATGGTAATCGTACGAAAAAAACGATAATATATATATTCATGGCAATAGGAGCAGCATATAAATAGCTGCGACTGGCGCAAATTATTTCTTAATGTAAATGAAATTTCGTTCACAGACGAAATTAAAATAAATCGCTGCAACTGTGGCAAGCGTTCATTTATATGTTGCTCCTAGTGCCATGAATAATTGTTTTCTGTATTTCTTCGAAGATTATCATCCAAAGGAATGCGCTGGAAATTCATACTAATTTTGAAAGGTGGAGGGTGTATACCCAGCAACGGGCAGATGCAGAGCAAGGAGCTCGCAGAAATTATTCTTCGTGGTCATACCTTCCGATGCTATATGCCTGTAGCAATAATAACCAATAAGATGGGTTACTTTATTATTATCTGCAAATATATTCTTTATCTTTAGCTCTCGCAATAATCTTCTTCACGCAGGAAAAATGATTAAAACTTACAATAATAAATTCACGGGATTTTTGAGGGTGTAAGTTGGGAATAAAATACGTAAATAGCGGTGTATAAATATTTTCTGAAAATGGGGGCAAATAGTGGTCTAGTGATTAAAAATAATTATCCTGCGTAAAAAAATAAAAATTGCAGTGAATAATTATTTTCCGAAAAATGCTACAGTTGCTTGTGAACGTAAGAGCGAAGTTACTAGTATTTATTGAGATTGGCCCATTTAGTACTTTTTAATTAATTATTTCTCTTAAACTAAGAGGCGTTGGCCCCTAATTCTGAAATGGTATTTTTTTTTACCTAAACTTTCCACTGGTAGAAGATGAATCAAATCTGAGAGTTACACTCCGTAGCCTCTCCTTGTTAGACACAATCTGAATCATTTTAATTCATTTAATTGATTTAATTGATTATCAGATAAGGCAAAATGTACTTGAAAGGACTAGCAATAAATTTTCATATTTTCTAAAAATTTACAACCATCTCGCAGTAGCCAGCTTCAGCTCATCACTGGTTTTACCATAACGTCATACAAGAAGAGCACAATGTCATACATATGTAGCAGTATGGAGTATAGATGAGTGATAATCTTCGGTGCACAGTTGAACATCTATTCTTCATGGCATAAAAGAGTAACTTGAAATGTACTGGGAAATTCGGGATATTCACTTGAGCCTTTTTTCACACGTGGTGATCTTTGTGAATCGCAAACTTAAGTGTTCACTTCAGCTCTGTTTGAATTCTCCTTGTATATGATACTAACTTGTAAGGCCAATTCATTTGTAGAAGGGATAGAATAAGATTCTGTATTGCAGTTTTGCTGCCAAAGTAGCTGAACGTAATAAAGTTCGATTTTTATGAAAGTTCATTCATTTCAAACCCGGATACTTCAAAGTCGTAATTTTTTGGTCCCTTGATTTCAAAATAATGAGGTCTTACTGTATATCAAAATTTCATAATAGAAGATTTGCAGACAAATAATGTAATTTGAAATCTACAGTCAAAACATTTCAGAATTCTCTATGTATAAGATTAAAATTCTGTCATAAACTTGTTTACTGGTTGCCTTGGCTATTCACGTTACACAAAGTATGTAAATGTCTTTGATCTGTCAGATAAAGTACTAAGTTTGATAAGTATTTTTAAGTAATTCTCTATAATAAAAACGTTCTGTAAGGTACACAAGATGGCTGACAGCGAAATTTAGTTCTCATTCCACCTGATAGGCCGGTGCTACACGAACAACTCACCTTTCTTTCGGCGAAAACGACGGGAATTAGGTTTGCCAACCTCCGGCTTTCGGGCCGGAGATCTCTGGGTGAGTAGCACAAATCTCCAGTTCAATTTCGATTGCAGCGGAAAGCCCTTTTTATGACTTTTTTTGTTTCTTGTAAATGATTCGAATTAAGATAGTTTGCACTTTAATTTCCATTGTATTTTGTTTTATACAAAAACAAATTGACGATGCTCTTAAAATTTTGTTAATTAGCGATATTTAAAAAAATAAATGATTTTTAATTATATTTCCTAAAACCATGACTGCCTTTAAGAATATTGAATATATTTATCATTACATTTTCATTGGGTTTCTTCTAAAGCGGGTCTCAAACTCACATCGGTGTGCGGGCCTCACGTTGGCTCACTGCCGATCCGCGGACCACATTCCTTACTTTTCCAGTCTTCACACTGTTTTGTATTCTTTGTATTATATTCACTCTCCATTTCCACAAGAGAGGAATCGCTCTATTACGCGTCGTACACGCAGTCATTACAGAAATGCTAGATTTGGCATCGAGGTTTAAGTTCTGATACGCAAGAAACTCGCTGGCAGTGGGAAAAGCATTCTTCGGTAACTCAACCGTGCAGGCTGATATAAATTGGAATGAATTAATACACTTCTTAAATTTAGAAATATTTGCATGAAATATTTTATAAGAAATAGATTTGAGTTTGGGTCGCGCAGTATAAAGTAAATTGCTTCGAGGGCCGCCAAATGCATCGCATGGGCCTCATGCAGGCTGCGAGTTTGAGACACATGTTCTAAAGCATCCACGTTTCAAGCAAACTCCGATTCATGAATATCTTAAAGTAGGCAACCCGTAACAACATCTCCGGTTCATGAAGATCTAAAAGTTGGCAACCCTAACAGGAATATATAATAAACACGTTTGTTTACGTAACAGTTTCTATGATAAACAATTAGTTTATTTTTTGTCAATAAGGATCTCCAATACAATCATCCATTTAATCGTCAAGAGAACAGTTTACAATGTTGAAATAAATTGATTTGTTTTTGTTCAGATAGTATTCAAAGAAATTATTCCGCTGATTGATTAATTAGTTAGTTTTTAATTTAAATCTTTTAAAGAGTTTTATTTGCATAACGACGGAGAACATTATTGAGGATTCGAGTAAGCTTTCTTTCTTTGTAAGTACCGAGTACAATTTTAAAACAATCATAACGTTAAGTGCACAAAATTTAATTATTTTCCCTACGTTATACAGTGAAACCTCGTATTTACAACCCCAGAAATTACATTTACCCATAATCTACACGTTTTTGGTCCCGTTAACTTTTCTGTTTATGACTATTAATTTTCCCGCAAAATGCATTTGCATTTCCCGCAATTTGTAACTTTTTATTTTTGATTATTTTTTATTTTGGCAGCCATTTTGATTTTTCTCAGAGTAGTTTCACGGCAAATCTTAAATAAACCTTCGAGAATATTGTGAAATTTAAGAACTGGAAATTTACCCTATAATTTCTTATTAAGCCATTAATCCTATAAATCAAAAATGGAAACACAAAAAGTAAGAAAGACACTTTCTATTGAAGAGAAATTACAAATTTTAGATGAAGTTGATGGACATGTTGGACCGAAAGCTTCGTTGGCAAAAAAATTCTTTACCTATCTCAACATTAAATATGATAGTGAGGAATCGTGAAATGATTAAAACAAATGCAGAACAGTGTGGCCCTTTGGCAAAAAAACAAATACGTTAAAAATTCATGATATGAAGAAATGGAGGAAATGCTGGAAGAGTAGTTCAAAAATGCAAGATATTTTAATTTGCCGATTAATGGTGTTGTGTTACAGGAAAAAGCCTTGCATATTGCAATGAGATTAGGAATAGATGACTTCACAGCATCTAATGGCTGGAAAGATAGATTCAAGAAAAGACAATGTTGTTTATAAGAATTCATGTGGTGAGAGTAAGAGTATAGATTCTGTGACAGTAGCAAATTGGAAGGAAACATTATTAGAAGTTCTTGAAGGATATCAACCAAGGAATATTTTTAATTTGGACGAAACTGGGTTAGTTTTCAGTGTACTACCAGGTAAAACACTGTGCTGTAGAGGTGAAAACCAGGGTTGTTAAACGAAACCGAACCCACTGAAGAGGAACAGTTCCAGATAGGTTTTGGTTCAACGAACGGTTCACAGGAACCAAACCAAAAGAGGAACCAAAGTCGTGGAACGAAAGTGGAACCGGAACGAAATGTTGATGGAACGAAAGTGAACCATTCCGGATCGGGTTCGCACATGAAATAGTTTCGTTCCAGCTCCTTCTACTTTGGTCCCGGCTTTGGTTCCAGCCAGTTTTCAATGGTTTTTACTCGCATCTAACGGCGAGAGGAGAGGGCGAGGGGGGAATGCGAGAGAAGAGGTCGGGGATAGGAGGGGGATCTTAGTTCCTAATATCACCACCGGGAAGATGTAGAATGCGCAGTGAGTAGTGATCGCCGACCTCGTACGGAGTTGTTTTTCTCGCTGACGGAAAATGGGTGTTCGTGGAAAAATCGCCATATCATTAACACATTCAATGCCGCCGTCGACGGTTGCTACCACACGCAGACGACTCATATTTAAATTTAATTGACTATATAAGGTAATATTTATTCATTTCCTGTAATTTACACTATCCTGCAATCTGCACATTTTTTTCTGGTCCCTAGAGAAGTGCAAATAAGGGGTTTCACTGTATATGTATACATGTAATTATTTCCGTCTTTGCACACCGACAATTATATGTAGCATTGACAAGAACAAGGAGGAAGAAGAACATCAGAATTTTATAGCCGAAAATAAAAACCAAAGGCACTTACTAAACGACAACAATATTCACTAGAAATGTAATATATGACAAAATATTTCATATGTAATAGTGTGCTATTAATTATTTTAAATGCAAATATTAATAATCAATCTATCTATAATTCTTCCGTTGATATTTCAACGGGAATTACGCTAGTAATTAAATAATACTATAATGCAGGGCTGCCGTTTTCATGCATTTTTTTAACGAAAGAGACATTTCTGTGATTCACAGATATTTATTTAAAAAATCTGTAGTTATCTGATATGTTCTCGTAAAAATACATTACTAAGAAATTCAGAGATTAATAATATTTCTATACGAATAATACAAATCCTGAAAATAATATACAGGCAGTCCTTGACTTTCACACATTCGACTTTCGTACAATTCGCTCTTTCGTACATTGTAAATTCTCGCCCCTAAACCGCCTTTTGTACGCCGAACAACGCCGAATTTGGACTTTCGTTCATCAACTGACGATCAAACATTCTGAGCTATCGCATAATGGCGCTGTCTGTCAGGCAAGCCAACACTTAATAAATTAAAGTATGCTACGTAATAATATATGTATTGTATGTAATGTAAGACTTGCGTGTAATGTTTTTTAATATTGTACTGAAATTTGACAAGATTAATACCACTGTAAAGTCGGTTAATAATCAATAAATTATTATTATTATTCAGTCTCGGTAACGTTACTGTCTTTTTTTGTACGTACAGCAGTGTTTCTTTGTTTGTGTATTTTACACGTATTATTTTATAAACATGAGTGAGAAACGGAAAACTGAAAGTGCTAATACAAGTGGAAGAAACGTAAGACTCATAAACTTAACACAATTGAGACAAAGATTGAAATAATTAGGCGTGCCGAAAGCGGTGAATCTTTAGCTTCAATCGGACGCTCATTGGACTTAAGCCGGTCGACTGTGGGGTCAATTGTGAAGGAGAAGGACAAAATTAAAGAATATGTACGAAATGCTGGAAATATTCCGTCAAAGACTGTGTCTAAAAGGCGAGGTGTAGCGATGGAGGAAATGGAGCAATCTTTAACATTATGGATTGAGGATCAGCATCAAAAAAATGTTCCAGTGAGTCTTGCAATAATACAAGCTAAGGCTCTCAGTTTGTATGAAGATTGGAAAAACCGCTTAGGAGAAGGGGCTGCTGATGCTCCGGAATTTCAGGCAAGACAAGGCTGGTTTGATAAGTTCAAGAGCAGGGCTTGTTTACATAACATTAAATTGACTGGAGAATATGCTAGTGCAGATAAAAAAGCTGCAAAAGAATTTGTAAAAGAGTTTTCCGAAATAATTGAAGAAGGGGGTTATTCTGCTAGTCAAATTTTTAATGTTGACGAGACAGGATTATTTTGGAAAATGATGCCTGCACGAACCTATTTAGCAAAGGAAGAGGCAGTTTCACCTGGGCATAAGGCAGCTAAGGACAGACTCACATTGCCTCTTGGTGGCAATGCAGCGGGTGATTTTAAAGTCTACCATTCGGAAAATCCAAGAGTTTTGAAGGGGAAGGCTAAGGAAATGCTGCCAGTCATCTGGAAATCTAATTCAAGTGCCTGGGTTACTGGAACAATTTTTCAGCATTGAATTAATGTTCAATTTGTTCCAGCAGTTAGACAATATTGCAGGTGGAATTATTTAGTATTTAAGGCAATATTACTTTTGGACAATGCTCCTGGACACCCACAATCATTACAGGAACTTTATCCAGAAATTAAAATTGTGTTTCTGCCTCCAAATACCACATGCGAAATTCAGCCTATGGATCAGACAGTCATAGCCACTTTCAAGCTGTACTACATGAGAACAATCAACCATGCTATCAGGGCAACTGACAAGGAAGGTGGACCTACCCTGAAGGAATTCTGGAAAGATTATAACATCTGGAATGCAGTGAACAATATTGGGCTCTTGGGCTGAGATAAAGGAATCAACAATGATTGGTTGGTGGAAGAGGTTGTGCCCAGATTTAGTGCAAGATTTTAAAGGTGTTGAGGAGACTCCTGAAGCTGCCACAAAGGATGTTGTTCAGCTTATGAATGAACTGGACTTGGGTGTCAGCATTGAAGATGTGGATGAATTGTGTGCATCTCATTCAGAGCCTTTGTCCAATAAAGATCTAAGTGACCTACAAGAGGCAAATAAGATACCACCTGAAGCCGAAGATGATGACTATCAACTTCCTCCCACTAACACTTTGACAGTGAAGAAAATGAATGAAGCCTTCACACACCTTGAACAGTTCTTAAGCATCATGGAAGAATATGATCCAAATGCAGAGAGAAGTTCACAAGTACGTAAAGCTGTTGATAGGGATACAGCTTGTTACAGACTCCTTTATCAAGATAAAAAGAAGGCTACTGTTCTACTTTCTCTTGACAAATTTTTCAAGAAAGTTGATAAGACACCATCAGCAAGTACTTCTTCCCAACATTAAAATCAGTTTTTTGTCTACTAAATGTAAAAAATAACGAATTTGAGGCAAGAAGTAAAAAGAAATTTGTATTGTTTATATTTTTTGTATTGATGAATTCAAGTACAGACTGTAATTATTGGTACAACTGTTTTGTTTGTTGCCCATAAATAGGGATTTTTATTTACAGTAGTCCCTCACCATTCCTGAAAAACCTCGCGAATGGTAATTGGGTTTTTTAGAAAAAATAGGGTTTAGTTCTTGGAGTCCCTATTCCAGCAAGTAACTTTCGTTTTTGCCCTTCAAAATATAATAATAGAATACGTTCTGTGGCGTTCTGAATAAACGCCACATTTTTTTAAAGAGCAAGGAATCGATCTACACACGCTTCAATGACGTTGGCGATATCCCGTTAGCAGACCGCAAAACAATTTGAGACAATGATTGTGCAGTAGCTTGGTTTTCTATTTCTATTTTCTATTGTAACGACATCTAAGCAACTGTCAATTCTTGTTTGTATTTACTCTAATTTCTCGATTATCTAATCATTATCGACAACGTGATCAAGCTCTGTTAAATTACATTCACTAATAACCTTCCTTTTGGCCCTGTACCTTTTATTGTTTTCTCGATTTCTTAATCTATTCCATTCCTTTTTATCTACTACAACCACATCATAGTGACCGTTGTCAGCTGCCCCTCGCCTGGCAGAGCTGGGATAACTGCACATGCACACAACAGTCATTTTCCGATCACTCGTAAGGCCAGGGCTTGGAAGAATCAGGGGTCTCAAATTCGCATCGGTGTGCATGACGGCTCTCTGATGATCCGCGGGCCGCATTCATTACTTTCCCAGTCTTCACACCTTTTCATATTCTTTGTATTGTATTTATTCACTCTCCCTTTCCACAAGAGAGGAATCGCTCCATTACGCATCTTACACCCAGTCATTACAGAAATGCTAGATTTGGCGTCAAGGGTAAGTCCCTCTGATACGCAAGAAACTCACTGGCAGTGGGATAAACGCTCCATTACGCGTCTTACACCCAGTCATTACAGAAATGCTAGATTTGGCGTCAAGGGTAAGTCCCTCTGATACGCAAGAAACTCACTGGCAGTGGGATAAACGTTCTTCAGTAACTCAACCGTGCAGGCTCTTATAAATTGGAATGATTTAATACACTTCTTAGATTATTTAGAAATATTTGCGCGAAATATTTGAATAAAAAATAGATTTGAGTTCGGGTCACGTAGTATAAAGTAAATTGCTTCGCGGCCGCACAAATGCATCGCGCGGGTCTCATGCAGCCCGCGAGTTTGAGACACCTGCGTTAGGCCATGGCAGCCAGTGCGGGAGGGAGGGAGAGAGTCCTGAAACTACGTGCCTGCGCACAATGGTCATTTTCCGATCACTCGCTAGGCCGCGGTAACCAGTTAGGGAGGGGGGGAGAGAGTCCTGAAAATACGTACCTGCGCACACCTGTCATTTTCCGATCACGCATCACTTAGTTACAACTTTAGAAGATTATAATATAGAGAGAAATTTTGGTCAATATACAGTATAAAACTATTTATTTAAAAAAAATAACGTATTACCATATTATTTTAATACAAGTTTTCTCGATATCTCAGCAAGATTTAATGAGATTTCAAGTCTCGCCAAGGTGAAATTTGGGAGCATGCTTACGATTTTCTTCTGGTGGGCTATTTCTTAAGAGTTTTATTAACTCGCAGCGACAGTTCTTTTCTAAGAAGGGTTATCTTCCAAACTTAATAAAAAATATTTGCGTTTGACCATATCACAGGAGCAATTAGATGCATTAGCACTTTCCATAGAAAATGAATTATCAACTGTTTGGATCTAGAAGAAACGATTACAGACTGTGCTGCACTAAAAGTCAGAAAGAGAGTTCTATAAATTTAGTTATTTTTGTGGTTTATAATTTTATTATTTTTATAATATATTCAATTTAAATCATTATTCCATTTTACATGTGCATGTTTTATCAATTATCGACACTTCTTTATGTAAATCCCTTATCAAATATTAAGTTCGTTCTTTCGTTTGTGATCATGTACTTTATTCGAATGAATCTCTTGGCAATATATTTTAGTAGTTTTACTTCAAAATCTCGCTTATGCCTGTTTTCAAATGACTTGGCGGATGAGGGGGAGGTAAAAGAGAAAGTGGACGGGGACGAGGCACTGAGCGAACCAATAGGAAAGTAGGAGGAGGAGCCTAGGCGTCCGGGAGCTACTCTTTATCGGGACTCTGTAGTGGTGACATCGTGCCTGAGTGTGCTGTGTTGCCACGTGTTACGCCGCTGAAATTGTGCAGTTAAAGTTGTTGTTCGTTGAGCTTTTTAGTTACATATTTTGTTTTTTATCTTTGTTAATTCAATTTTTTTTTTTTATTCCGTTTGTTACATCGTTCGTTATAAGTTATTCAGTTACTTCGTTATTTGTTTTATTTCGTTTGTTTAGTTATTTTGTCACTGAATATTTTTGTTATTTGCATTGCGTTAACTGCATAACCGGTGCGTAAGCAATGGAGAATCCTAAATTTTCAATTCTTGGAAGTCAAGCCAAGAAAATAGTGCACAACGTGATGAAGACGATTCACAACCCTTGGCGTGCCCATTGGAATAATGCTTGTATAACAATATCATAAATAATAAAATGCTTTATCAAGAATATAGTGGCAAAATTCACTAGTTTCATTAAGCGCGCATGCTACGTGTGTGAAACCATAATAAAACAAATTTTAAAAAATTTCGGATGATAAAAAAAGCCAACCAATTTATTCTATTATATTTTTCTAGTCGAACCCGGGACACCGAGGTGAAAAGTCTCGGTATTTTTACAATGTACTCTATACTTTACAGTATTCCAAAAAATTTCAGCTCTCTATTCCATATGGTTTCAATTCTTTTGCGTGTAATTAAACGGGGAATATTCCGGACGGTTTGGAATCGAACCGAGGGCACCTAAGGAAATCTTATCTTCGAATTATTGTAGTAACCCACCATACCTACGAACGTACCAAATTTCATTTCTTTAACTTATCGGGAAGTGCCACAATGTATAATTATTCCATTTCCATTCGTAAATTCCCTTTAAATGCCCGCCAAACGTTGTGTGTTCTGGTGTAGAGTTGGCAACGTCGAGCTTGAGCTTTCTGCTAGGAGGTACTACCCCCTCCTCCTGGCAGCGAAGAGATACGGGCGTTCCCGAGTGCGGCCGAAATCTCACCCGACAAGTCATTTGAAAACGACCATAGTAACGATTATTCTCCCAGCATGGACATTCCAAATTATACCGACTTTTACTAGTTTTACTACATCTCGCTTACAAGGAGAGGACTTGAGGTGAAATCCACGGATTCCTGTCATACTTTGCGAGTAGGTAACTTCACTCCCCTAGTGTACGTGTGCAAAACGCTAGGTGTAGATAAGCAGTCGTTATTGAGAAATTTGCGATTAAAAATTTAAGGCAACTGAAGCTCAAATGAATACAATAATAAGCCATTAGTTGCTAAGCGAAACGGTGGTCTAGTCGATAGAGACGCGGCCGCCGAAACTTATTTTCGCGCGTTCGAGACCCGTTATCGCGAATTATTTTTTTCGTTTTTTATTTCTTCTTTCATGACACAATAATGCATAATTTATATTTTATCGGTATTTCCTGCGAAAAGTTCGCATTTTCCGCGATTGTGAAATTATTTACGTTAACCTGTTTTATCTATATTTAATTTTGTGTATCTAACTATCCAGGTGTGAGAGGCCTTGAAAGCATAATTATCACCACAGTATTGAAACGCAGCAGCGATTGCCCATTGCTGTAGCATTCTCGTGATGACAAGATGGAGATTTTGCCTAGCTTCCTTGAAGCGATCGTATACGTACGATTCGATCATCACTACTTTATCAGCCAACGTTCCACCACCTTCCAGTTGCTTTTTCCATCTCCATAACTGCAAGTTGCTTTGTAAGTGACGCGTTGTTTTCGATCGCAATGATTTAAAACTCCACGTCGGATGTAATTATGACATTTTAACAGCTTTGACCTTCATTGAAAACGGAATATTATCCGCACTCGTGACTTCTTCATTACATGATGAAGAGGAAGGAGAAGAATGCTGTGATTCGACATCCATTCCTTTAATTTCCTCCCTTTGCATGGCGACGTCTTCATCATCAACACACTCTGTTTCTTCCAACAGTTCTTCTTCATCCGCAAATACCATTTCACAAAGCATATTTGTGATACGGTTCTTGATTTCGCGTCCCATGCCTTGAGAACGGATGGAAATTGAAGCACTGACACTATCTGTGAGCAGTTCTTTCTCTCGCAGCAGTCGTATACAATATTCTATCGCATCCGTCAGTTCTTGTTTTTGTGTAACACACAAAACAGGCACATTTTCGTGAGATTCCGAACTACCAGCTACAGTCTCCATGCTTGCACCATTCGCTTTGATTGTGTATATTCTCCACCGACTGACCACTCCAGCACCGTTGAAATCTTTCACAAGCAAATGTAGTGAACTTTGGACTACACGAGTCTATTCTCGGAGCGTTTCATTGTTATTATATCTATTGTTATTATATCATTGTTAATATATCTATCTCGTATTAATAATATACACAAAATTAAATATAGATAAAACAGGTTAACGTAAATAATTTCACAATCGCGGAAAATGCGAACTTTTCGCAGGAAATACCGATAAAATATAAATTATGCATTATTGTGTCATGAAAGAAGAAATAAAAAACGAAAAAAATAATTCGCGATAACGGGTCTTGAACGCGCGAAAATAAGTTTCGGCGGCCGCGTCTCTATCGACTAGACCACCGTTTTGCTTAGCAACTAATGGCTTATTATTGTATTCATTTGAGCTTCAGTTGCCTTAAATTTTTAATCGCAAATTTCTCAATAACGACTGCTTATCTACACCTAGCGTTTTGCACACGTACACTAGGGGAGTGAAGTTACCTACTCGCAAAGTATGACAGGAATCCGTGGATTTCACCTCAAGTCCTCTCCTTGTTAGTAACGATTATCTCTTGGCACGGACACTCCGAATGATTGTTACAGTTGGTTCGGGAATTGTAAAATAAAGCATTCGTTCATCCATTCAAAACAGCAAAACTCGATCTACAAATCATTAAAAAACTATGTAAATTTAATATTATAGCTATTTTTTGCTGGGAATTGTAATACTTAAATGGAAGCAAATATTGTTTTCGAGGTCATAACAATAAATTATTTCTTAAGATTTTTTTTGTCCCCAACTAGTTCTTTCCTCAATCATGGACAAATCATGTTAAACTGGATGACCAGTCGTGTTAGTCGAATATCAGCCCTACTTTAAAAATCGTGTTAGTTGGAGACTAGGTATACATAGAAATTTATTGGTTAATTTTCTCCTTTCATTCTAATTTTCAAATTAGGGTTTTTGCTAGGATCCTATTAAAAATAAGAGATTTCACTGATTTTATTATGCGGGTGATTCATAGTTTTATGTTAGTCAAACCTGGTTAATTCAAAATTTACAAAAAAGCGGGATTTATCACTTTAAAAAAATGCAAATATAAATCATAGAAAAAAGAAGATGACACAATATTAACATACAGACAACAACCAGGTTTTACTGTATCACATTAATGGGTACTGAAAATGTTCAGATTATTACATTAATCTTTATGCAAAGGAAGATATGAAAAAATTGTCTCGATAAGTTAAAAAATTTCCTGAAACATAAAAAAGTCCATCTATTCAAATTTAAAGAATAATTGCTATTTTCTTGTATTTTTTTGTTATTCAAACCTTCAATAATTTAACAATATGATTATCAATAAATACTTAATCGAACATTTTGGAGTCTAATTTTGCTTGCAATACATATATGAAACTTTTAATAGAAAAATAATTACTTGAATATTCACCCTTTGTAGATGGAAAAAATCTGACGTGGCCAACACATGACTTTCTCCATATTTGGGATATAGATATTAAAATTATTATGAATAGCATCATGAGGCAAAATTATTATTTCGTATCGTAAAAGAATAGAGTCGTTCTTATTGCCATAAATTACGTATATTTTGAATATGTTTACAGAATTCACCGCTACATGGTGCTGGCGCTGTAAACTGGTATTAAGAAAAAGCAAAATATCTCCGAAATGGATGATTCTACGAAAATTTGTTTCAAACAAAACTTGGAAAAAATATTATTCTCTACAACTTTGGTCCTGACGAAGATTACCAATAACGATGTTTTAAAGGAGATATTTGACGGAAACCGAAAAACCTGTTATTTATAAATAATTCCTAAACAACTGCTACGGAAAATTGTTTCAAATGAAAGTTGTAGGAAATTACATTCTCTATAACCTTTGTATAGAATTGTGTATACAATAATAATGTTTTAATGGAGAAATATCGCAAAAACCGAATCGGGTTTCGAATAAACCTCGACTTCTGGTTAACCGTTATTGTCCAAAAACTAATCAGTTCTTTGTGCTCATTCTAAAGTGTTATATATGAAGTTTGGTATTGATATGGCAAGTACTTTTTTTAGTTAGAGCGCCCACAATCACATACACATGCGTGCACAACACACACACACAAACATCATTCCGAAAATAGTCTAAACGTGTTCTAAGAACCTCAAAACGTGTATTTCTGTTGAAATCTCGAAGTTGATTTTTTTTCATGATCATAATACTTTCCCATTACTTCGTATGGAGAAAGTAAAAAAAGTAGAGGAGGAGCAGAAAAATTACGTGAAAAGAGAAACTATTCCTCTCAGAAGCAAAAAAGTGTTCGAAGCTGACTGACATCTTTTTTAAAGCTAATGCTGTGGGTTGTTGGTGTTGGAACATCATGCAACAGATTGTGAGTCAAGTCAATTTTTGAAAGCTCTCGGGTGCATGACTATTCTGTAGCACAGGAATCCAAAGATAAAAATGATGAGGAGGTCGCATATGAGGAGAATGTAAATCAGTGTGACAAGACAGTTACAGGACCTGAGGTTTCAGAAAGAGAAATTGATATACTAATCAATAGTGACGCTGATCTATTTGCCAGGCCGAGAGTAAATGAGAGAGCATTCTTTTTTCAATCACATCCAAGACAACCACAAGATGATAATTCTCTTGTTTTAATCAAACACTATATTTAGGAGAAAAAATGGTTCTCATCGTCATTGGTTATCTTATAGTAAATCTAACAATGCACTCTACTGTACGGTTTGTCTTGCATATAGTAAAGAACATGAACTTGTTTATGGCTGGTATGAAAAACTGGAGGCATGGGCACCAAGGGATTAATGAACATGAAAACAGCAAGCACCACAATTATTGTGCAGAAGCCCATATTTTTAGCGTGAATCATACGGACATTGAACAACTACTTCTTACAAATCAGAATTTTATGAGAAGAGAAGAAATTAAGAATAATAGACAGGTGATGGAAAGAATAATCAAAGTTGTAAAATTAATTGGTAAACAGGGGTTAAGTTACAGAGGAAGTAGTACAACAGAAGCTGCCTATACACTCGATAATTCATTGATAGACCATGGGAACTTACTAGAATTGTTTATTTTGATAAGTAAATATGATCCGTTACGAAGGAGACATTTAGAGAGAGTGGTAAAAAAAGTCAGATGGCACACAAGTCTGGAAGTAAAGGTCGTGGTAGTTCTTTAATGCTGATATCCAAAACGATGGTGAGCAATGTTATAATTTCTATTTCCTCATTAATAAAGAAGGTTATAGTCGATGAAGGAAGGAAGGCTGGTATGTTTTCAGTGCAACTGGGCACAACACAGGATATATCAGTGAAAGACCAACATTCAGTTGTAATTTGGTATGTGGATAGAAAAGGCATTCAGAAGAGGCTGCTAGCACTAGTGAATTGTATTGACTGTACAGGAAAAGGTTTATATGAACTTCTGAAAAACGTGCTGAATGCAAGCAATAAGCTGAGAGCGATCAAAGCAAGCATCACTCCATGGCCATCCTCGGTTAGAAACAGCTACCGGGAGGAAGTCGCAGTCACCCGACTTAGAATTGGCCACTGCTCTTTGACGCACTCATTCTTATTTACGTGGGAAAAGGAACCTTCCACATGCTCTACCTGCAACTGCCCCATAACCATAAGTCACCTCTTGACAGAATGTGCCAAATATAGAGATATCTGTCAAATTTTACATATGAGAGGCATTCTCTCTGAACTTTTAACAGACGATCCTCTTAAAATTGATACTACTTTAAAATTCCTAAGGTTAACAAATCTTTTAAGCACTCTTTGAATGAACTTTTTCTCCGTTTTTTCTTATGCCTTTTTCGTATATATTTAACTTATTTATTTTATAAATTTATTTTACCCTATTTTATCTTAATTATTCTTGTGTACCTTTTTAACTCATATTTATTCTATTTAACCTGCAAGGTAAACTTTTTGATTTCGGACGGTGCGAAATGACCCTAGCTGTCAAAGCACTTTACAAACAAATACTACTACTACGTGCTGAATGATAATAACTTGGATATAGATAAATGTATTGCCAACGCGACAGATGGAGCGGCGAATATGCAAGGTATTTACAGAGGCTTTTCAACCTGGTTAAGCAGTGTCACCAGAACAAACTCATGTTTGGTGTTACGATCATATATTAAATCTTGTAATTAGTGATCCCACTCAGTCATCTACTTTAGCCACTTAACATCTATTTGTTAAATGGAATTGCAGTTTTTTCCATACAAACTATTGGTGACACACGTTGGTGGGCAAAAGATGTCGCACTAACTAAAATATTTGGTTCTTGGGAAAATCCACGGAGTTCCCTGTATATAAATGTAATTCTCTCTCAATACTATTGCAGAAGCAGAAAATTTTTCTCAAGAAATACGATCAAAAGCTATGTCTTATAAGGAACTTCTATTAAAATATGAAACAATAATGACAGCATTCATATATCTTCGAATTTTTTCTCTAACAACTCCTTTATCTAAGTATCTGCAAACTGTTGGTATAGATATGCTAAAAGCACATCAGTTGGTGAAGGGTACTCTAGATCAACTAATTAAAATTCAACGGGACTGTAAAGGGGTGGAAAAAAATGTGACGGATTTTATTGACTGGGTAACAGATGAACTTGAAAAGTGAAGCTCACTAAAAAGTATTCTCATTCAAGAGGGTTTTCCAGAAAGAAGACAATGGAAGAGAAGCAGAATTTCTGGAGAAGGCACAAGTGATGAAACGACATTTGATGTTTATAAAGAATTTGAGTATTGTGTGCATAATAGAATATTAGATACAACTATCGAAAGCTTAAAGTCAAGGTTTGAGCAGAATGGGAACTGGCTTTTTTGTCTCCTGCACAGTTTGGAGAGATAAAGACATACTTGCCTCAATCTACAATGCAAAAGCTAAGTGAAGTTCTTTCAAAATTTGATGAGGAATTAACTTGTGAGCAACTGAAAACTGAACTCGTAAGTTTGTCAAATAACTGGGAAAGGCTCAAACATACACTGAGGAGTACACCCTGCATACGAACTGTCAAGACTCTGTTAGTGAAACAGATCTTACAAGGGGAGGGTCAGACGTTCGGGTCACCGAATCTTTTCAAAATCTGCATGCATGTAATACACGGTAAGGACTACTGAGTGTGGAAGCCATAGGGTGCACCTCTCAAACATTCTCGAGAAAATCAACCGAGAAGATTGGCGTGTTAAACTAATACGCTCGAACCGAATTTTCCCAGCATGAGTCACAGTGGTGTAGTGGTTAAGTCGTTGGCATTGAAGCATGAGGGTTGCTGGTTCAATTCTACCCGTCTGTACTTTTCTTTTTTTATTTTTTTTTCGCAGCTGTGATTTTATTTTAACATTAACAATAAATCGTGGAAAATTACCTGTTTAATTTTTAAGATTTTAAATGCCTTTTTATAATTTTTCACTTTTATTTCTTTTTTGTATTCTTGACATTATTTTTCAATCTTTTAACTTCGACACTTCCTTCTTTATGTACAGTTTCGCATACTTTCACTGATAGTGATGAATGAATGTAAAGAATACCCATAAGTAAAATATTAACAAATGAAGTTGTAAATAAATTGAACACATTTTATATTGAATTTTCATTTATTAATAAAATGCATTTTTTGTCAAAAGAAAGTGTTGTATATTGTTATACGTTATTATTGTATTCCTGTATAAGAATTAGTGCGTAACAATAAGTAGCCTATTTCTTCCGGACTGTTCTGAAAATATCTAGTGTTTCTTAAATTTACTTCTGACCACGTGAAACTGCATGTAATTGTAAAAACTATATTGGACAAACTATTTCTGTCAGGTCTATTGTTGTACTTTTACACGCCTCATTCATCGGTTATCTTTTGTGAAGGTGAGACGAATATTTAATGTAGGGCAAGCGTGAGTTTGTTGCTGTTATTACAAAAATGGAGCCTGTTCCTTGTTCTTCGAGACCTTCGAAAAGTGAGTGTGATGAAGATTCGCTTCACAGTCAAAAAGGCAAAACTTCGATTGAAAGAAGTGTTCTTGGACTGTGAGTATCTTCTTCTGGAAGATGACCTCGTTGTTCTAGAACCATCTTCAACGATTTCTGAAGCCGCTATGGTGATGGGAGAAGAGCTGTATCAGTGTACTGTCGAAATGTTAGGGGAAAAGAAACTTGTGAGTGACAAAGGTGCTCATCCTTATCCACGAAATTGAAGGGCTCTTCCATGAGGTTGAAGGTGGTTATACAGAAGATAAAGATTATGTGTCAGAGGAGAAGAAGAAAAAAGCCGAATTCATTCCATTGGAAAAGAAAATTAAAGTCATGAACCTCGCTAGTGAACATCCTAAATGGAGTCTAGAAACTTCAGAAAAAAGGATGTCGTTGATTAAAAAGAAAGGACGATTTAAAGAGATGGAAAGAAAATATAAAAGCTGGAGAGTATTCTTTACATTCATTCATCACTATCAGTATAAGTATGCGAAATTGTACATAAAGAAGGAAGTGTCGAAGTTAAAAGATTGAAAAATAATGTCAAGAATACAAAAAAGAAATAAAAGTGAAAAATTATAAAAAGGCATTTAAAATCTTAAAAATTAAACAGGTAATTTTCCACGATTTATTGTTAATGTTAAAATAAAATCACAGCTGTGAAAAAAAAATAAAAAAGAGAAGTACAGACGGGTAGAATTGAACCAGCAACCCTCATGCTGCGAAGCCAACACCTTAACCACTACACCACTGTGAATCATGTTGGGAAAATTTGGTTCGTGAGTATTAGTGTAACGCGCCAATCCTCTTGGTAGATTTTCTCGAGGATGTTTGAGAGGTGCGCCCTATGGCTTCCACGCTCAATAGTCCTTACCGTGTACTACATGCGTGCAAATTTTGAAAAGATTCGGTGACCCGAACGTCTGACCCTCCCCTTGTTAGAGTAAAGGAAAACGGTGAATTAGAATATGATGACCAGAATTGCACGTGTAAACGTAGCAGCAATTATGCAGTTTCTGATTATTTCACATTGGACAAATACAACCTATTCAGCGAGGCCTACAAAAACATCTCTACTACTCAGGTGGCTTGTGAAAGAAGTTTTTCAAGCTTAAAATTCATCAAGAATAGGTTAAGAAGCACTTTAAATTCATATCATTTAGGGGATTTATTCTGATGTCAGTTGAAAAAGACATTCTCCATGGTATAGATCATGACGCTATCATCGATGTTGTGTCAAAAAAAAGTTCTTTACTACAGAAAAATTTGTATTATCATTAATTTGTCTTTCTAATTAAAAAATATCTTTGTAATTTTTTCTCTTTGTACTTACAGGTCTCTTTTCAATATGCCGATTGTTGTTAAACTGTAAATAAATGTTTAAAAAGTTCAAATTTGCAACTATTACGCTTATTATGTACTTTCACCAGAAAAATCTTTTTGGTTCATATTTTTAACTACTTATAAAAAGTATGCAATGTTTTATATAGTATCATTGTGTTTTTATTCTAATGACATTTTCAACTTTTGTTTTAGTATGCTGATTCCATAAAAGCACTTCCTGTAAAAATATTTGTAATGTACTTTATCTAACTATATATTAATTTTACATTGACGTCTTTAGACATTTGTTAACAATTTATATCGGCGTATTTCTCGAGAACCGTTGTCGTAGAGATATGTGGTAAACGGCATTTTGTTTCTACTGGCTATGAGGTCCCTGGAAAAATATTTTCGTTTGCTAAAGTGTCCCGGGTTCGAATCCAGGAGACAATTATATTTTCCCATAAATTTACATGGGATTTTCGATTTTTCAGAGTGCAAGGTTTTCTTCCTTCGTTTGTTAAAATACGTAAATATGGACCGATTTTCTTCTTTTTTGCTTTATTTGATGGCTAAAGCTCTATACTATCTTATTATTACCATGTTTATACATTACACGGTCAAAGTTTTCAGAAATATGCGTTCTTTTTCGAACTTTTGCTGATTTTTCGTACTCTTTCCGGGCGTTGCCAAGGCAACCGTCATTGTTGCCTCCGATTCATTTAATACCAATTAAACCTTCATTTGCTTCGAACTGTTGTTTGAGCATTGAAATTAATGAAGCATAGCAATGTACAGTGCTGGTCATAAAAACTGCACACCCTTACGAGTGCTCCACCGAAATTTCAGTGAACTACTAGTCTCGAACGAGCTGTCAAGCGATATGTCAACAGTGATAGTAAAGGAGGGCGTGAAGGGTCTTCTTCCTCTCCCTCCCCCCCTTAAGGCCCATACACACGTCAGTTAATGGCCTTAAGGCGGCCTGATCCGTTCAGATCCTAGCATACACACGTGAGGCCGTTTCCTTCGGGCGGCCTCAAGGCGGCCTGTGGTAGGATTTCCTCACAACAAAGGGTTTAGCGAATAACGGGATGAGAAATTTATCCGAAAATCGATCATCCTAAATATTAGGGTTAGGGTATAGTTTTTCAACTTTTGAGATTTTTACTTGAATGACTGATTTGAACTTGCAAGTTATTATAGGAATCGTCAATAACATAGGGGTCATTATGACAAGGCGAAAAAGCCGACATCGGCTAATATTAATAATACTAATTATTCCGAGAATGTCACAATACACCGAGAAATAATTGAAGTAAATCTCTCGAAATAAGTCAGATTACTAAAAGAAGTTTAATATAAACAGTAACAATTCGTTACATTCAAACTAACCTCTCCAATGGAAGACTGACAATGTTGTGAGTGATGATGTCCCACGTAAATCCAATAAAATGTTTTAATTAAGATTTTCCTTAAATTTACGAATTCAATGTAATTTTTTTCATAATGCGGCCCGCGGACTCGGAAAAAATGTGAAATACGGCCCTTTGATAGAAAAAGGTTGTGCACCACTGCTTTATATTACAAAAAAGTACTTCTTCACAAAATATGATTGCATCTATGTTTATTTTCGTAATTCTACGAAGTATACGCGTATTTATGCGACCAATCAAACGTGTAAGTTACGCCAACGCTGCAGGCAAAAACTCGCAAAAGTCGGCGGAAAGAATACGCCGACTAACTGATAGCTGTAGTCAATGACTACTGAGTGTTTGGGTAAAGATTCTCGAAGGAGAATCAAACCATGTCTTACATTACAAACTGAGTCGTGAAGTTAGTCGAGATGCCCAAGGTCATGCACAGGGAGTGTTTACATGGGGCGAGAAACTTCGTGAATAGTCGTTCGAGAATTCAGGACCGCTTTCTCGATTCGTGTAAACGCGGCTATAAGAATCGAAAAGAATACACATTCTAACGCCTTAACAATGAAAAAATGTTATTTACCACTACTACTTAATGCATTATTTCGTTGCTTCTACACCAAATACATCTGTTTTTGAAAGCTATTAGTTGAATTTGAACAATATCTTTATGCTATTTTACAAAGCATTTATTTATAGTTTTTCTATACACGAAAGAGCTTTTGAGGATTCTTCTCAGTTATATGTCGGGATTACAATCACTCAGATAGGCAAAATGAAAGAATAAGTTTACAATAGCGCAATAGGAATCTTTTTTGGAAGGCTATGCAGGAGTGGGTTAGGATGAAGAGGTGGAGACTGGTATGGGAGCCGGTGGGAGATGCCGACAAGAGTTCGTAGATGGGTAGAAAGGTTGCAGGTAGCAAGCAATGGGGGGTGAGTGGCGAAAAGTATACTCATGGATAATGGAAGCAATATTTCTTGGAAGAACATAGAGTTATCTCAAGTTTTTCTCAAGGTGGCTCTTATTTACCACATGCAGGGCTTCCACAGAAAAGGAGGTTGTTGTGGTTTTGCTCCAACGACGTTATTGTCCACAGATCAAATGGAGTTATTTTTTTAAAAAAGTTTAGTTAGGTTGTTATAATTTCATTTAAAATATAAAATGAAGTAAATATTCAAGGTTTTGATTGTTCAACGACACAAAAGCAATAGAACTTCCGTACGTGGATGGAGTTTTTCTTGCGTATCGTCTCGTAAATATTGGAAGGTTAGGAACAAACAAGTCCAAACACTTGAGATGTGGATTTCCTTCTTGCTTTCGAACGATGAAATCTTTCATTCGCAACAAAATTTCACCATTCGGAATTCCTTGAAGTGGATGAGGGAAAAGGACCGAACTTGAACCTAAATGGCAAACACTCAGTAGTCATTGACTATAGCTATCAGTTAGTCGGCGTATTCTTTCCGCCGACTTTTGCGAGTTTTTGCCTGCAGCGTTGGCGTAACTTACACGTTTGCTTGGTCGCATAAATACGCGTATACTTCGTAGAATTACGAAAATAAACATAGATGCAATCATATTGCAGAGAATTTACTATCGATACTCACAATTTATATAACCTGATCAGAAATCCTCGTGTAAGACGCGCACCCCCTTTTTTCCCCAGCGTTTCGGGAAAAATGTGCGTGGGGTACACGAGTAAATACGGTAATTCCTATTTAAGAATGCTAGTAATTTTATCGTTCAAAAAAATGTTTCGTTTATTAAAGTTATTTACTTAACTTTTGGTTACACATAATTTTATTCTGTTTCAATATGTCTAAAAATGACATCACCATCTGATGCAATTGATTTAGTAAGAATTGAAAGAAGACGTGAACAAAAACGACGTTCAGCTGCTAAGCGACATCTTTCAATGTCTCAAACTGAACGTGAAAGAGTAAGAATAAAAGATGCTGTTCAACAGAGAGAACGTAGGAAAAGAATGTCTGAAGATGAACGACAAGTGAATGCCCTACAGAATAGAGTTCAGCGACAATGCAGGATTGCAAATGAACTTTTCAATGCTAGAGTGCTTGACTTTGTCGAGGAAAGTGTAGGTGGTCGACATGAAGCTGGAATGATGAATTTACGTTGTGATAAATGCGGTGCCTATTTCTTCAAGGATGAACGCAAATCAGGTTCATCACTGACAAATCCAAAGTATTCAAAGTGTTGCTCAGATGTTAAAGTAAAATTGCCGCCACTTCGTGACCCACCTGATTTTATTAAAGAATTGATTGAAGGAAATAGTGCAAAATTGAAACATTATCGCAAAAATATTCGTGGACTCAATTCAGTTTTGGCATTTGCTTCAGTTGGAGCAAAGGTTGATACCCATTTATTGAAAGCGACAAATGACGTATTCACATACCGTTTGCATGGTACTTTGTGTCATTTTATGGGATTTCTCACACCAATTGACGGGAAACCCAGGTTTGCTCAAATTTATATCCATGATACGCATCATGATGTTCAATTGAATAATCGACTGCATTAGATTGATTGCTTAGATCGAGAAATTTTGAGTGCATTGCAAGCATGGATAAATGAAAATAATCCATATGCTTTACAATTCAAACAAGCATGTGAAATTATTAAGGACAGACCTGCTGAAGACATCCGTATGCAAATTGCTGCTGATTCTGGAGTAAACAGACGTGTATATAACAGACCAACGGCTTCCGAAATTGCAGGCATTATTCCGAATGAAGGCGCTGAAGAGTATCAACCTAGAGATATTATTTTGACGACGAAGGATAATAATTTGCAAATAATTTCCGAGTTGCATGCAAGCTACGATCCTCTTCATTATATACTTTTATTTCTGCATGGTAAATGCAGATATGAAATCAATATACCACCCTTGAATTCAAACAAGAAAATGACTCAAAAGAAGTTTTATTGTTTTCGCTTGCA
This sequence comes from Uropetala carovei, assembly GCA_036926305.1. Lineage (NCBI taxonomy): Eukaryota > Metazoa > Arthropoda > Insecta > Odonata > Petaluridae > Uropetala > Uropetala carovei. Next base: position 1,778,831 of record JAXCHB010000149.1, read on the forward strand.
AGTAAGAGACGATTTTAATAAAATCTGGCCGACAACTGCATGAATATATTGTCGATGCTTATGTAAAAATGGAATCTGGAAGATTACTTTACATTCGTCAACATCAAAAACAGCTTCGAGCAAGTGAATACCACGATGCAATTGATGCAATAAATAATGTTGACGGTGAACGAATGGGCCAACGAATAATCCTACCAGCAACACATATTGGTAGACCAAGATATATGCATAAGATGCAGCAAGACTTCACGGCAATTGTAAGAGAATGTGTTAAACCAACATATTTCATTACAATGATGTGTAATCCTTTGTGGGAAGAAGTAACTAAACATTTGTTACCATATCAAACTGCAAGTGATCGTCCGATGTTGGTAACAAGAATATTCAATTTGAAATTGAAAGCATTTCTTGATCAAATGACAAAAAAGAATGTATTGGGAAAAGTGATCGCTCACATGTATACCACTGAATGGCAAAAGTGAGGATTGCCTCATGCTCATATGCTTTTTATAATGAGTGGTGAAGATGCACCGAAGAGTTCTGATGACTATGATGCAGTAGTTTGTGCAGAATTTCCGGATAAAGATACAGAACCTTTATTGTATGAAACTGTCTCAAAATGTATGATTCATGGACCGTGTGGTGTTGGAACAATTTCTCCATGTATGAATCATGGAAAATGCTCGAAGAAGTTTCCAAAAACGTTCACATCTGTAACCAGAGACAATGAAATTGGTTATCCAAAGTATCAAAGACGTGAAAATGGTCAGTTTGTCTTGAAGAATGATGTTCAATGCAATAATCGTTGGGTAGTTCCATACAATAAATATTTGTCGGTTATATTTAATTGTCACATGAATGTTGAGTTATGTAATTCTGTGACTGCAGTCAAATATATTACGAAATATATCACCAAAGGTTGTGATAAAGCTGTGGTTGAAATAGGACGAAATTTGGATGTTGATGAAATAAATCAATTTGTGGATGGTAAATATAACTCAGCCAATGAAGCTACTTGGAGATTATTGGGGCTAGATACACATCGAAATAGTCCAAATGTTTATAATCTTGATGTTCATCTAGAAAATCAGCAACAAGTGTATTTCAATGAACCATCAGATGTTCTTTTGCGAAATAATGAAACCACTTGAAGTTTCAAGCAAATAGAGAATTTGAAAATGCCAATAATTTTTACTATCATGAATTTCCTAAGCATTTCACGTATAATTTGGCAAAGAAATGGAATCCTCGAAAGAATGGAGAGACTGGAACAGTTGGTCGTGTCTATATGGTTCATCCAAATCAAGGAAATGGCGAGAAGTATTACTTGCGTATGATGCTTCATAACATTAAAGGAGCCACGAAGTTTGAAGATTTAAGAACGGTGAATGGAGTAACTTATGCGACATACAAAGAAGCGGCAATTAAATTGGGCCTTTTAGAAAATGACATGGAATGGAATAATTGCTTGACCGAAGCTTCACAATATCAATATCCTGCTGCAATTAGGCAGTTGTTGTCAACTTTGCTTCTGTTTTGTGAGATAACCAATCCATACGAATTGTGGACAAATCACAAATTTGTTTTGTGTGAAGATTTTTTGAGAAATCCTAAGAGAATAAATCCTGATGCATGTTTGAATGCTGATATTGAAAACTTAGCTTTGTTTGACTTACAAAAGAATTTGGAGATGGTTCATCTTTAAGTGAGTTTGAAGGTATGCCATTACCACACAATGCCATTGATTCGAATAGAGAACCTCGGCTTATTCAAGAAGAAATTCCACAAGATACTGAAAGTCTTCAAGAATTAATGGAATCTCAGTTGGGTTCATTGAATGCTGCACAAAAAGACATTTATGATGCAGTGCAGTTGGCAGTTAGAAATGAAACGGGTGATGTTTTTTTTGTTGATGGACCTGGGGGTACAGGTAAAACATTTGTGTACAATTTATTGTTAACACCTGTTCGAGGAAGTGGATTTATTGCATTGGCAGTTGCATCATCAGGAATTGCAGCTTTATTGTTGGATGGTGGCAGAACTGCTCATTCAAGGTTCAAGATACCTTTAGAATTAAACGAAATGTCTCATTGTAATATTCCAGTGGAATCAGATCTTGCTAAATTGGTTAAATTGACCAAGTTAATAATTTGGGATGAAGCTCCAATGTGTAATAAATTGTCATTTGAAGCATTTGATCGAAGCATGCGTGATGTCATGGAAAATGATCAATTATTTGGAGGTAAAACTTTGTTCTAGGCGGTGATTTTCGTCAAATATTGCCAGTTATCAGGCGAGAATCAAGGGGTGCAATAGTTGGAAGCTTGCTCAAAAGATCATTATTGTAGCCTCATGTAAAAGTTATGAAATTATTTGAAAATATGAGAGACAAAGGGCAAGCAGATGCTGCAGAGCAGTTAGCGTTCGGTAATTTTCTCTTAAGAGTTGGTGATGGAAAAGAAGGGAATAATGATATGGTTGAAATCAATCCAATTCGTTTGATGAATTCAGATAATGTTGATGAACTGATTCACGAAATATATCTGGATTTGCATAATTTATCGGAAAATGTTAATTCCTTGGTTGGACAAACTATTTTGGCACCAACAAACACAGATGTTGATTACATCAATGAGAAAATCATGAAAAAATTCCCAGGAGAGGAAATAATGTTGATTAGCGCAGATTCTGTTGCAGATGAGCAAGTGACTATGTATCCAACAGAATTTTTGAATACAATTAATGTATCAGGGATTCCACCACACAGGCTCATATTGAAAGTTGGATGCATTGTTATATTGATGAGAAATTTGATGCCAAATAGAGGATTATGCATTGGTACAAGACTGATAGTGAAATCAATCCAGCAATATGTCATTGAATGCATTATTGCTACTGGAGTTAGTGGAGGTAATCGAGTTTTGATACCAAGAATTTCATTGATTCCTTCAGATGCAGGATTACCCTTTGTTTTCAAGCGGTGCCAATTTCCAATGAAACCAGCTTTTTCAACAACAATCAACAAGGCGCAGGGTCAAACAATGTCAAAGATTGGACTTTATTTGAAGAATTCTGTTTTTTTACATGGTCAACTCTATGTTGCACTATCAAGAGTTGGATCGTTTGCAAATATTAAAGTCATGGCCAATAGAGGTGACAGGAAGCTGAAGAGCATTGTCTTTAGAGAGATACTGGCTCATTAATCTACTAACAAAAATTTTACTAACAGCTTAAAAATTTTTTCAATAAAAACTTTATTTTAATTCTTTGCATTTCATTTACTTCATTAATTATTCAATATAAATTATTTCAATAAACCTTCAGTTTATTTAAATCGCGTTGAGGATCAGAGATCTGGGGCTGCCCTAGTTTATGACAAATTTTCCTGTTTTAAGATGGAGCAATATTATTTGTGTTATTTTGTAAAACATTATATTGGCAGCTGTATTTGCATAATTTTATTTTTCAACTATTATTTATTCATAATTTTTAAATAACTTTCTATTGTATATAAAATTGTATTCGTATGTAACTTAATGGGCCGCTTGTGGATATTTGCCGTCCGTTTCATGCTCCCAATCCACCCATGTATGTATATACAGGGTGTTTTAAAAGGTAAGGTCAACCGGCGAGGAGGCGATAGAGGATGTTGATTTGAGCAGAAAACTTAAAGTTTTTCTCAATTCACTACTTTTGATACTTTTTCACTACAAATGATTAGATAGAAACTGTAAATAAAAGTTTCCTTGATTTGCTGCGGTTTGTTAGATACAGCGTTTTAAACATTTCGGCAAGTATCTTAATAATAAAAACTCACAAGGGATGAGGCATTCAGTGCTCATTATTGGAGCAAATGCTCGAAATGTCGTCTTCCCTCATGCAAGCATGCCTCAGCGCGGAATCTAATAGAGATTTGCACACTCTCGAACAACATCTGCTGGCAAAGAAATCCATCAGAGTTAAATCGGGAGGCCAAGACACAGGACCTCCTCTCCCGATCCATCGTCTTGGATAGTGTTGATGCAACCACTGATGTACTGGGCGTGTGAAATGCACCAGTGCACCATCCAGTTGATACCACATGTGCTGACGAATATTTAGAGGTATGTACATTCTCCAGTAATGTATGCAGTGTCGCTGTAACTCGGAAACGGTAGTGAATTGAGAAAAACTAAGTTTTCTGCTCAAAACAACGTCCTCTACCGCCTCCTCGCCGGTTGACCTTACCTTTTGAAACACCCTGTACAGATGAATGCAGGAATCCAGCTCGCGCGATTCGTTTGTTACAAACGACTCGCGCGATCCGGACCAGGCTGTCTGCTTAGCGTATTGCATACATCTTTGAAGTTCGAAACAATTTCTTTTTTCCTTTTTAATGCAAAAAATAAGTTATACATTTAAAATATTTATTATATAATTTATTCATAATTTAATATTGTTGTATTAACATATTAGTAATGTTATTTTATCTACTTTTTCCCGAGATGCGAGAACGTATCTCCCGATTATAACATGCAAGCATATGGAAAAACGGCGTTCGACATTTAAATATTTGAGATTCGAACATGTTTTCAGGAACGCATCCCCAACGAAACTCGAGAGTCGCCTGTATAGAAGAAAGTATTGTATTCGCAAAAAAAATTGAATTTAGATTTCAATGGAAATAAACGTTTTGAGGTCCCTTGAGTACGTTTTGACTATTTTCATGACAGCGAGTGACGAAATTTTGTGGGCACTTTTAACACAAAAAATAATAATCAGACCAGCACAAAACTTTATACAGGTCAAGCACCCTTTATCCATAAATCCAAAAATCGAAATTACCCTAAATCCGAAATTTTTTTGAACTGTCAACACCAAAAATTAGGAAAAATGATCTGCTCTCAAAAAGGTACTATACTCGAATGTCGCTATAATGCTGCTACTGCCGGATAAGTGCAAAAGTACTTCAAAATAATGATTGTAATAACTAATACAAATAATAAAGTGCACTCTATCTTACTTATTAACCTTCATCAGCTAGATTTAAATACCCTCTGGCGGGGTCCCGCTGCCGGATTTAATTTTGGACATTTAAATATTTTGTGTACGTCTTTTGCAAAACTATTGGTGATAAAATGTTCAAATAAAAAGCATTTTGTGGTCAACTATCAGAGAATTACATCGTTCTGCCTATTTATAGAAATAAAAAGGGTTATATAACCCTAATAGACTAAATTACGATGCCGAAATAACTTATTGTTGATATAAATCAAAATAAAGTGCAAAAATACTGCATTTAGTCACTTTTTGGCAATGTGGTTCCTGCTCAGTCTGCAGCTGACACAACCCCAGTATTTACACTTCCCTATAGAGTCGAGCTAGTGCGGTATTCCTCGAAGCAGGGCTCAACACACAGTCCCACGTCACATGTCTTGCACCTATATTTCGTCCTTGAGTTTTTGCTCTTTGAGGAACACACATGGTAACAGATAAGGGTCCCCGAAATGGGCCAATGCTTATTGTCCTTGGCCTCTAAGCACTTTATTTGCATTCCACTAGCACTAGGTCGCCCCCTTGAGAGAGTCTGGGAAGGAAGAGCTCTAGCACCCTCTTCAACCATTTTCCGCACAAGGGAAAGTCGGAATTGCCGATGTGAAAATGCACCACCGCACGAGGGAAGGAGAATCAACTATTTAGGATAGTTAGATCGACTAAATGAAAAAATAATTTCTTTGTCCATTTCCAATTGCGGCAACCGATGGTGTAGCTGTTAGCCATCCTATCTCAACTAGTTATATAAAAATAAAGGAATCACTAAAAAATAAACAGACGAACAGCTACAGATATTTTGAACGCACAAGTCTACATCCGCTCTACTTCGTAGTCTGCAAATGAATGAACGTAAACGTAGTAAAACATAGGTATATGCATATATGTGGAAAAGGAAGAAGAAAATAAGAAAGGGAAGGAAGCTTTGGGGTAGGGCTTAGTCCTTGGGTTCAGTTTATTGCATCTCTTTGGGTTGCAACGCAGTAAAACAGAAATGCGGAAAAGGAAGACTAACAAAGGGAAGGGATGTTTGGGGTTCAGCTAATTGCACCTCTTTGTGTTGCGAGAGAGTCTCACCTCAGCGGAGACGTACACTTTGAGTGAGGCACTCTCGATTGTTTGTTTACTCTCCCCTTCCCCAATACGCAAGACCTTCGGCCTTGGGAGAGCAGATGGAAAAGAAGGATGCCTCATCTTTCTTCTCCTCCAAAAATTTTGATTCTATGACAAAAACGACATCTGTGAGCGGCCTCGGAGCTAATCGGGACACCAGTGTCCCTTTCGGCATTTAAAGGTTAACCATGTTTAAATCATTAAATCACAGCACAATTAAATCTTCAAATTTTTCGCCATGTCGCTAAACACAGAAAAAAATTTGCTAGACAAAATGAAGTCTCTAAATCTAGTGACAAAATAGCTAAATTGTCATCACTGGGTCTGACTTGCTCAAAGAATTCTTTGTTGACGAACAATGTAATATGACATCTGACACCGCCTGCACTGCGTAATTCATCATCGCGGTTTGTAGTGATTGGTTCCTGACATACCGTAAGACGTTTGTGGTTATTTATCGTATTTGTGATAGTGAACATGTCAAAAAGACCATCAGATAACCCTTATGGGTAACAGTATGAAAACAAAAAGGAAGTGCAATTCATGATCAATTGCTAAGAAAGTTGAGCTATTGCAAAAACTTGATCGTGGTACATCTGTGTATTTTAATATAGCGTTATAATAAAACATACCATATTTACTCATGTAACCTGTGCACTCGTGTATCCCGTGCACTCGTGTACCCCGTGCACTCGTGTACCCCGTGCACTCGTGTACCCCGTGCACTCGTGTATCCCGTGCACTCGTGTACCCCGTGCACTCGTGTACCCCGTGCACTCGTGTATCCCGTGCACTCGTGTATCCCGTGCACTCGTGTATCCCGTGCACTCGTGTACCCCGTGCACTCGTGTACCCCGTGCACTCGTGCATCCCGTGCACTCGTGTACCCCGTGCACTCGTGTATCCCGTGCACTCGTGTACCCCGTGCACTCGTGTACCCTGTGCACTCCTAATTTTGGACCGGTTCGGAGGGAAAATTTAATTTGAACCAAAATGTTTTTTTTTAAGTCACCAATTCTCACACTCCCTGAAACAAGTTCCGCTCAATTTAAGCATCTTCTCCCTTCTACGTGACACAATTTATTGGATGATCTCTTTATGACGATACTAGCAGAAATCTTCTCACCGATAGTCCTTTGTTAACACCTTAACTGTTTTTGTTGTAATACTATGCAATTTCGTCCTCACTTCACTGTTTTTGATGGAATATTACGCACCGATACAGAGCTTCACGAACTATGGTAATTAATTTACAGAGAGTTTAAAAAACTACAGCAAGAAAATGAATTTTTATTCTTTTAACCGTTCTTTCGTCCAAGTCCCAATTTCGTACGATGATTCTAAGCAATTTTAAAATACAAATGAAAAATATGCTGCACTCTTTCCCAATGTGAAGTTCCAGAGCTTTAGTTTTGATGGCCGTTTATTTAATTTTTTTGATCCACTCCCCCCCTTCCAAGCCAAAAATTAAAAAATAAGCACACCCTCAGGTTTCCCTAAGTATACATGCCACATTTCAGCTTTCTAGGTTTATTGGTTTTGGAGTTACAGTGTTAATACACAAACAAACTAACACATTTTCTTTTATTTATATGATAATCAAAATGTACAACTTTATCTGCGTAAATGTAGCTACGAAGAGAAAAGAACTAGGTAACTTTCAACATTAAATAAAAAACCTACGCCCATATTCTCATCCAATTTTAAATTAATGCGTGAGCCTATTTGCGTTAGTAAGCATTACAGATATATAATATAATAGTTTTACTTGATGAAATGCCTTGATAAACCGATTAAATGCTTCACAGACACAGTCAACAGTATAATTATCTTTAAATATTTGTTGTTATGTATCATTAATTTTGATGCTTAAACAAAAGTTCAAAGTGAATGCTTTTCTTTCGCCAATTAGAATGTTTAACCCTTTTAGTGCCACAGCTATTTTGGTGGGTACGGCCAGAAGTGCCATGGCTATTTTTGTGATTTAGTTGGTTATTTTTTTAAAATTAAACAGATGAACTATAAGAAGTCCACTCAAGATATAAACACTATGAAACTTGATCTAACGCGTTACATGATAAAAATCAATTAATCATTATAGATATTTAAGAAATATGATTTAAACTGCTTTGGCAAAGATGGCGATATATTGTTACTGGCACTTCTGGCATGAAAAGCAAACGACGCTATATCGTTGCGTGACACTAAAAGGGTTAACTGGCACTAATTGAATTGGAGACACCAATAAGTCTCCTTGGCAACACCCAGAATGAGTACAAAAAATCTGCAAAATTTCAAAAAAGAATGCAATTTCTGAAAACTTTGACCGTGTAACATGTAAACATTGCAAAAATAAGATAATATAGTTTTAGCCATTGAATAAAGCTAAAATAAAGAAAATCGGTTCATATTTACATATTTTGATGAACGAAGGAAAAAAACTTTGCACTCTGAAAAATTTTAAAAATAAGCCCTAGGTGCACACCCTCAGGGTGCTTCTTAGTAAGTATGCCAAGTTTCAGCTTTCTAGGTTTGTTGGTTTTAGAGTTACAGTGTTAACACACACACAAGCACACACTAACACACACACACATTCAATTTATTTATATGATGAGGATCTGAAAAGATTTTGGCTGAAGCTGCTCAACTGGAAGTGAGAGTTTATCCTAGTTGTTTTCATTTTTTCCAATTATTACCTTTAAAACTTACATAAATATTTGTTAATATTAAAGTTGTAGACAATGCAATTTTCTGTAAGTTTGTTCACAATATTTTTTCATAAAACTGATAGTTAAAGAGATATTTTGGTTTTACGTCTAAAATTATGTCAAATACATCACTAAGTTATACACTGTTTCCGTAGCCATGTTAAAATTTTCCATTTGTTGATAGCATTGTGTATGCTGCCAAGAGTAATCTTAATTGCACATTGACATTTTATCGTCTAAATTTATGTTAAATACCATATATACCTGAATATAAGACGAGGTTTTATTCCAATTTTTATGACCAAAAAAATCGCTAGTCGTATAATCGTGATAGTTTGATTGACAGATGAACCAAAGCTGGAGATGAATTGAATAGCTGTAATCGAAACATTCGATTCTCAAAATCAATCAAAACAATCGACTATTAAAAGTAGTAGTAGAAAATGAATTGATTCAAATTTATTCAAAGACTAATACTCTTTTGAATTTTATCCTATATATTATGCGCGTAGTGAAGCTGGTGTGACCGTGTGTACGAACCTCGCGTAATTATATTGGCGTATTTCTCGAGAACCGTTCGTCGTAAAAGATATGCGGTAAACGGTGTTTTGTTTCTACTGGCTATGAGGTCCCTGGAAAAATATTTTCGTTTGCTAAAGTTTCCCAGGTTCGAATCCAGGAGACAATTATATTTTCCCATAAGTTTACACAGGATTTTCGATTTTTCAGAATGCAAAGTTTTTTTCCTTCATTCATTAAAATACGTAAATATGGACCGATTTTCTTCTTTTTTGCTTTATTCGATGGCTAAAACTCTATAGTATCTTATTCTTGTGATGTTTACATGTTACGCTGTCGAATTTTTCAGAAATACGCATTCTTTTTCGAAATTTTGCGGATTTTTTGTACTCATTACGGGCGTTGCCAAGGAGACTAATTGTTGCCTCCGATTCATTTACGGCCAATAAAACCTTCAAATAGACAAAAGAAAAGCGTTATTGTTATCTTCTCTTCACTGATAATCTAAACAAATGCTTGCACTGATGTCGCCTTTATAGTAGGTCCTGTAAGAAGTTAAAAAGCAGTCGTTGATAGGCACTTGAAGGAAAGGAACTGTATACGCCAACTAACACTACAAAATTGCTTATTTCAATTGGTTCAATGTTTATTAGTCAATGGTATAATAAACCTCTGTCATTGTGTCCATAATAAATTTTTTCCTTTTATTAGGAGTTCAAAATGAGGGTCGTCTTATAATCAGAGTAGTCTTATATTCGGGTATATACGGTACATCGCTAAGTTAGCCATGTTAAAATTTTCCAATTGTTGATAGCGTTGCGTACGCTGCCAAGGGTAATCTTAATTGCACATTGACATTTTGTCGATGGAAACAACTATAGTAGACTCCCAATTATCCGGGATCGGCTTAACCGGGATGTAAAAGAAAACATATGAAAATAATGTAGAATACATAGTACGAGAAATCGGCCGCTGAAAAACGATGCGACAGCATAACTGAAACCACGAGCGACATGCAGAGTGAAGGAATGAAGAGGGGAGGAGGGAGAAAGGCAAGTAAAAATATACCTACATAGTTCCTGCTACTTCGTGTGAGCTAGAGATACATACATATTATTACACTGTATGCATTTCACTTATAAAAACATCACGTAGACGGCACGTGATCGCCGTGAAGTAGATCCTGATCGCTCGTGCAGAATTGGATCAGAATATTTCGAGTGTTCACTTTATTTTCGTGTGTCATAACGGGTGCATGTCATTTTTCATTTAAAGTTTTTTCTATAATCTTATTGTTTTAATACAGTAAAACCAGACTTACACGGAAACACGGCGTAACTCATGAGCACGTTTAATCACAGTAGTGATTAAAAACGTTAGACAGTCACTCAATACATAGCGCTATGTGCAGGAAAAGCAGCAGACAAGTGATATTGTTACCTTCGTTTTTTTTAATCAAGTGCCTGAAGTTTATCTCGTAACTGTATTCAAACAAATTTGTTGAATCGCTGCATGAATCAGGTTATTTGAACTGACGCTCAAAAGATCGCATTTGCCGTACGTTTCCGCTAAAGCTCTCTTTACATTTCCGCAAGTACCGCACAGCTGACTGCATTGCTTTCAAAATGGTATTGGTTTAATTATTGTTCGATTTACATGATTTGTGACTTGCATTGGAATTTTGTGAACAAATTAACCTTGTTGGTCATGGACTTACTGTATATCAAATGGATGTTAGATTAACCGGGATTAGTTTATTCCCTACCATGCCAGATAATCGGGAGTTTACTGTATTTTCTTAACTATTGTTTTTTTAAGTAAAGACAATTGAAAATGCTTTAAAATTATTCACAAGTGTAATTGCTGATAATTATTCCTGAGGATGCTGATGTCGAGAGCAATCATTCATTACTCTGTATGGAGAAAGTCTATGTGAATACATTTGATTCGTAATGCAGGATAATCTTAAATTAATAAAAAAGCATGATAAATTTAAGTTACAGGGCTATGCATACACAACTGTAAATAATTTTACTTAAAATATGTGATGCAGGTGCTGAAAACATTGAAAGCATAAATTTGTACATTTTGCATCAAAAATCCAAGATATTACATATTACAGAATTTCACAGGATATTTTGATGTCAGTAGCAGGATTTAGAAAAAAAAATTGGTGACAGCCCTGCTCTAAGGTAATACAGGTATCCCTCGCCATTTGCGGGGGTTACATTCCTGAAGACTCCGCGAACCGCAAATCCACGAACAGCAAATGCATAAACTAATGGAAGAATGGGATTCCGTTCCTACATCCGCGAAAGTGGTCCTAAGTGATTATTTACTTTACCTTACTGACGACTGTAGGCCAGAGAAACAAATAGTAAGCTTAAAATATGAAAGGAAAACCAAACCGACCAACGTTTATATTTTGGAAAACTAAGAAAACAGAAGTTTATTAACTCACCGTGAATTATGTAGAGTATACGTAGGATATTGACAATGGAGGTGTTTCGGAAGAGCATTGCACCATTTTATTTTTGAGGTTTTGTAAAAATTAAATTTATTTTACTCATAATCCGTATTTGGAGATGGAAGAGGAAGATGAGGGACTTGGCTTTAGAAATTCTGTGATTTGGAGCTGTTTCCCTTTTGTTTTGATTTTTTTATAAATTTCGTCATAGGGAGATATTGCAGAGTCAATTATTCTCTTAAAATTGATGCTCCTTTTCATAGATGGATCAGCTTGCATTACCTTCTCTTTCAACTCGTTAGCCATATTTAAAATTTCTCCTAAGGTCTTCGCTGAAAACTGTTTTATCGTAGGCTCTACATCATCTTCTTTGTTTTCGCTCTCACTTGATTGTGCAAATTCTTCAAGTTCCTCATTTGCTAATTCTTCTTGTTGAAAGTTGAGCAATTCCTCCACTTCTTCCTCTTTTAGATCTTCAAAGCCCTCTCCACCTACATTTCTAGCCATTTTGATGATCTCTTCAACTTCTCTGCGAATGCTGGGATAAACTTTGGAACAAACAGCTTCGGGTCAAAGTTTCTGCCAACATGCATTTATTGTCGATTGTTTTACTTCGTCCCATGATTCTTTTATCATATGAATTGCTGTTTGAATGTTGAATGAACTCCAACATTCACGAACAGAAATCAAAGATTTGGTGTCCATTTGTTGTAAAATATGTTTGAAAGTTCGGCGAATATAATATAATAATATTTTAAGGTCGCAATGATCACTCGGTCCATCGGCTGTAAGAGTGGTGTTGTGTTTGGTGGTAGGAATACAACTTCTATGTCAGAATAGCCTTCTACAAGAGAAACTGGATGACCCGGAGCGTTATCCAATACGAGAAGCACTTTAAATGGCAAATTCGTCTGCCTCAGATAGATCTTCACCTGCTGGATGAAGCAGTTGGCAAACCAATCTTCGAACAGTTTATAAGTAATCCATGCCTTCTTATAGACCTCCAAAAGACAGGTAGATCTGATTTAATCTTCCCTTTTAGAGCACGAGGATTTTCTGAACGGTAAATTACCATTGGCTCGCATTTAAAATCTCCCGAAGCGTTTCCACATAATATTACAGTGAATCGATCTTTGGCAGCCTTAAAACCTGGAGCAGTACGTTCCTCTTTGGAAATAAAGGTCCTATTTGGTATTCTTTTCCAATATAAACTGGTTTCATCGACATTGAAAATTTGTTCTGGCTTATAACCTTTCTCCTCGATAAGCTTCAAAAATTCACCGGGGAATTCCATCGCTGCATCTTGATCAGCTGATGCAGCTTCTCTTGTTAGCTTAATGTTATGCAAATTTAAACGCTTCTTTAAATTATCAAACCAGCCCTTACTCGCTAAAAAACAGATAGAAGAATTCTCTACATCGTCGTCTTCAGTTCCACTCTTTAAATGTTCATATAGGTTAAGTGCTTTATTTCCTATTAACTCCGTGCTAAGGGGAGCATTTTTCTGTTTTATCCTCTATCCACACACTTAAAGAGTTTTTCCATTTTTTCTAACACAGGGTCACGTCTACTTACAAAAGAAACTTAACACTAGATGGAGTAGAAGCCATTACACTACTTCGTATTTTGTCTTCGACCCTTTTTATAGAACGTATGGTTGATTCATATTCTCTACCAATGGAAGCATAACTAGCTCCACTTTGTATCTTATCTAATATCATGATTTTTCCCCTCAAAGTCATGACTTTACGCTGGCTCTTAGCTAATGCGTCCCTTCCACTTATATTAACACGTTTAGATGCCATAATATTGTAAAAGAATGGGTTAATTAAAAGTGTTTATAAAAGCACTCTACTATAATACAATTCCAACGTCACTAAGCGTAGTCCTGCCTAATTTAAAATGAGAGAATAAAATGAAACATCTCATTAATACCACAAACACACCAAGGATATCAAGTCATGTTGCTTGCGGCACTATAGAACAGAAACTGATATAAATGTGGAAAACGGAAGCTTGCGAAGGTCTCTCCATATTCCCCTAAAAGTTCCTTTTTCAACAAGCCGCGCGTCTTTTAGTCCGATGGCCATAATTATTCCCCGTAAAAACAAGCAGACTTAATACTGTTTACACAGGTGGCGAGACAAATAAATAGAACATAGAGCGGAGCAAACTGGGAGATTTTCCCGTTCAGTATTCTATGGATCCTTTAGGAAACGGGAAGATTTCCCCGTTCGGTATGACAAAAAAATGAGTAATGGGTATTGCTCAGAAACCGCGAATAAGCAAAACCGTGAACGGCGAGGGATACCTGTACAGTACAACCTCTACCTTACGAACTCCCTTACTATGAAAAACTCCATATAACGAAAATTATTGCCGGTCCTGAAAAATTCACTAATAAAACTATATAGAAAACCTCTATATTACGAACCTCCGATAATTACGAAACCTCCCAATTACGAAATAATAATCGTACCCGTTCCACTAAAAACAAACCTCCATATAGCGAAATTAAAAAAAAGAATATTGTACGCGCTGTTGTAAAGCAGAAATCAATGTAACTATGCAGGTGTTAACGCTGTTATTACGACCACGCCTGAATGACTCGAAACGTAGTAGGTATTTGTTTTAATTTCAAGCATTTCGAGTGATAAGGTGGACAGGTAGACGTCGTCTTTCACGGCTTTATCTATTGCGTATTTCAATCTTTTGCGGTTCCGCATTTGCGACCAGTTTTGTCTTTTGCGATCTTACGTTTCGCTCTTTCGCGGAGAAAAATCACGGAAAAGGCTATGCGAAATTTTTATATGTGGAATGAATCGCATTTCCTCACGTTTTCACTCATAGTCAGGCCTGAAACAATATTGTTGCGTTATTCTAATTTGTAAAAATATTTACGTCAGTGCATTATGCACGTAGTAAAGCTGCGTGCGTGCGTATGAAGCCTCACGTAATTATATCGTCGTGTTCCTCGAGAACTTCGTCGTAAAGATATGCGGTAAACGGCGTTTTGTTTCTACCTGCTATTAGGTCCCAGGAAAAATATTTTCGTTTGCTAAAGTATCCCAGGTTCGAATCCAGGAGACTTACATTTTCCCATAAGTTTACATGGGATTTTCGATTTTTCAGAGTGCAAGGTTTTTTCCTTCATTAATTAAAATACGTAAATATGGACCGATTTTCTTCTTTTTTCCTTTATTCGATGGCTAAAGCTCTACACTATCTTATTCTTATGTTTTTGACGGCAGGGAAACTCAACCCTCAACTCTTGACCCTTCCTATTCAGGATCATTGAGGTATTTGCTCAGGTTTGGCGTAGTTCAAACGCTTAAGCTTTGCGTTTTACGCATCATTTATATTGGTGGAGTTTCGCGGAGTTTTTCAGGAATGTAACACCCCGAAAAAGAAGAGTTCTGCCGTATTTGGAAATTAGTTCCTTCAAGTTAGGCAACCTCCGTTCATTTTTCTCGATTCTACTACGGAACTTAAATAAGATTTTATTTTCTTATACTTTTTTCATCTTCTTTTATCTTCTTTAAGTCTCTTTCATTGAAGTTCATTTTTCCGTCTCTTTCTGTATTTCTTTGCGGTCACCAATATAGAGGACAAATGATCCGTTCTTGCTGGGATGGGAACTAAATCCTGTATTTCCCATTGCCTTAATTACTTCTCTTTCGTGATTTTGTCTTTCGTGCTACCTTCAGGATGGTAACCCCCGCGAAATGCGAGGTCGGCCGGTAACTATAATTAAGTATGAAAACTTATTATAAACACGTAATAAATTTATGAATTCTTTCTCAGGAATAAATTTTTCTCTAGATAGGTTCTCGTTAGTAGCTCTTTGTGGTCATCGTTTAAAACCAACTGAATACGTAGCTTTTATTTAAATAAAGGACAAAAATATTTTTTCATTAATATTTTTTGTGCTACATTTTCATTTACTTTTATTTTTCTGTTTGTTGATATACTATCGTCTCTAATGTACACAGTGTTAAAAATAGCAAAATTGGCCATTTAAATATTCTGAATACTGAAAAAGTAAATTTAGTATAAAGTAATCCAAGTCTTGATAAATAATAATGATAAAGCTCAGTAGCTCTACATCAGAAATTGCCACATCGTATAGATTGTTTTTACTATGAAAATTGATCTAAGTTACAGGAATTAAAAAATAATATATTGCTTTTTATCATAAAGTGACTACTTTGGAAACATTCTTTAATTAAAATATTCGTGTTGAACTAAATTATAACCAACAATAATATGCTAATATGTATATACAATGAATCTGAAAAAACCTCCATACGAAGAACCTCCTTACAACAAAGTGCCAAGAATTGGGTCCCTTCAATTTCTTTATAAAAAGGTTTTACTATAATACATTATGACAAAGTAGCAAGTTCGACATTTTTCAAGTATTAATTAAATAATAATTTAAGACTATAATAGCCCAGGTCTGTTGGTTGGTCACGCATTCACGATGGCCGATATAGAGCATTTTAACAAACTTCCCGAACAGGTAGAAGAGTGAAATTTTGGAAGGATGCTTAACATATTTTAAGGTAATGACGAAAATAAATCTCCAAAAAAGTCCTGGGTTCAACTCCAAGGAAGACATTTCCATTTTCCATAAGGTAACATGTAAAAATCTATTTTTTGATGTGCAGGCTTTTATTGTTTCGGAAATTAAAATTAGAAGGAATTAACCTACGATCTTCGGATCTGAACCATTTTGAAGAAAAAATTACAATGTATCTTATTCTGTTCATCTTTTTCCGCATACAATTCAAAATCACTCATGTTATCACATATTTTGTGGAAATATTGCCATTTTAAAAGAATGTTGCCTTGGCTACCAATTATATTGTTAGACCTCAAAATCCTATTGTTGTATCAATTCTTATGGGTGTAAGCATGCTTTTAATACGAGAGAGAGGTAGAAGGGAGAGCAAGAGGAAGGGAGAAAGAGGGAAGTAGAGGGAGGAGCTAGAGGAAGGGAAAAAGAGGGAAGTAGAGAGGGGATGAGGAAAAAGAAGAAATGAAGAGGGGAAGGGAGAGAGAGGGTAGAAGAGGGAGAGAGGGTGTGAAAGAGGGAAAAAGAGAGGGAAAGAGAGGCAATTTTAAGTTTAACTAAAGATAGCCCATCAACAACAGAATATTCACTAGATATGTTGTATATTACAAAATATTTCATATGTGAAAGTGGAATATTAATTATTTTAAATGAAAATAATAATAACCTATCTATCTATAATTCTTCCATTGATATTTCAACGGACATTACACCAGTACTATAATGTAGTGTATGTAGTGTTTATGGATGGTTTAAGATGGACGATTAAATTGTTTTATTTAAACTTTAGTTTTTCGAGTTTTAACTTTTTTTTTAACATAGACAAGACTGAAAAGAGAAGGAAATATATCTATATCTACAGTTCGCCCTGCAAGCCACTGCAATGGTGTGTGGCAGGGGGTGCAATAGCACCAAGGGAAAGCGCATAATAATGAATAGTATCACTATTTCTTATCGTTACTTCTGTTCTGCTCAGCTATCGTTCTAGGGGAAAACGAGCCTTTGTACCTCTCAGTCCTACGGATCCCATATGCTCGACGTGTACTATAATAGCGGTCTTACTAACGAGTAGTAACATGTCTCTTTGACTTTTTCCTCACTTTTACCTACTATGCATTTGATGAATCCTAGTTTCTGTTTAGCCTTCCCGCATATATTCGTATGTGCATATCCCATGAGAAGTTGTTTGTTAAAGTAACACCTAAGTATTTGACGGAATCGGCTAGTTTTAGCTGGATGCCTTCAACATTGTAATTCGTTGCATCGATGTTTTTGTTTCCCCAGAATCTCATAAAGGAACACTTTCCTAAGTTCAATTCTAACTGTCACTCTTTACACCACTCGAGAATTGCATTTAAGTCGTCAGAAAGTAATAACTGATCTTTAGGACTGTTAATCTCTCTGTAAACTACTGTATCATCTGCGAATAACTTGATTTTACTTTTAACAACCTTATCTAAGTCGTTTATATATAAAAGGAATAGTAGGCGGCCGATTACACTTCTCTGTGGAACGCCTGAGGCTATGCTGACAATCTGATTTAAATCCATCTATAACTGCTATTTGTCCATGCTCATTAAGAAAGTTCCTGATCCACTCGATTATCTTTCAATGGATTCCACAGTCATTTAATTTCTTCATTAACTTACCATGCAGAAAGTCTTGAAGTCCAGGAAAACCGCATCTAACCGAGTCTTACGATCTCCAGATCTTAATATATTGTGAACGAACAGGGAGATCTGTGTTTCACAAGATCTCATCTTCCTGAAGCCATGCTGATATTTCTATTATTATTATTATCAATATGTGCGAGTACCAAATCAAGACGAAAGATAACGGTGAAATCCACGAAACTGAAAGATGGCAAATACAAGAGAAATGGAAATCTGAGTGTACCGTGAAAATGAGCATAGATTAATAGCATATAATAGTAAAAAGGCCATAAATCAAAGTTTTTAAGGTTTTGACTGAAAGAAACGTGGAAGTTGTTAGAATACATGATATTTGTGGAGTTATTTATTTTTTCCTCTCCCCTCACATTATATAAAGATAAAATAACATTACTAATGTGTTAATACAACAATATTAAATTACAAATAAATTTTAAAAATATTTTAAATGTATAACTTATTTTTTGCACTAAAAAGGAAAAAGTAAATTGTATGATTATTTTATGTAATTTTAAAATCCAAATTAAATCAAATCCGCCTCATCCATTCCCATGTTATTTAAATGAAGGAATGAGTAGTATTAGTATTTTACCAACAAAGTTAACGGAAGAGTGACGTGCAACATTCGACTTGTCGAGCTTCAAAGATTTTATCGAACGACTCGCACGAGTTGGACCAGGCTGGCTGCAGCACATCCCTGCATACGTCTATCTATACACACAACTACATATTGCAGCAAAATTAATAACTTGAGCAGCATCAGTATTTGCACTTGCAGCCTCGCCAGTTAATTTAAGGTTATGCAAACCTGCCATTCTCTTAAATCTGTCAACACAGCCATGACTTGCACTAAATGGAGGCTCATCAACAGAAATTTCATCCATCCTTTCCTTCAAATCATCATACAGATCCTTAGCCTTTGCTCTAATCATGGCCTCACTAATAGGAATGTGTTTCTGACACTGATCATCTACCCAAAGTTTTAAAAGTTTTTCCATTTTAGGAATCACAACACCGCACCTATGACTGTTTATTGTTGTTATCAAATTACGTGAATTTATCACGTTCTAGAATTTTCACCTTGTTTCACGTAAGTGCTAATAGTTGAACGAGACATCCCCAGCGATCATGCGATTTCAGCATGGCTTTCACCTTTCTCAACATGCTTTAAAATTTCTAATTTCAATTCATAACTATGAATCTTATGCACTTTTATTTGATTCACTTGCATTATCACTATTACATTTCCTTTTAGATGCCATATCAAGTGAGAAATTTATAAATAAATAAAATAAATAAATTTAAATAAAAGATTTACAGGAAAAACGAGTGAAATGAGCACAAATTCAAACAATTAGAGAAGGAATGACAATGTCATGTCAAGTGATAAATTTATAAATAAAATAAATAAATAAATTTAAATAAAAGATAAACAGAAAAAACGAGTGAAATCGGCACAAATTCAAACAATTAGAGCAGAAATACCGATGTCAAGATAAACTAAATCACGTGTGGTTGGGCAGGTCAAAAATTACTTCGCGTATAAACTAGTTCCTAATTCGACCGGCGGATCTGGGTCGAATAAGCAGGCTTCGACTGGTCGAATTCTCGAGTTGGTTGAATCTCGGGAGTCACCTTTACTCCTCTGTGGCCCACATACAACCTTCCCAACGTCTTGCCAGGCAATGCAAATATTAAAGAGCTAGATTTGAGAATTTTTTAAATGTGCAATGTGACATATTTATGGTATATTTCAGGTACTTGAAAAATGTTGTTGACATTTCATAAATAATATCTAATGACATCTCCTTTGGACAAATATACAAATATGAGTTTTAGAAGTTAAGGTGAGATGAGCCAGATCAAATCACTGCACAGACTGCATATGGCCTGTTCTGGAGTTAGAAGACCATTGACCTAGACCAGGTGCGTATATTCCACCAAATATTAGGACAATTCGGGATCCCTGTAACTCCAGGCAGGAGCAGTCTCCTCCTGAGTACCTACATATCTGGTTAATACAAACTCTTAGAGCTTAAGGTTCATTAAGTCAGAAAATTTAGCATTTTTGGAGGTCACGTGCCTGATCTAGGATCGAACCACTCAAAACTCTCAGCGATCACAAGTAAAAACCATTCACAAACAAATGTTACTACACAATTTGAAGACATTTATGGAAATTTGACTTTTGCAAGCAATCATTGCATATATTAACTTACATCATTCTTCTACTGTATGACCTCAATAAAAACTAGAATAAATACTAAAAGTTGAACTTTTTATGAAAGGAAGTTTACACTTCATTAATATAGAGAAACATTGAAATACACAACTCACATTTTATAATAAAAAACTTTTGACTCTCCAGTGCCAGCACATGGGATCAGGTGCTTGTCTAGGACTCCTAGAATATCTGAGCAGATTTCACGGAGTTCTTTTTCAACCTAATGGAAAGGAACAAGAGCATGACCTATATTATTTACAAATTCATTGATTCCAAAACTATAAAAACAATAAACAATATTTACCTAAATTAAAAATATGCAAACAAAAAGAGTAAAAATCCACCAACTAAAATGGACCACTTAAACATTCCACAAAGAACAAATTTGCATAGAAACTTAGCAATTCTCCACTTTTATTTTATCAACTTGGCAAAATTATCTTGTGCATTTGCTTAAAAGTTAAGAATCAATCAAATGGTCTCTGTGATTCTGCCATGAATAAAACGTGTGGGACAAATGTTTCTACAAAATAGAAATGCAATTGAAATGATTTGCATGTTCATGAGTTCTCATATAAAGATCACTGTCAATCAATATTTTGAGTGTTTAAGGTCCCATTGTCAAAATGGCCTATATTCTGAATGCCATTACATACCAAACAATTGTTTACCATGAATTTGTTCCACAAGATCAGATTCAACCAACACCGACATTAATAAAAGTCTAAGGCAGTGTTTCCCAACATTTTTAGTCACAGCGCCCTTAAGTGACTTTTCAGAATTTGACGGCATCCCTCCCTTTCCACCATCAGTAATAATCATGGTTTTTTTACTATCATATCTGAAGCATAAAATCAAGATTTTATGCTTCTCCGTATCTCCTTTCATTTCTAAATGCCTTTGCGATGAAATGAAGTTCGTCTTAACTATGACTTGGATTTTTGAAAGCCGACAATGTAAAATGAGACTAAATATGGGAAAAACAGAATTTTTGCGGCACCCCTCAGAACACTTGATTGCACCCAGGCTGGGAAACACTAGTCTAAGGGATGCACTTTAGAAAAATTCAAATATTTTAACAGCAAGTGTTTTCCACTCAATGACAACACACATCAGCCATGCAGCCTCCTTCACGGATGACTTTCTGGTGAAACACAATCCTGCCATTTCAAGGCCACCATATTCCTTATATTTTTACTTTCTCCATACGTAGTAATGGGAAAGTATTGTATTCATGAAAAAAATCGACTTCGAGATTTCAATGGAAATACATGTTTTGTGGTCCCTAGAACACGTTTACACTATTTTCGGAATGATGTCTGTGTGTGCGTGTATGTTAGTGTGGGCGCTCTAACTCAAAAAGTACGTGCCATATCATTACCAAACTTCATATATAACATTTCAACATGAGCATAAAGAACTGATTAGTTTTTCGACAATAACGGGTAACCAGAAGTCGAGGTTTATTCGAAACCCGATTCGGTTTTTGCTATATTTCTGCGTTAATATATCATTATTGTATTTACAATTCTATACAAAAGTTATAGAGAATGTAATTTCCTACAACTTTCATTTGAAACAATTTTCTATTGTAGTTACTGTTTAGGAGTTATTTATAAATAACAGGTTTTTCGGTTTTCTCCTTAAAAACATAGTTATTGGTAATCTTCGTGAGGACCATAGTTGTAGAGAATAATATTTCTCAAGTTTTGTTTGAAACAAATTTTCGTAGAACCATCCATTTCGGAGATATTTTGCTTTTTCTTAATTTGCAGTATACAGTGCCACCACCATGTAGCGGTGGAATATGTAAACATTCAAAATTTACGTAATTTACGGCAATAAGGACGACTGTATACTTTTACGATATGAAATAATAATTTTGCCTTATAATGCTATTCATAAAAAGAATTTAAATATCTATACTCCAAATATGAAGAAAGTCATGTGTTGGCCACATCAGATTTTTTATCTTTGACATAGTTTCAAAATTGAGAAGAAATCTTCCATCCCAAGACCAACCCTTAAGCATAAGTAGAACACCTCTGCAAGCACAGGCAATGATTAACTAATGCAGTAACCTGATTAGTAGATCCTGGAAGTTCAGGCATTTTGCCTATTTTTTCCTTACCTGCCTATTTGTGATTTTTTGCTATAATGTCTTTTTCTTATTTCTTCGCCTATTCCATTTTATACTTTTTCCAGTTTCTCGTGGTATGCATCACAGCTAACCAAAAACAGGGACATTTTTTGCAACGTCAACCAAGTTATATTTCCTGAAGAGGTGATGAAGAATAAGTGCTTCTGTGGAGAGCAGTGCTTTGCGAGGTGCTCTCGTTGTAAAAGAAAGTTGTTTCCATTGTTTTTATGATTCATTCCACCCAAGTCATTGCAAAGAAAATGCTACTGAATAAATAGTATTGTTAAAACGATAGAGGATAAAATGTAAACAAAAAAGAGAAGGAAAAAATAAATTCGAAAAAAGACCCAAAAAAAACAAAAACACAAAATTATGCACAAGTGGATTAAAAATTTATAAAACATCAGCATTTATAAAAAAAGGCGCTGAAAAAATACACAAAAAAATCACACAATAATAAGTCAGGAAGAAAATAGCACTTGCCTTGGAATCGAACCCACGACTTTCGTAACGGCAAGTCACCACGTTACCGCTGGGCCACCGCTACAACAACAATCAATGCCGCAAAATAGGTATATACCTTGTTAACCACGAATTCAAAAATTATAAATCCATTTATTTGCTAACTTTCTGGATATATACGCCCAAAGGGGAGGTTATTCGTTGTTGTGGAGTTGAGGGCTACCTACCTGCCGAGAGATGGGGGTGCTACTCTGCTAATTGCTATCCCGACCCTAGAGAGGAGCTCCAGCTGAGGCGGCAATCCTTTCGTAAACTATCATCGACCTTTACCACAAATCCTTTCGCTGGAAGAATACCAGGTGCCTACCCTTTTTCTCACACTTACCGAGTCTTGGAAATCCCATATGTTTTGAATCGGCTTGGTATAGCTTTTCCAAAAACTAGCTTTCCTTACTCCTTCACGATCTCCCACCTACATTAACGTTCATATTCGTTTCTCAATATGTAGTACCAAATTCAAATACTGAAACAATTTCTCCATATAATGAGAGAATTATTGACATCTACTTCTTCATTGGATTTTAAAATATCTTAAAATGAAAATATGAAGTTGGGACTTTGACATAAGAATGCATAAATGAAGTTTTGTTTTCTTACCGTCAGAATAAATACCGAATATAATTTGGCTTGTAAATGAACAGAAATATGGGAATTTTTGAATGATCATTAAGTAACGGGACAGAGTATTCAATTATAATCATGTGTGGCGAGTTTTATAATTTTCCTTCAAACAGATATTAAATGAAATGCTTAGATTTATAATTATGTAACTAATTTCTGCAATCATTTCGTTATGGGATACATCGACAGAAATGCATTAGCTTGTCTCCAAACTCTATCGATGAAAAAAGCCGTGTATGATCATACCACCAAATTTCACTAGTAGAGGGGCACCACAGAGATGTCTTGTACCTGGGCACGAAACACCCTAGGCGCGGCCCTGATCAGAAGCTATGAAGAAATGGTTGGCATTGCTTAATAATTAAGGGAAGTTTATTCTATGCATTTTTAACAACAATTTGATTTTCTCAAGAAGAGCTTTAACGATTTTGATCAAATTTCATACAGTTACTTGAGTTTACATCATCAATAGTTCGCATTTCTCAAAAAATGAATATAAGGAAGTTTATTCTAGGCAACTTTAGCAATAATTTGATTTTCTCAAAAACAGCTGAAACGATTTTGATCAAATTTCGTAACGTTACTTGAGTATAGATCTGAAATAATACTACATATTTCATCTTTCTCAATGAATGTATATAAAGCTAGTCTATTCTTGGGCAACTTTAACAAAAATTGGATTTTCTAACAACTGGCTCATAGGACGCATTAGTATATGAGAAAGTTTGTACAATATATTTTGTACTGATTTTTTTATTTATGTAGGAATTGCCAGAATTTATTTCATCAGAGCCAAGATACTACTGTGCCTTTATTTTTTGTAACAAAGTCGTTCACTCAACGATGCATGGCTAGGCTGAGGGTTTCTTCTACAAATATGCTATTGTCCAACTCATGGTCAACTCTATATAAAAACGAGTTTTTGCAGCATTGTTTAAAAAGGAATAAATGATATCGAAAAAATCATGAATATACACTGTCAGCCCGAGGTATCATATTTTGACACCCGGCCAATCAAACAAACAGTGCATATAAAAATTTCACTAACATACTGTTCATTTTTGTTCAATTATACGCTTTGTTGTAATAAATACGAAGTTGCCGCTTCATTAATACGTGATTCACTTTGGAATACAAAAGAGAAATTTGCAATAACGGATAGATATATAAAAGTCGTTTAAACTCTCTAACTATATTGATGCCTTAAGAATTTATTTTGATAGGTTTTCATTTTTGTCAGATTTTGGTGCCCCCCTTCGATAAATAATAAATGAAAGGTTTAGATCATGGAAACATTTTGAATAAATAGTGAATGATACAGGATTTATGGTTGATTGTATAATTCATACATTTTTGAAACTGTTAAATCGCTGGACAGGTATTTTCTAGATGAATGCTGCCTACAATAATGGCTTTTTTAAGCTGGGAATGATTGTATGTGCTGCTTAATACAGTCAAGTGTTTCCACGGAAACTTTGTTTTTGGGGGGATCTTTTCCTCGGCCATCAGATGGAATGATGCCCGATGAAATACCTGCTTTCTGCTGAACAATAATATTGATAAAAGCATTAGTTTCACCAAAAGTGCGACAAAAGCATTCTTTGCAGATAGATTTTCTTTCTCCATCCATCACTATTTCATATTTGCATGTGTGCTGTCTATACTTTCCATCTACCTCACTTGTGAGGACTCTGTGATTTTTTCCCCAAAACTGTTATTAAAGATGCCAAGTACTGGGCTCGCTTATCTCGACTTCCCAAACTCCAATATTCACCGAAGATAATCCGTCGTTTTTCATCCTGGGACCGTTCACTACATTTTAGTCTACATGCTGAGAGCTGTTTCATTTTTCTTTCTTCAACAGTCTTGCCTCGTTCTGTGTTGTAACTCTTTCCAGTATTTCGTAGTCTTTTGCTTTCCTCTCTTTCTTTCATGCTTCGACCCTTCTTGGTTGATGTTCTAGATGGTATCTCTGAGGTATTATTTTTGGCTTCTCTGTTATCTACTGTAGCAGGTAAGCTGTTCCCGTCCTCCCCCGGCCTGGTGATATTGGAACTCTCATGTAAATTCTCTTCTTCATTTATCTTAGGCGTCTTCTGTGTTGCCCATGCAACTCTTGGGGCATATCTTTCTAATCTCAATTTTTTCTGATGACCGCTGTTCCTTTCATCGTCACTTGAGTAAATTTCAGGAATGAAGTCCAGACCACTAAGACTGTCATCACTGCTGAAGTCGCCTAAAAAACAAAAACCACACATTTTACTTTGTTTGAACATCCATCAGACGCAAAGAAGGGAAAAAATAAACAAAAAAAGAAAGAAAGAAGGGAAAAAAGTTAATAATTACCAGGCAATTCATCTGAGTCTGTATTGTCTGTACTAGCACACATTTTGGAGTCACCATTTTCAACCATTTTATAGAAGGTCCGTGCCTGCTGTTCTACCTGCTGTGGTTCACTTCCTGAATGAAGTAAAAAAATAGGTTCTATGATAAAAGTAATATTATTAAATAAAATATTACAATATAATAATAACAGTAATATTATTAAATAAAAAATAAAAGCTTACCATATAATTCTCCTGTTTGTGTTGATTGGGACACGATATCTTCCTCACTTAGGCACAGATTCACCATAAGCCTACTATGAGATGTCATTATAATATGGCTAAATGCAATTAAATGGCACCAGCACAAGCCTCTTCTACTAGGATAGGTGATTTAAAACTGGCCAATAGTGGTCTTCTTTTTCCATTGTTGAGTCACAATTTCAATTCAGTCATCATCCATTATTATTTAAACCCAACAATGCATCACATAAAACAGTAAAACAAACTATAGGACTGCCTCGAGCAGCAAAACAATAAGAGCTTTTATTGTGTGAATGAAATAAGTATACACTGTCATGACTAAAAAGCTAATGTGACTAATGAGAAAAAGAATAAGTAAAGTTGTTCTATTCCAGCCACCCTCTTTACTGTATTCTTCCAGCATGTATAAGCAAACATGTTAACATATCTCGTTATTCACACAGCAATATCGAACGACCACATTTAGGATATGTTGAGTTATTCTAAAAAACACATTTTATGAGGCGATTTGCAAGATATCCGAAAATACACATGCTTCTAACTCCATAACAAGAAGAAATTTTACTTATCCGCTTATACACAACTGTGGAAAATGTACAGGAGAACTTAGTGGTGCACATATCTCATTTTTGACAATTGGTGGACTTATCAGCTTATTCACCGGGAACAAAGATACATACACACACACACACGTACATACACGCACGCACGCACACCTACATACAACGTATAAACACACATCTATATAAAAAGACAATCACATGCATTAAAAAATCGGTACAACACACATTGTACGAACTTTCTCATATACTAATGCGTCGTTTAGTTATCTTTAGAAAATGAAAATAGTCTGTTTTTAGAAAATCAATTTTTGTTAAAGCTGCCCAAGAATAAACTAGCCTTATATTCATTTTTTGAGAAATATGAACCATACACTATTAATTATTATTGAAGACGTAAACTCAAGTAATTGTACGAAATTTGATCAAAATCGTTGAGCCGTTTTTGAGAAAATCGAATTGTTGTTAAAGTTGCCTAGAATAAACTAGCCTTATATTCATTTTTTGAGAAATATGAACTATACAGTATTATTGTACATGTATACTCAAGTGACTGTACGAAATTTGATCAAAATCGTTAAGAGCCATTTTTGAGAAAATCGAATTGTTGTTAAAGTTGCCTAGAATAAACTAGCCTTATATTCATTTTTTGAGAAATATGAACCATACAGTATTATTGAAGACGTAAACTCAAGTAATAGTATGAAATTTGATCAAAATCGTTAGCGCCATTTTCGAGAAAATCGCATTGTTGTTAAAAATGCGTAGAATAAACTACTCTTAATTATTGATCAATGTCAACCATTTCTATGTATACTCTGCTCAGTATGATGAAATGCCTAAGTACAAGATTTCATTCATTTTTACTCTACCATCTAGGTTCCAGAGCCAGTAACAGACAGAATTGCGAAAACCACTTTTTCGGATTCAGCGACACTTAAACGTGTATTTCCGTAAAAATCTCGAGGTCAATTTTTTCGCGAAAACAATACTTTCTTGATACTTCGTATGAGAAAGTAAAAAGGGTTTGGGAATCATTGATGTTGGGATAAATGAGTAAAGGAAATGACATACTTAAACTGCGCATCAGAGTAGGAATTGACTGTCTAGATCAATGGTTCTCAAACTTTTGCCTCTTGCGTCCCACCTACCACCTTTTCAAGAAACCATGGTCCCACCATGATATAAAGAAAAACCACTTTTCTAATGATTGTATTTCTACGTTTATAAGCATATAATTAGTACATTAATAATCGGTAGACACAATGGAGAAGGTAGAAATAAAAAACATTTACTTGGTAAATCCACAAAAATTTGTTTATTTAAAAAATAATTTTTGTGGTACTACCAAGTAAATCTTTTTTATTTCGACAATATGAAGAAATTCCATAAAGTTACACCTGAGACTGTTAACTATATAAAGGAGAAGGTGCCAGACAGTCTAACCGATTGGGATGCCAAAATGTATTCAGCCGGCTCTGGTCCCACCTAGATGGCTTTCAAGTCCCACCAGTGGGACGCGTCCCACCGGTTGAGAAACACTGGTCTACATAACAAGAATGTGTAGGTAGTGTACACAGTGCTATGTAAGAAAATGGAGGAGAATTTGCTTTCTTATGCAGTTTAGGTAGTGATGGCTTGCTTAGTTAAAAACAATTTGTGGAGAGCAAGTATAAATACTCTAACTGATGGAGAGTTTTTTATGTCAACATGAAGATCGTTCCAAAGTCTACAGGCTGTTACATGAAAGGACTTATCTACTATAATATATTTTGAAGCGTGTGTTTGTGTATTTGTTCATGGAACTCTTCCTAAACAGTAAAAGCTAGAATAACCAAATTTGGTATGATTATTCCTTACATCCTAACTTAGTGAATGGTCAAGGTTTGGTCAACCGGGATTAATCAGCGCTGCCAATATAGGGGATTAACATTTTTCCATAAGATAACACGTATGAATCCATTTCTTGACTTGCAAGGTATTCTTCCTTCAAGCATAAAAATACGTAAATAAGGACCGATTTTTTTCGTTTTTGCTTTATTCGACGAATAAAACTCTATACTATCTTATTCCTGCGAAGTTTACATGTTACACGGTCCAAGTTTTCAGAAATACGATATTTGTTTCGAAATTTTGTGGATTTTTCGTACACTTTCCGGGCGTTGTCAAGGCGGCCATCGATGTTACCTCCGATTCAATTAGCTTCAATGAAGCTTACAAATAGATGAAGTTTAGCATTATTCGCTGCACACTTTTGTTTAAGCAACGAAACGATCAATGTTTATGGATAGCAACATAAATATATGGTGATTATTATTCAGGAAGCGTTTATAACGATTGATGAAAGTAATTGAACCTTCTTTTGTCTATTGAATACTCGAATCTTACATTTTTTGTAAGTAAAATCATTATATTCTACATTATAATGTTTAACGTAAATAGGCTCACGTATCTGGTGTACATTTACCAGTCAGTGTTCAATAGGGTGTGCCAAAAATGAAAAAATTCGAAAATTTATCGCGACAACCTGTAAAAAGTTTCCTTTTGATGCAAAAACACTCCTTGCAAAATTTGGCGAAAATCAGATTACTTTTAGAGCTCGCTATTTTGTTTCAAAGTTTCAATTTTTATGCGAGAATATCATTGTCACATATTCCTTCATATCTCGTCACCTGTAAGACCTACAAACCTAGAGAAAATTTTGTTTAACGCGTTCAGTGCGGCAGGGATATTGCTGCCCGCTCTCCCACCCCCCTACCTCTCCCCTTCCCCACCCCTCTCCCTCCGCTCCTCCCTCACCCACCGCTTTCCGTCCGTCCGAGCTGCAAGTCTGTGCCTGTCCGGCGCTCGCTCTCGCTGCTTCCTGGAAATATCCCTCACGCTAGTAGTATCTCGTGTGCATTTCTGCAGTTGTGCTCAACATGCAGCGGAGAAGTGACACCGAAGTTTGGCTCATAGGCCAGCTGAATGGAAAAATATTAGGATGTAAGCTTCCATCAACCCGTCAAGTGTTACAGTTGTTCTTCCATCGCCACAACACACTGAAAGAGACACTAAGGAACAGTACTAAGCATGCCATCGAAGAAGCTGTCAACTTCTGGAATAAGGCCAGGATACCAATGCAGACGGTGAGTCATGCATCCGACAAGTTGCTCATAGTCCACAAACGATGGACTCACCTAAAGAAAAACCGAAACAGTCTGAAACTCAGAGAGCTCATAGAGAGGATTTCACTAAAGATGTGGACTGCTTATTTGATATTGCTCATGAAAATGCCTTGACACTGATGACTGTTAAAGAAGACCAGGAATTTCTCCTTGCGCAAAGGGAGCATGATTGAGGAGGTGTTATGGGGTCAGCAGATGTGAAACTGGCATTGACGGAGAAGAGATCATTAACTAGATCAGAAAGAGAGACAGCAAGATTAGAGAAGGAAGCCTCTCGTCGCAGAAGCTCTTAACTTAAAGTGGAATTGGAGGGAAGTAGTGAGGAAGACAACCAACATGACGACGATACATCAGGAGAATACCGGGTGGTCAAAAATCAGTGATGATTTCAAGCAACCCGGGGCGTTTCACAGAGCTCGTTGGATGGCCAAGGCAATATACAATATGTTCTGAAAATTTGGCTCTTTAGGGCAGAATTTCATCTTGCAAGAGGAGAAGATGTCTTCCGAGCATCAACTGTTTTTATTGTTTCCGCATATGTCGAGTTCTGGTTCGCATCTGCTGCAGCTGTGCGGGCTCCGGACAATGATCTACATATGCTGAAACAATTAAAGAAGGAAGCCGGGCAGTCACGCTTGTGGAAGGCAGCTTATGATAAATTTTCGAACCATCTATGGTACCTGAGTGCTATAATGGTTCCCCTTGCATTGTTTGACCTCATGGTGACAAACGAAGCGAAAAAGAAGATAGTGGAGGCTTTTCGGGAGAGGGATGGTCTGGAAAATCCAGACTAGGAATTTCTCCTTGCGCAAAGGTAAATTCCAAGCTGCAGATCAGGAAATGCTGGATTCCATACCCAATGCTGATGATGTGATACTGTATTGCAAAGAACTGCTTGAGGTGAGATAAATTTTCAATTTTGGGCTTGGTCATTACATTTTACAAAAATTGAAGGTTCCTAATAGGAATTATGATCTTTTCATTTGATTTTTATAGGGTTTCCAGCCACGCGACGATTATAAAGAGCTTTTAGAGCTCACAATCATCTGTCTTGGTGGAGAGCCTCCCAATGGTGTCAATTTCAAGCAGCCCAGGACATTTCACACAGCGCATTGGATGGCCAAGGCAATATATGTTCTGAAAATTTGGCTCCTTAGGGCAGAATTTCACCTTGCAAGAGGAGAAGATGTATTCTGAGCGTTAACTGTTTTTATTGTTTCCACGTATGTCGAGTTGTGGTTCACATCTGCTGCAGCTGTGCAGGCCCGGACAATGATCTCCGCATGTTGACACAATTGAAGAAGGAAGTTAGGTAGTCACGCATGTGGAAGGCAGCCTATGACAAATTTTCGAACCATCTATGGTACCTGAGTGCTAAAATGGTTCCCCTTGCATTGTTTGACCTCACGGTGACAAACAAAGCGAAAAAGAAGATAGTGGAGGCTTTTCGGGAGAGGGATGACCTGGAAAATCCACCAAAGAGAGCTTTCATAAGGGAAGGCGATGTGGATGTGGATTGTCTGGAGCTCCACGATTTTGCCAGCAAGCCATCACTTGTTTTCTTTGAATGCCTTGGTATTTCTCCTGCATTTATGGACACTGAGCTGACAGAATGGGAGTCATTTAAGGAAGCTCTTCGCGAAGTGCAGCATTTGCACGTCATGAACGACAGCGCAGAAGGAGATGTGGGTCTGATGAAAATGTACAATACCATTCTTACAAAGGGAGAAGAGGATAAACAGGCTCTCCTTCACACTGTAGCATAGCAGAGGAAGGCCTTTCCAAAGTGTACTAAAGCTAAACAGTCGTGAAAATTAGCAAAATATTTTGTATATTATGTGACATGTTTCACAAGTTTTCCTTACATTTTGTTATATTTTTGAACTTCTTGACATTAAATAGCATAAAGCATGTATTAAGTATCATTTCTTACCAATCCAAAACTCATGTATTGAATAATGGGACTGTTTAAGCTTTCCAGTGGGAAAAAAACGTGTTTGCCCCTTTGAGGTAGGCAATCGAAAAATCTAAAACACGTCCCTCAAAACCAGTATGGCCCAAAATCGATAGAACACCTCAAAACTAACAATTTACATTCTCAAACATTTTCTGTAGGTCTTATTGGTGAAGAGATGTGAAGGAATATGTGACAATGGTATTCTCGCATAAAAACTTAAACTTTGAAACAAAACAGCGACCTCTAAAAGTAATCTGATTTCCACCAAATTTTGCAAGGAGTGTTTTTGCATCAAAAGGACACTTTTTACAGGTTGTCACTGTGAATTTTCGGAAATTTTTCATTTATGGCACACCCTAGTGTTCAATCATGGACAACTGTACGTTGCTTTCTCATGGGTTTCTTGCTTACAAAACATAATGTAAACATTTCATAGGCATAATTACACTAGAAATGAAGCTGGATTTGGCAAAAGTGATATGATAGGAAATATAATTATCATTATATTTGAATGCAATATGTTCGGAAATGGATTGTTACAATCAAATATTATTAATTGTTAAGAAAAGCTAATTTTAAGTTAAAACGTATCTACTATATATTTTAAAGAGTTTGTATGTTGTGCTGTAGTAGCTTCACTAAATCTGTTGAAATTCAACGGGAAATTCTGCTAGTTGTAAATATCTGTACGGTAGTGTAGGATCAGTAGCTTACAATTGCCTCTAGTGTTAAGGTTATGAACTGCATTAATTGGGAAGAACTTTGTGGAGAGGTATCTAGGGTTGCCAGTAGACAGGACCTTATAAAGAAGAGTGAGGATGTGAAGATGTCTATGATCATCGAGGTTTAGCCAAGTGAGTTCAAGGAAGGAACTGGAAATTGGTCGATTTCCTGAGGTTGTTGATAAAGCGAATACAGAAATTGTGTGCGTCGGAGTTTGGTTTTTAGTTCATTCAAGAGGTCTTGGAGTACGAGGTCACAATAATAAAGTGGGGAATGAGTAGAGGTGACAAGTAGTTTTTTGAGTTAACTTTTTGCAGATGTTAGAGACATGTTCAGTCCAGGAGTGTGTGTCGTTTATAATCAGGCCAAGATTTTTTGCAGACTTAAGAATAGGTATGGAGTATTCAAGATAGGTCAAGGATGGAAGCGTTTCAAGCGAAATTTTTGCATTGAGTTTGTGATATCCAATAATATTTGCATGACTTTAGGAGGGGTTAATCTTAAGAAAGTTATTAGCACTCCATTCAGAGAGAGATAGTAGATCAGTGTTCATCATGTTTATGTTTTCAGCTAGATCAGACAAACGGGAGTGGAGGTAGATTTGTAGATCATCGGCATAGAGGTGATAGCTGCGAGGGAGGAAATGTTTTTACTAACATCGTTAATGTATAGAGAGAACAGCAGGTGGCCAAGAATAGAACCTTGAGGTATGCCTCTAATAACATTAAGCCATTTAGAGGATGAGTCATGAGACATGACCTTTTGAGAGGAGTTATTTAGGTAGGAGTAGATCCATTCAAGGGAGGAAGAAGTAAAGTTTAAAAGTCGAAGTTTGGCAAGAAGAACATCTTTGTCGATGGAGTAAAATGCTTTACTACAGGCGAGAAGTGTCACAATGGTAACTTCTCCGCAATCCATTGAGAGGTGAATGTCACCAGTGATCTTAAGGATGGTAGTGAAGGTACTATGAGAAGGATGGAAACCTGATTGAAAGGAATCAAATAAGTTATTGTCATTGAGGAACATAGACAGAGGGAAGAGAGAGAGAGAGGGAGGGAAGGAGAGAGGGAAGGAGGGAGAGGGAGGGAGGGAGAGAGGTAGGGAGTGAGAGAGTAAGGGAGGGAGAGAGGTAGGGAGTGAGAAATGGAGGAAGGGAGGGAGGGAGAGAAGGGAGGGAGATAGAAAGGGGGAGAGAGGGGAGAGAAAGGGGGAGAGAGGAGAGAAAGAAAGGGAGAGAGAGACAGAGGGAAAGAGGGAGGGACGGGAGAGAGACAGAGGGAGGGAAAGAGGGAAGGAGGGAAAGAGGGAAGGAGGGAAAGAGGGAGGGACGGGAGAGAGACAGAGGGAGGGAAAGAGGGAAGAAGGGAGGGGGGAAAGGAGGGGGAGAGAGGGAAAGGAGGGGGAGAGTGGGAAAGGAGATGGAGTGGGAAAGGAGGGGGAGAGAGGGAAAGGAGGGAGGGAGAGAGGGAGAGAGGGAGGGAGGGAGAGAGGGAGGGAGGAAGGGAGAGAGGGGGGAGAGAGGGGGGAGAGAGGGGGGAAGAGGGGGGGGGGGAGACAGGGAGGGAGAGAGGAGGGAGGGGGAAGGAAAAAGAGAGAGGGAGGGAGAGGGAGGGATAGAGAGGGAGGGTGGGGGAGGGAGAGAGAGAGGGAGGGGGGAGAGAGAGGGAGGAGTGAGAGAGAGGGGGGAGAGAGAGAGGGGGGAGAGAGAGAGAGGGGGGAGAGAGAGAGGGGGGAGAGAGAGAGAGGGGGGAGAGATATGGAGGGGGGAGGGGGAGAGAGAGGGAGGGGGGAGGGGGAGAGAGAGGGAGGGTGGGGGAGGGAGAGAGAGAGGGAGGGGGGAGAGAGAGGGAGGGGGGAGAGAGAGGGAGGGGTGAGAGAGAGGGGGGAGAGAGAGAGGGGGGAGAGAGAGAGAGGGGGGAGAGAGAGAGGGGGGAGAGAGAGAGAGAGGGGGGAGAGAGATGGAGGGGGGAGGGGGAGAGAGAGGGAGGGGGGAGGGAGAGGGAGGAAGAGGACGGGGAGAGAGAGGGGGAGAGAGGGAGGGAGGGATAGATAGAGGGAGAGAGGGAGGGAATGAGAGGAAGGGAGGGAGTGAGAGGAAGGGAGAGAGGGAGTGACAGGAAGGGAGAGAGGGAGGGAGTGAGAGAGAGTGAGTGACAGGAAGGGAGAGAGGGAGGGAGTGAGAGAGAGGGAGTGACAGGAAGGGAGAGAGGGAGGGAGTGAGAGAGAGGGAGTGACAGGAAGGGAGAGAGGGAGTGACAGGAAGGGAGAGAGGGAGGGAGTGAGAGGGAGGGAGTGAGAGGGAGGGAGTGAGAGGGAGGGAATGAGTGAGAGGGAGAGTGTGAGAGAGAGAGGGAGAGTGTGAGAGAGAGAGAGAGGGTGTGAGAGAGAGAGAGAGGGTGTGAGAGAGAGAGAGAGGGTGTGAGAGAGAGAGAGAGGGTGTGAGAGAGAGAGAGAAGAGGGTGTGAGAGAGAGAGAGAGAAGAGGGTGTGAGAGAGAGAGAGAGAGAGGGTGTGAGAGAGAGGGTGTGAGAGAGAGAGAGAAGAGGGTGTGAGAGAGAGAGAGAGGGTGTGAGAGAGAGAGAGAGAGGGTGTGAGAGAGAGAGAGAGGGTGTGAGAGAGAGAGAGAGAGGGTGTGAGAGAGAGAGAGAGAGGGTGTGAGAGAGAGAGGGTGTGAGAGAGAGAGGGTGTGAGAGAGAGAGGGTGTGAGAGAGAGAGGGTGTGAGAGAGAGAGAGAGAGGGTGTGAGAGAGAGAGAGAGAGAGAGGGTGTGAGAGAGAGAGAGAGGGTGTGAGAGAGAGAGAGAGAGGGTGTGAGAGAGAGAGAGAGAGAGAGGGTGTGAGAGAGAGAGAGAGGGTGTGAGAGAGAGAGAGAGGGTGTGAGAGAGAGAGAGAGAGGGTGTGAGAGAGAGAGAGAGGGTGTGAGAGAGAGAGAGAGAGGGTGTGAGAGAGAGAGAGAGAGGGTGTGAGAGAGAGAGAGGGTGTGTGAGAGAGAGAGAGAGAGAGAGGGTGTGTGAGAGAGAGGGTGTGAGAGAGAGAGAGGGTGTGAGAGAGAGGGTGAGAGAGAGAGAGGGTGTGAGAGAGAGGGTGAGAGAGAGAGAGGGTGTGAGAGAGAGAGAGAGGGTGTGAGAGAGAGAGAGAGGGTGTGAGAGAGAGAGAGAGGGTGTGAGAGAGAGAGAGAGGGTGTGAGAGAGAGAGAGAGGGTGTGAGAGAGAGAGAGGGTGTGAGAGAGAGAGAGAGGGTGTGAGAGAGAGAGAGAGGGTGTGAGAGAGAGAGAGGGTGTGAGAGAGAGGGTGTGAGAGAGAGGGAGAAAGGCCGTGAGAGAGGGGGGAAGGGGTGTGAGAGAGGGGGGAAGGGGTGTGAGAGAGGGGGGAAGGGGTGTGAGAGAGGGGGGAGGGGTGTGAGAGAGGGGGGAAGGGTGTGAGAGAGGGGGGAAGGGTGTGAGAGAGGGGGGCAGGGGTCAGGGGTGTGAGAGGGAGGGAGGGGGTAAGGGGTTGTAGAGAGGGAGGGAGGGGGGAAGGGGTTGTAGAGAGGGAGGGAGGGGGGAAGGGGTTGTAGAGAGGGAGGGAGGGGGAAGGGGTTGTAGAGAGGGAGGGAGGGGGAAGGGGTTGTAGAGAGGGAGGGAGAGGGGCAGGGGTATGATAGGGGGAGGGAGGGGGCAAGGATGTGAGAGGGAGGGAAAGAAGCAACTATGTTAAGTTTTGTTAAAAATAACCCGTCGACAAAAGAATACTCACTAGAAATGTTATATATTACGAAAAATTTCATGTGTAAAAGTGTGATACTAAGTATTTCAAATTAAATTATAATAATAATGCAAACGCTAATAACTCAAGAAATAATAATAATAGAAACTCGAAATTTGGTAGGGATGCTTGATTAACACTTCTTCAGAGAATGACAAATTTAAATCGCGAAAAAATTCCTTGGTTCGTCTACAATAGAGGCAATTCCATTTCCCATTACTTTACATGTAAAATGCGACTTTTGGACGTGCAAGCTTTTATTCATTTGGAAATTAAAATTCGAAGAAATTAACAGACAACTTTTGGATTTGAACCATTCTGAAGAAAAAGTTATAAAGTTTCTTATTCTGTCCTCTTTTTTCGCCCACAGTTTGAAATAGTCCATGTTTAAACGTTTAATTTGCATATTTTGTTGAAATCTCACCATTTTAACGTGATGTTGCTATGTCGACCATTATCACTGTTAGCTTCAATACGAGAGAGAGAGAGAGAGAGAGAGAGGAAGGAAGGGGAGAGATTGGTGTGTTTTGTGGAAAATAAGTATATTAACGTAAATATAAAAAAATTTAAGTATCAACAGTGTCATTTAGAAAAATTGGAAATAAAAAGCATTCTTAAATTAAATTCTTTGTAAACCATACGTGCTTACGAATTTATATTGTTATTCCTCGAATTAATTTCGTAGCAATGGCCAAAGTTTGGAAACGAATATAAATTAAAATTCATTTAAAATTAAAAAGATATTTAAAACTGTTAACAGGCAATTTTCGAAGAAACAACAGTGGCACTTTTAATGAATTGATTTGTTTTTATAAAAGGAATTTTGGTGCTTATTTAATACTGAGTAAGTTCTAAGGCTTATAATCCATTTAAATCTAATAACAGTGGCTATTATAGTTTAAAGAAAGAACTTTATTTATTCACTTTACAGAATGAATTAATTTTAGGCTAGCATCGTTATTTTGGAATTTACAGTATGTAAAGTGGAAGTTGTACAAAATTGACTCAAGCATTTTGGGTACTTTCCTGTTAAAGGGAATACCTCAAAAAATAAACACGTATTGTTGTGATATGTTACGACGTATTTGTTTGTTAACAATGCGTAACAACGGGGGAATTACTTAAAAATCACACTTTTTTGAAACTTATTTATTAATAAAAGCAACAATTACTAATACAATCTAAATTTATGTTACTATGGGGTCAATATGTCTTTATGGCATTTAAAATAGCAGGAAATATGTCGATTTCTTTGTTATGTTGTCGCCACATGAATTCTTTTGCTGACAGGATTTCGTGTTGCATTTCCAAAATATTGTCTCAGAAGTAAAATTTCATAATATGGCCCTTCTTGCACATTCGCCCTTTAGATAAAATATCATGGTCTTGAAGCAAAGATACAGCTTCTTCTTGACTCCTCAGCAAGCTCCAAAAATTCATCATTAAGGGATCAACGTAAATATCTTAACGAGATTTGTTACGCATTGTTAACAAACAAAATATCACAACATATCGCAACAATACGTGTTTATTTTCTGAGGTATTCCCGTTAACAGGAAAGTACCATTTCAAAGCAAAAATGAATTTTTAACTATTGAAAGTTGTTGTTTCGGAAACTGAGAAGTCCAGAGTGGTGAGCGGACACTAAACGATATTAAGGTACATTATATTCCAAAATCTATTTAAAGTATTATCAGAGGCAATTGAAGATTGAACAAATTTTTTTGTTACCGGAATTCTGCTTATTTCATGAAATTGAAATGCTAATGCATTAATCCATTAAAATCTGTTAAGAGTGGATATATTAGTTGAAAGAAATATATGTACCTACATGGTACTTTTATTCACTTTTCAGAATGAATGAATTCTAGGTTAACATTGCATATTATAAAAGGATTTTCTTTGGAATAAGAAGATTGTTATGTGGTTATTTTAAATGAATTGAATCAAGTTCTCTTCTAAATTTGAAATCCATATAAAACTGGTGAAAGTGATTGTTTCGGAAAATGAGAAGGCAAGAGTGCTGAGCAGACGATAAAAGATACTGAGGTACATTATATTCCAAAATCTATTTAAAGTATTATCAGAGGCAAGTGAAGATTGAACCAATTTTTTGGAACCTGAATTCTGCTTATTTAATAAAATTGAAATCCTAATGCTATAATCAATTTAAAACTAATAACAATGGCTATTTTAGTAGAAAGAAAGGTACTATTTTATTCACAGGGAATTTCTATGAGATTTTAGTTAATTAATTAAAAAACTTATAATATAGAAATATTTTATGGTTAAAACAGTGCACAATTTTATTCTTGTGATTTTTACGTTGCATTGACGAAAATTTAGATTCATTAAACCCGCTGAAATTCAACGGGCACTTATGCTAGTCATTATAATAAAAAGCAATTCTCTGTTTATAATGCTAACTTAAACGCTAATAACTCGAGAAGTAATGAAGAAAGAAACTCGAAATTTGGTTGGGATGCTTGATTAACACCTTTTCAGGTGATGACGAATTTAAATCGCGAAAAAATTCCTTGGTTCGACTCCAATAGAGGCATTTCCATCTCCCGTTGCTTAACATGTAAAATGCAATTTTTCGAAGTGGCTTTTATTCATTTGGAAATTAAAATTAGAAGGAATTAACCTACGAACTTCGGATTTGAACCAATTTGAAGAAAAAATTATCAGGTTTCTTATTCTGTTCATCTTTTTTCGCCCACAATTCGAAATACCCCATGTTAAACGTTTAATTTATATATTTTATGGAAATCTTGCAATTTTAACGAAATGTTGCCATGGTGACTAATTATATTGTTAGACCTCAAAATCTGATTGTTATGTCAATCCTTATGGAAATATAAGTGCACTTTGAATGCTTTAATATGAGAGAGAGACAGGGAGGAAGGAGAAAGAGAGAGGGAAGAGGGGAGTGTGAGAGGCAGAGAGGAGGAGGAAGGCAATAATATAAACT
Organism: Uropetala carovei; assembly: GCA_036926305.1. NCBI lineage: Eukaryota > Metazoa > Arthropoda > Insecta > Odonata > Petaluridae > Uropetala > Uropetala carovei. The sequence continues at coordinate 1,818,131 of JAXCHB010000149.1, forward strand.
TAATTAAAGATAGCCTGTATTATTGATGGACTTTTATACTATTTATATTACGATGTTTTAATGATATTTTTGCATGGCGTTATGTTCTACAAAGCAAACCGTTTTTAAAACTACGTAACTCAATTATAATTAGATTGTCCACAAATTGTAATTGGATAAATCGTTTCATTAATTCCAAACATATCTTAAACGTTATATTAAAATAAATGTTGATAATAAAATATTTTTTTGCTACATTTGAGTTTTTTAAATTGTTCTTTTTTAAATCGCACCGATAATTCATTTCTCTTATTCCAATGCTTATGTCGTTTGAGATGCCTGACTATTGGATTTCTTTCAAATAAGTTTTAAACGATTCTTTAGATTTTGCACTTTTCAACACATACGACAGTTTTAATCATTAAGAAATAGTTTTTGTTTGAAATATTGTTTACATTAACAAATGATTGAAATCAGTCATTTTTGACAGGCAAATTCGCTAGTCTATCTATAGTTCTTTCGTTGATATACCATTTTCAATCCAATAACAACACTTTTCAAGTCAATAACAACACTCTTCAAGTCAATAACAACACCTTTCAAATCAATAGCAACACTTTTCAAATCAGTAACAACACTTTTCAAATCAATAACAACACTTTTCAAATCAATAGAAACACTAATTAAAATAACCTTCAAGGCTCTTCAAACCATAACGGCATTTCTTACTTGCAATTGTGATTCTTATTTACCGTATTCACCCGAATCCAAGACGACCCTGAATCTAAGACGACCCCCCATTTTGATGATTCCAAAACAGAAAAAAGCTCTAATTGACCTTCATTACTACAAAAATTATAAATCTTGTGAAATATTTATTTTCTCTTATACTTTTCTTGAATGTCATTGTCTTTTAACATTTTAAAATCATAAGATCACATCACAAATAGAACCATTCAGGTTTTCAAACAAATTAAATGGTAGCATTCATTTTAAGATAACATTAAAAATAAAGTAACTACATTGAAAGAATATACTCATTTCAGGACAACAAAATAACATTTCAATCCAAGTGCTGCATAAAATCATTTTATTGTGTTAGTCATCATCACTGTCTATGCAACCTTCACTATTTTCCTCATGCTCACTATCTTTATCACTCTCAACTTCATCATCAGTCTCCCACAAAACATCATCCTCACTCCCATCCATGGCATTAGATAAGCAGCATTTCTTAAATCCTTTCATTATTACTTTTGCATTTATTTGTTGCCACGATGCCTTGATCCATTGGCAGAGCATTGCAACTTCAGGTTTCTTAAGATTTCCTTTTGGTGTTAAAGTGTGAGTTCCACTCTGTAACCACTCAGAATACAAAACCTTTCAATTATTTATAAAACACTTATTGACAGCAACATCTCAAACTTGAAGTTGCGATGTCATTCCTCCAGGTATTACAATAAGATCAATATTCATCGCACTCATTATGTTTTTAATTTCAGGAGATAAGTGTCCTTGAATGCATCCAGTGAAAGCATTGCTCTTTGTTTCAGTAAAGCTCCTGGCCGTCTATTCCACACCACATGTAACCAATCTCTCATTAGTTCTTTAGTCATCCACCCCTTTTCTTGACACCTATTATTCCACTTGGCAAATGTTTCTTAGGCATTGTTTTCCGCTTTAGAATCACATATGGTGGTAATTTAGTCCCATCTGCTAAAACCGCCAACATTACCGTGACTCGCATTTTTTCGTTGCCTGTAGTTTTAATTAGGACGGACTTCGCACCTTTTTCGTTCACAGTATAATTAGATGGCATGTAGAAGAAAACCGGAGTTTCATCGGCATTTCCTATTTGGCTCAAAAGGTAATTATTGGTTTTTCTAAGTCCAATTACGTATTTCTGGTAAGCGAGAAGTTTTTCAACATAGTCTTCTGACAATTTCTGACACAGCGAAGTTCGTCGCCGTAAAGAAAAATTATTTCGTCGCATCATTTTCACGCACCAACTTCTGCTGGCCTTGCAATGATAGATTAAGTCCTCTAGTAATTTCATTAGCTTTAAGTATAATACTTTGTCGAAACTGGCATACCGTTCTTCCTCATGGTGCACACAAACTTGACTACTTCTTCTTCAGTGCCATGAAATCGGCCTAATTTTGGACCACTGAGCGACTTCCCTGTGGCTTTGGCTTTTTCTAGTTCCTGTTTTGAGAGTTTCTATCGACGCACATTTGCCTCAGATACACCGAACTTTCTACTCGCATCACAGTTATTAGTTTTTTCGGCGTAATTTATCTCGATCAGCTTAAAATTTGTATCTTAGCTCCGTCTAATTCCTTTGTTAACTTTCCCTTTGCACTCGTGCCACGTACTTCAACATGATCTGTCATTTTAACTTAAGGGTTGTGCATTTAAATCAAGAATGCACAACTCAAAATTACTGTCACACTTAGTGAATCGCGGTGCGTCGTTTGAAAGGGGAATCCCAATGATTTCCGCTCTCATTTGTTTTGACATTGCGCTGGGCATTACGGGCAAGATGAAAGTACGTCGTCTGTGTTATGATCGCCGACGATGATTATTAGTCTAAATAATTATTATTCCCGTCATGTTTTTCTTATTGTTATTACTATTTGTTTATTTCACTTCTTTATGTACGTACTTGAATTTGCTGTTGTGAATTGTTTACTCTAATATACCATTTGTTGTAAAAACCATTGATTAAATGCTTAAATATACTTCGTATTCGAATGTAAGACGACTCTTGATATTTACAGCTGAAAATTTGGAAGAAAAGGTCGTCTTAGATTCAGGTGAATACGGTATATTATAAAATTAAAATTGAAGGTAATAATGCTTTAATTAAAGTCATTGTATTGTTTTAAAGGTTCTAACTTTAAATTATGGTTACAGTTAAGATAAATGTCATCTCATGACTTTTTCAGACCTAATCTGCATTTATTGTTATTTTATATAATATAATATATTTATTTATCTTTAGTGTTTTCAACATGTGTTTTTCTATTTTTAATTTTAATTTTAGAAGTGAATAATACCCATGTACAGTCGAGAAGATACAAATAGCAATCGTTCTGAAAATAGGGAGAGACGCCAAAAGATGTCTCCAAAAAAAGAGATTTTAGTAAAACTTGTAGTGAATGAAGGCATGACAATTTGAGAAGCCTCTGGAGTAGCTGACATCAAAGAGAGCACTGCGCGAGGGATCATAACTTCCTATAGGCATTAGGGCGCTATTGTTCATAAAACACACGGTGGACAAAATCATAAAAAATTAACTAACAATGTGCTTGAATGCATAGAACAAGTCGTGGAGGAGTCGCCGGGTGCTACTTTGAAGGAAATAGGTGAAAAGCTACAATCAAAGGGAATCAGTTTAAGTATGGGTAGTATTTTTAATGGTCTTGAAAAGTTGGCAATTACATTAAAGACCTGCCACCGAGAACGTGATCGCGTAAACGCTCCTGCTACAATAGCAAAACGGCAGGCTTATGCCACTAAATTTACATCACAGGGGCCAGAAAACAAAATGAAGTGCATCTTTAGCAATGAAAGTGGATTTAATTTGCACTTGCACAGAAGCCAAGCTCGATCTAGAAAAGGGACACGAGCAAATGTAGTCGTTCCAACGGTGAGAGGGAGAAGTGTTACATTAATTGTCGCCATGAACAATCAAGGTGTTGTGCACTCTAAAGTAGTAAGCGACGGAACGTGTAATGCAGAAAAGTTTTCGGCGTTTGTTCGCGAACTAGTCGTTCAGCTCAGAGAAAACGAAGAATATAAGGGATCATGGCTAATAATGGATAATGCTAGGATTCATAAGCAGGAGAAATTGCAAGCTATCCTTTCGGGAATATATCACCTTAAATTTTTGTCTCCACACTCATACATGCTTAACCCCACTGAGAACCTCTTCTCAAAAGTAAAGTCTTCTGCAAAGCGCCTCCTTGTTACTTCAACAGGGGAAAAGAATCTTATTTCTGTAATAAATGAGTCTTGCAACAATTACACAGCAGGACTGCAATAATTACGTGTTAAAAATGCTCGTAAATTTGGCATCGGCAGGAATGCCATATACTCATTAATTTAACAAAATAAGTGCAGGCTATACAGGTTGTTTTCATTATGTTTAATAATATGTTGTCCGTGTTTTTGAAGTAAGTTACAAGATAACTAAGATGATGTTATTGATTTTTAAAATGTTCTTATTGATTTTAAAAATGTTATTGATTTTAATAAATGTTGTTACTGATTTGAAAAGTGTTGTTATTGACTTGAATCATTTACGTCCGCAGTTTTTTTTTTCTTTACCTCTCAGAACGACAGGTTTGACCTAACAACTCCATTGCAGGTCTCAAACGCACATTTAGGGAGTGCACATACAACTTCCGAGGGCTGTTTTATTTCTCTCCCTCTTGATATGTCGCATACTCTAAAGCGGAGTACTCTGCGCATTAGGAACCTAGTATTCATTTACTGTCCATGGTATTATTCACTTCTAAAATTAAAATTAAAAATAAATATAGAAAAACATAATGTTGAAAACACTGAAGATATATAAATATATTATATTATATAAAATAACAATAAATGCAGATTAGGTCTTAAAAAGTCATGAGATGACATTTATATTAATTGTAACCATAATTTAAAGTTAGAACCTTTAAAACAATACGACTTTTTAATTAAAGCATTATTACCGTCAATTTTAATTTTATAATATAAATAAGAATCGCAATTGCAAGTAAGAAATGCCGTTATGGTTTGAAGAGCCTTGAAGGTTATTTTAATAAGTGTTTCTATTGATTTGAAAAGTGTTGTTATTGATTTGAAAAGTACTGTTATTGATTTGAAAAGTGTTGCTATTGATTTGAAAAGTGTTGTTATTGACTTGAAAAGTGTTGTTATTGGATTAAAAATGGTATATATCAATGGACATTACACAAGTTTAAGTATAAACTACACTTTTAGATAATGTCATTACAAGCATGCACCTAAAGTGCAATTTATGCACCTCAAATTCACCCTGAAACAAAACCTATCTGCCAAAACATTTGTATATAAAAATTAAATTCAAAAACTTCCATATACTTTCCGATTTTATGTGAAACAACCAATTAAGCAAAAACAGCTGGATACTTAAAGTGAAAAGCCTCCTGGTTTCCATTCTATTATCAGAAATCATTAAAGAAAAATAAATTACTTTATCTTAGTCATTGCGAAATAGGAATGAAAATTTTTAACACAAAACAATTCCTATAGACATTGCAAATTACCTACAGTAACTTATAATGGCTTATAACATACCCAAGAAATACATAACACTGAATAAATTATTTATGGTAAAAATCCTGCACTATATAATGAAAAAGGATCAATGAATAAGATCCACAAACTGAGTTCAATCTATTCTTGAAACCTCGAATACACAAGCTTCAGATAGAGTTGAACTATACACAACCCATACAAAAAATCAATACAGGGCCATCATAAAAGAATTCCAGGTATTCAATGTTTAATATATTGGTAAATTCTAGACATGTAAACATGACTTTTGTATTAAAATGTGTAAAAACTCACCAAGTTTTATCCTCAACTTTCCCACGCAACACTAATGTCGCTGTGATTGAAGATGCACATTATTAGTTACATGGTGGTATTCACGTTATGTGACAGCTCCAGTCAGTGAGATGGCATCCATTCAGCAGAAAGCTCAGTATGTGCTATGGTATGCCAAGTTCAGGTCAATTGTGACTGCTCAATGCAATTTTTTGGCATACATATGGAATAGAAATGCCTACTGACAAAACAAATCCATGGTGGTTTAATCAGTTTAAAGAAATGGAAAAGTGTTGAAAAGCAGAAATCAACAGGAAGACCACCAACATCAAAAGACTGTAATGCATCAGACAGTCATGTGGTGGAGCCCAAAAAATGTATCGCTCGTCGCAGTTTCAGTCTACAGGTTCACCGTGCTCTGGATGCTAGGTTTCCTAATCAGTGGATTGGAATAGCCTGGCCTCCAAGAAGTCCTGATCTAACACCAATGGCTTTCTTCATGTGGAGTACGTGAAAAACATTGTCTTTGCTGAAAAAATTCATGACTTGTACCATCTACGGCAGAGAATCTCTGCAGCTGTAGCAACAATCACACAGGACATGCTTCACGGTACCTGGTCGGAAACAGTCTACCACCTAGATGTTTGTAGGGCTACAAATGGTGCTCACATAGAGACCTATTAAAGTATGACATTAAATTTTGAGAGTTTTTACACATTTCCTAAAAATGATAAGCAAGTTTTGTTCTGTATTTAAAGAGATATTAAATTTTGAAATCCCAGAACTTTTTCTATGACCCTGTATAGAAGTGGTCTGCAACCTGGTGCTCTTTAGTAGTCTTACCGTGCACCTCTATGATGCTAAAAACCATCTTTCCTAGCACCATTAAGGTGATTTGTTCGTTTGTTTTCTTAATGAACGTACAAAAGAAGATTTTTATTCAATTTACGTTGGTTTGATTTTATTTATGATCATTCCTACTTTAACAAAAGTATAGTGGTGCTCATTAACACATTGAAAATATTGTGCACCCCTGCTGTATAGCATGCAACTCAAGCCACATACCATAGGATATAGTCCAACTTATGATGGTTTTACAAGCTTCATCAGTGATATTTAATTACAATTATGCATTATTTGGTGACTTTCCTGAGCAATGCAACACCTTTAACACTTTTGGGTGCTCTGCTACATTGCTTACTAAGTACACTTCCAGAGATCCTTAACCCTTAAGAGGTTGTGCGGACGTTTGTGACGTATCAGGTCGCACACAGTCTTTTTGACAGTGTTGGATAAACAGGCAAAATACACTAAAATGAATATTGCTATGCAAATTTTATTTATTTTTAAATCTATTTTTGTTAATAAAATGATTTTGCATTGATAAAGTATTATATTAGTAAACAGAAAAATATTTTTAGAAAAATTTATACGAGGCAGAGTACAGCATTTTAATTCAAACGCAAATAACTTTTACGTAAAAATAAAACGGACTCTAAAAATTGTGAATCAAAATTGTTATGTTTTTAGTCATTAATCTTCATCTTCCTAATTCTCATCTTGAAATTTGGAACAACAGACACGTAGTAACGGAATGCTCTCTGCATATATATCTTGAGCATATTACACAGTATGTCGGGTCTTCCTGTTTTGTTTCCAAGAGCAAAAAGTGCATTTTCCTGGTCAATTGCTCTTATGTTCCTTGTCTTTCTTCTTCGGAAATTTCTATGAATTGCCTAATCTTTACTTTTATGCTTCTGGGCACGAATTTTCAAGTAGTCCGTGCAGAGTTCTTTCGAAAGTGTTTTCAAAATCTCCCTGTGGTGGATTTTACTTTGTGTGCTACTCTCTAGTATAATGAAGCCATTGATTCTGGTTATATTCATTAGTGCAAAAAATGCAGTAAGGGACCAATGATTGCTAATATAAATTTGTAAAAGAACGTCTTTGCAAATAACTATTAGCGCAAATAAATAGTATGAATAAATACGATAATTAGTGGTCTCAAACAATCAAGTGTCGAAAAAAATTATTGTATTATTACCACAAAGAAATATGAAAGATTGTGATAAAAAATCAAACACATTCACTTGGAAAAACTGTAGTCGCCAAGGTCCCTTCTCAACCAAACTCCTAAGCAAGCACAATCAATTGTTCCATTGTGAGGTGATACACGTTGTGGGTATATGTTACTGGAAGATAGAGCCTATCCTCGCTGTCGTCACATGCTTGCAGAAATCAATGCTCACAAAGAACACATACATAAATTATGCTTACATGCCTGACTGTTTCTAGTTACCTTGCATCTAATGAACTCATGGCGATGGGTTATTACTACAATAATTTGTAAAAAAAAAAGGCTTGAAAATAATTATTAGTGCACATAATTTATTATGGATAAATACTATAATTATCGATCTCAAACACTCAACACCTGGTACGCAGGGCACTTTTTCACAGGCAGAAGTCTTCAAAAAATATTACATTTTTATTATTACCGCACAGAAATAAAGAAGATAGCGATAAAAATATACCTAATGAACTTGAGGTAAGATAAGGAAGCCAAGCATTAGATATTACTGAAAGAGATCCCGATCTTTTAGACCATCAGTGACCGACTAGCAAAAACAGAGATGCGTAATAAAGAAAAACACAATGTAAACAAATAATGCTAACTCCGAGAGCCCAAAAAACCCATTGTATGATATATAATGAACTCGAGGTAAGGTACCGAGAAGGCCAGGGATGAAATGTTACTGAGAGGGTTTTAATTTAAAATAATGTAAACCACCCAGTCTTATAGACCGTGCACGACCTCTTAAGGGATAATCTGCACGTGTAAGATACTGGTTCCCAATCAGAATTTAACTCAATTTCCTTGCTGCCTCATACTTTCATTAGTTTTTAAGTCTTTTAAGTCTGAATTAAAACTTCTGCAACTTCTGAGACTATACATTTAGCTTTGAATAATTAATTCAACTAACCTGAGATCGATATTGCCTGATCATCTCCAATTTTTCTTCTGCTCCCTTATTTTCCTCTTTCTGCTCAATGCTGCTGATTATGCGCCAGCTAGCTCTTCGTGCTCCAATGACATTTTTATAGGCCACTGACAGTAAATTCCGTTCTTCCACTGTCAACTCCACATCCAATGATGCCACCTTCTTCATAGCTTCCACCATTTCTACAAAAAATAAATTATAAATAGCATAAACACCAAATATTTAACTTTAACATAGGTGAGAATGACAACTGCATTTATTTTGTTCATATTAAGAAGTTGAGCAAACCTCTTGGATAAAAGACCTTGCAATAAGTCCTATGGTGGTTAAGTATAATAAAGTTGGTCTTTCATGCCCAAGTTGATCACTAAAAATTTCATTAATGCAGTAAAGCGAGTTCAATCCTGCCTCCAATCAAGAATAAATAATTTCCTAATAAATTACAAGTCAACCATTCTTTTGATAAATTCATTGCCGGAGCAACACCAACATCTTTGCTTTGAGAGAAACTTACACGTTTAACTTAAAACTTCATTAGTCATTTTCCATTGCAGAAGAAAATTATTTGCAATAGACAATGGGATATTCCTGATATTATTGTATGTTATATATGGGCCACGCACATTAACCAATGTGCAATTACAAAAATGATTTTGTCGAAAATATTTTATTGGTCAGTCAAACTGTTGATCCCTACACATCAAGTCTCTAGTTCATGACACACTGAAACCAGTGGCGCACACAGAATTTCTCCAAGGAGGGGGGGGGGGTCCGAAATATCTGGCAGGCATAGAAAATGTCTAGGTTAACCTTTTGTTATTTATTTTATTTGAATGACGCATTTAAAAATTAATTCGCTTTCTAAATAGTGCATACGTTAATATTTTAACAACAATTATAATAAATATATTATAATATAATATCTAAAAATTTCGGAAAATATTATTACAGTGGAATGTAGACTAATAGTCCTGTATTGATTATCAGCAATGGTAGATATAGTTTAACACAATATTTAACCTTAAAAAAAAAAGCTAAAATAACAAAAGCAAACCAAATAAACGTTATGCATGCTAATTCATTTCAAAGTACTATTTTGTTTCCCAAAAAGCAAAATCCAGTTATCTTGGTCTGATGCTTAACTTATGTTTTCATTAAATACTGATATTTTCAATTGAATGTAGAAAAGTCGACCAATTGTGATTCTTAGCAGTGGTTTACGTAGTTTTACTCATCTAATTTAAATTTCCTGAAAATTAACGATGTAAGAAGAAAATCAACTAAAAACCTTTGATTTCTAATAATCTAATTTTTAACCGTTTAATAATAAATCTACAATGACCTTTATAATAAAAATTGCACTTGCAATTCTTAACTTCGATTCATTGTAGTTGATAATAGTCAAAATAAAAAATCAAAGAAAACAGAAAAGTTATTCAAGGGGATGCAGTGGTCGGGTTAGCTATTAGAAGGTTGTCGGTTCATGTGCTTTCCTGGGTAGGCGGTGATCAGATTAGAGGGGGTCGGAGGAGTTGTCTCAAGGAAAATAAGGTAGGAAGGACACCTCTTCAAACTGTTCCACTAAATAGCAGTCACTTGGAGAGATGGTTCGCCTTTGAAGGGCTTACTGCGCTTTATTAAAAATAATATTTCTTAACTCAAATGGTAAAATCCAATCGTCTCGGTTTTTTGCATAATTCATCCTGTAAACTGTTGATATTTAACAATGCAAGACCACTGAGACAATCACTTTTCATCGTGTTTCTTAAATAAGTCTTTAGCCTCTTCAAGGTAGAGAATGATCTTTCGCTGGTACAGGCGGTAACGGGAAGTGTACACAGTATTTGTAGGAGCAGTTTGATATGAGGATAAAACTCTGTCACAATAAATGAACCCTTCAATAGCAGAAAGTAATTCCTTGTTCCTTAAAGAATGTTTCCAAGCATGCTTTCCTTACTGTCACAAAAAAGGTCATCACTGATCGAATAAAATTCTGCTAACTTTAGAAAGTCACTTTCCGTTTCATCATCATAATTTTGATTCAGTTTGGACCAATACATTGTTTAGAAAGGGTAAGAATATAGCTCGTCTGTAGTATATACCTCAGGAGATGTATCAGGAATATTGTTGCTGTACAATGAACGCTTTGTGGCACATCTTGAAATTATAATTTCTTTCTCTCCTACTAATTCCGGAAGCTTTATGGCCATTTCAAAAATCTCTTTAAAAACTGTTTCAGAATTAATGTTTTAACTTTCAAGTCCTTCAATGACCGAGTCAGCATAACTCATTGTCTTCTTCAAATCAATATTAACTGTTTGTAAGTATTCGCTCAACTTTTTAGTGAGAGCAAATACTTTATTTATAGTCTGCAAAGAAACGATGAAATCAGCTTTGGAAATCGATATATTTAAAAGGGAAGCTTGAACAGAGACATCATTATTGTCCCACTCTGTCATTTCATTCAGTGATGCTTGTATAGCATTAAACAATTCAACCATAACTAGTATCGAATCGTGTCTTTCAATCCATCTCATACCACACATTTTAACTAATTTTTGTTTCCTAGAAAGATGGCAGTATTTTTTGTTAAAACATTCTGCCTCAATGGAGTGTGAAAAAATTATAGATTTTACCAACTATTCCCACACGGTTTCTCATAATGGGTAAATTACAAGAATCTGAAATCACTAAGTTTAAACTGTGTGAGCTGCAATGTACATATAATGCTGAGGGGAATTGTTTTTTAATATGAGCTTGAACTCCTTGGAACTGTCCACTCATTGCACTAGCCCCATCATATCCTTGGCCTCTGAGAAATTTTAAATTAATATTGAAAGATTGCAAAGAATCTATCAAATGTGTGGCGAGGCTTTGTCCTGTTCTGCTGACAACCAGTATAAATTGTATAAACTGTTCTAGCACTGTATCATTTTCAATGAATCGAGCAGCAAGAGCAAATTGTTCGATCCCAGCAACATCAGTAGTTTCATCTGCAATTATACTGAAACACAACTCTTATTTACCCGATTTGCAATATCCCTTAAAATTATATCATTTATGGAAGAAATGATTTCATTTTGTCTCTCCAACTTATGTAAGAATTTCTTCCACAGCTTTTTAAACGATTCCTTAAAATTTCGTCACCTCCTTTGACAGGCATTCAAAGTAATGCCCTAAAATTTCCTTCATTTTTTTCAGGGATTTCTTCTACATTTAAAGGGCCAAAATCTAAATGTCCTCATAAGGGGATTCCCTGTTTCCCACAAAATATAAGTTTTATTATTGAGCCAAGTATGACTCTGTTTTTTGCTTTTTCCTCTGCTTTGTTTTTATCTAAAATCAAATCAATCGGAAGCACCCTTTTCTCATCAATTTTCTTTAAATTTTGAAATATTTCCAAGCATCGTGTATGATATGATAATTTGCTATGCTTCTCAAAATATTCTAAGGCATGGTTCCATTTGTTGAAGGCTTCTGAAACAAATTTACCCAGATTTTGACCCTTGTGTACTCCTACTTTCGATGGAGAAAATAACACACAATATTTGCAGAATAGACCTTCCATTAATTCTGAATAACATAACCAATGCCATTTTTCAAGCCAATGTGCTTGACACCTTAAATTTTTTCCTTTAATATTGTTAACAGGAAATTTATATTTAGCATCTGGTGACCACAAACTATTAAAAACTTCCAGGAGTTTCTGACTGGAAAAATATTCTTTCGATTTCAAATAATTTGCTATATCATTAGGGTTACCTTTATTCACCATGTCTGCCTGCGGAGTATATCCAGTAACCAATGCAAACGACGAACACTGTTTTATCCTGCAATGATGCACTGTCGATGATGTCACTCTGTTCACTATAATTAATTTTCTCACTATCATTTTGTTCACTATGTACATTTTCCCGCGACTTCTTCACAAATGACAATATTGTAATTTGTTTCCTTTTATTACTCATTATCTATGTTTTAAGGGGTAAACCAGAGAGTTTTAAATCGCGGTTTCTCACTTTACTTTTTCACTTACACGGCAATGTGAATAGCCAATCTTACATCTATAACCTATACTATTGTTTAGGTTTATATTTTTCCTATGTATAACATAAATGGTGCACTTTCATATAAAGAAGAAAGGTGTAATCAGCCTAGACCGTCACTAACGGCGTTCAAAAGCGAAGAAAATGTGAATTATAATGAGTGATTGTGGCGCCAAGTTGTAGACAATGTATGTATGTGCGTGAAAAGGAGTTAATCGAGACTGGGAGTAAGAAACACATAGACACTGCGATTTGTCGATATTCAGAATCTGTAGCATAAATACTGCTTGGGTGCTTTTATTCTTCCGAAAGATGCACTTTTACACAGTATGAGATACACTCTTCACTAAACTTCCTTACTCACTGACACTTCTTTTCCAACTAACTTCTAGAATTGTATTCTTTCAAGAGCCTCAGTTGCAGCTGTCTTCGTCCCCTTTCAGTGGAAATAGGATATTTAAACAAACGGGCATTCTCTTGGTCGCCTGGACTTCCACCCATGCAATAGGGGTCCAGGAAGTCTTTGAAAGATCACAGAAGACCCGGAAAGTGATTGACGTTTTTCAAGGAGAAACCCTTCTCATGGAAATGGAATATTTTAAACAAAAAGATTTTCTCTTGACCAGGTCACCCTATCCTCTCGCACCTTTTTTTACCCTCCACCGACCTTTTCTTAGAAATGGTAGTCCCTTCTTTCTTCACTTCCTTCTCAATTTCCGTCTTTGCCATATCCAGGCCCTCTTTATGGTAACCCTTGGAACGTCGTCTTACTGCCTTCACTTGTATCTCTGAATTAAATACTATGCTCCCATGGGGGAGGGGGGTCCAGACCCGGTGGACCCCCCCCCCCCCCCCCCTATGTGTGTGCCACTGACTGAAACTGATCATACTAGAAACACTGTTTTACCACAAGCTACTTTAAGATTGCTAATAATAATTCTCTTTAGTAAAATTGTATGAATTAGTCATTCCCAACAATACGTTGGAATCAATGCAAGACATTACAGATGCATTATTTACCATGATCAACACTAATTTTAATTACCTCAACTTATATAAATGATGTGTTAACTTTTAGTTCAAAATTTTACATATATAGCAGAGGGTTGCAGAGACAAAACTATTGCTACTACAGTGAAACCTCGATTTTACACCATTGAAGGGACCGCCTGAAATAAACGTAAAAACAAGGTGTAAAATCAGGGAAATGAAGATTATGTAACAAAGTAAAATGTGGGTTGCTTTATATCGTAACTTTGGTAAAATATACATATTTGAACACAATAACAATGAAATTGCAAATAAACTAACTTATATAACATTTTATTTCTTTAACCAGTCAAAAAGTTTGATGTGTTCCAACATGCGCATCAAGTTGAGCTAAGATATTAATTTTATCACTTATCGTAAATACTTTCCGTTTTGCTTTATTATCCATATTTCATGCCAAAAATTAATTAATGGATGGCCACATTTATAAAAAATGCCAAGCGTCGTGTAGATGTCAACTTCCAACTAAAATGATCGATACATTAATGGATTAACATGTTAACCGTATTTACTCATGTACCCCGTGCACATTTTTTTCCGAAACGCCAGGGAAAAAGGGAGTGCACGACTTACACGAGGATGTCTGTACAGGGTATATAATTTGTATCGATAGTAAATTCTCTGCAATATGCATGCATCTACATTTATATTCGTAAAAGACGTCGAATTCTACGAAGTATATGCGTATTTATGCAACCAAGTAAACGTGTAAGTTACGCCTGCACTGCAGGCAAAAACTCGCAAAAGTAGGCGGAAAGAATATGCCGACTAACTGATAACTATAGGGTTTCCCGACTTGAGAATAGGTAGGTTCAAGTTTGGTCCTTTTCCCTCATCCACTTCAAGGAATTCAGAGTGGTGAAATTTTGTTGCGAATGAAAGATTTCATAGTTCGAAAGGAAGATGGAAATCCACATAAATGTTTGGACTCGTTTGTTCCTAAACCTTCCAATATTTACTCACGAGACGATACATGAAAAAACTCCCCATCCGCGTAAGGAAGTTCCCATTCACAGATGAACAAATATTTCGTGAAGCTCCGCATCGGTGCGTAATATTACGTCAAAAACAGTGAAGGGGGGATGATATTGCATAATATTACAGTAAAAACAGTTAAGGTTTTAACAAAGGACTATCGGTGAGAATATTTCTGCTAGTATCGTCATAAAAAGATCCAATAAATTGTGTCACTTGTTTCAGGGAGTGGGAATCGGAGACTTAAAAAAAAACTTATTATATCTATATCTATAGTTCACCCTGCAAGCCACCGCAATGGTGTGGCAGGGGCAGACCCGCCCCCAGCCTATCTGCCGCCCCGGTGCAAACACATATTTTGCCGCCCCTATGAATAAGTACCAAATTTATATATTTTCAGATTTTCAAGTTTAATTAATTTTAAAAGGCTTTGAAAAACCAGGGATTTGTGACTTCCTTCTCCAGCTTAGATTTGTTACTAAATATTAATAACAATTAATTATAAATATTCTGTATACTGATAGTAAACCGTCATTATTACTTAATTGTTCACATATCTTATCATTGTAATTTGCAAAACTTTAATATGATATATATTATCTAATATCTATTTTTTTGTAACTTAATATTAAAGTTTCTACTAAGAATCGTGTTACAAGAACAATTATAACTGACATTTTAAGGAAAAGGAGGCAATTAAACAAAATACAAAATGACATTTAATTTAAGAAACTTATATATAAAATAAATAGAAGTTTACTAACCTGTAACAAAGGATAACCGAAGTAAGAATATCTCAAAACCACAACTGCGGAGCGATCCATCCTGGATAAGTTTTAGAGAATGACTACCAGAATACAAGGGTTCAGTGGATATGGAGAGGGAGTGAAAGTATATGGGGACAATAACCTCCAACTTTAAGGAAAATCCAAGTTAAGAAACGGGAAATATTTTTGCCGGGAAAACACACTACGGGGTATGCTCGGGGGGAGGATAGCAAGACAATTAGAGGCTGTCTTCAAAGTACCGCCCAAGTACCTTTCCAGTAGCCTCGTTTAACAGGTAATCTCAGCAGGATGTATTGTAGGCTCTCTATGTATTGAGATGCACATGGAAAATCCCACTATTGAGCTAACAGGTATTATCACTTCCCAAGGCTGAGGAGAATGTGTTCTCAAGAAAAACCCAACCCTTTTCTTAATTGGTTTCTAAACATGAAGCTTTCAGAAAGACTCAAACTAAAGCAAAAGGAAAAACCCCTTTCGCTCCAGCTTTTTATGCGAACTTAAAAATATGGAACGAAATAAATCACTGTTTTCAGTTTCGGTTCGGGTTAAGGAAAATATTTTTTTTCCGGTTTGCGTTCGGTTTCACTACAGAAAAAAAATAAAGGTTTTTTCCAGTTTCGGTTTGATGCCCTGCGTTAAACACACATTGAATACAACTTGGGCAGTTCCATACTTTGTATGGTAAATTGTGTCCTCAAAAATAAGGTGCCGGCGAGTGTCGCGTTACAGAGCCGCCCTGTAAGGGAGGGAGGGTGAGAAGGCTCTATAAGTGTGAACGGTCGATGGGAAACATTTTACAACTACTCACCCTAGCTATCGTGCCCATGGGAGACCGCCTCCCCGCCACAATTCAAAGGGTTTCCTGTCTTCTTTTATTTCATCCCTTCGAAGTGCAAAAAGAGGATATGAATGGTGTATCCGCCTCTCCCTCTGCATTTGTGAGACCGAAAATGGATTAATCTCAGTTCAATTTAGCTCGCTTTCAACCATGACTCCCGCAGGCAACTGCATACTTTACTAACCTCTGGAGCCGCTCTTGAATTTTCAATGCAATGCTTCAAAATTCTGCGGCCCCTCAGATGCCGCCGCCTGGGTGCGATGCACCTGTTGAACCCATAGGACGGCGCGGCTCTGGGCAGGGGGTGCAATAGCACCAAGGGAAAGCACATAATAATGAATAGTATCACTATTTCTTATCGTTACTTCTGTTCTGCTCAGCTATCGTTCTAGGGAAAAACGAGCCTTTGTACCTCTCAGTCCTACAGGCTCTCTCTCATATTTTACGAGGATGGTCCAGTCTACCAATATAAGTTTGTGCTCTTATTATTTCTTTGACATCGCTGGAGAATATATGCATTCTAAATCTTTCAAGAAGTTTTAACCTAGAGCGTGATCGGTGCTCAGTTAGTGATTCCCAATTCCTGTATCAAGCCTGTAACACTTTTGTTTCTATCGTAACAATTTTTGATGAATCTAGTGGCTTTTCGCTGCACTCTTTCTAACTCTGAGATTGATCCTTTCTCGTACGGATCCCATATGCTCGACGCGTACTCTAACAGCGGTCTTACTAACGAGAAGTAACGTCTCTTTGACTTTTTCCTCATTTTTACCTACTATGCATTTGATGAATCCTAGTTTCTGTTTAGCCTTCCCACATATATTTTGTATGTGCATATCCCATGAGAGGTTGCTTGTTAAAGTAACGCCTAAGTATTTGACGGAATCAGCTAGTTTTAGCTGGATGCCTTCAACAGTGTAATTCGTCGCGTCGATGTTTTTGTTTTCCCAGAATCTCATAAAGGAACACTTTCCTAAGTTCAATTCTAACTGCCACTCTTTACACCAGTCGAGAATTGCATTTAAGTCGTTAGAAAGTAATAATTGATCATTAGGACTGTTAATCTCTCTGTAAACTACTGTATCATCTGCGAATAACTTGATTTTACTTTTAACAACCTTATCTAAGTCGTTTATATATAAAAGGAATAGTAGGGGGCCGATGACACTTCCCTGTGGAACACCTGAGGCTACACTGACTGAATCTGATTTAAATCCATCTATAACTACTATATGTTCACAGTCATTAAGAAAGTCCCTGATCCATTCAATTATCTCCTGATCTTAGTATATCATGAACGAACAGTGCGAGCTGTGTTTCACAAGATCTCATCTTCCTGAAGCCATGCTGATATTTACTTAGCAAGTTCTGACTATCTAAGAAGTCCATCACGAAGCTAACGATAATGTGCTTGAGAACCTTGCAAGATAGGGAGGTAAGAGAAATTGGCCTGTAATTTTCTCTGTCGTCTTTTTTCCCAACTTTGTGTAATGGCATTATAAAGGCTAATTTCCATTCCTTAGGTACAACGCCATGACTAAGTGACTTACTGAAAACTATTTCGAGATAAGGTGCTATTTTCAGTGCTAACTCTAGCTGGTATCTCTTCTGGACCCGAAGATTTATTTGACTTGATA
Source organism: Uropetala carovei (assembly GCA_036926305.1). Taxonomy (NCBI): domain Eukaryota; kingdom Metazoa; phylum Arthropoda; class Insecta; order Odonata; family Petaluridae; genus Uropetala; species Uropetala carovei. The sequence goes on from JAXCHB010000149.1 coordinate 1,836,026, forward strand.
GTTTTAAGCTGTTGAACTAACCCTTTCGCTGATATGACTATATTGTTCATTCTTTCCTTGCCTGATTCAGGCGCCATGACCTTCGCTCTCATGTCTTCGGTAGTAAATACGGTCTTAAAAAATAAGTTTAACAAATTTCCTTTATCTGTGCTATCGCTAACTACCTCTATTTTGTCGTTTATTAACGGGGCTACAGTTGGGCGTTGACCTTGAACTTCTCGACCATATGGCCAGAAGCATTTGGGATTTTCACTTAGATGTCCACTAAGTCTTTTTCTTGAAGTCCATTAATGCTTTGCGCATAACCTTTTTGGTCTTACAAGGAGAGACTATGGAGTGTAACTCTCAGATTTGATTTATCTTCTACCAGTGGAAAGTTTAGGTCAAAAAAAAATACCATTATGAAATTAGGGGCCAATGCCTTTTAGTTTAAGATAAATAATTAATTAAAAAGTACAAAAATGGGCCAATCTTAATAAATCCTAGTAACTTCGCTCTTACGTTCACTAGCGACTGTAGCCTATGAAGCAACAAGCAGGACTTTCAATGCACGGTCTCGGGGTTCGAGACAATGTTGTTCAACTTTTTTTCTCATGTAAAATTTCATTTGTCGTGCTAGCTTTTCTCCAATTTTTCGGAAAATACTAATCCACCGCAATTTTTATTTTTTTTAACGCAGGATAATTGTTTTTAATCACTAGACCACTATTTTCCCTAATTTTTCAGAAAGAAGAATAATTTCTGCGAGCTCCTCGCTCTGCATCTGCCCGTCGCTGGGTTGACACCCTCCACTTTTCAAAATTAGTATGAATTTCCAGCGCATTCCTTTGGATAATCGTCGACGAAACACGGAAAACAAATATTCATGGCACCAGGAGCAACATATAAATGAACACTTGCCACAGTTGCAGTGATTTATTTTAATTTCGTCTGTGAGCGAAACTTCATTTACATTAAGACATAGTTCGCGCTGCTCGCAGCTATTTATATGCTGCCCCTATTGCCATGAATATTTATATTATCGTTTTTTGCGATGATTACCATCCAAAGGAATGCACGGGAAATGCAAACTATATGTAAAGGGTGGAAGTGCAATTACGGCAGAATATCACAGCTTAAAGAATACGCCAATGTCTACTGAGAGTGTCAATGTAGTGATGGACAGACGCAGCTAATTTTCTTGAGGGAGTAGGTTGGGAATAAAATACGCAAATAGCGGTGTATAAATATTTTCTGAAAGATGGGGGAAAATAGTGGTCTAGTGATTAAAAACAATTATCCTACATGAAAAAAATAAAAATTGCGGTGAATAAGTATTTTCCAAAAAATTGGAGAAAAACTAGCATGAAAAATGAAATTTAACACAAGAAAAAAAGTTAAACAACACTGGTCTTCAACCCTGAGACCATGCATCGAAAGTCCTACTCATTATTCCCTAGGCCAGAGATGCGCAAACTGGGGGATGCACCCCCTCTCCCCAGAGGGGGCGCGAACGATTTGCCGCAAATCGCTACATACAGTGGCTAAAAAGTATACACATTGTTTTGAATGCGTTCTCTACTCAAGAGATTAAAAAGAACTACATTGTAAAACCTAGCTTCTCACGCTTTTCAAAGAACTACATACATTGTAGAAGCTAGCTTCTCGCGCACATAATTATAGGTCTATTTTATCGAGGTGAGTGTATTTTCCTACTGGGAATGCTCTGGCCTCAGTTACAAACATTCTATCCACGTTAGTGCATTTTTCTGCATACGTATTCTTCGACCATTTGGTATATTTACTAGAATAAGTATCATTATTTTTGCCCTGAATATGGATAAATGGATTGTGAAGTGTGGTGCAAAACGTGGTGCTGCTGCTGAAGGCTCATCTGAGGAGTACACTACCGAAAATAAAATACAAACAAGTACCTGACGAGACAAGGAAAGTAAGAGGATACTCAAATCGTAAAGTAAGAAAATACAAAGAATTTATTAAATGTGGATTTTCTTGAATTGAGGTTAACGATGAGCAGAGACCCCAGTGCATCATTTGTTCTGAGGTTTTGGCTAACGATAGCATGAAACCACAGAAACTATCTCGTCATTTGATCAGTAGGCATAAAGAGCATATGAATAAAGATATTGCCTTCTTTAAAGACCATGAACAATCAATAAAACAAGTGTAAATGCAATTAGCCAGTATATAACACCGTCATCAAAGGCTCAGAGTTCGAAGTTTCTCATATTATAGCAAAGACATTGAAGGCTTATAATATTGGAGAGAGAGTCATACTTCTGGCTGCAATAAAAATGTGTGAAATCATGCATGGTAACTCTTATGCTGAAGCTTTAAAGACCATACTTTTGTCGCATGATACCGTGAAAAGGCATATTGTTGACATATCAAATAACATTAAAGCTCAACTTTTGGTGTGAATTCAACAAAGTACAAAATTTGCAAACATGGCACATATGCTACTTTTTGTCAGATACTGCCACGAGAGTAAAATCACTGAAGATATGTTTTTCTGCAAATCACTTGATGAACATGCCACAGGAGAAAACATATTTCAACTTTTAGACGATTTTTTTAATGACAATAATGTGTTCTGGTTTAAATGTGTAGGTGTGTGCACAGATGGTGCAGCAGCAATGTGGGGTAAGAATTTAAGAGCTAAAGTATTCAATATCGCTCCTCATGTGAAATTCACGCACTGTATTATTCACCTTCAAGCTCTCACTGCAAAGAAACTACCAACCGAATTGGATGAAGTTCTTCAAGATGTGATAAAAACAGTTAATTATGTGAAAACTAGACCCTTACAGTGCAGATTATTTAGCATTTTTTGTAATGAAATGGGCTCACAATATGATAACCTTCTTTTGCATAGCGAAGTGAGATGGCTTTCCCGAGGAAAGATTCTTTGTCGTGTTTTTGAGCTTAAGGACGAACTTCAACTTTTCCTTTTGGAGCATAAGAAAACTTTGGCTGAAAAATTCCACAGTGAGAAATGACTTATTTCTGTGCTATCTTTCCGATAATTTCGAAAAAATAAATTACTTGAATTCATCATTACAAGGAAGGAATACTAATATTTTACTAATGAGTGATAGGATATCTGCATTTTTATCAAAGCTTACTATGTGGAAACATAAATATGAAGAAGGGTCTTGTTAGATGTTTCCTTGTCTCAGCGAATTAATAGAAAATCCCAAGATTAATAGAAGAGAGATTCATACTGTCATATTAACACATCTTGAAATTTTACATAATAATATTTCACAAAAGTTCCTCGACATTCAAACAGAAGATCTTAATTGGATCAGAAATCCTTTTGATGTGAATTTTAAAACTTCCCGAGTCGCAATTGCCGATCAAAAGAAGTTAATAGATTTAGCAAATGATTCTCTTTTAAAAATTGAATTTGAAAAGAAAACTCTTGCAGAGTTCTGGATATCAAGAAGGGAAGAATATCAAGGTATTTCTGAAAAGGCTACAGATATGCTTTTACCATTTGTGTCAACATATCTTTGTGAAGCAAGATTCTCAAAATTAACGTTATTGAAGAACAAACAACGTTCACGCTTGAATGTGGAACCAGAACTCCCGAGTAGCTGTCTGAAATTGCACCCATGATAGATGTACTTGCAGCTGGTAAACAGGTTCATCAGTCTCATTAAGTAAGTTCCTCATCTATTAAGTTTCAAATACATATTTATTGGAATAAAGTTTACCGTTAAGTAAGTTCCTCATCTATTAAGTTTCAAATATATATTTATTGGAATATAGTTTACAGTTAAGTTTTCTTCTTTTGCATATATTAAAACGCCAGTAGCCTCTGTGAATGTATTTTTGTATGTAATGTCAAAATTACAATAAAACAGATTCCGATTAAAGTGGGTGGGTGGCACCACCATTCCCGTGGATGAAAAGGGGGTGCGACCTGAAAAGTTTGTGCACCGATGCCCTAGGCTACGGTCGCTAATGAACGTAAGAGCGAAATTACTAGGATTTATTAATATTGGAAAGACATGGAAAATGTTGTTACGATTACGATCTGCCCAAGTGTGTTGTAAATAATAAAACTAGTGTCACTGGTGCATAGGTATTCAGCTGAAGAGAAAGCAAAAAGACAGTAATTTAAGTGGAGAAGAATTAACCCAATGTGATTGGTTTGTATTTGAAGAATTACATTAGTATTTTTATTATACATTTTTTTAAATCTTTCACTTTTCTACTTATTCTTGGACTATAAATGCTTTTATCCTTTCCATTTTGTAAATATTCTGCATTATTTTATTCTAATTATTCAAATATTAATTTAATTGTGATTTATCTTCAAGAAGACTATAATATTACTAATTCGATGTAATAAGAAACATTTAAAAGTATTTCTGCAGTTATTTATTTTTAGCTACTTTTGACGGATTTAGTGACATTTTCAAATTTCTTTTGGCAGTACTGGTCAGTAACTGCTGTAACAGTAAAATCTTTATCTTTTGAATGATCATCGGTGGCATAGAAAAAGCGTTCAAGGCCTCGCCACCAAGAAAGAAATGCCCCCCTGCCAAGTAAAACAATGGGCCCCCAATTCCTCGATATTGGGCCTTAGTAGGGCCAGGGGGGAGGGGGGAGCAGGAGTGTCTGATGATCAGACATACAAGGATTTACATACACCTGTATTTTTATGAAGCTTTGTTGTGCTGAGATTGCAATAGTTCAGCGTAAAAATATCCTATATACATATTAAGCAGGGATTGTTTGTGTGTGCATGTGTTATCCACTTATCCCTAAACCTTTTTTCAATGAAGTATTACTTAATGGTTGTTATGCAGAAAGAGCAATGTTTTGATGCCTATGTGGAAAATATCCCAAGTCCATATTATGTTTAATATCGACCAAATTTGTTAGTGCTACTTCAAGTTTTGCCTTAACAGGTCCAGAATGGCAACAAGAAACCTGTATGTATTTTTGACCAATTTTTGACATGGTCAAAAAAGCAGTCAAAAATTCGGTCAATTGACCAACCCTAATTCTACATTTATTACATGACAAAACATACAATCAACACTTCAGTTCCTTATGCCAACCATATTCACTAATAAATTCTTAAATTTCTTTTAACATCGTTACTTAGAAAACGGTGAAATATGGAGCATTTTGTGGTTACCGCTTCTAGCTGTTGTGCTTTAAAGTTGATAATTATGCTTCTGTTAGATATTATTCCGGGCATTTCAGCATCAATTATGCCCCATTTTGCTGTATTCTTAAGTGCAAATATAGCATCTTCTTCCTTTTTGAGCTGTATCTTGTTTAATTTTCAATACTGTTATCAATAGTTTCATTTTATATGAATTACGTTATTGAAATCAATTCTTAGAAGTGGATGTTAAATTACATGTTAAAATTTCATAACTAAGGATAAGTTTATTAATCATCAAAAATAATTAAATTAATATGGCAGCGATACCATTTCTTTATCAGATCATTAATAAAGAACTTTTAATTATGTTTACCAACCATTGTGCTTTTGATAATTTTGCAGTTTCCATATTTTGGGGAAACTAGTATCGTTATGACTGCTTTAATTTTAACCGTTCCACCGTGCTAAATATGAATGAATATCAAATCTTTTATTACATTCTTACTTTAGATTGCAGTATGCGTGTACATAATGATAACATGTGGCGATAGGATGGCACCATAACTATCCATTCATGTTGGTTTGTTTAAAAAACATGTTTATCATCGTGAAATGTGAAAAAGCAAAATCTTTTAATGATTGTAAAATGGGAGCTTAGGACTTTATTTTTAAAAAAATCTTAAAGGTAAAGGAAAAAAGATGAAAATATAAAAAAATAGAAGAACAAAATTCTCGAAACTGGCATCAAAAGTAAACAATCAAGATCAGAAAAGTCTCCAGCGAAGCCAGAAACACCAAGGGTGTGTTGAGTAATTTATTGTACTATCACATATAATATCATAGAAAAATTATAATGCCAAATAAGTAATATGTATTCAAGGTAAAATTTCTGACATCTTGCATGCATCATCCCCTTATAGCATTGATTCTTATGGAAAAAATTGTTTCGATTTGCATTGATATGATTTACATCTTGATTTTCAGGAACGCATCCTCAACGTAAATCAGGGTAATACTGTCTATCTCAAAAATGGAACATTGGTCAAACAATTTCAGTAGGTAGATAAAGCTATAAGCAGAAGGAATAAAAGAGTTAAATATTTCAATCAAAATTTTAATAGATACTACATATTATCGTCACATACAACTATTCTAATGAATACAGTACCATCCCAGAAGTTCCTCCTGTAGTACAATCTAAAAAGGTCTCTTATATCAAGATACTAGACTCCAATTAAATTTATAACCAGGATTGATCCTATCTGAAAAATTGTTTAATTGATCAAAGTGACATAAGCAGAAGAATAACTGATTGGATATAATATCAATGCAACCCAGTGCTTGTCTTTCATAATATTTCAGCTGTTTCCAGTGAAACAAATGATTCCAAGTTTACTTATGTTGGGATAAAAATTTTCCAACCTAATATCAAAAGTAAAAATAAGATATGCTAACCACATTTACAATCGCATATTTTTAAGGAATTTACTGAACAAAGAAAGCTGTCTTAAATTAAAATCCCACAGGATCCTCCAAATGCTAATGGAGAAAAATTACCAGAGATGAACCGACCACAAACCAATTTAAGCATTTAACCCTTTAATGCTTGGTGGTTAAATATTTAGCCACCGCTTTTTTGCAGTGTTTAATTTGTTTATTTTTTGGCTAAATTGGCATAGATTTTTATAAAGAATATCGACAATGCTTCATAATGTTCACAGAAACGTATTTTCAAGGGTTAAGCGCTACGGGAAATTTTAACTGAGTTATCAGAGGATTGTAGAAAAAACAATAAATACTAATGATTATTTGATGAAATCCTAACAAACTTGACGATGCAACAATAGATGATAGCAGGGCCGCCGAGAACCAGCGCGGGCCCTGGGGCAAATACCATTGCCGGGCCCCTTTTCTCTGTTTTAGGTTCAAAAGGGAACGCGGACCCTCAGCAGGCCCCGGACAGCCGACTCCCCCTCCCCCCTACACTACGGTATTGGCTCGCAGTATTGTAAACAGAATGAGTCCAATTCCATCCAATTAAATTTTTTAATCAAAACTACATTAAAATATGTTGGTACTATATGTATCATATCATAATTAAGACGATATAATTCAATTAATTTTGATAAACAGCAAATTTGTAAAAATCAAATATTCGACAAAATTTAATTGCCGGCGATAAGTATAGGTTTTTCATCACTAACTTTTTTGCGAAATTACATGTCATGGTTTTTAAATGTGGTTTTCCAAATTAACACCTAAAATGTATTTTAGTACCAAAAAAGCAACGCGTAAAAAAACGGTCTCACGTTTGAACCGGAATTTCCTACACTATGCATTGTGAGGTCCCCGTGACATTTTCAAGTAGCTGCGTATCTTCGGTGGCCCTGGATGATAGAAATGAGATAACCACCGATGATTCAACTTGGGTAAGGTCAAACAATAGCTAAATCAATACCACCCATTTGTAGCATCTCAAAAATTAAGATAGGGAACATTCAAATTCCAAGAATTTTCAGTGCTGAAGTAACAAAATCCTCTTTAAAACACAAGAAAATAATAATTAAGCATACTTGTTCGACCACGTAAGTGAAATAATCATATATACTACATGAATATATGATGACTGAACTATACTTTTTGTCCTTTAACCTCAACATTTTATCAAGACAAATTCTCAGTAATTTGATAAATCCACCTAAACTGTACACTAACCATACAAATCCAAAAACGTTTTTTGGTATGTTAATAACATTAACCTTTACATTTAAATAGCACAATAAAAAAAATCGCTTACAAAGGTCGAACGAATTGATGTGGAACGAGCAAATAGATGGCGGATGGAGAATGATAGAGGTTTGGAGAAGGGGGAAACGAGAGCATCTGAGCCCCTACACCACTCAGCCTCCCACCACGCCAATACACGCTCGCCGTCAGCAGCCTTACGTCTCGCAGAATACTGGGAAAATCAATAACAGTAGGGCGCGCCGTTACCATGGCAACAGATTGTTTGCCCGTGCCGCCGCCGCCTCGGTTCCCCCAAGGCTTTCGGAAAAAAATCTAATAGGACCTAGACGATTATTCTTTCGCCATCATCCTAGACAAAACTATGTCAATCCTGGACGAAAAACACGTGGGAAGACCGCACATACGTAACCTTCGCACTTCGTACGTTTCACGACAGTACGAGCTTGTGATAAGAAAGATAAGTGCCAAGCACCCGGAATTCGAGATTGAGCCGGAAATTACGTCAGTCACTCGAACGTTCAAAGTAACGATATCGGTAGCGCTCGAGAGTGAAAGGACTACTCTCATACGATGGTTCAATAATCGAATACCCTGACATGTACTCCTCGCGGCGGCGAGACAACATTTGGCAAAATTCATGTATAAGTAGCGGAACGGGTAACCGTCGGGCGATGCCACCAGCAATTACGCAGCAGAGGGGTTTCCCTAGAAATGGCGAACGCTAGTCTCAACAAAGAGGAAGTTGGGTGTGAGAGAAAAGGAATTCCTGCCCCATCACGTCACCCGCGACCACGCCTCGCTCGCCACCACGCGTGGTCGTAGGCCACGTGACGTAGGGTGCGAGTCTCTTAGCTCCTCAACCAGCTTCGACTGTCAATGACCGCGCGCCAATGGATTTAAGGTTTTCCCACGACGCTGGTGCAACGAGCGACTTCATGGTACGAGTTAGGCATGTGAAAAAGATCAATCACGTGTGTTTTTAGCATTTCGTCATCGTCGCACGATTTTCTACCACCCGAGCACCTTCGAGGGCGCTACGCATTAAGACGCCATTGTCTATCGGAAATTTGTCGAATATGTAGTGTTCCAATTCTGCGGAAATTCTAGTCATAAAACGTAAGGCTTGCTGGATTGTTATTTCAATTGATAGTCCCAGCAAAATCGTTATGAGCCACCTTATAGTTTTTACGGTTATTTGAAAATCCAATCCTGACACTGTATTACTCATAGAATTCAAGAGCTAATGAGTAAATTCAATTTGGTCCGTAAATTGACACATTTTACGAATGAGCCTAGAGGGAGACGGAAGGTACGTCAGAGGGAAAAACAGCAGCGTATAAATCAATAGCAGCTACCAGGTGGACGTCCTATATGGGGCCATGGAACGTCGACCACAAATCATAACGATGGAAATGATCGAAAATTACGATATAAAAGTTAAAAGCTATTTTTGATCCATTAAACCGTTACTTCGGTAAAGTCAATTTCTCGGTGAATAACATTTCGAAATTAAGATTAGACGAACAAAATTAGATACTAGACGTAATAAATTCTATATAAAATTAATTGAATTTCAACTATTTGTCATATTCACGTATTATACAGTTCAGGTTATTTGATTCGATGAAACCATATTGAGTTCGTTACAGACACCTTTTTATGAGTGTTTCGAATGGGTATATAAGTAAACCGTTCTGACGCCCACACTTTCCACGCTACAATGATGCCAGACTGCTCACCTTGATTTCTGGTCGCCGCAAACGGTTTCGTCATGCAGTAACTTGAGAAGGTATGACCTGATTATCATCTTCTGACAACGTAATAAAAATATCAACCATAGTATCAATCAGTACTATTATAACTAAAAAGATTGGGTACTTTCAATGGAAGAATTATTACTTAACATGAATAATGTGGCTACAGGGCAATATTCGTTACCGTCTTACGATAATGAAGATTATTTGCGATATCAATGATAAAATTCCATGGATATCAATCTACAGTTTCACTTAAACTGATGCATTAACACACTGCTGCGGTAAAATCTTGGAAATGTGACGCGATATGCGGCATTATTTACCCTGGTTACTTCGATTTAAGTATTCTGCCGGGGAATAAACCACGATTTAATTTCGATTATTAATACTGTGAGTCATAAAAGCAGTTAAATAGTTTAATCACCTTCACAAGAATGTGGCAGTCGCCACACCCTACAATGTGGATTCAAAATAAATTTCAACTGTAGTTGAAACTAAATACTGCTAACAGCAAATTGAAAAGAAGGTAATCGAATGATGACATACTAGGTTGGAATACGTTTAATACAAAACTTTCATTAACAGTGAAATCAAGAAATACTCCGTCCCGTTTAAAATGAAATTGATAACAGTAACATAGGAATGCACTTAATCTATTAATCAAGGCACCATTGCTATAAAAGCTTTTTAACCTTGCAATCACAAGAACGGTCAACGACAATGTCAGGCTTCACATCATGAAGTAAAAATTACTTTGCGAGCCTCGATTGAACAACGGTTTTACAAGCACACTGGGCATAACGCAATGATTTATTTAGGCTATCCGATAATTTTCGCTGCCTACGATTACTTTGAAAATTTTAACGTCGTGATTGAAATCACACGGTATATTCCTTTAAAAATACAACTGATCATTCAAATATGTTTTCGGTAAAGGAAACGCTTGTGCCACTCACTTTAGATGAATTAACGTTTCTTAATACGATTGGTGTCAAACCTGAAGCATCGCGGCAGCGTCAATTGCTCGCTATGTCGAACGAAAAATGGTAAATTTCCGGAGGTTAATCAAATAAAATTTATACATACCATCATATCTTTCAGCTTGTTCGGCTAATTTCGCCTTGTAAACGTTATCCTCTCTTTCCGACATGACGGATGAATTAGGATTTCACACCCAGTGAACTATACCACTTCCACAGGAACACGTAAGATGGCCGCGCCCGCCAACTCTGGAGAGGGCTCCTTAACACATTCGGGGTACAGTATTCGTCCGCGACTCAAAGCAGTCCTTCCAGAAAAATATATTGATATGACACACGAATCAATATAAACTCTTTGTTGTATTCTTAAACATTTAAAAAGTTAAACAAACCAAAAAATCATCTGAAAATTCGGAATAAATAATAAAATTAGCTCTAATGTACTCCTTTTGAGATATTTAAGGCTCCAACACAAAACAAAAGTGTTATTATGGATATTATATAACTTTTGATTTAATCATGTAATTGTAAAATTTATAATCCTATTAATATTTCCTTGATTACCTGCGTGAAATAGGCCCAATAGAAAGTTATTCGGATAAAAATATTTGTTAATATTAAACCTAACAGATAAAAATTGATTAATACCGTTAAACGTATTCCAATAGAATAGAAAATTTATGAGCACAGATTTGTGAGATTTACATTATTAGTAAAAAATTTTGAAAAATCTTTATTATGAAAAATACTACATTTAATTTCGTATAAAATACTTCTATGTTGTCGTTACCCTGTCATAGCCGTGATCGTCTAGTGGTTAGGACATTGCGTTGTGGCCGCAATAACCCAGGTTCGAATCCTGGTCACGGCAGTGGCAAAGTCACTGTTACGGCAAGAGGGTAGTTTTTTTGGGTGTAAAAGCTGATGCGTATCATTACAATTTTGTGTACTGACGTACATATGCAAGCACGCATAATATTTTCATTTTTTGGCTATAATGTAAGAAGGCGGGTATTCAAGATTACTTTTTCAATGACGTATTTTACCATGGAAATATATTTTTATGAATACGAATGAGATAAAGTTTAGGTTAACGACGGCTATGATTCGTAGTTGTTAATAATTTTTAATTCAGTATATAAAATCGATGCCCATGGCAGAAAAATTGATACCGAATTAAATGACTGATAATCTCCAGATTTTAATTTAGCTGACATTCATCATTACTAAAAGATGCTCTCTATGATTTTGTAATATATTCCGCAATGCGAAATTTCGAATACTAATAGAATCAGTGTAACACATTGCAAATTGTATTTCTAATACTTTACCTGGATTTGAAATTATGAAAGAGTGAGTTATACAATGCAATGAATTTTGAGTGCAGCATAAAAAGAAAAATATTTAAATTGAACAGTATATATTGAATAGCAGTAAATTTGGAATTGCTGTTCACAGGATTTTGTAATTAGAACTGCAGAGCGTAGATTGAATATTTTAAATAAAATTCAAAAACAGTTGGTAAGAAATTCCACACATGATAAGTTATGAGGACCGAGGTCATGGCTCACATTTATTTGTCTGGTTAAGAAAATTAAATAAATTTACCAACAAAGGTTGGGAATGGTTGGAAGCATTCGACGGATACAGTATGGAAATGCAACGTAACTTCTTCCAATAATAAATGTAAGAGTAATTTATTGTTTTTGTGGAGAGCTGTAGCTGATAAAACAAATTCAACTGAGCCCTAACAATGGATCGAATGATATGTACCGCCGATCCATATATAACTCTCAAAATAAAATCTTTAGGTGTTGGATGAGGGTGTGATGAAGGTCCTTTGCAGGAAGGATTTCGAATTAACGTGCATTTATAATTTAAAACTGTCATCTCCATCCGTGTATGCGAAGCTTAAAATGCCATTTTGTTCAGAAAACCACCGGCATGATTAATTCATCAAAGTGGCGAGATGCAAGACTAGGATTTCGTGAGAAATTAATTCCATTACCAATCAGCAGTTAAAAGAATAGAACCAAATTATATCTCCCATGAAAAGATTAATATATTACTTTTTAGAAGGAAAATGGCTCTAAATCAACTAGTGGTAAAAATATTCGATAATTATTAAGTCCTGGTTATTTAAAAATGTTTTTAAAACTTGATACAAAATCTGTTCTCTTGAAAGACTAAAACTAAATTTTTAGCAGTCACCTACTAGGTGCTCTGATCAATGTGCATAGAGAAAGATACTTTATCTAACAAACGGAAAATTTGGTAGCTAGCAGTGGCGCATATTCTAGGCTAGCTAAGCTAGCTGCGAAGCCCAGAGAATTCAAACAAATAAATCTATTTTCAGGGTAAAGTGCATTAAGTCCAAAAATAGGTGAAATGAGTTACCAAAGACGGGGAAGTGGAAATAATCAGGGCTACATTTGGGTAGAGAGCGTTAAGACTAATTCCCTACCTAGGGGACGTTATTCACTTGTGCCACTTGCGTTGTTTTTCGTAAAATGTGGTCTGTTGCTGGGTTAAGTGCATTATGTCCATGGTTTGGACATAACGCCCTTTACACAAATAGTTTGAACTTCATGAGTTGTGGGAATAGTGTGTTAAGTCACTTTTTTCACGGCGGACAATATTTCGCGACGGCTGAAAACTGCCAATTTAGCAGTTTCTGGAATCAGTTTGCTGAATAAGTGTTTTCCATTTGGGAAAATTTTTAATATTAAGCTTAAAAAGGGAGTGGCATATCATTGCGACACGTCCTCATGAGACCCCTTTCCTCGTCACTCGCCACCTACGGAGCGACACTTACTGCCCTGTCTAAAGAAAAAAGGTTGGAGATTTGATAATCTAGAGCAATTAGAGATCATTAACCACCAACCTGCAGCAGCGCTCACCAATGAACACCTGTTCTTAAACCCTTCTCTCCTGCTATGTTTGCCGAAACCATAAGGCACTTATTTCTGCATGAGCTTAAAGGTTCCGATTTCCTCGCTGCCTTAGTTTTTCCTCCCCTTGTTTTGTATTCTTGACCCGTGTTATGTAGTTCTTTCCGTTCAGCTCTTACTTTCCTAGTCTCTCCTTTGAAACCTCGCTTTCTTTGGGTTCCTCTTTTAGTGAGTTCATTTTGAAGAACATTTTCTTCTGAGATCTTCTTCCTTTTAGGCATCGGTTCTTCTGCATCAAAGCTGAATTCCTCGGATATGTCCTCTATGGGAAAATAGGATGCATCTTTAATAGAGTCGTCCAAATGAAAGATATCTCGGAGGAATCTGCAATCATCCGCAGGTACATCTTTTCTGTGAGGAGTTTCACAAAATGAAACTTTCTATAAAAAAACCAAAAATTGATGCATGTGCCACATGTGATAAGATAGCTTTGCAAATAAAAGTGGCATCAGAAACTGATAAAGATGTTCTCAAAAATGAATTAGATGAACATTACAAATTAGCAGATGCTGCTTACCAGAGTAAGATGAAAGATAGAGCGCTATCTAAAAATGACGACACCAAGAAAACTATCACTTTTGATTTACAACAGTGCCTTCCTACACCTCTTGTGTAAAATTCCGTTGCTTTTTACAAGACAACTTTGGACTTTTAATCTTACAATCTTCGATTGTGATGAAGGTTAAACCTTTTGCTTCCTGTGGCATGAAGGTTTGGCAGGAAGAGAGGCAAATGAAATCGGGTCCTGTCTGTATCAATACGTTACTAAAGAACTAAAAAATGAAGTAAAAAGTTTGACTATGTATTCTGATAACTGTGCAGGTCAAAATAAAAATAGTCATGTTGCTGCAATGTGCTGGGTTGCCTTACAAAATTCATCTTCGTTAGAAGTCATTGATCATAAATTTTTGGTACTAGGGCACAGGCACATGGAGTGTGACACGTCGCACAGCTTAATTGAGAGGAAAAAGAAAAATTTCAATGCTCAATTGAACATCCGCATGATTGGGCGCAATTAATTCGACTCTCTGGTAAAAGAAAACCATTTATTGCAAGAGAACTTGATATACAGAACACTTTCTGGACTTTGGATCATTATTGAAAAATCAGCTGCAACAGAGGAAAGTGGATATTGATGGAAATTCATTCAATTGGAGAAAAATAAAATGACTGCGTTATAGAAAAGATGAGCCTGGACTTATATTTTATAAAACTACACTTAATGATGAAGAACAATTTAAAACATTAAGCTTCAGGAGAAGAGGGAAGGGTGGTAGCCTCAAACCACCGATGAGATACAGTGGTCCGAACTTGATATCCAAAGAAAAGAAGGACCTATTGGATCTCTTTGACTTCATCTCCCCTGTTTTCCATCAATTTTACCAAAACTTGAAGACATCGCGTGAAATTCAGGATTCGTATCCAGACTCTGATGAAAGCAAAGATGAATCGACTCTGATGAAAGTGAAGATGCCTATTGTGTAATTCTTTTTTTATTTTCATTTTGTACTTGAAAGCAAATTAATCAATCTATTTGTTAAAAAAAGGAAATCCATCATACTTTAAAAATCCTTAGACCTTTGAGAGACAAGTAAAAATATTTAGTTTCATGTGGGTAAAGTGCGTTAAGTCCATTTTTTTATGCAACATGGTTATAGATCACTGTTACAAACAAGACTATCAGTAGAAAATAAACCATATTGAATAAAGTTGCAATAAATAATATGAAATACATGAGAAAATGTTCAAAATAAGTTTTTCATAATTGTATGATTTACTGCACTTCTTCAAAACTTTAGATGCAAATTTCTCAAAAACCAATATTTGGATTTAACCCACTTTACCCTGCAAACAGTGAAATATATTTAGGAACGTGTGTGAATTCATTCGCTTTGACTAATTGTAAGAGAATTAAGGCCCAGTGCACACGAGCGGTAAAGGACGTTGCGTGAACGGTGCGGTGCCACAGCGGTAACGTTTATGAGAGGTGCACACACAGCGGCAAAACGACGCTCAGTCTCGCCTGAGCTCCATCAGTGCATGATTTGATAATGAAAAATTACCTAAGAAAATGCGTAGTTTTTGCTTATTTAGTTTATTAACTATTTATTAAGAAGAAGAGGAATTACTGGGTTCACCCTTTCGTTAGTCCACGACTTCTCAAAGGTGCTTTTTCTTCGATGTTCACAGACTTGAGAAATTTTTCAATTATTTCCTCATGAGTATCAAGTCATTCAATGAACTGGCAGCAAAACTGGCTGATAAAATCAAGGCTCAAGATGAGACTTGCTATACCTCCAGTGGAAATGTTAACTGTAACATTGAGGTAAGTTATCAAATACTTCCAAAAATTAAGTATTCTTACTCAAAAGCAGTGCTTTTTTCTAGAAAAATAGGTGGGTATTTTTAGCATCGTGTTTTCAACTTCAAAAGCAATTTGTGGTTAAGCAACATGTTAAAGGTCATTTTTTATCGTTTTGGAACTTACTTGTTACGTAGTAGATTTTTGTGAGAGGTGGAGAAATTTCGAAAAAATATAAAATATTGAATGTATTAATTCTATTTCTATTTATTAATTAGGAAAGTTAAACAAAAGTTTTAAGTAATTAATGATGTGAATATTAAAAAAACATATTTGTAAAAGTTTTATAATAAACTCCAAAACTGACTCATGCCTTCAGGAGGTTCAATGTCTCGATTTCTCTCTTTGCTATTTGCGTCTATTGCTGAATGATGACCAAAAAGCAACCAAGATTCATCGAATTTTGTTGGATCAAACAGTCTTAGAGGAGGCCCAACAATCTTGATGAACATCACTGCTGATATTGTTTTAGTGGACAACGAAGATCTTAAAGGGGTTACAATAAGGTTCATCTGTGAAAAACCCCTTTCACATTCACTTGAAGATATCGGAATCATATCGAGATTGTGTATTAATTGAAATAAACCATCTGGAATTCTTTTTTCCTCTAGGTATTCTCGGAAACTATGTATCATCTCCCTTTCATTCAAACGAAGTCTTCTAGACAAATTTCTTATTTCTGCCTCCCCAAACGTCAAATGATTTTGAACGTCTTCTGGCCACTGTTTTGGATCTAGCACTTTTAGGTAAATCAGCTTCTTCATCATCTAGTAATCTCTTTTCTATAGATATTTTCAGATTTTCATAAAATGAAATAGGACAGATTGGTGGGTCCTCTTTTTTATCTTTTTTGTATACAGGAACCCCCTGGAAAATGAGACATTTGGCAGCAGTGGTGGCTTTTTCATAATATGGTCCAGGATATATCTGTCTCTCTTCAAATACTTGAGCAAGACATTTAATCATTTTATTTGCACAATACGAATATATGTTGCATTCTTGCAATTTCAGACTTAGCTCTTGAAGTGCATCACACATCAATCCTAGATCTAAAATAAACTCCACTGTTGTAATTTTCTTCGGCAATCCTTCATACATACATCTGTCTTTTTTGTCTTTGGACGAATCATCCTTAGCAATTGTAAAATGATGCACCAATGCTTTGTAATCCTGCCAAACTACAGAAACCGAATGAGAACTGGATGCTACCCAACGAGTGCTTAGTATTCGTCCAATTTTCAAAAGTTGCATTTCCAGTGAATTAGCACAGGCTTGCAGTTCTCGACTATTTTTTGGTGATGCATGGTAGAGGACATATAACTTGTCAATAAATGCCTTGAACCTGTTAATTCCAGAAATTGTCTTGACAGCATCGTGGACAGCTAATTCCAGTCTATGATTAGCACAGTGCCATACAATTATTGATAGAAATTTTTCTTTCAATAATTTCTTAACTCCACCACAAGATCCAAGCATTACCGCTGCATCATCACAAGCAACAGAAACTAAATAATCATTCGGGTATTCTTCTGTCAATCTGATAGATTGAAGATGGCAAATCAAAGCAGAGAAAATCCCAGTCACCGTTACATCATCTAATTCTATCAACTCAATAAATAAATTAACTGGTGCAGTCATTTCACAACCAGAAATCATTACACGGATATACAAGATTAATGTAGACTTTTGATTAAGGGATGTTGCTTCATCAATGATTAATGATATTTTTGATTTGGAAGTTATGATTTTGCAGACCAAGTTTGTTCTCATTTCCTTGCTAATTTGATTGATAATGTTGATTTGCAGAGTGAAGTATTCGGCCCATATCAACACCATTAAGTCCTTGCAAGTCAATTTCCATTGCAAAATTATTGAATGAATGATTACTTTTTGCAACTTTGTAGGCTGTGCGAAATATTTTGGCAGTAACCTCTTTTTGGCGTGAAAGGGATTTCAGGTAAACCTTCTCTAGTGTTTCTTTACTTGCCTCTTCCAATATCTTCATAGCAGTTTTGTGACCAGCACTTTCTTTGTGTTTAAATATCTTGGTCTGTAGAGATGTTAATTGTTGTTCTCGAGTTGTACCAAAATGGGTAACTTCATTATTGGCCCATTCCTTTGATATCTTCATACCCATTTTTGCCTCAATTCCAAGCGTTTGAACTTTACGGCAAGCACCACAACCAAGTTTTCTGTACATAACCAAACATTTTTTTCACAGAAAACATTCTTTTGCTCTAAAGTCCAACCTTAGTAGAAAATGACGATGTCGAAACTGCAATCGATTCAGACGTATCAATTATTTCTTCTGTATCCTCAGTTCTCTTCCTTTTCGACATGGGCATTACAAAATCCGTTATTTTATTCATTTTATAAAGATATAAAGTGTCCCGAAAAAAGTCAAGATAATACAATTTCTTTCACAATAATGCTCCACTAACAGCCGAATACGGTTTTACACAACTTTTTTACGCGCAACTAGTCAAGCAGGGACGTGAATGTCGAAAGTCTACTGCGACATTCGCAGCCGGGACACATTAGAAGTTAGAGTAAAGACAGCTGACAGCCTGCACAATAGAGAAGATATTGTCACGATATTCACACACGATCAGAACACAAACGTTCGCACACCGTACTATCTCGCTCACTCTGTGTTCCGCCGATTTTTCCCGCTACCCGGCACGTCCCTTTGCAAGGATTCCTTAAGGGTCAGTGCCCTCCCAACCCTGCTGCCATCTATAGGATAGGATAGGATACCGCGACAATATGTATGGCATGTACCGTTGCCTTGTTTATTTTTGCGGGAAATTTTTTCCATTCATGCAACACAGATTGAAACGTAGACAAATAAATATTAATTGACAAGAATACGTAATGGGAACCAAAAACTTGCAATTTTCTAAAAATACTTTTTTTGTTAAATATTAACACAAAATTTGTAAGTTTCTTAAAATTTAGGATAAAACCAAAAGACAATTTAAAAAAAGGTGGGGATACGCCGTATCCCCGTGTACCCCCAGAAAAAAAGCACTGCTCAAAAGTAAAATTATTTCGGATCAAAATACCATCGCACTTTTACTCTTTGATGAACAATTCCACGTCAAGTTCATCAGCTGCCATTACTATGTTGCGGTAGCTAGCAGCACGTGTGCATTCACCAATGCCTACTAAGGTACTGCTAGAACGCTGTGTTGCCAACCATAAAATTGTAAAAGTCGCTACGGCTCTGCCAAAATTCCGCTACGCTCCGCAACATAATTCCGCTACTATTTTATTAGTAAGAGCGGCAAATTTGAATTATAAAATATTTTCGAAAATCGGAATGTTGACGAAGTTAACCGTTTTGAAAAGAAATAAAAGTATTTTTTAGGATAAAGAATTTTTATTGTAAAGATATACTAAATATAAACAAATGTCACAATAACAATAAAATAGAACATTTTTTAAAACTATGAGTAGCATATTACATCAGACTTCACAATGTAGGAACAAAAAAATTATATATTGAAAATTCACTTCTTTTTTTATTTTAATCAGAGTCTTCCTCAGACGAGTCAACACTGACAGCAACCTCTTGATTTTTAAAGTTATACATAAATTTATTAAACTTTTTTATATGTTCATCATTTATAGGGTAGTCCATGCAACACTTTTGTTGGTTAACTAAATCTAACTTTACTCTTAGTAAGTCACTCAACGTGTCAGGCAAAAGACGATTTCTTTTTTTAAATTTAATATCGGACATCATAGAAAACACCCTTTCCACATCAGCATTACTATGGGGCAGGGTTAATACTAATAATACTAAATTTCCTATATTTGCAAAAATATAGTCACCGTTAAAATTTTTAAATTTGCTTATTTTGGTCCAAAATTCAATGTATTTTTCACAGTTTAAGAGATTACTTTTCTCTTCTTTTGAAAAATATGCTTGTAGCATATTTAATTCAGAGCTAGCTTTTATTGTGTCTATTTTATTTTTGAATTTGTTTAGTATTTGTGTAATATTGCACGTTAAACTTTCATTAAGAGCATTTTGTGGTACCAAAACGATAAATTTTTGTAAAAAGGACCCTTAATTGGAAATCTTTTAATTGAGTCACTGACTGCTTTTTGATAAAATTTTATACAGGTAAGTTTAAATTGCTCATTATCATTTTTATCACAGTACTTTAATAACTCCATAGTTCCTGCTCCAACTTTCACTTCATTGATAGAAAGCAGTATGTTAGGATCAAATATATTTAAATTATCTAATTTTTCATCATCACTAAAATAACAGGGTTTGACAAAATTTGTACATAACAATCGTAGAAACCTCCTGCATTCTGTATATAAAATATCTACGAGAACTTTTTTGGATTGGAACATAACATTGAACTGATTAAATAAGGGCAACACGTGCTTTAAAAAAATAAAAATATGCCTTTATGTACGGATTTTGCATTTCAGCAAATATTAAATCTCCAACCGGATTTTTACCCTCAAAGGAAGCTAGCCTAAAAAGTTCATAAAGCACATCCCATTGCTCCAATATTCGATTAACACAATTTGATAATGCTAACCATCTGGTTTGACTGGGGCTGATGATTTTTAATTTAGAAGTATGCATATATTTCTGAAATTCTTCTAAAATACACTGACGTTTTGGGCTTCGCGAAAAGTGATTTGAAATATTTTGTAAAAAACCTTCAATATTGCCAGGTATTTCTTGTGAGGCAGCTGCTGCAATTAGATGCGCCGAATGACAAATGCAACCATTTACAACAATATCAGAGTTATCATTTAAAAGATAATTTTTAAAAGACTTTCTTTCTCATCATTACACTGGCATTGTATGAATAATACCTGACTATATTTTTAATATCTAGGTCAAAATCTTTCATGCATTTTACAAAAAGTGAATAAAGACCTCTGGCTGTGCCCTCGTCAAAATCTATTTTAACTAAGTCTAAAAGCTGTGTTTTTAATTCTGAATTATAATTGTATCTAATTAAAATACACAGTAATCTGATGTTACTTATATCAGTACTTTCATCTACAAGTATTGAAAAATTGGTATCTTTTAATTCCTCACGTAATTGTTCCTTAATTGTGGCTGATAAAACGTTTTTAACAATACTTGTACATTTAGTGCGATTTGTTTAACATTTTTAGCAATAGCGGAATCCTTAAAATTAAGCTTCGCTACTTCTATTATATGGCCAATGGAATTGAAGCTAAAATTATGTGTGGCCACTAGTAAACTGAACCTAACGTCAGCCACGACATGACCCTTTTGCTCATTTGCATATTTAAATACTTTAGTAATATCTACTGTCTTGTCCAAACTTTTAACATTTGTAAGATGCCTCTGGCTGGAAGAATGTTTTATCAAATCACTTCTTTTGCTCCCTAAAACTACATTGCATACCCTACACTTCGCTTTAGTTGTGTCTGAGGGTACAGGCTCCAACCAATTTGAAAAAATTTCTTCTTTTAACCAATTTTTGGAAAATAGTTGCCTTCTGCATGTACTTTTTCCTTTAGAAAGCTCCCCTCCGTCTACCATTTTCCTTTTTGGAGTAGAACCACTTTCCAGGTCCAAATTCGACTCATCTTCACTCACAATTTTTTTTTATCCATTTAGGGCTGCTGTAAATACTGTATAAGTTACAATCAGTACTTACATAGAGAGGATGTTTTAGCTATTTCAATAACACCAAATATTAATATTTAATACGTACCTAGTTGCTTTAACTTGCAGAGGAAAAAATACGGTGAAAATTGATTTTGTCCAGGTATTGTAATTTTCTTAAGCTCTTGGCAGAATGTTCCTCTTAAGAAATCAATTTTTTAACCATCTGGATAGTAAAACAAATAAAAATAAAAATACGGGTAAACTAAATACCCTATCACAATACTTATAACATTATATTTAAGAAAATTACTGAATCTTCGTTTGTCTCCTTGTCCGCTTCTTTTAATTTCTCCGTTTATACCTCAAATGCCTTATTTTTGTTGTCTCGTTTACTGTAGTCGATATATTTTATCTTCCTTAAACAAATTCTTATACAACTCGTTAAATAGTGTTATAAATTCACGGAAACAATTCCTTACGCCAGTCATATTGAGATGAATTGTACATAATATATAGACCGGAGTGAGAAATAAACTGTGAATAGAACCTGGCCCAACCTGGGATTCCCCGAGTTGAGGGAACCGCGTCGCCTGTAGGCCAGATAAAACAGTCATACATTGTCGCCACTACACTACAAAATAGAAAACTGCGTAATGTATGTAATGTTAAATAAAAATCTGTGAAGTTGACACGAAAATTAAAACAGTATTTTTTTATTTCAATATAATATTTCAAAAGTCACTACTTTTTTAGCAATTTTTGAATCGCCGCCGCTACGTCTCACATAAGCTCAAATACCGCTACGCATATGGGAATTCCACTATGGTTGGCAACAGTGCTGGAACGCAACGTCGCCGCAAGAGACCTGCGGCGACGCTGCTTCGGGCAGTCCCCACAAGTCAACTTTTGGACGTTGCAGCACCGCAAGGCGATGTTGCGGCACCGCATGTTCGTGTGCATCCACCAATGGATGTGTGTGGACGTGCGGCAAATGGACGCAACGTTCTTTACTGCTCATCAACGTTACTGCGGAAAAAGTTGATTAACAGAGCCAAGTTGATCCGAACAAAGAGAGCAGTTTTGGAATGACTATATTGAGATCTGCGAACTCATTCTATTTCGAAATACGAGCCCACATAATAACAATTGAATCATCTTTCAAATGATGATTGCTCTGACTTTGCAGCAAAAACATACCGTCTCGAAAACGCGCCTGTCCAAAGAAAATAAACTTCCGAGGCCTTGAGATAGTCGAGAATCATGGATGTCAAAGTGATATGGATCCTCCATTAATTGAAAGGCAATCCTGTATTTTTCAAAACCTGAAAAGCGCTGAGGAAAATGTTTGTAGCAGATTCTGCAACCAATCCACATAGCGATGACGTTAAAAATCAGGCTTCTCTGCATGTTGTGCCATGTTCGGAAAATGTGTGAAATCTTGGACCTCTATATGTTCCACAAAAAGTTTCAGTTTTGACATACATTCTTGTACATACTGTGCCAAATTATAAATTATCTTTCTATTTCTCTTAAGTTTAAGTTTCAATTCGTTCATGTGAGCAGTGATGTCAGTCAGAAAACGAATTTCACATTGCCACTGTTCATCCTCAATCACAGAGTAAGTTTTTATCTTTTCTTTCTTCACAACGAAGTCTCGTTCCAAGACCTTTCCACAACTCAGCCACCGGACATTTGAAAAGTACACGACATCTTTAAAACCTGCGTTCCCCACTTCATGTAACTACTCTATAAATTGTCGATGGTTCAGAGCGCTTGTGCGGATATAAATGACGATTTTAATAATCGTTTCCATTACATTTTTCAAAATTTCTTTCCCCGCCATTTTAGCAGAAAGATTTTCTTATTGTTAGTGCAAAATGCAGTGAAATGAGCTCAAAGCATCCTTATTAAGGCTCTTTCAGATGCCACTTCAGAATGTTGATAAATCCAAATTTGTGTCCAACCATCGTAGGTGCTTCATCCGTCGTTGCTGAAACCAATTTCTTAAAAGATCTAATTCAAACTTTTTTGCAACATTATCGAAAACGTCAAAAATATCGACACTACAAGTATGGTTTCTCAGACCACGAATTGTGAGAATTTATTTATGAGCTTCGAAATCATCTGACACAAGACAAATCCAAACAAGTTAGGAAAGTGTACAGCGTATCACAAATGGGCGCGTTTCGTGCAATGTAGTATTGGAAAGAAATGATATACAGTAATACCTCGATTTACGACACTTCTATTTACGCCGATTCACTTTTACGCCGGTTGCAAAATCAACCCCCAAAAACTTTTCAATTTTGAAAAAATGTAGAAAAATCGGAAAAAACTATGTATGAAAGTTATCTTGCAGCATGAAGCAGTTTCGGACATTGTTGCATTCAATTAGAATGCAGAGTGCAGTTGTTTGATCGCTTGAGTGGAGAGGAGGTGGATTGCTACAATGTACATTAGAGGTCTGCACGGGCCGAAATCTTCTGCTTGATTAAAACATTTTCAGGTGATGAGGAATTTAAATCTCGAAAAAATTCCTGATTTCAACTCCAAGGAAGGCATTTCCATTCTACATCAGTTAACATGTAAAACACGATTTTTTTACGTGCAGGCTTTTATCGTTTTGAAAATTAAAATTAGAAGTAATTAACCTACGACCTTCGGATATGAAGCATTTTGAAGAAAAAAATATAAAGTTTCTTATTCTGTTAATCTTTTTTTGCCCACATTTCGAAATCTCCCATGTTAAACGTGTAATTTACTTATTTTCCTTTCTTTTGCAATACATTTATTAAATTTAATAAATTTGTAGTTATTTTGTAATTTCCGTTCTTTTGCGATAAAATTATAGTTATTAAATTACAAGTTCTTTTGTATATTTGAGATTGTCTGCCTAATTTAGCACGATGAACATTGGTAGAATAATTTGGCGTGATAAAATACAGAATTACCGAATTTTATTGGTTACACAGCAAAAGTGAATGAAATCCTCATCCCCGTGCTGTCGTCAAATATCCTATTAATGAGAATGACGGAAGCTAAACGATAAAATTTTCTTTTCGTTTTGCAACATTAGACGTTTACAGTATTCACTCACTTTTTGTAGAGAAATTTACTGCAAAAATGTTCTGAAAAACACAAGATTACGCAGGTCTCTCTCCTAATCCCAGACATCAATGCTGCAGTTTTTCAAAAAAAAAAGGAACCTGAACTCAGAGAAGCTATTGAACCAGATGAGCTTTTGCCAGGCCCGTCTCATTAATGCCGCCCCAGAACGCCACTGTTGAAGAACATCAACGTAGGGGCCAAACAGTGGCGTTGTCGCCCCAGCAGTGACTCCAAAGGTCCAAAGTGAAATTTTTATTTCATTATTGCTGTTTTATTATTATTATTTACTGTACTGTAATTAATTACTTGCATAAAAAATATTAATATTTCATTTTCAGCATTTAAATTACCAAAAAGTACTTTTAGCGGTCACTATTCGTATTCTACGAACATTCTAGGAATCTACCTCATTTAAATAAATACATTATAATTTTCCTCAATTTGCGCCGCTTCATTTTGTGAGAGTGCCCCCTTGGAAACTAAACCCGGCGTAAAGTGAGTTATTACTGTACCTGTACGTAAGGGTAATAGCATTTTAAAGTTCTTTTTTTAATCATAAATAATCCATTTTCTTCCTATTTAAAAATATTGCATGCACACGTAAGGAAATTATGCAAATTTTTGTGAGATTGTTTATGTTAGCAACAATGAAGAAGTAACCATTCAAGAAATGTTCTAAGTTCAACTCGATTTAAGACTTTCTTGTTCGATTTTCTTGATAACGGCTACTCCTACGATAAAAATGTAAAGGAAAGAAATTCCCCAAATTTACCAGTTCTATAAGTTTTATTTGAAAAATATTTTGATATGAGCAACATTTTACGAGATATGACAGAAAGTTCATTTCTCTCACCAGAAAGTGATACCCTGATTGGCTTATGTTCTTCACTTTTGCGGTTTTCTTATTATCT
Organism: Uropetala carovei; assembly: GCA_036926305.1. NCBI lineage: Eukaryota > Metazoa > Arthropoda > Insecta > Odonata > Petaluridae > Uropetala > Uropetala carovei. The sequence goes on from JAXCHB010000149.1 coordinate 1,861,591, forward strand.
GTTATTGTAAGTCCTTAATATCAAATTTCATGAAAATCCATCTGGTAGAAGCCGAGAACGAACATGTGGACGGACGGACAGACCGACGACAATAGGAGCTCACGCTGGAAGCGAAAAGCGCCTAAAAAAGAGTTGTGCCTTGTCCTTAATGTCAGATGACTCATCCAAGACTATCGAAACAGACGCACAGTTCTTTGACTGAGCAAAGTTGAGTTTCAATATGTTACGCCGTATCTCATATTCGAGGAGAAATCGTCTCATGGCTTAGCTGTAAATTTAGAACTTTCTGCATTATGTCGCTTTTCGTCGTCAGTTCATAATTTTCTAGCATAGTTTATACAACACATTGTAATGTTACAATTTGCTACAATGTGCGGCAGCTTCAGGCCAAGCAAGGGGATGTAGCCTTACTAGCGAATGTCTTATTTTTGGCTGTGCAGGACGTAGCAGCAGTAGCTGGGCATGAGGAGGTGCGAATCATTATTGCGCAACACTGTAACTGTGTATTTGTGTAAAATCCTATTTATAAAAATATTATAATATTTTGTGTGTTGCGAAAAGGCCGCTGTATGTAAAATATACACAACTTAATTACTATGTGATTTAATAAACCAATAAAAAATAGTAGACAAAAGACTGTGAGCACCAATTCGCCACATATCAATGGCCGATTTGCCACGAATGACGATGGTGTCGGGCACCTCTGTTTTATTACATCATCAAAGTGAAAAAATCTGATGTGGCCAACACATGACTTTATCCATGCAAAGCAATGAATATGATTACTCAGCGTCCTCAGAAATAATTATCAGTGATTACACTCATGATTAATTTAAAAAGGTTCAATAGTCTTTATTTAAAAAATCTGATGTGGCCAACACATGACTTTCTCCATACAGAGAAATGAATATGATTGCTCTTGACATCACCGTTCTCAGAAATATTTATCAGCGATTACACTAGAGAAAAATTTTAAAACATTTTCAATAGTCTTTATTAAAAACAAAGTGGAAAGAACAAAAAAACAACAACCGAAAAATCTCCTCAGCTCAATTTACCACAAGGTAATTTTAAAGTAGCGACTGACGCCAACTGATGCTTTGAATTCAGTTGCTAGGTAAACAAAAAATCTGATGTGGCCAACACAGGACTTTCTCCATATGTGGGGTATAGATATTTAAATTATTATGAATAACATTATAGGGCACAATTATTATTTCCTATCGTAAAAGAATACAGTCGTCCTTATTGCCGTAAATTATATTTTGAATATGTTTACAGAATTCACTGCTACATGGTGGTGGCGCTGTATACTGGAAATTACGAAAAAGTTAAATATCTCTGAAATGGACGGTACTACAAAAATTTGTCTAAAACAAAAGTTGGAAGGAATATTATTCTCTACAACTTTGGTCCTTACAAAGATTACTAATAACGACGTTTTTAAGGAGATATTTGACGGAAACCAAAAAAACAGATTATTTATAAATAATTTCTAAAATTGTTTTAAATGAAAGTTGTAGGAAATTACATTCTCTATAACCTTTGTATCAGATTGTATAAACAATAATGATAGAATTCGAGCTTTTCAGGAATAAAAGAGGCTAGTATCGGACACACATGTGCTTTACTAGTTTATACCAGAACAACAGTATCTACAACAGTCGACAAGAAAACAAATGAATAACAATATGAATAAATTGGTTTCCTCAACACTCCACCTCAATTTTTCAAATAATTATAGCAAAAAATAATCCACATGCAAAAACACAATTACTAAGTAAACATTACAAACAATATGAAGAATCTTAACATTCAACAAGTCCCAAAGATTCACAAAGATTTTGGAATGGTTCTTTAGGAAGGCTTTTGGTTAAAATATCTGCCTTTTGATACACAGATGGTACATAGTCCACATCAATAATTCCTTCCACACATAAATCACATACAAAATTATATTTGACATCTATGTGCTTCAGCCTTTTATGTTGTTGTTTACTTAATAAAGCAATACAAGATTGATTGTCTTCATACAATGTAATTGGATGCTGTAAATCAACATCAAGATCATTCATTAGATATTATAACCATAAGAGCTCAGCTGATGCTTGACACAATGCAACATATTCTGCCTCTGTCGAGGATAAAGCTACAGTGGATTGTTTCTTGGTGTTCCAGGACACAGTACAACTAAATACTTCAAACAAATACCCAGATGTTGATTTCCTATCTTGAATGTTACCCCAGTCTGAATCTGCATAGCCCACAAGAGGTTGATCAGTCTGTTTTGGAAAGTAAAGACATAGATTTAATGCACCTTTAATATAACGAAGTACCCGCTTCAAAGCTAACCACTGTTTTTCTGTAGCATTGGACTGAAAACGACTGAGATAGTTTACAGCTACACTCAGGTCTGGTCTAGTTGTGAGCATTACATACATTAAGCATCTTATAAGCTCACGGTAAGGTTTTGACTCGACAACTGAAATACTCTCAATGTCTCTTTTTGGACTGGTCTCCATAGGAGTACCAATAGGATTACAACTCTCTATATGAAATCTTTGAAGAAGTTTTTTCAGATATACTGGCTGACTCAGCATCATACCATTCTCAGAATGATCAATTATAATCCTAGAAAACATTGCATGGAACCCAAATCGGACATCTTAAACTCTGATATTAATGAATCATTAATTGTTTGCAATAATTTATCATGATTTCCTACAATAATTATGTCATCGACATGTAATAAAAGATACACTACATTCTGCTCTTCTTATACACGTACAAGCACTTATCATGTTCTGATTGTTCAAAACCAAGTTGTTTAACATACAAATCAAAGCAAGAATTCCATTCTTTCAGGCTTGCATTAACCGCTTAAGATGTTTAAAGGTCCGCGGTGGTTTGGTCATTTTCCTTTATCCCGAGATGGTCTTGTCCACGGCAGTCGTGTCTATTTTTGTCATCCCGAAAAGGTCTTGTCTCAGCGGTCGGTTGTATTTCTCTTATGCCGAGGTAGCCTCGTCCGCACTGTTGGGTCTAGCCTGTTAATCCCGAGATGGTCTCGTCCTTAGCAGCAAATTTGAACCCCACAACCGAAAGCTTTTTTTTGTGGGAAGCATGATATTTTGTTGTCTTTCATACTGCGCTCCTATAGTAATTATTGATTATAATAAAATATATTATGATGACACTATATTGTTCTATACATTTGTTGCCTTTGTTTTTATAATATTTATATTGTTAGAAATATTTGTCAAGTACCGTTATGCGCAGGAATTTAGTTTTACTTATTTTTCAAGGATAAAAGGTTTTTTATTCCCATGACCTCCAAGGAGTAGGAAAAGACATCCAAGGAAAAGATTCACAGATGGGTCCGGAAGAAATAAATGCGAACGAGAATTGCTTCTGCTTCTGCCTGCGCAGGGTAAGGGTATGCAACCCCTCCTCATTACGACCATCATAAACCTCCGATGCCTGGGTTCGTGCCGTTTGTAGGTAAGTGTGAAAAGTGAAAAGGCAGCCGCCTGCGCCTCTTTTCTTTTGACAATCTAAGAAAACGAATCCGCAATCCTTCGGCAGGTGGCGGCTTCATTTCCTCACTGCATCATCCTTCCGATGAACAAAAGATTTCCAATGTGGACATGGATTTGGTAGCAGCAATAGGCACAACCTTATTGCCTTGCCGACCGGAAAATTCGTGTTCAATGTGGACACGCGTTTAGAAGCATGCGAGCGTAGTTCTACCGCACGTGTACATTGGCAAGATATCTGTGCGGGTAACGGTGTATCTATTCTTAGAATTGGAGTTCCTCTTCAAAATATTTTCCCCAAACATTTACCCCGAGCCATCTGCACGGGTAACGGTATATCTTTCTAGAATTGGAGTTTCTCTTCAAAATATTTTCTCCATCTTTAGTTTGTGTATTTGCTTCTGAGTGGTAACACATATATTCGCCTTCTGCCGAAAAACTACTTTCTGTAGGACATATTCAGTTTTTTTACTATTGTGCCAATTTCCTTACGTTTACGTATTTTTCATACCCTTATTTCGATATGGAGTCTGACACTGACAGCGAGTGGGTTAATATCGACATTAGTGTTTCTGGAAGTGAAACAACAATATCAGGACAAAGTTCGCTTTCTGAAAGTGATCACTGAATCATCTACTGTGTCAAGATGGACCCGTATCAACACTACTACTGATCTTCCATCCCCTCCTTCCACATTGCAATTTTCTGGGGAGTCATCAGTGAATCCGGAAATACAATCCTATACCAATGTGTTAGACTATTTCAATTATTTCTTTGACGATTTCATAGTGAATAATATTGTTGAACAAATGAATTTCTATGCCAATCAGTGTAATAGGGCGCAAGCTAGCACTTCACAAGGTCAAAGTCATTGGCCTCACACAACTTCAAATGAATTATGCATTATTTTTGCTATAGCAATGGCGCAAAGCAAAATGGTGAAATCCGAGGAAAAGTTATATTGGTCTAAGAATCCAGTGATTGAAACACCCTTTCTTCCAAAAATTATGTCCCACTGGAGGTATGTTTCAGTGAAACGATATCTTCACTTCCCCGATAACGAGAGTTTTGATCCCAACACCCACCCCAATCCGAAACTCAATAAAATCTGGCCAGTTTATGAACGTCTCAACAAGAAATTCCAAGAAGCCTACACTCCCCAACGAAATGTGACAATAGACGAAAGTCTCATGCTTTACTAAGGACGGTTGGGATGGATTCAATACATTCCATTGAAATGCGCAAGATTCGGCATAAAGACATTTATGTTATGCGAATCAAAGTCAGGGTATATTTGGTCAACAATAATTTATACTAGAAAAGGTACTTTGCTTGAGAGTGATATTCCAAATCTCCCGATTTCATCACAAATTGTTATGGCCTTGATGAAACCACTACTGAATAAAGGACACTGCCTGACGACGGATAATTTTTATACTTCCCCAGAGTTAGCAGATATCTTAGTGCTCCACAAAACAGACACATATGGTACTCGAAGAGTGAATCGTAAAGGAGTTCCACAGAATTTGAAGACTCCCAAGAAATTTTCGAGTGGACAATTGGCAGCCTATCGACGTGGAAAGGTTATGGTAATGTGCTGGAAAGACAAAAAAGATGTTTTTTCTTTTGACAGTGCATGGCTCCAAAACAATATAAATTGAAAAAAGAGGAGTAAAAAAGACGAAACCTGAAGTGGCTGTGGATTACAGTTTTACCATGGGGGGTGTTGATCGAGTTGATCAACACTTGTCCAACTACCCAATTCCGAGAAAGTGCGGAAAGAAATATTACAAAAAAATATTTTACCATTTGCTAGAGCAAGCTCTATGGAATTCTTATATTCTATTTAGAAAAACTGGAGACAAAATGAATCATTTGCAGTACAGACTCACCATAATTGATAGCCTAATTGAGAAATATCATTCCCCTGAATTTTCATCCAAAGGAGGACGTCCTGGAAGTATTCCCAACCCCTTGCATTTGACAGGAAGGCATTTTCTAGAACCCATCCCAGCTACAGACAAAAAAGCAATGCCAACTCGATGCTGTGCCGTTTGTCCGGTTAAACTGGACAAAAAAGGAAAGAAAATGCACAGAGAAAGTAGATACTATTGCCCAGATTGCAATGTAGGACCTTGTTTATCCCCTTGTTTCATGGTATGTCATACTAAATTGGATTTTTAAATGATGTATTTTTTTGTAATTGTGCTAAACTCTTTTTTATTGTAAGGGTACTAATATTTTTCATTTCCTATTGTTAATGTAATCCAATTTTTTAGGACTTTCAGGACCAATTTGTAGGACTTTGTTTATCCCCTTGTTTCATGATATATCACACTAAATTGGATTTTTAAAAGAATGTATTTCTTTGTAATTGTGCTAAAATCTTTTTTATTGTAAGGGTACTAATATTTTTTATTTTCTATTGTTAATGTAATCCAATTTTTTTATAAAACATTTACCTATTTATGCTAAAAAATTAAAATGAACAATTTTTCTAACTTTTAAAACTTTTTTATTTCTTAAAATAAAAATACCATTGCCACTGAACCTAAACTGACAACATTTTCCATTTTTTACCGAAAAATAATTTCCCGATTAAGAATTAAATGTTTTTTTCGAGTATATATGAATTGGTTATGTTTTAATGAAATAAAAAAACCTGCTTAGTTTTGGACCTATTATGCAAAAATAACCCGAGCATCAACCGGTTAATGAAATTTGAGTCAGCATGTACGCAGTTTTGTAGCTTAGAGCTGTATAGTTCTTAGTCAAAAGAATTCTTTCGTGAGTGGATGTCTAAAAAGTCTGGTAGTAGTGAGATGAGTATGAATTTTGTGTTTCAATCATTTCTACTCCAGTCTACTAAAAGAATTTAGTTCGAGTGGTCGTTTATGTCAGCGTAGTTTTCTTTGACTGAAGTGAAAACAGAGTCAAGTAAGTCTCGTTTTTTTATTTAATTCTACATTTGGTTAATTTAAACTGTACATATAGTATAGATTATCTCTGAGAAATTTTGTAAGCCAACTTTTTATAACACTAGGGGCTCCGCCCCTGCTCGCTGCGCTTGACGACCCTGATGGGGGCTTCGCCCCCAGATCCCCCAGCGCGCTGCCGCTGCGGCGTGCTTCGCGTGCTCCCTTCATCCATTGTGAGCGGATTGCACAATATATTACTATTACTCCACCAATCAGTGTTAGTGAACGTAATGTTAGATCAGAGTGCAGGAGAAAATACGTCGAAACAATCGCTAGAACAGAGAAATACTAGATCCTTTTTCCCAGATGCGATAAGACAGCCCAACAGAGGAATTAGAGTTCACTTGGTGTTGTGACACCCCCTGCCAAACGCTTCTGGCGGCTTGCAGGACATTGATGTAAATGTTATCTACGCCAACGTACTAAAGTCACCATTATTTAAGTTATAAAATTATTACAGTTTTTCATCATACTTGTAAATATGGGTCAATCCCTCGGGATCTCGCTGCCCATCCTCCACCTTTACTGAGGTGAAAATATAACTCTCTATTAGAGATGCACCGAATATCAAAATTGCCGAATAACGAATAGTTTTCAAATATTCGGTACATCCCTACTATCTATTGATTTCTTAATACGTCATCGTACACAATATTTTGAATCGTGTGAGTTTTCCTGTCATTTTTAGCTGCTGTAATTTTGATTTTGAAACTGGCCATGGATCGACACCGAGAGAGGGCCATGTATAGCTGACCGTGACCAAATATTGGCTTACTCTGATCGATGTGAATGCCCACTCGGTTAAATGTTTGGCCTTGAGATTTATTAATTGTCATAGCAAAGGCTAACCGTACGGGGAATTGTTTTCTGTTAAGAATAAAAGGTAACCCATGATTATCTCGAGTATTTAAAGAGATTCGGGGTATTGTAACGACATCTAAGCAACTGTCAATTCTTGTTTGTATTTACTCTAATTTCTCGATTATCTAATCATTATCGACAACGTGATCAAGCTCTGTTAAATTACATTCACTAATAACCTTCCTTTTGGCCTTGTACCTTTTATTGTTTTCTCGATTTCTTAATCTATTCTATTAACCGGTTTAACCATACAATGTCTTATTCAACTTACACATCAACTTTTGGTTCCCAGGCAATACAGGTGGGAATTTCATATAAATTTCTTCTTACAGGTGTCCATGAAGGAAAGCGTTTTTAACATCCATCTGTTCTGCTATTAAACCCTTAGCATTTATGACAGCTAACAAGGTTCTCAATGTCGTGAGATGAGCAACTGGAGCATATGTATCAAAATAGTCAACCACTTTCCTTTGACAACACCCTTTAACCACTAATCTGGCCTTATATCTATTAGCATCATCATTTTTATCACGTTTAATGCGAAAAACCCACTTATTGTCTAAAGCTACTTTACTAGATGGTAGCTCCATCACAGTCCATGTTTGGTTCTCCTCAAGTGCACTAAGTTCCCACTTACAGCATCATACCACTTGTCTTTATCTTCTCTGCAGCATATCTCATCTAATGTTTCAGGCACATCATCAAGAAAAGTTTCAGAGACCTCAGCACTCATAGCATACACGGCTACGTCATCAAAAACTTAATCCTTGTGCCACTGTGGTCTCTCCTTGACTCTAGCAGATCTATATACCTCAGAAACCTCTTCAGATGAACTAACTTCACCTGAATCATTTAGATTATCATGGTTATTGCTGTCATCAATACTGCCAACTTGCTTAGATACACTCTTTATCTCAACAAACTCATCATCTTTTGCAACACTGTACATTTCATTTACAAATTTATTCTCATAAAAAATAACGTCTTTTCCAATAATTACTTTCTGGTCATCCTCACTCCATAACCTATAACCATTATTACAGTATCCTACCATAAAACATCTTTTGGAGCCTGTATCAAACTTGCCCTTCACTAAATCTTTAGGAATTTTCAGATAAGTTAAACAACCAAATACTCTCAACTTTTGTAAGTTTTGTTGATGCCCATACCATAATCCTGCTGGAACATCATTTTCCACTGCTGTAGCTGGGCTCCTATTTATTACATAAACTGCTGCAAGTGTGGCTTCACACCATAGTTACTTAGACAGTCCTGATGTTAGCAACATACACCTTGCCCTCTCTACAATAGTCCTATTCATTCTTTCAGCGACACCGTTTTGCTGTGGTGAATATCTCACTGTAAATTCAAATTGAATGCGATGCTTTTCAGTGTTTTAGCATATCGTGTGACATGTATTCTCTTCCATTATCACAACAAAATCTACTTAATTTGCAAATGAAATGTGCAGTGGCCATTGCCTCATACTTAAGACAACAACTAAAAACTTCAATCACTGTTAAATGCGAACAGTCATCTATAAAAGATATCACATATTTCTTTTTGTCATGAGACACAGGTGTTATAGGACCTATCACATCACTGTGAACTAACTGAAGAGGACGTGTATAGGGATTGCAATCCCGGAGGAAATTCACAATCCCGGGATTCTAAATTTCCAATCCCGGGATCCCGATCCCGTTTTATTAAATTTTATAAAAATATTAAAAACATGGTTTTTGATACAGAAACTAAGGTTTTATTTATCCCATTTCCATAACGCATATAAACTGCTTCACTGTAATAAGTGAAGGAAGAAGACAGCAACATAGGTGAAACAATAATAATAAAACATACTATTATCTTATAAAACGCCAGTGGTTTTACTGTGTTACTATACGAAAACGAATTCAATTTACACTTTCACTGTATAATCAGGTGTACTTATATTAGAAAGCACAAGGGATGAACAGCGACGAAGATGTTGGGCCAAGCAACACCAAGAATGCCACCAACTAGCTGTAGGAAGCGTTCTATCTTAAATGTGACCAAAGCGTTTATAACGACGTGCCCGGCCAACCTTTCTCCAACCGGCACAAGAGCAAAAATATTTTCAACTCACTAGAGCTGGAGCAGATTTTCGACTGTGAAGTGCGATGCTATGGGAACCCAGAGAGAAAGAAAAATGAAAAAATACTACATTATATTCACAGACATCTCGGAGCCACATAACCAATAAACAAGATACGAATTCGTTAAGGGTATATGAGAGATACAGCACTTGAGCTCAAGAGCTGAAAGAAATATTAAACTGCCTCAAAGCGGTACTATGGGAACTTGAGGGTAAAATTAGAATATACCTACCTTAACGTAAACAAAAACAGCTTAAATGCAGTCGGACTAAACTGAAATGAAGATTCGTTGAGGGTACTCGAGTATGAATGTGATTAATGCCTAAAGATAAGCAAAGAAGCAAAAGATCTGGCCCCTTTAGAATGGAATTTGAGAGCGGTGCAACGTAGGTCTCACGACTAGGACAAAAGTGATATTGTATCAGCCAAATCTTAAATGCCCCAGTTTGGAAACCACTGACCTAAAAAACGATGTTTGACGGAACTCATAGGACCAACTAATTTGGTGTATAGAAGCAGAGAAAGATCCGAATGATGAAGCAAAGGATTATGAATGCCCATTTGTTAACAAAAATTTTTCAGTTCATTTATACATAAGCTTGAAGCTGAACAATGCCGGATAATTCTTTATTAGCAATTAATATAAATACAATAATAAAATTTCCAGACTAGTCTCGCTATAGAATTGAACCATTGATATGTTAAAACAGCGAATCTCAGCACAAAGATGACTAATATTAAATACTTGTAAATCCTGAAATCTCGGGATTTCCATGATAAGAATCCCGGGATTTTGGGACTCGGACATTTAGCGTGATTGCGGTATCCCGGGATCCGGGGTCCCAGGATTGCAATCCCTAGATGTGTAGTTCTTGTGCGGTGATGGTTGTGTGGCAATTTTGTTTGTTTTCCTGACACACATGAACTGCATGGCTCTGACATTTCTTTTGCATTAAGATCTACACCATCTACAAGCTTTGTTAACTTTTCAAGACCACTACTACTAATGTGCCCTAGTCGATTATGCCATAAGTTTACACTGTTAACTACTGCATTTGCACTTACTACTGATTCACTCACTATATCTAATTTATACAACACTGGATTTTGATATGCAATTGCCCACTCTTTGTTACCTTTTCTTATTGAAGCTTTTCCATCACCTATAACAATTTCAAAGCCCTTCATCTCCAGCTATCTTGCAGACAGCAAGTTAAGCTCTGAATCTGGCACAAACAGCACATCTGTAATAGTGATTTTATTCACTTTATCACCAACCACTGCTTTCACTTTGACTTGTCCTATCTTGGTGGCATACATCATCTGACCTGCTTTAGCAACTTTAAGTTCAACAATACTTTCAAGGAATTTGTAAGTATTTACCAGATGTTCAGATGCAGTAGAGTCCAGACACCAGCCAATATCTGCCCCAGTGACATCATCAGCACTGAAAGCAATGCTAGTGTCTTCTTCTCCATCCATTCCCGCAAGGTGAGCACCACTTCCAGACTTTGTTCTGTTTCCGAAGTCCTTGCCTTGTTTTCTGCAGTCCGCTCAGGTGTGTCCTATGGCCCCACAGGTGTGGCAACAAAACGGGAAGTTGCTGCAGCCTCCTCTTCCAGGTACTTGCCCAACACCTCTACTACTGCCTTGAACATGCCATCCTCGAGTCGAACGACTTATGAAGGCCGTTGATTGGTCCAGCTGCTGTCCACTTCGCTTAGCTGCTTCATCCAGGAGCCGACTTTTTACAAATGACAGGTTAGATTCTCCTGTGCCATAGTCTCAATTGCAGTTACTACCATTTTATACTCATCTGGCATAGTCAGCAGAAGGTTGCAGACGATGTCAATTTCATCAGGATTGACTCCAGTGGCTTTCAGTTCTTGAATCTTCTTATCAAATGCCACGAGGTGTGATTCCATGATGTCCATTGCTGGATTCAGTTTCATTGTCAGTAGCTCGCGTGACATACGTAGTCTACTGGAAACACTTCCATGATGAAACGTGTTTTCTAATTCTTTCCAGATATCGTACGCTGTTTCCTTTTCTTGGATGTATTCCAAGTGACTGTCAGCTATGAAGCGTACCAGATAGGCTTTGGCTTTCTTACCCAAAGATTTCTTCAGAGCATTTTCGGCAGTTATCTGACGCTGTTGCTCTGCCATTGCCAAGCTTTTCACTACGTCCAAAGTTAAAGGCGTTTGCATGAAGTGTAACAATTTCTTTTCATCAAGTAAAGTTTCCATGCAAAACCGCCAACTGTCGTAATTAGTTCCGTCGAACAAGGGTATTTTAATTTCTTCCGCCATGTTGATGTATTTAACTTCTCGATGATTCAATTCTGACGGACAGTAGCATTAGTCAAAGATTGTGGGTACACCTGGGCCCATAACCTGATAGAATTTGAGCTTTTCAGAAATAAAAGAGGCCAGTATCGGACGAGTTTTAGAGAATATAAATTTGGCAAACAAATCGTATATACCCGATACTAGCGCCAAAACAGGGATGTGATAAAAGAGTCAACTAAGTATTGCATTCTTACTTTGTCTAATGATAATTATTGGTAACGTAACAGTTTTCTGGTGTGGTCTCTTTATCTGTGCTGCAGCTCTGCGAACACGCAAGTAGATGTGTAGTAGCTGTGCCACCATTATGCATTAACTTATAATGGTATTTTTTATCTGATGTTGATAATCCTACAGTTTAGTTATTTTTATTATATTGGAGGTACAATGGTATCGTTCAGTTTTTTCAGGATATCTTTATTAAAACAAATCAGTTCATCTTACTATTAATTATGTTATTATTATTAATTATGTTGCCTTGAGTAAACTTATTTTTGGAAATTGGGTTTTGGTTAAAGGTCAAATTTTAGCCATATACAGATTACCGTTTGAAGCGATGGCAGCTCCTGGATTATTGGTAATAGGGGAGTCCCAGTGGAAATATGCCTCTTTGTATGCTAAACATTTTCACAATTTTAATGTCAGCATAATATCAAAACCTGGAATGAAAAGAATGATGCTATGGTTTTTGCTGCTGGATTTTTTGATGATGTTGTCATTCACCTTGGCACCAATAACCTAAGTGGAGGTAAGTCAAAATTGTCGGCTTAACTAGTTACCACTGGTAGGTTGTTGATAAATGTCACAGTTTGAGTTGGTGCAGAATTGGCAACTTTTCAGTTAATGCAATTCATTTAAAATCATTATATTGTCATATAAGTGATTCAGAAATAAAATACATTAGTAAATTCTATCCTGATTTTTGCCGAGGATGGCTGTATGATACTGTTATACCAGCTTTTCTTCACAAAATATGTTCTCCTTTCAAGCATATTATTCCTGTTGATACTGCTGTTTCTCAGTGTATTTTGGGGCCTTCGGAATTATCACATGCTAGTTTCTTTAAATTACTGTATTCAAGTTCTTCGAAATTGATAATTCCTGTTAATCCCAATAATTCACATTGGATGCTCGCTGTTGCAAATCCAACTGAAAAACATGAATTTTTATGATCCCAGTAGCAATATCATTAAAGAGGAATATAAACGTTGCATTAAGCAATTACTTCAGTTTTTAACTCGTGTATTTGGTTTAATGACTAATGAATGGACAGTCCAAGTCCCAAAACATTCATTGCAGCAATATGGATATAATTGTGGTGTGTCTGTGTCATGGTTTTCAGAAAAGGAAATTCTGGGAGAAACTCCAGAACAGGTTTTCAATCCAGATGCTTACAGGAAATACATGTTTGATGTAATTACAGGTTCAAAAGTGTAACTCCTTCAGAGTTAACATATTACAAAAGTTGCTACGAAGCCTCATAATTTTCCAGTTTTATATAAACATCTGAAGCCATCCTAAAGGTAAAACAAAACATTGCCTTTTTTCCTTTCTCTTTCCTCTCCTGACTCTTACTTACTCACTCTTATTTAGTAATACTTTCCTTCCCCTTTTTATTGTATCTTATGTGTAAATATCCCTTCTTTCTCCTCTTGATTCTTATTTTTGTATTTAATAGCTGTCTTCCCTAATGTATTGTATCCTTGTGTAAATATTTCCAAAATAGTTGAATATTATTACTTCTGACTCATTTTGCCTTCATTCTCATACAATTACCTTCTGAGTGACACTTCACCATTCATTCATATGCAAGTACCTAGTATTAGTATACTCCTTATGCATGAATTATATGACTCGTGTACATTGTACATCTGCAAATTAATATATATTTTTAATTGTTCATTACCTAATCAGAGCTATCAGTTGACCATTTTCCATTATTTTGTATATATGTATGTAAAACAGCTGGAATATAAGAATCCTCCACTTGAGGACACTATTTTTTTCAGTTTTGGGAGTGACTTCCAGTTTATTTTTAACAGAGTTTAAAAGTGATATTGTGTTTATTGGTATTAATTCTTGTGTTTTTTTTTTAGTTTCAGGGATAGATGTGACCCTGTATTTCTATAACGTAACTGCATTCTGTGACTACTATAAGGTTATTGCATCTGCAATAAACTGGAATTACGACAGCACCTCCACTGGGTGGTGGGTGTCCAACCATCAGTAGAATCCAGTCTGTCATTAGCATAAACATGTTTATATTTTATGAAGAATTGTTTTATTCCAACAGCATAACAAGACCACAAAGGTGTGGTCGCTCATTTCATTCATTTGCATGTCACCTGCTATATTGATGTGTGCAGCTTTTGACTGGGAGGTGTGACCATTTCCTATGTGCACCAAGAAACAGTGATCATTGGATGACACAGGGTCAGGAACTGTTCAGCTACTTTTACATATCAGAAGTACCTAACTTATTTTGCATTGCTGTCCTTCGGAAGTGCTGTGACCAAAAAATATTAGTATTGTAACACCTGTTATATGTATCTCAGTTGATGAATAAATCAATGTTGTATCCCAACATTATTTCCGTGTTATTTCTCCTGAAGAGCACACCTTTAAATGTGAGAGGTTGCACGTATGGCATAATCAAGACATTGTCGACCATGGTATTTGCCAATAGAGAAATTTCTTTGTGAGTTGCCTTTATTCCATTCTTGCACTATTTTAATGATGACGTGTGTGATAAACTGAGCTCTCAATAAAATATTACACTCATATTAGTGTACTGTATTTCAGAAAATTATAATAGTTATATATATTGATTGTTATTCACTAAAACATGAAGGAAGTTTTTATATTGCTATATTCTTAAGATTGTTTTCCCTGCCTATATCAAAAATATATAATATACACAAAATGTTGCAATTTGCGACAGCATGTTAGAGACAATTTCTATGGGATGTTCAACCAATTTTCAGTTTCTAGGTACTAAAATGTGATAGAAAAAACAGATCATGCAGAGTTATATATATAATGCTGCAATTTGCGATAGCATGTTAGAGACAAATTATATGGGCTGGTTAACCAATTTTCAGTATCTGGGTACTAAGATGTGAAAGAGAAAACAGATCATGCAGAGGTATATATAAAATGTTGCAATTTGCGACAGTATGTTCGAAATCAATTTTAGTGGAATAATGGGCTGGTCAACAAATTCTCAGTTTCTAGGTATTAAAATGTGATAGAGAAAACAGATCATGCAGAGGTATATATAAATGTTGCAATTTGCGACAGCATGTTAGAGACACATTTTATGGGCTGGTTAACCAATTTTCAGTTTCTAGGTACTAAAATGTGATAGAGAAAACAGATCATGCAGAGGTATATATAAAATGTTACAATTTGCGACAGCATGTTAGAGACAAATTATATGGGCTGGTTAACCAATTTTCAGTTTCTGGGTACTAAGATGGGATAGAGAAAACAGATCATGCAGAGGTATATATAAAATGTTGCAATTTGCCACAGCATGTTAGCGACAAATTTTATGGGCTGGTCAACCAATTTCAGTTTCTAGGTACTAAAATGTGATAGGGAAAAGAGATCATGCAGAGGTATATATAAAATGTTGCAATTTGCGACAGCATGTTAGAGACAAATTTTATGGGCTGGTTAACCAATTTTCAGTTTCAGGGTACTAAGATGTGATAGAGAAACAGATCATGCAGAGGTATATATTAAATGTCATAGTTTGCGACAGCATGTTACAAACAAATTTATGGGCTGGTCAACCAATTTTCAGTTTCTTGGTACTAAAATGTGATAGAGAAAACAGATCATGCAGAGGTATATATAAAATGTTGCAATTTGCGACAACATGTTAGAGACAAATTTTATGGGCTGGTAACCAATTTTCAGGTTCAAGGTACAAAAATGTGATAGAGAAAACAGATCATGCAGAGGTATATATAAAATGTTGCAATTCGGACAACATGTTAGAGACAAATTTTATGGGCTGCTTAACCAATTTTCAGTATCTGGGTACTAAGATGTGGTAGAGAAAACAGATCATGCAGAGGTATATATAAAATGATGCAATTTGCGACAGCATGCTAGAGACAAATTATATGGGCTGGTTAACCAATTTTCAGTTTCTAGGTACCAAAATGTGATAGAGAAAACAGATCATGCGGAGGTATATATAAAATGTTGCAATTTGCGACAGCATGTTAGAGACAAATATTATGGGCTGGTTAACCAATTTTCAGTTACTGGGTACTAAGATGTGATAGAGAAACAGATCATGCAGAGGTATATATTAAATGTTATAGTTTGCGACAGCATGTTACAGACAAATTTTATGGGCTGGTCAACCAATTTTCAGTTTCTTGGTACTAAAATGTGATAGAGAAAACAGATCATGCAGAGGTATATATAAAATGATGCAATTTGCGACAGCATTTTAGAGACAAATTTTATGGGCTGGTCAACCAATTTTCAGTTTCTGGGTACTAAGATGTGATAGAGAAAACAGATCATGCAGAGGTATATATAAAATGATGCAATTTGCGACAGCATGTTAGAGACAAATTATATGGGCTGGTGAACCAATTTTCAGGTTCAAGGTACAAAAATGTGATAGAGAAAACAGATCATGCAGAGGTATATATAAAATGTTGCAATTCGGACAACATGTTAGAGACAAATTTTATGGGCTGCTTAACCAATTTTCAGTATCTGGGTACTAAGATGTGGTAGAGAAAACAGATCATGCAGAGGTATATATAAAATGATGCAATTTGCGACAGCATGCTAGAGACAAATTATATGGGCTGGTTAACCAATTTTCAGTTTCTAGGTACCAAAATGTGATAGAGAAAACAGATCATGCGGAGGTTTATATAAAATGTTGCAATTTGCGACAGCATGTTAGATACAAATTATATGGGCTGGTTAACCAATTTTCAGTTTCTGGGTACTAAGATGTGATAGAGAAAACAGATCATGCAGAGGTATATATAAAATGTTGCAATTTGCGACAGCATGTTAAAAACCAATTTTAGCGGAATAATGAGCCGGTTAACCAATTTTCAGTTTCTGGGTACTAAGATGTGAAAGAGAAAACAGCTCATGCAGAGGTATATATAAAATGTTGCAATTTGCGACAGCATGTTAGAGACAAATTTTATGGGCTGGTTATCCAATTTTCAGTTTCTGGATACTAAGATGTGATAGAGAAAACGGATCATGGAGAGGTATATATAAAATGATGCAATTTGCGACAGCATGCTAGAGACAAATTATATGGGCTGGTTCACCAATTTTCAGTATCTGGGTACTAAGAGGTGATAGAGAAAACAGCTCATGCAGAGGTATATATAAAATGTTGGAATTTGCGACAACATGTTAGAGACAAATTTTATGGGCTGGTTAACCAATTTTCAGTATCTGGGTACTAAGATGTGATAGAGAAAACAGCTCATGCAGAGGTATATATAAAATGTTGCAATTTGCGACAGCATGTTAGAGAAAATTTTATGGGCTGGTCAAAAAATTTTCAGGTTCAAGGTACAAAAATGTGATATAGAAAACAGATCATGCAGAGGTATATATAAAATGATGCAATTTGCGACAGCATGTAAGAGACAAATTATATGGGCTGGTTAACCAATTTTCAGTTGTTGGGTACTAAGATGTGATAGAGAAAACAGATCATGCAGAGGTATATATAAAATGTTGGAATTTGCGACAGCATGTTAGAAATCAATTTTTGTGGAATAATGGGCTGGTCACCAAATTCTCAGTTTCTAGGTACTAATATGTGATAAAGAAAACACTTCATACAGAGGTACATAGAAAATGTTGCAATTTGCGACAGTATGTTAGAGACACATTTTATGGGCTGGTTAACCAATTTTCAGTTTCTAGGTACTAAAATATAATAGAGAAACAGATCATGCAGAGGTATATATAAAATGTTGGAATTTGCGACAGCATGTTAGAGACACATTTTATGGGCTGGTTAACCAATTTTCAGTTTCTAGGTACCAAAATGTGATAGAGAAAACAGATCATGCGGAGGTATATATAGAATGTTGCAATTTGCGACAGCATGTTAGATATATATTATATGGGCTGGTTAACCAATTTTCAGTTTCTGGGTACTAAGATGTGATAGAGAAAACAGATCATGCAGAGGTATATATAAAATGTTGCAGTTTGCGACAG
This sequence comes from Uropetala carovei, assembly GCA_036926305.1. Lineage (NCBI taxonomy): Eukaryota > Metazoa > Arthropoda > Insecta > Odonata > Petaluridae > Uropetala > Uropetala carovei. Next base: position 1,879,680 of record JAXCHB010000149.1, read on the forward strand.
CATGTTAGAGAAAATTTTATGGGCTGTTCAACCGATTTTCAGTTTCTAGGTACAAAAATGTGATAGAGAAAACAGATCATGCAGAGGTATATATAAAATGTTGCAGTTTGCGACAGCATGTTAGAAACCAATTTTAGCGGAATAATGGGCCGGTTAACCAATTTTCAGTTTCTGGGTACTAAGATGTGATAGAGAAAACATATCATTCAAAGGTATATATAAAATATTGCAATTTGCGACATCATGTTAGAGACAAAATTTATGGGCTGGTTAACCAATTTTCAGGATCTGGGTACTAAGATGTGATAGAGAAAACACCTCATGCAGAGGAATATATAAAATGTTGGAATTTGTGACAGCATGTTAGAGACAAATTTTATGGGCTGGTTAACCAATTTTCAGTCTCTGGATACTAAGATGTGATAGAGAAAACAGATCATGCAGAGGTATATATAAATGTTGCAATTTGCGACAGCATGTTAGAGACACATTTTATGGGCTGGTTAACCAATTTTCAGTTTCTAGGTACTAAAATGTGATAGAGAAAACAGATCATGCAGAGGTATATATAAAATGTTACAATTTGCGACAGCATGTTAGAGACAAATTATATGGGCTGGTTAACCAATTTTCAGTTTCTGGGTACTAAGATGGGATAGAGAAAACAGATCATGCAGAGGTATATATAAAATGTTGCAATTTGCGATAGCATGTTAGAGACAAATTATATGGGCTGGGTAACCAATTTTCAGTATCTGGGTACTACGATGTGATAGAGAAAACAGCTCATGCAGAGGTATATATAAAATGTTGCAATTTGCGACAACATGTTAGAGACAAATTTTATGGGCTAGCTAAACAATTTTCAGTTTCTGGATACAAAGATGTGATAGAGAAAACGGATCATGCAGAGGTATATATAAAATAATGCAATTTGCGACAGCATGTTAGAGACAAATTATATGGGCTGGTCAACCATTTTTCAGTTTCTGGGTACTAAAATGTGATAGAGAAAACAGATCATGCAGAGGTATATATAAAATGTTGCAATTTGCGACAACATGTTAGAGACAAATTTTATGGGCTGGTTAACCAATTTTCAGTTTCTGAGTACTAAGATGTGATAGAGAAAACAGATCATGCAGAGGTATATATTAAATGTTGCAGTTTGCGACAGCATGTTAGAGAAAATTTTATGGGCTGGTCAAAAAATTTTCAGGTTCAAGGTACAAAAATGTGATATAGAAAACAGATCATGCAGAGGTATATATAAAATGATGCAATTTGCGACAGCATGTAAGAGACAAATTATATGGGCTGGTTAACCAATTTTCAGTTGTTGGGTACTAAGATGTGATAGAGAAAACAGATCATGCAGAGGTATATATAAAATGTTGGAATTTGCGACAGCATGTTAGAAATCAATTTTTGTGGAATAATGGGCTGGTCACCAAATTCTCAGTTTCTAGGTACTAATATGTGATAAAGAAAACACTTCATACAGAGGTATATAGAAAATGTTGCAATTTGCGACAGTATGTTAGAGACACATTTTATGGGCTGGTTAACCAATTTTCAGTTTCTAGGTACTAAAATATAATAGAGAAACAGATCATGCAGAGGTATATATAAAATGTTGGAATTTGCGACAGCATGTTAGAGACACATTTTAAGGGCTGGTTAACCAATTTTCAGTTTCTAGGTACCAAAATGTGATAGAGAAAACAGATCATGCGGAGGTATATATAAAATGTTGCAATTTGCGACAGCATGTTAGATACATATTATATGGGCTGGTTAACCAATTTTCAGTTTCTGGGTACTAAGATGTGATAGAGAAAACAGATCATGCAGAGGTATATATAAAATGTTGCAGTTTGCGACAGCATGTTAGAGAAAATTTTATGGGCTGTTCAACCGATTTTCAGTTTCTAGGTACAAAAATGTGATAGAGAAAACAGATCATGCAGAGGTATATATAAAATGTTGCAGTTTGCGACAGCATGTTAGAAACCAATTTTAGCGGAATAATGGGCCGGTTAACCAATTTTCAGTTTCTGGGTACTAAGATGTGATAGAGAAAACATATCATTCAAAGGTATATATAAAATATTGCAATTTGCGACAACATGTTAGAGACAAAATTTATGGGCTGGTTAACCAATTTTCAGTCTCTGGATACTAAGATGTGATAGAGAAAACAGATCATGCAGAGGTATATATAAATGTTGCAATTTGCGACAGCATGTTAGAGACACATTTTATGGGCTGGTTAACCAATTTTCAGTTTCTAGGTACTAAAATGTGATAGAGAAAACAAATCATGCAGAGGTATATAAAAAATGTTGCAATTTGCCACAGCATGTTAGCGACAAATTTTATGGGCTGGTCAACCAATTTCAGTTTCTAGGTACTAAAATGTGATAGGGAAAAGAGATCATGCAGAGGTATATATAAAATGTTGCAATTTGCGACAGCATGTTAGAGACAAATTTTATGGGCTGGTTAACCAATTTTCAGTTTCAGGGTACTAAGATGTGATAGAGAAACAGATCATGCAGAGGTATATATTAAATGTCATAGTTTGCGACAGCATGTTACAACCAATTTTCAGTTTCTTGGTACTAAAATGTGATAGAGAAAACAGATCATGCAGAGGTATATATAAAATGTTGCAATTTGCGACAACATGTTAGAGACAAATTTTATGGGCTGGTTAACCAATTTTCAGGTTCAAGGTACAAAAATGTGATAGAGAAAACAGATCATGCAGAGGTATATATAAAATGTTGGAATTTGCGACAGCATGTTAGAAATCAATTTTTGTGGAATAATGGGCTGGTCACCAAATTCTCAGTTTCTAGGTACTAATATGTGATAAAGAAAACTCTTCATACAGAGGTATATAGAAAATGTTGCAATTTGCGACAGTATGTTAGAGACACATTTTATGGGCTGGTTAACCAATTTTCAGTTTCTAGGTACTAAAATATAATAGAGAAACAGATCATGCAGAGGTATATATAAAATGTTGGAATTTGCGACAGCATGTTAGAGACACATTTTATGGGCTGGTTAACCAATTTTCAGTTTCTAGGTACCAAAATGTGATAGAGAAAACAGATCATGCGGAGGTATATATAAAATGTTGCAATTTGCGACAGCATGTTAGATACATATTATATGGGCTGGTTAACCAATTTTCAGTTTCTGGGTACTAAGATGTGATAGAGAAAACAGATCATGCAGAGGTATATATAAAATGTTGCAGTTTGCGACAGCATGTTAGAGAAAATTTTATGGGCTGTTCAACCAATTTTCAGTTTCTAGGTACAAAAATGTGATAGAGAAAACAGATCATGCAGAGGTATATATAAAATGATGCAATTTGCGACAGCATGTTAGAGATAATTTTATGGGTTGTTCAACCGATTTTCAGTTTCTAGGTACAAAAATGTGATAGAGAAAACAGATCATGCTGAGGTATATACAAAATGTTGCAATTTGCGACAACATGTTAAAGACAAATTTCATGGGCTGGCTAAACAATTTTCAGTTTCTGGGTACTAAGATGTGATAGAGAAAACGGATCATGCAGAGGTATATATAAAATGATGCAATTTGCGACAGCATGTTAGAGACAAATTATATGGGCTGGTTAACCAATTTTCAGTTACTGGGTACTAAGATGTGATAGAGAAAACAGATCATGCATGGGTATATATTAAATGTTGCAGTTTGCGCACAGCATGTTAGAGAAAATTTTATGGGCTGTTCAACCGATTTTCAGTTTCTAGGTACAAAAATGTGATAGAGAAAACAGATCATGCAGAGGTATATATAAAATGTTGCAGTTTGCGACAGCATGTTAGAAACCAATTTTAGCGGAATAATGGGCCGGTTAACCAATTTTCAGTTTCTGGGTACTAAGATGTGATAGAGAAAACATATCATTCAAAGGTATATATAAAATATTGCAATTTGCGACAACATGTTAGAGACAAAATTTATGGGCTGGTTAACCAATTTTCAGGATCTGGGTACTAAGATGTGATAGAGAAAACACCTCATGCAGAGGAATATATAAAATGTTGGAATTTGCGACAGCATGTTAGAGACAAATTTTATGGGCTGGTTAACCAATTTTCAGTCTCTGGATACTAAGATGTGATAGTGAAAACAGATCATGCAGAGGTATATATAAATGTTGCAATTTGCGACAGCATGTTAGAGACACATTATATGGCCTGGTTAACCAATTTTCAGTTTCTAGGTACTAAAATGTGATAGAGAAAACAGATCATGCAGAGGTATATATAAAATGTTACAATTTGCGACAGCATGTTAGAGACAAATTATATGGGCTGGTTAACCAATTTTCAGTTTCTGGGTACTAAGATGGGATAGAGAAAACAAATCATGCAGAGGTATATAAAAAATGTTGCAATTTGCCACAGCATGTTAGCGACAAATTTTATGGGCTGGTCAACCAATTTCAGTTTCTAGGTACTAAAATGTGATAGGGAAAAGAGATCATGCAGAGGTATATATAAAATGTTGCAATTTGCGACAGCATGTTAGAGACAAATTTTATGGGCTGGTTAACCAATTTTCAGTTTCAGGGTACTAAGATGTGATAGAGAAACAGATCATGCAGAGGTATATATTAAATGTCATAGTTTGCGACAGCATGTTACAAACAAATTTTATGGGCTGGTCAACCAATTTTCAGTTTCTTGGTACTAAAATGTGATAGAGAAAACAGATCATGCAGAGGTATATATAAAATGTTGCAATTTGCGACAACATGTTAGAGACAAATTTTATGGGCTGGTTAACCAATTTTCAGGTTCAAGGTACAAAAATGTGATAGAGAAAACAGATCATGCAGAGGTATATATAAAATGTTGCAATTCGGACAACATGTTAGAGACAAATTTTATGGGCTGCTTAACCAATTTTCAGTATCTGGGTACTAAGATGTGGTAGAGAAAACAGATCATGCAGAGGTATATATAAAATGATGCAATTTGCGACAGCATGCTAGAGACAAATTATATGGGCTGGTTAACCAATTTTCAGTTTCTGGGTACTAAGATGTGAAAGAGAAAACAGCTCATGCAGAGGTATATATAAAATGTTGCAATTTGCGACAGCATGTTAGAGACAAATTTTATGGGCTGGTTATCCAATTTTCAGTCTCTGGATACTAAGATGTGATAGAGAAAACGGATCATGGAGAGGTATATATAAAATGATGCAATTTGCGACAGCATGCTAGAGACAAATTATATGGGCTGGTTCACCAATTTTCAGTATCTGGGTACTAAGAGGTGATAGAGAAAACAGCTCATGCAGAGGTATATATAAAATGTTGGAATTTGCGACAACATGTTAGAGACAAATTTTATGGGCTGGTTAACCAATTTTCAGTATCTGGGTACTAAGATGTGATAGAGAAAACAGATCATGCGGAGGTATGTATAAAATGTTGCAATTTTCAGTTCCTAGGTACAAACATGTGATTGAGAATACAGATCATGCTGAGGTATATATAATATGCTGAAATTTGCGATAGCATGTTAGAGACAAATTATATGGGCTGGTTAACCAATTTTCAGTTTCTAGGTACTAAAATGTGATTGAGAAAACAGATCATGCTGAGGTATATATAAAATGTTGAAATTTGAGACAGCATGTTAGATACATATTATATGGGCTGGTTAACCAATTTTCAGTTTCTGGGTACTAAGATGTGATAGAGAAAACAGATCATGCAGAGGTATATATAAAATGTTGCAGTTTGCGACAGCATGTTAGAGAAAATTTTATGGGCTGTTCAACCAATTTTCAGTTTCTAGGTACAAAAATGTGATAGAGAAAACAGATCATGCAGAGGTATATATAAAATGATGCAATTTGCGACAGCATGTTAGAGATAATTTTATGGGCTGTTCAACCGATTTTCAGTTTCTAGGTACAAAAATGTGATAGAGAAAACAGATCATGCTGAGGTATATACAAAATGTTGCAATTTGCGACAACATGTTAGAGACAAATTTCATGGGCTGGCTAAACAATTTTCAGTTTCTGGGTACTAAGATGTGATAGAGAAAACGGATCATGCAGAGGTATATATAAAATGATGCAATTTGCGACAGCATGTTAGAGACAAATTATATGGGCTGGTTAACCAATTTTCAGTTACTGGGTACTAAGATGTGATAGAGAAAACAGATCATGCAGATGTATATATTAAATGTTGCAGTTTGCGACAGCATGTTAGAGAAAATTTTATGGGCTGGTCAAAAAATTTTCAGGTTCAAGGTACAAAAATGTGATATAGAAAACAGATCATGCAGAGGTATATATAAAATGTTGCAATTTGCGACAGCATGTAAGAGACAAATTATATGGGCTGGTTAACCAATTTTCAGTTTCTGGGTACTAAGATGTGATAGAGAAAACAGCTCATGCAGAGGTATATATAAAATGTTGCAATTCAGAAAACATGTTAGAGACAAATTTTATGGGCTGCTTAACCAATTTTCAGTATCTGGGTACTAAGATGTGATAGAGAAAACAGCTCATGCAGAGGTATATATAAAATGTTGCAATTCGGACAACATGTTAGAGACAAATTTTATGGGCTGCTTAACCAATTTTCAGTATCTGGGTACTAAGAAGTGGTAGAGAAAACAGATCATGCAGAGGTATATATAAAATGTTGGAATTGGCGACAGCATGTTAGAAATCAATTTTTGTGGAATAATGGGCTGGTCACCAAATTCTCAGTTTCTAGGTACTAATATGTGATAAAGAAAACACTTCATACAGAGGTATATAGAAAATGTTGCAATTTGCGACAGTATGTTAGAGACACATTTTATGGGCTGGTTAACCAATTTTCAGTTTCTAGGTACTAAAATATAATAGAGAAACAGATCATGCAGAGGTATATATAAAATGTTGGAATTTGCGACAGCATGTTAGAGACACATTTTATGGGCTGGTTAACCAATTTTCAGTTTCTAGGTACCAAAATGTGATAGAGAAAACAGATCATGCGGAGGTATATATAAAATGTTGCAATTTGCGACAGCATGTTAGATACATATTATATGGGCTGGTTAACCAATTTTCAGTTTCTGGGTACTAAGATGTGATAGAGAAAACAGATCATGCAGAGGTATATATAAAATGTTGCAGTTTGCGACAGCATGTTAGAGAAAATTTTATGGGCTGTTCAACCAATTTTCAGTTTCTAGGTACAAAAATGTGATAGAGAAAACAGATCATGCAGAGGTATATATAAAATGATGCAATTTGCGACAGCATGTTAGAGATAATTTTATGGGCTGTTCAACCGATTTTCAGTTTCTAGGTACAAAAATGTGATAGAGAAAACAGATCATGCTGAGGTATATACAAAATGTTGCAATTTGCGACAACATGTTAGAGACAAATTTCATGGGCTGGCTAAACAATTTTCAGTTTCTGGGTACTAAGATGTGATAGAGAAAACGGATCATGCAGAGGTATATATAAAATGATGCAATTTGCGACAGCATGTTAGAGACAAATTTTATGGGCTGGTTAACCAATTTTCAGTTACTGGGTACTAAGATGTGATAGAGAAAACAGATCATGCAGATGTATATATTAAATGTTGCAGTTTGCGACAGCATGTTAGAGAAAATTTTATGGGCTGTTCAACCAATTTCAGTTTCTAGGTACAAAAATGTGATAGAGAAAACAGATCATGCAGAGGTATATATAAAATGTTGCAGTTTGCGACAGCATGTTAGAAAGCAATTTTAGCGGAATAATGGGCCGGTTAACCAATTTTCAGTTTCTGGGTACTAAGATGTGATAGAGAAAACATATCATTCAAAGGTATATATAAAATATTGCAATTTGCGACAACATGTTAGAGACAAAATTTATGGGCTGGTTAACCAATTTTCAGGATCTGGGTACTAAGATGTGATAGAGAAAACACCTCATGCAGAGGAATATATAAAATGTTGGAATTTGCGACAGCATGTTAGAGACAAATTTTATGGGCTGGTTAACCAATTTTCAGTCTCCGGATACTAAGATGTGATAGAGAAAACGGATCATGCATAGGTATATATAAAATGATGCAATTTGCGACAGCATGCTAGAGACAAATTATATGGGCTGGTTAACCAATTTTCAGTTTCTGGGTACTAAGATGTGATAGAGAAAACAGATCATGCAGAGGTATATATAAAATGTTGCAATTTGCGACAGTATGTTCGAAATCAATTTTAGTGGAATAATGGGCTGGTCAACAAATTCTCAGTTTTTAGGTATTAAAATGTGATAGAGAAAACAGATCATGCAGAGGTATATATAAATGTTGCAATTTGCGACAGCATGTTAGAGACACATTGTATGGGCTGGTTAACCAATTTTCAGTTTCTGGGTACTAAGATGTGATAGAGAAAACAGATCATGCAGAGGTATATATTAAATGTTGCAGTTTGCGACAGCATGTTACAGATCAGCATAGCTATATATAAAATGATGCAATTTGCGACAGCATGTTAGAGACAAATTATATGGGCTGGTGAACCAATTCTCAGTTTCTGGGTAATAAGATGTGATAGAGAAAACAGATCATGCAGAGGTATATATTAAATGTTGCAGTTTGCGACAGCATGTTAGAGAAAATTTTATGGGCTGGTTCACATATATTCAGGTTCAAGGTACAAAAATGTAATAGAGAAAACAGATCATGCAGAGGTATATATAAAATGTTGCAATATGCGACAGCATGTAAGAGACAAATGATATGGGCTGGTTAACCAATTTTCAGTATCTGGGTACTAAGATGTGGTAGAGAAAACAGATCATGCAGAGGTATATATAAAATGTTGGAATTTGCGACAGCATGTTAGAGACACATTTTATGGGCTGGTTAACCAATTTTCAGTTTCTAGGTACGAAAATGTGATAGAGAAAACAGATCATGCGGATGTATATATAAAATGTTGCAATTTGCGACAGAATGTTACAGACAAATTTTATGGGCTGGACAACCAATTTTCAGTTTCTGGGTACTAAGATGTGATAGAGAAAACGGATCATGCATAGGTATATATAAAATGATGCAATTTGCGACAGCATGCTAGAGACAAATTATATGGGCTGGTTAACCAATTTTCAGTTTCTGGGTACTAAGATGTGATAGAGAAAACAGATCATGCAGAGGTATATATAAAATGTTGCAATTTGCGACAGTATGTTCGAAATAAATTTTAGTGGAATAATGGGCTGGTCAACAAATTCTCAGTTTTTAGGTATTAAAATGTGATAGAGAAAACAGATCATGCAGAGGTATATATAAATGTTGCAATTTGCGACAGCATGTTAGAGACACATTGTATGGGCTGGTTAACCAATTTTCAGTTTCTGGGTACTAAGATGTGATAGAGAAAACAGATCATGCAGAGGTATATATTAAATGTTGCAGTTTGCGACAGCATGTTAGAGACACATTTTATGGGCTGGTTAACCAATTTTCAGTTTCTAGGTACCAAAATGTGATAGAGAAAACAGATCATGCGGAGGTATATATAAAATGTTGCAATTTGCGACAGCATGTTAGATACATATTATATGGGCTGGTTAACCAATTTTCAGTTTCTGGGTACTAAGATGTGATAGAGAAAACAGATCATGCAGAGGTATATATAAAATGTTGCAGTTTGCGACAGCATGTTAGAGAAAATTTTATGGGCTGTTCAACCAATTTTCAGTTTCTAGGTACAAAAATGTGATAGAGAAAACAGATCATGCAGAGGTATATATAAAATGATGCAATTTGCGACAGCATGTTAGAGATAATTTTATGGGCTGTTCAACCGATTTTCAGTTTCTAGGTACAAAAATGTGATAGAGAAAACAGATCATGCTGAGGTATATACAAAATGTTGCAATTTGCGACAACATGTTAGAGACAAATTTCATGGGCTGGCTAAACAATTTTCAGTTTCTGGGTACTAAGATGTGATAGAGAAAACGGATCATGCAGAGGTATATATAAAATGATGCAATTTGCGACAGCATGTTAGAGACAAATTATATGGGCTGGTTAACCAATGTTCAGTTACTGGGTACTAAGATGTGATAGAGAAAACAGATCATGCAGATGTATATATTAAATGTTGCAGTTTGCGACAGCATGTTAGAGAAAATTTTATGGGCTGTTCAACCAATTTCAGTTTCTAGGTACAAAAATGTGATAGAGAAAACAGATCATGCAGAGGTATATATAAAATGTTGCAGTTTGCGACAGCATGTTAGAAAGCAATTTTAGCGGAATAATGGGCCGGTTAACCAATTTTCAGTTTCTGGGTACTAAGATGTGATAGAGAAAACATATCATTCAAAGGTATATATAAAATATTGCAATTTGCGACAACATGTTAGAGACAAAATTTATGGGCTGGTTAACCAATTTTCAGGATCTGGGTACTAAGATGTGATAGAGAAAACACCTCATGCAGAGGAATATATAAAATGTTGGAATTTGCGACAGCATGTTAGAGACAAATTTTATGGGCTGGTTAACCAATTTTCAGTCTCCGGATACTAAGATGTGATAGAGAAAACGGATCATGCATAGGTATATATAAAATGATGCAATTTGCGACAGCATGCTAGAGACAAATTATATGGGCTGGTTAACCAATTTTCAGTTTCTGGGTACTAAGATGTGATAGAGAAAACAGATCATGCAGAGGTATATATAAAATGTTGCAATTTGCGACAGTATGTTCGAAATCAATTTTAGTGGAATAATGGGTTGGTCAACAAATTCTGTTTTTAGGTATTAAAATGTGATAGAGAAAACAGATCATGCAGAGGTATATATAAATGTTGCAATTTGCGACAGCATGTTAGAGACACATTGTATGGGCTGGTTAACCAATTTTCAGTTTCTGGGTACTAAGATGTGATAGAGAAAACAGATCATGCAGAGGTATATATTAAATGTTGCAGTTTGCGACAGCATGTTACAGATCAGCATAGCTATATATAAAATGATGCAATTTGCGACAGCATGTTAGAGACAAATTATATGGGCTGGTAAACCAATTCTCAGTTTCTGGGTAATAAGATGTGATAGAGAAAACAGATCATGCAGAGGTATATATTAAATGTTGCAGTTTGCGACAGCATGTTAGAGAAAATTTTATGGGCTGGTTCACATATTTTCAGGTTCAAGGTACAAAAATGTAATAGAGAAAACAGATCATGCAGAGGTATATATAAAATGTTGCAATATGCGACAGCATGTAAGAGACAAATGATATGGGCTGGTTAACCAATTTTCAGTATCTGGGTACTAAGATGTGGTAGAGAAAACAGATCATGCAGAGGTATATATAAAATGTTGGAATTTGCGACAGCATGTTAGAGACACATTTTATGGGCTGGTTAACCAATTTTCAGTTTCTAGGTACGAAAATGTGATAGAGAAAACAGATCATGCGGATGTATATATAAAATGTTGCAATTTGCGACAGAATGTTACAGACAAATTTTATGGGCTGGACAACCAATTTTCAGTTTCTGGGTACTAAGATGTGATAGAGAAAACAGATCATGCAGAGGTATATATAAAATGTTGCAATTTGCGACAAGATGTTAGAGACATATTTTATGGGTTGGTTAACCAATTTTCAGGTTCAAGGTAGTAATGTGATAGAGAAAACAGATCATGCAGAGGTATATATAAAATGATGCAATTTGCGACAGCATATTAGAGACAAATTTTATGGGCTGGTCAACTATTTTTCAGTTTCTGGGTACTAAGATGTGATCGAGAAAACGATCATGCAGAGGTATATATAAAATGATGCAATTTCCGACAGCATGTTAGAGACAAATAATATGGGCTGGTGAACCAATTTTCAGTTTCTGGGTACTAAGATGTGATAGAGAAAACAGATCATGCAGAGGTATATATAAAATGTTGCAGTTTGCGACAGCAAGTTTGAGAAAATTTTATGGGCTGTTCAACCAATTTTCAGTTTCTAGGTACAAAAATGTGATAGAGAAAACAGATCATGCAGAGGTATATACAAAATGTTGCAATTTGCGACAGCATGTAAGAGACAAATTATATGGGCTGGTTAACCAATTTTCAGTATCTGGGTACTAAGATGTGGTAGAGAAAACAGATCATGCAGAGGTATATATAAAATGTTGGAATTTGCGATAGCATGTTAGAAATCAACTTTTGTGGAATAATGGGCTGGTCACCAAATTCTCAGTTTCTAGGTACTAATATGTGATAGAGAAAACACTTCATACAGAGGTATATAGAAAATGTTGCAATTTGCGACAGTATGTTAGAGACACATTTTATGGGCTGGTTAAAGAATTTTCAGTTTCTAGGTACTAAAATATAATAGAGAAACAGATCATGCAGAGGTATATATAAAATGTTGCAATTTGCGACAGCATGTTAGAGACACATTTTATGGGCTGGTTAACCAATTTTCAGTTTCTAGGTACCAAAATGTGATAGAGAAAACAGATCATGCGGAGGTATATTAAAATGTTGCAATTTGCGACAGCATGTTAGATACAAATTATATGGGCTGGTTAACCAATTTTCAGTTTCTGGGTACTAAGATGTGATAGAGAAAACAGATCATGCAGAGGTATATATTAAATATTGCAATTTGCGACAGCATGTTAGAGAAAATTTTATGGGCTGTTAAACCGATTTTCAGTTTCTAGGTACCAAAATGTGATAGAGAAAACAGATCATGCAGAGGTATATATAAAATGTTGCAATTTGCGACAACATGTTAGAGACAAATTTCATGGGCTGGCTAAACAATTTTCAGTTTCTGGATACTAAGATGTGATAGAGAAATCGGATCATGCAGAGGTATATATAAAATGATGCAATTTGCGACAGCATGTTAGAGACAAATTATATGGGCTGGTGAACCAATTTTCAGTTTCTGGGTACTAAGATGTGATAGAGAAAAGAGATCATGCAGAGGTATATATTAAATGTTGCAGTTAGCGACAGCATGTTAGAGACAAATTATATGGGCTGGTGAACCAATTTTCAGTTTCTGCGTACTAAGATGTGATAGAGAAAATAGATCAAGCAGCGGTATATATAAAATGTTGGAATTTGCGACAACATGTTAGAGACAAATTTTATGGGCTGGTTAACCAATATTCAGGTTCAAGGTACAAAAATGTGATAGAGAAAACAGATCATGCAGAGGTAAATATAAAATGATGCAATTTGCGACAGCGTGTTAGAGACAAATTTTATGGGCTGGTGAACCAATTTTCAGTTTCTGGGTACTAAGATGTGATTGAGAAAACAGATCTCGCAGAGGTATATATTAAATGTTGCAGTTTGCGACAGCATGTTAGAGAAAATTGTATGGGCTGGTCTACCAATTTTCACGTTCAAGGTACAAAAATGTGATATAGAAAACAGATCATGCAGAGGAATATATAAAATATTGCAATTTGCGACTGCATGTTAGAGACAAATTTTATGGGCTGGTTAACCAATTTTCAGTTTCTAGGTACTAAAATGTGATAGAGAAAACAGATCATGCAGAGGTATATAAAAAATGTTGCAATTTGCGACAGCATGTAAGAGACAAATTATATGGGCTGGTTAACCAATTTTCAGTTTCTAGGTACTAAAATATAACAGAGAAACAGATCATGCAGAGGTATATATAAAATGATGCAATTTGCGACAGCATGTTAGAGACACATTTTATGGGCTGGTTAACCAATTTTCAGTTTCTAGGTACCAAAATGTTATAGAGAAAACAGATCATGCAGAGGTATATAGAAAATGTTGCAATTTGCGACAGTATGTTAGAGACACATTTTATGGGCTGGTTAACCAATTTTCAGTTTCTAGGTACTAAAATATAACAGAGAAACAGATCATGCAGAGGTATATATAAAATGTTGCAGTTTGCGACAGCATGTTAGAGAAAATTTTATGGGCTGTTCAACCGATTTTCAGTTTCTAGGTACAAAAATGTGATAGAGAAAACAGATCATGCAACGGCATATATAAAATGTTGCAATTTGCGACAGCATGTTAGAAACCAATTTTAGCGGAATAATGGGACGGTTAACCAATTTTCAGTTTCTGGGTACTAAGATGTGATAGAGAAAACATATCATTCAAAGGTATATATAAAATATTGCAATTTGCGACAACATGTTAGAGACAAATTTTATGGGCTGGTTAACCAATTTTCAGTCTCTGGGTACTAAGATGTGATACAGAAGAAAGATCATGCAGAGGTATATATAAAATGTTGCAATTTGCGACTGTATGTTCGAAATCAATTTTAGTGGAATAATGGGCTGGTCAACAAATCTCAGTTTCTAGGTATTAAAATGTGATAGAGAAAACAGATCATGCAGAGGTATATATAAATGTTGCAATTTGCGACAGCATGTTAGAGACACATTTAATGGGCTGGTTAACCAATTTTCAGTTTCTGGGTACTAAGATGTGATAGAGAAAACAGATCATGCAGAGGTATATATTAAATGTTGCAGTTTGCGACAGCATGTTACAGACAAATTTTATGGGCTGGTCAACCAATTTTCAGTTTCTGGGTACTAAGATGTGATAGAGAAAATAGATCATGCAGAGGTATATATAAAATATTGCAATTTGCGACAACATGTTAGAGACAAATTTTATGGGCTGGTTAACCAATTTTCAGGTTCAAGGTACAAAAATGTGATAGAGAATACAGATCATGCAGAGGTATATATAAAATGATGCAATTTGCGACAGCATGTTAGAGACAAATTATATGGGCTGGTGAACCAATTCTCAGTTTCTGGGTACTAAGATGTGATAGAGAAAACAGATCACGCAGAGGTATATATTAAATGTTGCAGTTTGCGACAGCATGTTAGAGAAAATGTTATGGGCTGGTCAACCAATTTTCAGGTTCAAGGTACAAAAATGTGATAGAGAAAACAGATCATGCAGAGGTATATATAAAATGTTGCAATTTGCGACAGCATGTAAGAGACAAATGATATGGGCTGGTTAACCAATTTTCAGTTTATGGGTACTAAGATGTGATAGAGAAAACAGCTCATGCAGAGGTATATATAAAATGTTGCAATTCGGACAACATGTTAGAGACAAATTTTATGGGCTGCTTAACCAATTTTCAGTATCTGGGTACTAAGATGTGGTAGAGAAAACAGATCATGCAGAAGTATATATAAAATGTTGGAGTTTGCGACTGCATGTTAGAAATCAATTTTTGCAGAATAAAGGGCTGGTCATCAAATTCTCAGTTTCTAGGTACTAATATGTGATAGAGAAAAATCTTCATACAGAGGTATATAGAAAATGTTGCAATTTGCGACAGTATGTTAGAGACACATTTCATGGGCTGGTTAACCAATTTCCAGTTTCTAGGTACTAAAATATAATAGAGAAACAGATCATGCAGAGGTATATGTAAAATGTTGCAATTTGCGACAGCATGTTAGATACAAATTATATGGGCTGGTTAACCAATTTTCAGTTTCTGGGTACTAAGATGTGATAGAGAAAACAGATCATGCAGAGGTATATATTAAATTTTGCAGTTTGCGACAGCATGTTAGAGAAAATTTTATGGGCTGGTCAACCAATTTTCAGTTTCTAGGTACAAAATGTGATAGAGAAAACAGATCATGCGGAGTTATATATAAAATGATGCAATTTGCGACAGCATTTTAGAGACAAATTATATGGGCTGGTGAAACAATTTTCAGTTTCTGGGTACTAAGATGTGATAGAGAAAATAGATCATGCAGAGGTATATATAAAATGTTGCAATTTGCGACAGCATGTTAGAAACCAATTTTAGCGGAATAATGGGTCGGTTAACCAATTTTCAGTTTCTGGGTACTAAGATGTGATAGAGAAAACATATCATTCAAAGGTATATATAAAATATTGCAATTTGCGACAACATGTTAGAGACAAATTTTATGGGCTGGTTAACCAATTTTCAGGATCTGGGTACTAAGATGTGATAGAGAAAACAGCTCATGCAGAGGAATATATAAAATGTAGGAATTTGCAACAGCATGCTAGAGACTAATTTTATAGGCTGGTTATCCTATTTTCAGTCTCTGGATACTAAGATGTGATAGAGAAAACGGATCATGAAGAGGTACGTATAAAATGTTGCAATTTGTGACAGCATGTTAGAGACAAATATTATGGGCTGGTTAAACAATTTTCATTTTCTGGATACTAAGATGTGATAGAGAAAACGGATCATGCAGAAGTATATATAAGATGATGCTATTTGCGACAACATGTTAGAGACAAATTTTATGGGCTGGTTAACCAATTTTCAGTTTCTGGGTACTAAGATGTGATAGAGAAAACTGCTTATGCAGAGGCATATATAAAATGTTGCAATTTCCGACAACATGTTAGAAATCAATTTTAGTGGAATAATGGGCTGGTCAACATATTCTCAGTTTCTAGGTACTAATATGTGATAGAGAAAACACTTCATGCAGAGATATATATAAAATGTTGCAATTTGCGACAGCATGTTAGAGACAAATTATATGGGCTGGTTAACCAATTTTCAGTTTCTGGGTACTAAGATGTGATAGAGAAAACAGATCATGCAGAGGTATATATAAAATGTTGCAATTTGCAACAGCATGTTATAGATAAATTTTATGGGCTGGTCAACCAATTTTCAGTTTCTGGGTACTAAGATTTGATAGAGAAAACAGATCATGCAGAGGTATATATAAAATGTTGCAATTTGCGACAGAATGTTACAGACAAATTTTATGGGCTGGTTCACCAATTTTCAGTTTCTGGGTACTAATATGTGATAGAGAAAACAGATCATGCAGAGGTATATATAAAATGTTGCAATTTGCAACAGCATGTTAGTGGCAAATTTTATGGGCTGGTTCACCAATTTTCAGTTTCTGGGTACTAAGATGTGATAGAGAAAACAGATCATGCAGAGGTATATATAAAATGTTGCAATTTGCGACAGCATGTTACAGACAAATTTTATGGGCTGGTCAACCAATTTTCAGTTTCTGGGTACTAAGATTTGATAGAGAAAACAGATCATGCAGAGGTATATATAAAATGTTGCAATTTGCAACAGCATGTTAGAGACAAATTTTATGGGCTGGTTAACCAATTTTCAGGTTCAAGGTACTGGGTACTAAGATGTGATAGAGAAAACAGATCATGCAGAGGTATATATAAAATGTTGCAATTGGCGACAGCATGTTAGAGACAAATTATATGGGCTGGTTAACCAATATTCAGTTTCTGGGTACTAAGATGTGATAGAGAAAACAGATCATGCAGAGGTATATATAAAATGTTACAATTTGCGACAGCATGTTAGAGACAAATTATATGGGCTGGTCAACCAATTTTCAGTTTCTAGGTACTAAAATGTGTTAGGGAAAACAGAACATGCAGAGGTATATATAAAATGTTGCAATTTGCGACAGTATGTTCGAAATCAATTTTAGTGGAATAATGGGCTGGTCAACAAATTCTCAGTTTCTAGGTATTAAAATGTGATAGAGAAAACAGATCATGCAGAGGTATATATAAATGTTGCATTTGCGACAGCATGTTAGAGACACATTTTATGGGCTGGTTAACCAATTTTCAGTTTCTGGGTACTAATTGTAAGATGTGATAGAGAAAACAGATCATGCAGAGGTATATATTAAATGTTGCAGTTTGCGACAGCATGTTAGAGACAAATTATATGGGCTGGTTAACCAATTTTCAGTTTCTTGCTACTAAAATGTGATAGAGAAAACAGATCATGCATAGGTATATATAAAATGATGCAATTTGCGACAGCATGTTAGAGACAAATTATATGGGCTGGTCAACCAATTTTCAGTTTCTGGGTACTAAGATGTGATAGAGAAAACAGATCATGCAGAGGTATATATAAAATGTTTCAATTTGCGACAACATGTTAGAGACAAATTTTATGGGCTGGTTAACCAATTTTCAGGTTCAAGGTACAAAAATGTGATAGAGAAAACAGATCATGCAGAGGTATATATAAAATGATGCAATTTTCGACAGCATGTTAGAGACAAATTTTATAGGCTGGTCAACCAATTTTCAGTTTCTGGGTACTAAGATGTGATAGAGGAAACAGATCATGCAGAGGTATATATAAAATGATGCAATTTGCGACAGCATGTTAGAGACAAATTATATGGCCTGGTGAACCAATTCTCAGTTTCTGGGTACTAAGATGTGATAGAGAAAACAGATAATGCAGAGGTATATATTAAATGTTGCAATTTGCGACAGCACGTAAGAGACAAATGATATGGGTTGCTTAACCAATTTTCAGTATCTGGGTACTAAGATGTGGTAGAGAAAACAGATCATGCAGAGGTATATATAAAATGTTGGAATTTGCGACAGCATGTTAGAAATCAAGTTTTGCGGAATAATGGGCTGGTCACCAAATTCTCAGTTTCTAGGTACTAATATGTGATAGAGGAAACACTTCATACAGAGGTATATAGAAAATGTTGCAATTTGCGACAGTATGTTAGAGACACATTTTATGGGCTGGTTAACCAATTTCAAGTTTCTAGGTACTAAAATATAATAGAGAAACAGATCATGCAGAGGTATATATAAAATGTTGCAATTTGCGACAGCATGTTAGAGACACATTTTATGGGCTGGTTAACCAATTTTCAGTTTCTAGGTACAAAAATGTGAAAGAGAAAACAGATCATGCAGGGGTATATAGAAAATGTTACAATTTGCGACATCATGGTAGAAACCAATTTTAGCGGAATAATGGGTCAGTTAACCAATTTTCAGTTTCTGGGTACTAAGATGTGATAGAGAAAACATATCATTCAAAGGTATATATAAAATATTGCAATTTGCGACAACATGTTAGAGACAAATTTTATGGACTGGTTAACCAATTTTCAGTTTCTGGGTACTAAGATGTGATAGAGAAAACAGCTCATGCAGAGGAATATATAAAATGTTGGAATTTGCGACAGCATGCCAGAGACTAATTTTATAGGCTGGTTATCCTATTTTCAGTCTCTGGATACTAAGATATGATAGAGAAAACGGATCATGCAGAGGTATATATAAAATGATGCAATTTGAGACAGCATGCTAGAGAGAAATTATATGGGCTGGTTAACCAATTTTCAGTTTCTGGGTACTAAGATGTGATAGAGAAAACAGCTCATGCAGAGGCATATATAAAATGTTGCAATTTGCGACAACATGTTAGAGACAAATTTTATGGGCTGTTTAACAAATTTTCAGTATCTGGGTACTAAGATGTGATAGAGAAAACATATCATTCGGAGGTATGTATAAAATGTTGCAATTTGCGACAGCATGTTAGAAATCAATTTTAGTGGAATAATGGGCTGGTCAACATATTCTCAGTTTCCAGGTACTAATATGTGATAGAGAAAACACTTCATACAGAGGTATATAGAAAACGTTGCAATTTGCGACAGCATGTTAGAGACAAATTATATGGGCTGGTTAACCAATTTTCAGATTCTGGGTACTAAGATGTGATAGAGAAAACAGATCATGCAGAGGAATATATAAAATGTAGGAATTTGCAACAGCATGCTAGAGACTAATTTTATGGGCTGGTTAAACAATTTTCATTTTCTGGATACTAAGATGTGATAGAGAAAACGGATCATGCAGAAGTATATATAAGATGATGCTATTTGCGACAACATGTTAGAGACAAATTTTATGGGCTGGTTAACCAATTTTCAGTTTCTGGGTACTAAGATGTGGTAGAGAAAACAGCTCATGCAGAGGAATATATAAAATGTTGGAATTTGCGACAGCATGTTAGAGACAAATTTTATTGGTTGGTTAACCATTTTTCTGTTTCTGGGTACTAAGATGTGATAGAGAAAACAGATCATGCACAGGTATATATTAAATGTTGCAATTTGAGACAGCATGTTAGAGACAAATTTTATGGGTTGGTCAACCAATTTTCAGTTTGTAGGTACTAAAATGTGATAGAGAAAACAGATCATGCAGAGGTATATATAAAATGATGCAATTTGAGACAGCATGCTAGAGAGAAATTATATGGGCTGGTTAACCAATTTTAGGTTTCTGGGTACTAAGATGTGATAGAGAAAACAGATCATGCAGAGGTATATATAAAATGTTGCAATTTGCGACAGCATGTTAGAGACAAATTTTATTGGTTGGTTAACCATTTTTCTGTTTCTGGGTACTAAGACGTGATAGAGAAAACAGATCATGCACAGGTATATATAAAATGTTGCAATTTGAGACAGCATGTTAGAGACAAATTTTATGGGTTGGTCAACCAATTTTCAGTTTCTAGGTACTAAAATGTGATAGAGAAAACAGATCATGCAGAGGTATATATAAAATGTTGCAATTTGCGACAGTATGTTAGAGACAAATTATATGGGCTGGTTAACCAATTTTCAGTTTCTGGGTAGTAAGATGTGATAGAGAAAACAGATCATGCAGAGGTATATATAAAATGTTGCAATTTGCGACAGCATGTTAGAGATAAATTTTATGGGCTGGTGAACCAATTTTCAGTTTCTGGGTACTAAAATGTGATAGAGAAACAGATCATGCAGAGGTATATATAAAATGTTGCAATTTGCGACAGCATGTCAGAGATAAATTTTATGGGCTGGTGAACCAATTTTCAGTTTCTGGGTACTAAGATGTGATAGAGAAAACAGATCATGCAGAGGTATATATAAAATGTTGCAATTTGCGACAGCATGTTGGAGACAAATTATATGGGCTGGTCAACCAATTTTCTGTTTCTGGGTACTAAGATCTGATAGAGAAAACAGATCATGCAGAGGTATATATAAAATGTTGCAATTTGCGACTGCATGTTAGAGACAAATTTTATGGGCTGGTTAACCAATTTTCAGTTTCTAGGTACTAAAATGTGATAGAGAAAACAGATCATGCAGAGGTATATATAAAATGTTGCAATTTGCGACAGCATGTTAGAGACAAATTATATGGGCTGGTTAACCAATTTTCTGTTTCTGGGTACTAAGATGTCATAGAGAAAACAGATCATGCAGAGGTATATATAAAATGTTGCAATTTGCGACAGCAGGTTAGAGACAAATTTTATGGGCTGGTCAACCAATTTTCTGTTTCTGGGTACTAAGATGTGATAGAGAAAAGGTATAATGTGGAGGTAAACATGAAATGCTGCAATTTGCGACACCCTGTTAGAGGCAGATTTTAGTGGAATAATGGACTGGTCAACCAATTTTCGGTATCTGGGTATATATAAAATGTGTCAAATTGCGATACAAATTCAGAAGAAAAAATTAATGAAATTATAGGCTGGTCATGTCAAATTCTGTTTCGGAGTACTTCGGGGAAATAGGGAAAATCCAGAATTTGGAGGTTTATACAAAATGTTGCTTTTTGCGACACTGCGTTGAAAGCCCATTGTAATGAGATATAATGCTGGTCAACCAAACTTCATTTTCTGATTACTAAAAGGAGATAGAGAAATTGGAGAATTTGGATAAAAGCTTTTAAATTGCATTTCATAATACTATTTGAAGATATTTGTAATATATAATTTGTTGTATTTCCTGATTTTGAAATGATTAAGGTTTGTTATGATTTAGTTTGAAAATTCTATAGATGTATATAATTTATTGCGTTTCTTGACCCGGCTTTACTAGCTACATTTTTACAAGGAAATGCTGGTTAAAACGTTTGGAGTTTCGTCCTGCTTAAGTCATTGGAAAATGAAAAAACTTGAGGTATATATAAAATGTTGCCTTTTGTGACACCGCTTGGAAATGTTTATCATATCTCTTTCAGTGTTGGTCAGCAGCAAATTATAAGAAGATGAAGATATATGTCAATATTTGCCTTTTGCGACTTTTGGCTATAGGCAAGTTCAGCATACTTTTCCTATAGTATGACATATGCACTCATATATATTTCCAAGGTCTGAGGCCGTGTTACAACTCATTTTCACCTTTCATCTAGTTCCATATCTCACCACATCCCTTTTTTGGCGCTAGCATCAGGTATATACGATTTGTTTGCCAAGTCTACATTCGAAACGACTCGACACACATGTGCTTTACTTGTTTATACCAGAATAACAGTATCGATACAACAGTCTACAATGATTTACGATCTCTCAAGAAAACAAATGAATAACGATATGAATAAATTGCTTTCCTCAACAAATAATGATGTTTTAATGGAGATATTTCACTAAAACCGAATCGGTTACAACTCATTTCCACCTTTCATCTAGTTCCATATCTCACCACATCCCTTTTTTGGCGCTAGCATCAGGTATATACGATTTGTTTGCCAAGTCTACATTCGAAACGACTCGACACACATGTGCTTTACTTGTTTATACCAGAATAACAGTATCGATACAACAGTCTACAATGATTTACGATCTCTCACGAAAACAAATGAATAACGATATGAATAAATTGCTTTCCTCAACAAATAATGATGTTTTAATGGAGATATTTCACCAAAACCGAATCGGTATTGTCCAAAAACTAATCAGCTCTCTGTGCTCATACCAAATGATGTATATAAGTATGAATTTGGTAATGATATGGCAAGTACTTTTGCAGTTAGAGCGCCCACAATCACATACATACACATATACACACAGACATTATTCCGAAGATAGTCTAAACGTGTTCTAGGGACCTCAAAACGTGTATTTCTGTTGAAATCTCGAAGTCGATTTTTTTCATGAATACAATACTTTCCCATTACTACATATATAGAGAAAGTAAAAAACAAGTAAAGAAAGCTGCTAGATTTTTCTATGGATAAAAATGTCGATGCGCAATTAAAATTAACCTTGGCAGCGTACACAATGCTATCAACAATTAGAAAATTTTACCATAGCAGTGGAAACAATGGTATCACTTACAATTAGTGACATATCTCTTAAACTATCGACTTTATGAAAATATTTTTCAAACTAAATTTGTGGAAAATTACATTATCTACAACTTTTATGACTGCAACTACATATTTATGCTACAAATGAGTCTGAAAGGAGATATTTGGAGAAAAACGACGAGAATAAACATCCATATCCGGTGCATCAGTTTCAGCCTAAACCTTTTCAAAACTTCATTTGCTAATAAGTATCTTAAGTATAAAGTTTTCTGCTGATTTGATAATTATTTTTTGAGTTAGATCGCCTATAAAATTCCTATCACATGCAAACACAGACACATCATCGAGAAAATAGTCAAAATGTGTCCTAGGGACCTCAAAACATGTATTTCTGTTGAAATCTTGAAACCAATTTTTTTTTCATGAAAACAATACTTTCTCTATAGTATGTATATGGAGATAGTTTATATCTAATTTGGAATGTTACCACTAAAATTTGTGTTTTCAGCAGTTGCAATACACAATTGTGGAAGCTTCTTGAACTCGGGGTTTGTATTAAATAAAATATTTCGCACACCCTTTTTAAATGCCTCCTAAAACTCCAACATATTTTAAAGGTAATATGTAAAAGGAAATGGGTTGTGCTAACCTTAACCCAGAAACTTGATATAATAAAACCTTTAGAGAAAAGTGAGAACTGCAATGTTTCAATGAAAGAGTTCAATGTCGTTTCTTCCACTATTTATAACATTAAGGCACAGAAATCACAGTTAATAAAATTCGTTATGTCTCCTGAGACACCTAGAAGAGTTGAATATCGGTGCACTCTTCATGAGCTGAAACTTGAGCAATTGGATAATAATAATAATTTATTCATCCTGGGATTTGTACATACAAATATAGGACAAGTCAAGAAAGAGAAAAAAAAGAAAACATTTAACATGTACATTAATGGATTACATTATTAATTGGCAAACTCAGCAATGGAGTAAAAACATCTGTCTAACAGAAAGTTCTTCAGCAATCTCTTTAATTTAGGTATGCTGGTCACTTTTTTAACAGAAGGAGGGAGCTTATTGAAAAGTTTACAATCCATATATATAAAGGACTATGTAACCATAAAATTGGTTTATCAGCCGCTTCAAGCCAATAGTTTGGATTTGGCGCGGCGGCTGATTTCGAAAGCCGGCTTACTCCGGAAGTGAAAGGGGAAGTGAGAAGGGAGCAGAGGGGAAGTAAAGAAAGGATCGCGGAGGAGAGGAGAAAAGAAGACGGAGCACACAATCGGTCGGGAAGTCGAGGCGTCGCGACGTTGAGTACGAGGTCGACCTGAAGCGTGCGTCCCGAGAGGTTGGCGGCCAAGGAGACCGGCGGGAACAAAGAGGAAGGGAGGAGGCGTGGAGGAAGCCTTGACAAGCTCATCAATATAGACGATCTCATTACACTTATACTTATTGTGACGGAGTTGTCGCTTTGTGTTTTTGTTATTGTATTCTGGGGTGTTTGCTCATTTAAAAAAAAAATTAGAAACTTAAATGGTCTTTTTCAATCCTGCGCGAACGGGAAATGTTACAACTATTACCATACATTGATAAGTTATGCAAGGTTGCAGTCAAGTCCTTTTTTCTTCTAGTATTATGATTATGAACATCCATGTTACACTTAATCCATATATATATTTCTCTTACTCTGTCTGCAACAACTTCATTTTTCACTCAATAGATGGTAATACTAACTAATCATTAATGTTCTTTGTATGTAAGACATTCAACAGCATAAGTATTAAAGAATTTACTACAAGCATATACTAAACTATAATTACTGCTTCATAATAGTTATATTATTATGTATGATTACAAAATCGGAAACTTTATGTGATATTATTAATATTAACCAAAATATAAAGTTAATGCGCTTCTATACGTGTTTTTGAAATTAAGACATCCAAATGCATTCAAAATTATGTTAAGACATTTACTCAGTTATATTAACCGTAACAAATGAAGAGTATCTTGATCTCAATAATCAAATACTTAGCCAGGCTTACGGAAATTTCACCGACCACAATTCACAGAAAGACAATTCACCGACCACAGTTCACCGATTCACAATTCACCGAAACCACGATTCACCGAATCGCAATTCACCGAATCATAATTCACCGAAAGGTAAATTCACCGACCCACAATTGATCGAATGTAGTATTCATCGAAATTTCCAATTCACCTTATGAATATGGGGAAGAGCAGAAGTAATACAAACGAAATGTTGGCAACAATGACACGTAACAATAAACCTTTAACGTTTAAGGAGGAGTCGGTCTGGGGAGGAAAGAAGGAAGATGAAATAATATAGCAAAATGAAATACTAGATCATGGATTTCATTCGATTGCAAATAACTGGTACATGAATAATAAATAAATTATGATCACAGGAGTAGGGGGAAGGTTAACCATTAAAAAACGTAATACTGGCACCATGAATGTGAATCGATTACAAATAACTCGTAGATGAATAATTAACAATAAATAAACAAATTACGCACTCAAGGCTTATGGTATAGGAAGCAGAGGAGGAAAGTTAAACATTAAGGAACGTAGTACTAGCACCATGGTTGTCAATTGATTGCAAATAACTCGCAGATGAATAATTAACAATAAATAAACAAATCACTCACTCAAGGCTTATGGTAGGAGGAGGAGAGGGGGAAGGTTAAACATTTAAAGCGGAAGACTAGCACCATGCATGTCATCCGATTGCAAATAACTCAAAGATGAATAATTAACAATAAATAAACAAATCACTCACTCAAGGCTTATGGTAGGAGGAGGAGAGGGGGAAGGTTAAACATTTAAAGCGGAAGACTAGCACCATGCATGTCATCCGATTGCAAATAACTCAAAGATGAATAATTAACAATAAATAAACAAATCACTCACTCAAGGCTTATGGTAGGAGGAGGAGAGGGGGAAGGTTAAACATTTAAAGCGGAAGACTAGCACCATGCATGTCATCCGATTGCAAATAACTCAAAGATGAATAATTAACAATAAATAAACAAATGGGCTTATGGTAGGGGGAGGAGAGGGAGAAGGTTAAACATTAAAAATAGAAATATTGGCACCATGGGTGTAATTCAATTGCAAGTAACTCATAGATGAATAATTAACAATAACTAAACAAATATCGCACTCAAGGCTTATGGTAGGGGAAGGAGAGGATGAAAGTTAAACATTAAAGAACCTAATACTAGCACCATGGGTGTCATTCGATTGAAAATAACTCGTAGATGAATAATAAACAACAAATAAACAAATTACGCACTCAAGGCTTATGGTAGGGGAAGGAGAGGGGGAAAGTTAAACATTAAGGAATGTAATACTAGCACCATGGGTGTTATTCGATTGGAAATAACTCATAGTTGAATAATTAACAATAAATAAACAAAGACTCACTCAAGGCTTATGGTAGGGGAAGGAGAGGAGGAAAGTTCAACATTACAAAACGTAATACTAGCACCGTGGGTGTCATTCGATTGCAAATAACTCGTAGATGTATAATTAACAATAAATAAACAAATGACTCAATCAAGGCTTATGGTAGGGGGAGGAGAGGGGGAAGGTTAAACATTAAAAAAAGAAATATTGGCACCATGGGTGTCATTCGATTGAAAATAACTCGGAGATGAATAATAAATAAACAACTGACGCACTCAACGCTGATGGAAGGGGGAGGGGGGTTAGCGGAACTTGCTAGTTTTTATCGAAAAAGTTGATTCAAAGCCAATGTTCAATCATGGACATCATGGGCGTCGGTAGAAAATTTTTCAGGGATGGGCAAACCACAAAAATGGAAATTACCAACGGCGGACGTAATTTTTCCCAACCCGGCAAAATTTTACTTAACCGCCCCCCGACTGATCACAAATCCTCACCACTGAATCACTATGAATTATATTATCACAGTGTTGAATATCCTCTTGAAATTAAGTCAAATTATATTTTAAATGGCTAATTTATTTCCCTTAAAGCAATTTAGAATCAGATCTCGGAATGAGCCGGAACGCACCCGTACGCCGCGGCGTACGGGTGCGTTCCGTAGCGGCGCGCCGTTCTCTTTCGACAGACACTTAGAAATACCGTCCCTTATAACAAGCGTCCCGTTTCAAAAAAATTTCCGTTCCACAACCAATACAAGCGTTCCGTTTCGTAACATATTCCATTTCGAGCACTGGTTAAAATCCACTCCGACCTGATTAACACTTTGACACAAATCCCCTATCTCCCTACACCCGATCTTTCTTCCCCTCACTTTCCTCTTCCCGTCTACATCTCGGTGATATTCAACCCTTTTGATCAGCGTGCCCCTTGGAAAACTTTTAAGATGTGCATACCCACTGGTATTATCACTTAATACGAACAATTCCACAGAAAATCTTTAAATGATTAGAATTAATTTTGGTCGACTAAATTTGTATTCACTGCACCTAATCGTAAAGGTTATGAAAAATGAATCTATTGAGTATCCTGAAAAAACCTTCCGTATTTCCGGTTGAATACCAATATTTATCTCCATCCTCCCTCTACATCTCTTTCGAGCGCATATAGACACCGCATTGACACTTTTGCATTACACACGTGAAATGATACAACAATTGGCATGGTTAGTTAAAAACGCGGAATTACGCCCAAATTGGAGCGAATCCGAATAGAAGGATAAATTGACTTTCAAATTAACCCCTCAAGCGCGGAGGACATTTAACTATAATACGTCACGCAGGTCGGAAGAGATTTAGGGAAATTCGCAGTTTTTGAGCGAAACCATATAAAAATTCGTACCTTATTAGATATTTATGGAATTTGACTGAAATTTTTTGAGGTTTTACGTAAAACTATGCATATTTACCTATGTTTTTCACACCATCTTAGTTATTATTATTCGCGTGAAATACGCCTATGAATTCTTTCACTCAATCACGGAAGCCATTTACTCAGTTTTTCTTTATTCAAAGTTTACGGAGTACTTCACATCTACTGTTTTATCTTGGATTTCAACTTCTTCCCCGTAAGTTTTTCAGAAAAAAAAACCTTCAAATAAGGATTCTTACCCCTCAGCGCCGTCCTGTGTACTGGGTACGCCGCGGAGATTGCTAGCTTTCTTTATTTTTTTGACACAGTAAATTTTCTTAAATATGGGTAACCATAATTTTAAAAGAGGAACCTTTGGCCTACCTATTCAAAACTATTGCCATGGTCTTGTTTACATTATCTGAGACAAGGGGCGAATGAAACACAGTATCCTTCCCCGTGTATACAAGAAATGACCATAAGTAGCCAGTCAAATCACAGAGCTCGAAGGTCTTGATTCCGAACTTGGAGATGTCTGATAGCAGACAAATGGGGCCTATATCCTCTTCTTACACCTCACAGTTGCTTTCGTGCAAAGATTTCGTTGAATAGGAGCTTTTTTAGAAGCCAAAATTCCCCAATTCTCCTATCTACGTGAAAATTTAATGACAAAACTTAACGTATAATAAAAGTAAAAAGAAGGAGAGTAAAAATTACAGAATTAAGCACAATAGGAAGGCCAAAGGTTCCTCTTTTAAAATATATAAAGGTTATCCATATCTAAGAAAATTTACTGTGTCAAAAAAGTAAAGAAAGCTAGCGACCTCCGCGACGTTCCCAGTACGCATGACGACGCTGACGGGTTAAGAAATGTTCCTTTTTCTTTAAAATATTCTTGGTCTGTAGAATGCATGTCAAATTTTCCAATTTTCATTTGCAATACGAACAAGGGTTGCTGAGCGGAATTTTAAATATTACACATTATCTTACGAGAAATGAAAATAATTCCTAGAGGTCGATCTCGCGACATTTTTCGAGATATATTACGCCGTTACCTTCATATATCCCATTTAAACATCCTGCCAAATTTTCGATCCTCTGTGTACACCATTGTCCTAATTGTCCTAATTTCTCTACAGTGTGAAACACGGACCAAACAAACAACCAGTCAAAGGACAAACCAATTAATACTGCCTTTTATTATAATTGGAATCTTGCACATGGGCAGACGGACGAATACAGTGAAAATAGAAGTTTAAAAAATAACACGAAATAAATCCAAAATCTAAGAAATTGGAATTACAAAGTGGTCATAGGGTAAGTATGTATGTACTTCGATTTTCCAAGACGCAAACATAAATGAACAGAGAATGATAACTCTACTAAAATTCGAAACAACAATGCAAGCTTCATTTATGACGTTCAATAATCATAATAAAATTCGATGTATAATTTGTACATCGAGAAGAATACCTTAATGGTTTATGTCTCAGATCCGGGGCCATGTTTTGGAAGACTACCTGCTCTTCCATTTCGACGCTCATTAGAGAGGATTAGCGACCCTCACTAGGACTCGGTGTAGTCTATCCTCACAGCGGGTGGTGAAATTCCCGATCTATCAATGCAAAATTGCAATACTTTTTGTAAATAAGACGATTGAAAGTTACATCATTGCATTGCGGTGAAAATCCTGATTATTGGCGTTTTTTAAACGAAATTCTAAGATACATATTAACGGAATTAGTATTCTTTTCACGATTACAATACTATCTCTATACATACGATATACTACATATATGTATAGGAAAGTAAAAAATCAATTCATAATTTCATTACGTTACGTATAACGTTTTTTTTAGCACTTTGCTGTACGAGCATACGAACTTATACATGACGCACTTGGTCGATTCGTGAATGTGAGTCTGATTTTTTTGGGGTTTTGCTTCGCCCCCTGGATTCTCCACTGCTTTCTGTATGAGAAAGTTTGTACAATGTACATTATACCGATTTTTTCATTTTGTACAGCAGTGAGCTCTTGGAAATCTGGTCACTTAAATTCACTATTAAAAACAGTTTTTAATTTCCTTTCATGTTCCTAAGAATCCGCTAGGAACAAAAATTTCTCTACCATACCATTATTTTCGTCTCAAGCTCAGGGGCAGTCGAATTTACAGCCCCTGTTACCACAAGGGGAAACAAAAGAGAGGGATGGGGGAGGAAGGCGAAGGATGTAAGAGGGCTGGGGAAAGAGCCCGTGGGAAGTGTAACGAAGCCCGATGCGGTGGAAATAAGAAAACCCAAGTGGCGCCTTTTATTATCGGTCGCCGGGGTAGGTAGAAACTGGAGGCTTGCACTGATACCGACTTTCGTGTTTGCATCTAAACTTTAGCCTCGCCATATTTTTTCATATTCGACGGATATGAATATGTTGTCTTTTTTCAACGACAATGAGTTATGACTAACGCAATTTGGGCGAATACGAGACCAACGCATTTGTCGCACCCAGTGATGTGCCGCCCTAAGGCGGTGTCTTACCTGCTTACCGCGCCTATTGACGGCCCTGGTGGTATCAATAAATAAGGTATTTGTTACAATAAAGTGACGTTTCAATGGCAAGAATTCTCGCCACTCATACGCAATGTTACAAGTTTTTTTGCATGTCCAGTTTTTTCACGTTTTAAAATAATATCTAATATATTATTTAGATTTTTACACATTTCCAGGGGGAGCAGCTGCCCCCCCTCCTTACCCTCCTCCATGCCGAAGTCATTGATGGACAACGTTGCCTATTCACGAGTTTCATGCTTACAAAACATAAAAGTTAACATTTCTGAAAGGAGTAGTTACACAAGAAATGATGCTGGACTTGGCGAAAGTGATACGGTCGTAGATCAAATTATCGTTATATTTGAATGCCAAACACTTGGAAGCGGTTTGTATACAAACAAATTTGGTTGGTAATTAACTAATAATGAAAATATTACATTTGACGATTCAATCATGTTTAAAAATGTTTAAAATTTCAGAACAATAGAAAACTATTAACGGTAAAACCACAGGTGATTTTCGTTCCAACTGATTGTGAGGTGAAAATTCACTTAAAAGAAAAGAACGTTCTCTTTTTTACAATAATGTTTTAATTATTTTTCTTAACTATATGGCCACCTTATGGTATATCGTCAACTCGTCGTAGTCAATTCGTCGTGCGTCAAGTAGTCGCAAGACAACTCGTCGCACGTCAATTCGTCGCATGACAAACTCGTCGCAGGACAAACTCGTCGCGCACTGCCCCATAAGGAAAGCCCGTAAATCAGTGTAGGGGTTTTTAAGTTTGCTTTTTAAATTATTTCCCGTCAAGTTTCGAACTCGTCATTTAAATTATCATAAAGATTTAGCGTAAATTATTAGTTATTATCGGAAAAAGTTGAATCAAAGCCAGCGTTCAATCATGGAGAACGTTACCTATTCACGAATTTCATGCTTACAAAACATAAAAGTAAACATTTCAGAAAGGCATAATTACACAAGAAATTAAGCTGGGTTTGGCGAAAGTGTTACGATAGGAAATGAAATTATCGTTATATTTGAATGCTACACACTTGGAAGCGGATTGTTTACAAATAAATTTGGTCAATTGTTAAGAAAAGCTAAGTGAAAAAGTATTCTTTATAGGTGGTTTCCAGTTTTTAGTAGAATAAAATGTTTTCGTATATTCTGCATACGCCCTAGAACTGACAGCGAAACTAAATTCACAAAATCCGTTGAAATTCAACGGGCACTTACACTTCTTTAAACATTAAACGTCATATCTCAGCTTCTATTACTCAAAAATGAACAATTATTTTTATCGTCATATAGCCTATGTTACCCGCGGGTAAAAATGATAGATCTATGCGAAGTGTGGTCACGATATCTTCAAAGGTGTGGAAATCACAATTTGTGGAAAGTCTACGTCTAATTATTTACGTTACTGACGCAGTTTTAAAAACTGTTTGCTTATGGAGAACTCTATTCAACATGAAAATATCATTAAAACTATTTATTATTAATACTAGGACTGCAAGCATTTTTAAAATTTAGAATTTTTGCAATTTCGTATTTTTCCAAACGGTTTTATCCAAAAACATATAACCGTTACAAATTTCAAGCTCAGCTGAAAGTGCCTTATAATTTTTCTCCTCGTATGGGACAATATTATCATTAGAAACCTTTTATTAGTAATACTTCAAGAAATCAGCATATATTTGGTTTCCGTGTAGACAAAGCAAAATTTAAAAATCTGTACAACATACATTGTACAAACTTTCTCATATATGGGTACTGATGCGTCGTTTTGTTATCTTTAGAAAATTAAAATCGTATGATCCTGTTTTTAGAAAATCGAATTTTTGTTCAAGTTGCCCAAGAATAAACTAGCCTTATGTTCATTCAGTGAGAAAAATGAAATACGTAGTATTATTGTAGATGTATACTCAAGTAACTACGAAATTTGATCAAAATCGTTAGAGCCGTTTTTAAGAAAATCGAATTGTTGTTAAAGTTGTCAATAATAAACTAGCCTTATATACATTTTTTGTGAAATATGAACTATACGTTATTATTGAAGACGTAAACACAAGTAACTGTACGAAATCTGATCAAAATCTTTAGAGTCGTTTTTGAGAAAATCGAATTGTTGTTAAAAATGTGTAGAATAAACTACTCTTAATTATTGATCAATGTCAACCATTTATAAGTATACTCTGCTCAGTATGATAAAATGCCTAAGTACGAGATTTCATCCATTTTCGTTCGACCGTCTAGGCTCCAGAGCCAGTAACAGACAGACGGCATGCCGCGGCATTGCGAAAACCCCTTTTTCGGATTCAGCGACACCTAAAACGTGTATTTCCGTAAAAATCTCGAGGTCGAATTTTTTCGCGAAAACAATACTTTCTCGATACTTCGTATGAGAAAGTAAAAACGATATTACCTACGTTAAATGTTTTCCCATTTTTAATACATTGGATTCAAATCCGGCGGCAATGGGAGTTGTCATGGTTGCTGTTAATTGGTATTGTCATAAAACTAAGAACATCGCGTATTTTTCTGATTCTAAATGTATTTTTACGATAATTCGATCAGGATTCGGATTCTGAACTATTAAGTCTCAAGTTCGAACTATTTCTAAGTAATATTAAAATTCAAATGAAAAAGAAGCTGCAGTCACCCCCATGTTATTCAAATGGGGAAAATTAAAAAAGAGAATATTAAAAAAAAATTAGAATGATCAATCAAATCGGTTTAAAACCCGACTACACCACTTAACTCTTTATTCCGGTTAAAATGATACCTTTTTCTTGCTTCTAAGTGCTGTAATTGCTGATTTATAGAAAAACACACACACAAACATTTTTCTTTATAGATATCTATAGACTATAGATAGACTAGAGATAGGTAGATAGATGCAATTTACTATTTAACCACTAGCAAAATTGCCCGGCGTTGCTATGATATTTGGCACTTTCCAATGTTAAAAACCTAAAATAAATACCTTTTTTCGTGATTAAATACTACATTTTACCGGAAATCGGCTTTGATGGGATTTATGTCTTTTAGAAAAATAAAGTTGATTTTTTCAGATTAATATGCTTTTATCTCGAGTTCGTATATTCACTTTAAGAAATATAAATTTGCAAAAGCATAAAATTTTGCGAGTCAAGCAATCGATTTTTACTTGTTATCTTATGGAAAAATGTCAATGCCCTTTAATGGCAGCACTGACTAATCCCGAATGACCAAACCTTTACCATTCACTAATAATGAAATCGCAATAAAATTTATTTTATAATCACTATAATTGTTATTTACATAATATATGTATCTTGCAGTATACAGTTTACAAGTGAAGTTCAAGTTTCCTGCTGTAAATAAGTCTATCGCGGAACCCTTGGATTTCCTCGGGTCACAGTTTGAAGACCTTTGTCGTAGAAAGCGTCGAAAGATTCTTCCAGGGATAAGTACATGAAGGAGCGCGTCCCACGTCATGAGGCAAAAGGAACGGTTAATGACCTTCTAGTTGGCCTTCCTCCACACCCTAACCACGCGGGGGGAGGGGGGATACACTTCGAGGTTGAAAGGGTAGAAAGTGGAGCTTCCAATGGCATATGGTCAGAATCGAAAACGTTCCCTCCCGCTGAAACAGAAACCTCAACGGAAAGGAAAAGATTTAAAATAGCCTACTCACGGGTAACACTAATTTTTATTGAAGACAGAAACCAAATATTGACCGAATTAGCGGAAAAATGCGTTTAGAACAAGGGTCTCAAATTCGCGGCTCGCACGTGGTCCGCTTGTTTATTTTATGCGGCCTTCTCACTGGTCTTATTCTAATTGTATAATTCTGCCCGGCTCATTGTCGAACAATTTTTCCAATTTAAAAATATTTTTAGTCCTTTTGAAGTGTAAGTTTTTCATTTTTGGCCCGCGAACGATTTGCATTAGAGAACTCTGGTTTACAAACAGAAAAAGACGTGATTTTATGTTTTATTACAACACCAAATATAAATTAACATGACAACTCCCATTGCAGCCGAAGTTGAATCCAATGCATTTAAATGAGAAAACATTTACCGTTAGTAATATCATCTTTCAATTTCTGTGTGCGTTTTAGCTTTCTTTACATGGCAACCAAATAATTGTTTATATCTATCATATATAAAAGCTTCTTACATAAGATATGGGAGAATACAAATTATGAGGCACTTTCCGAGTGCCAGAGGAGGGAGAAAAGTTCGAGTTGAGCAAGTTGGATGGAAAGAAACGGCTCATATCTCCTTACAGGTGACAGGATGTCTGGACACTTTTCTGTAGTAACGATTATTTTCATGAAGCAAATGAGTTATTGCTATCGTTAGTTACGGCATTAACAAAGTTTTCTGCAGCACTGCACATGAAAATATTAGCAATGAATTTTTCAAGACTTGCATGATTGATTAGGGATTATGAATAACTTCATGTGTGCAGAGGAAAGCAGACACCTAGAAATGCCTCGATGGGCACCATGTTGAGAACCTCTGCTCTGGAAGCATTTGCAGTGGAGTATTAAAAATCAGTGAAACAGTGTGTGTGTGTGTGTGTATGTGTATACAGGCGACTCCTGAGATTCGACAGGGATGCATTTCTGAAAACGTGGTCGAATCTTGAATTGTCAAATGTTGAACGCTGTTTTCCATAGACTTGCATGTTAGAATCCAGGGATACGTTCCCGCATCTCGGGAAAAAATTATTAAGTCTCCCCGCACGTTATATAAAGATAAAATAACATTACTAATATGTTAATACAACAATATTAAATTATGAATAAATTAAATAATAAATATTTTAAATGTATAACTTATTTTTTGCACTAAAAAGGAAAAAAAATTTCTGTTTCTATGATTATTTTACGTAATTTAAAAATCTAAATAAAATCAAATCCACCTAATCCATTCCCATGTTATTTAAATGGAGGAATGAGTAGTATTAGAAATTTTAAAGCGTGTTGAGAAAGGTGAAAGCCATACTGAAATTGCACGATCGTTGGGAATGTGTCATTCAACATTCCTAGGAGCGCTGTTGTGATTCCTAAAATGGAAAAACTTTTAAAACTTTGGGTAGATGATCAGTGTCAGAAACACATT
Organism: Uropetala carovei; assembly: GCA_036926305.1. Lineage (NCBI taxonomy): Eukaryota > Metazoa > Arthropoda > Insecta > Odonata > Petaluridae > Uropetala > Uropetala carovei. The sequence goes on from JAXCHB010000149.1 coordinate 1,915,223, forward strand.
CCTATTAGTGAGACTTAAATGAGCATCACAGAACTTGAGAGGATAGTGGCGAAACTCCTCTCTAAGGTTGCAGATTTGGATACTGCTCGGAAGAGAAGTGAAGATGCGGGGTCCTCTGAGATGCCTCGTCGTACCAAGGTGGAACCTTGGGCTAGCTAGAGAGCGAATGCTGGCTGGGTTGTTGAAGAGAGAGCCGTGGTCGACACTAACCCATAAGGGGTGGCTTCATCTCCAAAACCCGACGGTTGGAAGATGGCTATCCGAGGTCGCAGGGGAATGCGGTGGCCATGACGGGGAGACGGGAAGATGGAAGCTGACCCAATCCTCGTAAAAAAACAGATTCAAAGTGCTCTCGGAGTATATCGCAATGAATTCTGTGGCTGCATCTGCTCCTTCTGCCTCGAGGAATGCTGCACTGAGGGGAAGTCGGGATGGGAGGGGGGGAATCTTAGTAATAGGCAGCTCAAACGTCCGGCGTTTAGTGGCACCTGTGAGGGAAAGGGTCCGTCGGGAGGGCAGGTGTACTCCTGGTGTATTCCAGGCGGAACAGTACCACATGTGCCTGACTGTATGCAGCATGGTTCCGCAGACTGATCAGGGTTCGACGGTTTGGAGCCGAGTGATTGGCTTGAACCGGAGACTCTGGAAGATTTGTGGGAGAATGGGAGTAGATTTCGTGGACCTCGGGCGGTTTTCGAATCATGCAAGGTACCCCTTAACCGCTCGGGAGTTCACTATACCGCCGAGGCAGCACAGAGGGTAGGTGGTAGGATATACGAGCATAGTAGAGTTTTTTTAGATTAGAGTAGGTTAGTGAGCAGGTCATATACAAGGATATCATAGACTTGAGCTAATTATCAGAATGAATTTATTAAGTCGGACCATAGATTAACACGCAGGTAGGCTTTAGGGCTCAATAAACCATGCTATAATACTAGCAATAATAAGAAATGAGGGATGCACCTTCCAAAACACTGAAAAAATTCCGAAGCGGCCCAAAAGTGGCTCCTTAACAATTTTAACTGTAAACTGCCGGAGTATCACGAATAAGGCTGTGGAATTTCAGAATTTACTAGAACAAACAGAGGTTGATATAATGACAGGCACAGAGAGTTGGCTAACCTTGGATATACACGATCATGAAATTTTTCCCTTACGATATAATATTCATAGACGTGAAAGGACAAATAGGAGTGGTGGAGGGGTTTTCATAGTGGTGAAGAATACACTTATCAGTTTTCCAGTTAATTTTGCGGAAAACAATATAGAAAGCACTTGGTGTACTATAAACAGAGGAGGTTCAGGAAACATTCACGCATGTGCATATTATAGTTTCAGACGCAGAAGAAATATACGATCTAGAGGCTCAAATAAACTCACTAAAGAAGAAGAATAGCAAAAGCCTTATCATAGTAGGAGGAGACTTCAACCTACCCTTGATAAATTGGCACAGTTGTAGTTTCATACCATCCGGTAGAAATCCTGAGTCATGCCAAGCACTAATAGACATCTTCAATAAACATTCTCTTATCGGGGTAGTAAGAAAACCCATGAGAGAGGACAATATATTAGATTTACTAGCAGTTAATATCCCCGAGCGTGTTTCCGAAGTAGCTGCAGAAGAAGGAATCAGCGATCATCGAGCAGTTCGAGTACTTTTGGACATAGCTATCGCAAAGTATCGCAAGGCTAAGCGAAAAGTGTACACGTATAAGAATGATAACTTTGAGGATTTCAAAGAGAAACTCATAAAGGATTACAGTGATTGCAGCAAATCTACAAGCACAAAAAATGTTGAGGAAACTTGGAAAGCATTCCTATCAGGAATTCGAACAGGTATTAATACGTATATACCAAGTAAATATATTAGCGATAATGGGGAACCAAGGTGGTATAATCGGCAGGTTAGGTGTGCCCTCAGGCACCAAAGAAAGCTTCACTCTGAATTTCAACGTATCAAAAACTGTAAGTCACAGGAGGGGGTAATTTCAATTTCAAATAAGTACAAAGATTGACGGACTAGGACCAAAAAGGTTATGTGCAAAGCATTAATGGACTTCAAGAAAAAGATTCTTTGTGAACATCTAAATGAAAATCCCAAAATCTATTGGTCATATGTTAGGGAAGTTTAAGGTTGACGCCCAACCTTAGCCCCGTTAATAAACGACAAAGGAGAGGTTGTTAACGATAGCACAGATAAAGGAAATTTGTTAAACTTATTTTTTCAGAGCGTATTTACCACCGAAGATGTGAGAGCGAAGGACGTGTCGCCTGAACCAGGTAAGGAAAAAACTAACAATATAGTCATATCAGCGAAAGGGATAGTACAACAGCTTAAAAATATCAAGACAAATAAATCTCCGAGTCCAGAAGAGACACCAGCTAGAGTACTCATAGAGTTAGCACTGGAAATAGCACCTTATCTCGAAATAGTTTTCAGTAAGTTACTTAGTCATGGCGTTATACCTAAGGAATGGAAATTAGCCTTTATAATGCCGTTACATAAAGGTGGAAAAAAAGACGACAGAGAAAATTACAGGCCAATTTCGCTTACCTCAATATCTTGCAAGGTTCTAGAGTACATTATCATTAGTTCCATGATGGACTTCTTAGATAGCCAGAACTTGCTAAGTAAATATCAGCATGACTTCAGAAAAATGAGATCTTGTGAAACACAGCTAGCTGTGTTCGTTCACGATATACTAAGATCAAGAGATTGTAAGAGTCAGTTACATAGATGCAGTTTCACTTGACTTCAAGAAGGCTTGCGATAAAGTTCCTCATAGTAAGCTAGTGAGAATATTACATGACTGTGGAATTAATCGAAAGATAATCAAGTGGATCAGGGACTTTAATGACTGTGAACATATAGTAGTTATAGATGGATTTAAATCAGATTCAGTCAGTGTAGCCTCAGGTGTTCCACAGGGAAGTGTCATCGGCCCCCTACTATTCCTTTTATATATAAACGACTTAGATAAGGTTGTTAAAAGTAAAATCAAGTTATTCGCAGATGATACAGTAGTTTACAGAGAGATTAACAGTCCTAATAACCAATTATTACTTTTTAACGACTTAAATGCAATTCTCGAGTGGTGTAAAGAGTGGCAGTTAGAACTGAACCTAGGAAAGTGTTCCTTTACGAGATTCTGGAGAAACAAAAACATTGACGCGACAAATTACATTGTTGAAGGCATCCAGCTAAAACTAGCTGATTCCGTCAAATACTTAGGCGTTACTTTAACAAGCAACCTCTCCTGGGATATGCACATACGAAATATATGCGGGAAGGCTACACAGAAACTAGGATTCATCAAACGCATAATAGGTAAAAGCGAGGAAAAAGTCAGAGAGACATGTTACTTCTCTTTAGTAAGACCGTTGTTAGAGTATGCGTCGAGCATATGGGATCAATCTCAGAGTTAGAAAGAGTGCAGCGAAAAGCCACTAGATTAGTCAAAAACTGTTATGATAGAAATAAAAGTGTTACAGGCTTGATACAGGACTTAAGATGGGAATCACTAACTGAGTGCCGATCATGTTCTAGGTTAAAACTTCTCGAAAGGTTTAGAACGCATACATTCTCCAACGATGTCAAAGAAATAATAAGAGCGCCAACTTATATTGGTAGAATGGACCATCATCGTAAAATAAGAGAGATAGCCTGTAGGACAGAAAGGTACAAAGGCTCGTTTTTCCCTAGAAGGATAGCTGAGCAGAACAGAAGTTATGATAAAAAATCAGCCGACATAGGGTGATATACATCTTCGTTATTAAGTGCTTTCTCTTAGTGCTACTACACCCCCTGCCACACACCATTGCAGTGGCTTGCAGGGTGAGCTGTAGATGTAGATGAACAACAATTTGATTTTCTCAAAAACCACTTTTACGATTTTGATCAAATTTCATACAGTTACTTGAGTTTACATCTTCAATAATACTACATAGTTCGTATTACTCAAAAAATGAATATAAGGCTAGTATATTCTAGGCAACTTTAGCAATAATTTGATTTTCTCAAAAACAGCTTGAACGATTTTGATAAAATTTCGTACAGTTACTTCTGTATATTTCTGCAAATATACTACATATTTCATTTTTCTCAATGAATGAATATAAGGGGCAACTAAGAAAAATTGGATTTTCTAAAAACAGGCTGATACGATTTTCATTTTCTAAAGATAACTAAACGACGCATTAGTATATAAGAAAGTTTGTACAATGTATGTTGTATTGATTTTTATTCTAGTAGAGCCATTTAGGTAAATCTGAGAATTACCAAGGCATCAACAAACAAGAAAAACTTAGAGTCTGCATTGATTTGTGATTTTCTCATTCTTGCTCGTAAGTTAAGCAGTGTAATTCTGTGCTGTGAATTACCGTATATACTCGTGTATAGGACGAGTTTTTGTGACCAAATTTTTATTGCAAAAATTGGGGATCGTACTATACACGAGTAATGCATTTGAGGAATTAAAATTCATGGGCATTTTCGGTGAAGTTATGCCACCTGCACGCATTCTAATGGTAGGATAACCTTAACAGTGAGGTCCTTTATCATTGTTATGTTGCTTCGTGAAGAGTAGAATCTTTTTCATATATACAGCTTCAAATTCACAAATACTTGATATAAGTGAAGATTTACGGGCACTTCCTTTCTTGAATTTTATGTATGTACATCTTTGTTTGCGTCTTTTTACAAGGGATTGATTGGAACGAGTTGGACTACAAGTATCGTAGACGGCGTAACTTTATGGAATTTCGACATCTTGGAAAAAAGAAATTATTTTTGTAATATTCAACAGTCTTTATTGTTTCTTCAATCACACACCGACCGGTTTCCACTACAAAGTCATTCTAAAGGTGTTACGTCGGTTAGTAACACCATCAGAATGATTTTGTAGTGGAAACCGGTCGGTGTGTGATTGAAGAAACAATAATGACTGTGGAATATTACAAAGTAATTTCTTTTTATCCGTTATCCCTACCTATTAAATAGATGAGCGAGTGGAACCATTACGTACGCGGAATGTAATCCAGACGTACAAGAATTGAAACTATCTAATTTCATCTTGTGCAATCATGATTCATATCACTTTTTATTAAATGTTTTAGGAGTAAGATACTTAACTTATCCGAATTTTAGTGTACTCGCAAGAAATACCATTTACGACATTTACGGTCTATTCTATGGTGGTGTGGAAAATGAAGGTCGTTCGATATATCTCGCTAGTAACCATCGAGCTATCGAAACGAAATATATCGACCCCGGTAGAAAGCTGGAGTCATACTATAAACGAGATATATGATAAAATCAGGTTTGTTCACCAAAAAATCAGGGGTCGTACTATACATGGAGTCGGCATATACACGAGTATATACGGTAATTAAAGTGTTTTAGTGAAATATTTTCTGTTTTATATTTAAATATAAAATTTGATGATCTTTATATTTTAAGATGTCTAAGTCAATTCAGTTAAGTAGTACTCAAATTTCAACAAGAATGTGAATGTTCCCTTCAAAAGAATGCGAAATTATTGACAAGTTTTTTTCAAACAAAAAGCAGTCTGCCAGCGACCAGCTCTAGCTTGTCTTCAGGAGTAAAACATCGCAGTGACACTAAAGATGTATGCAAGACTCTGGGTAATGTACAGTGTAGTGATGCAACTAGTTTAATAATAAGTAGCTCTAGTAGTATTCCTTGTGAAAACGTTGATGTAATGGTACAGAGTGAAGAATATTCAGAGGCGAGGTGTTCCTTAGAGTTTGATAAATCGGTTTGCCAGTATATCCTTTGGAGAGAGGAATATTTTCTGAAAATATTCATTATCCCAAAATTAAAAGAATTATTTTGAGCTATGGACCCTCCAAACCGAACGGGCCTTTTCCAAAAGTTGGAAAAACAATAGATCTTTCAGTGTAGATTATTATTCTGAAATAACTCATAACTTACAGCGCAAAAAATACCTAGAGAGGAAATTTCTTTACTTAACTATAAACTAACTATAGTAAAGTAGAACCAAAGATTTTCATGTATGTATTTTACTTCCTCATATACGAAGTATATTGAGAAAGTAGGTATTTTTATCGCAATAAAATTCGACCTCGTGATTTTTATGGAAATATACCTTTTAGGTGTTGCTGAATCCGAAGAAGTGGTTTTTGCAATGCCGTCTGTCTGTTACTGGCTCTGGAGCCTAAACGGTAGAGCAAAAATGATTGAAATATCATACATAGGCATTTTATCATACTGAGCAGAGTATACATAGAAATGGTTGACATTGCTCAATAATTAAGGGTAGTTTATTCTACGCATTTTTAACAACCATTTGGTTTTCTCAAAAACGGCTCTTACAATTTTGATAAAATTTTATACTGTTCTTGAGTTTACGTCTTCAATAATACCGTATAGTTCATATTTATCAAAAAATGTATATAAGGCTAGTTTATTCTAGGCAACTTTAACAATAATTTCATTTTCTCAAAAACAGCTGGAACGATTTTGACAAAATTTCATACCATTACTTGAGTATATGTCTGAAATAATACTACGTATTTCATTTTTCTCAATGAATGTATATAAGGCTAGTTTATTCTTGGTCAACTTAAACAAAAATAGGATTTTCTAAAAACAGGCTCATATGATTTTTATTTTCTAAAGATAACTAAATGACGCATTAGTATATCAGAAAGTATGTATGCTGTACCGATTTTTTAAATATACACCTGTCCCTCCTATAACACGGGAGATGTGTTATGGAAAAACACTGTGTAATGTGAATTCACATTATGCGAACCCTGTTTTACATAGTGAAATGGGGGTTGCGATCCATACCCTTTCATGCATCCTCATCCAGAACAAAAATTCCAAAACCTATCTCTCTTATGCACATTGATGTAATAAGGCAGTCTCATCTGCATTAAAAACTTGCTGTGTCCTTCATCTCTCATAATAGCCTTAAACTTGTCTGGGAATTTATAAGCAGCAAAGTCATCAGCACTAGCAGCTTCCCCCTTAAGTTTGATATTATGGAGATTTTTCGCGCTTCCTGAATTTGTCAAACCAACCTTTACTTGCTAAGAATTGCTTGACAGTCGAAGGACCTACCTCTTCTTTCTGTAAGTGATCGTTAAGCTTCAGTGCCTTTGCACGGATGGTGTTAGAGCTAATCGCCATCTTCTTTTGATTCTGGTCTTCCACCCAGATAATTTCTCACTCTTGCCATTTTCTTTGCAGCTATTGAGCACGACTGATGTGAGCCACAGAGCTTCTAATTTTTTCCGCATTATTCTTCCTTGTACGTATGCTAGAATAGCCAAATTTGGTACGATTCTTCCTTACATCCTAACATAGTGAATGGTCAAGGTTTGGTCAACCAGGATGAATCAGTGCTGCCAATATAGGGGAATAACATTTTTCCATAAGATAACATGTATGAATCCATTTCTTGACTTGCAAGATATTCTTCCTTCAAGCATTAAAATACGTAAATATGGACCAATTTTTTTCGTTTTTACTTTATTTGACGAATAAAACTCTATACTATCTTATTCCTGCGAAGTTTACTTGTTACATGGTCCAAGTTTTCAGAAATAAGATATTTGTTTCGAAATTTTGTGGATTTTTCGTACTCTTTCTGGGCGTTGCCAAGGCAGCCGTCATTGTTACCTCTGATTCGATTAGCTTCAATGAAGCTTACAAATATACAAAAGTTTAGCGTTATTCGCTTCGCACTTTTGTTTAAGCAACGAAATGATCAATGTTTATGGATAGCAACGTAAATAGATGCTGATTATTATTCAGGAAGCGTTTATAACGATTGATGAAAGTAATTGAACCTTCTTCTGTCTATTAAATAATGGAATCTTACATTTTTTATAAGTAAAATCACTATATTCTACATTATAATTATACATTACTAATTATAGGTATAATGCACCATTAACTAGAATGCAGAGACTTGGTAATTCTATTCTAGCTCTTAATAACATCAATTTCTTCAACACCAGTATTAAACACATTAAATCCATCACTAATTTCACGAACAGGTAATAATTACTGTACTTGTGATATTATGTTTTAGTAAATTCTTATCACATATTTTGTAATGGTAAACTTTTGTTTAATTAATCCTAGTATTGTACTGCATTTTCATGCTTCTATGACTCTGTTACATCTAATCTTTAATTACTGTATACTCACTCTTTAATTATTGTATACTCACTCAATGTAAATCATATTCATTTTTGTTGTAATGTATATTATCTTATTTACTTCACATTTTGTAAGTGGGGCTTCCCGTATAATAATAATATTCTACATTATAATGTTTACTAACGTAAATAGGCTCACGTATCTGGTGTACAGTTACCAGTCAGTGTTCTATCAACTGTATGTTGCTTTTTCACGGGTTTCTTGCTTACAAGACATAAATGTAAACATTTCATAGGCATAATTACATAAGAAATGAAGCTTGATTTGGCGAAAGTGTTTTAAAGAGTTTTTATGTTGTGCTGTAGTAGCTTCACTAAATCTGTTGAAATTCAACGGGAAATTCTGCTAGTCATTATATTATTTGTCGCTTGATGTCCGAAGCCAAATAGCAACCAGAAGCATGGTGACAGAATAAATAAATAAACAAGTCACTAGCAACACTGAATAACAAATAGGTAAAACAAAACAGCATATCAAAGTGGACACATGTAACAGATTACATGATTGTTATTGGTTCAGTCAAAGTATTTAAGAGTGCGATTTGGAAAAGAGTATTCAAGATATACACAGGTATAATAAAACATATTTTATTTGTAATAATTATAATAGTAATGCCGGTAAGCACAGTATCAAAATTCTTTTGTTTTGATATAAAATTTAAATTTTACATACTTTCGATATTTAAAATGTTTGAGGAGAGATGGATAATACTGGATCTTCTACGTCAATGGGAAAAAGACGTCGTAACTTAACTCCAGAAAACAGGAAAATGGTTCGAACAGAAGCACAGAGAAAGCGACGTGAAAATTTAACACTAGAGCAGAGGCAATATGAAAGAGGTAAAAATTCAAGAGCGCGTAGAGTAATTAGACATAACATGACCTTTGAAGAAAGGCAAGAAAGTAACAATGTTAACACAAAATGCAGATTAACAACAAAACATTCTGACGTACTAGACAATGTAGTTTATAAAGAAATATTTGAAAATTAATAAAGAAAATTCATGAGTTTTTAAATGGCGTTTGATTTAAAGTTAAGTAGTAACGGATATTTGACTAGTATATATAAATGCCTAAACGGCGCAGTTGTCTCTCAACTGTCAAGTCATTGAATAATATCAAGGTAAGATTCTAGAGTTAGTGCAGACCTGGATTTCTTCATTGGGGTAGCCATAATATGTATTAAATATTTAAAATAAATGAAGATACGAATGCACGAATAATAATAATAAAAGGAAGAAAACTTAAAAGGTAAGAAGAGCAAGAGCCCTCCAGCTCGTCTCTCCCTCACAATCGGGAATCCCAAGTCCGACCAAACCGCGTTGATGCGAACTGTAACCCACATTGTATGATTTTTGGTAGTAAAAAACAAACCGTGCTGTAGCGAAGCCGTGTTATAAGAACCTGTGTTATAGGAGGGCCAGGTGTATGTAATTGCCATTAAAAGTGTAATTGTTTATTTCCAGGTTTTACTCATTAAAATTAGAATAGTATATTGTATACTAAAGAATATGAAAATCGCCTAATTTATACTGTATGATTAAGAGAATTATTTCTACTTGTTGTACGCCACTGATTAGAATATAAAAAGTTTGAAATGATCAATATAATCTCAGTCGAATTATCTGAAAGAGTGCTGGGGAAATTTTAGAGATTAATAAATATAATTTTATTTAATATAAGAAATACGGGAGCTTAAAATAATTTAACGCAGGAATTGAATTCTTATTGCCCGCCACGCTGTAGCACCGATGCAATGGACGTGGCTAAAACAAAATAACGGTAGACGGCGTTACATCGTGACTGTTGTGAATGTAAAATGTCTAACAACTTAAAGTATTGAGTTTATGTTTGCGTATCTCTTATTAGGTTGAATTGTTGACCGTTTATCGTTAGAATACATAATTTTGTGTTGTATCAACAAAAAAAAAACTTCTACATGATGTATAGCATAATAAACATGGTACGTTCGTTTGTGCTTGTCGTCGTCCTGACGTGGTGCGGCAAAGCTACGGCATATTTCATAACTGTTGATGCTCACGCAGAAGAATGCTTTTTTGACAAAGTGGAAAGCGGGACAAAAATGGGTAAGTAATGAACTGATTGTAAGCTAGTTTAATGTTAAGTGGCAAAATCTTTATAGTACTAAGGCAAAAACAATTCTTATTCGCAGGTCTGATGTTTGAAATTGCCGAGGGCGGGTTCCTGGATATTGATGTAAAAATCGTTGGACCAGATAATAAAATAATATACGAAGGAGTAAGAGAAACTAGTGGAAAGTATACCTTTGCAGCTCATGCTCCAGGAGTATACACTTACTGTTTTAGCAACAAAATGTCAACTATGACTCCAAAAGTTGTTATGTTTAATATGGACGTTGGAGAGGCACCTCCAAAAGAAACCACAGAAGATACAGAAGGTAAATATTTTATAATGAAAATAATTTTTATTGGTAGGATATTACATTTACAATATTTTAATGTTATTAATCGAAAGGTAGTTTTTAGAAAACTTGTCTGCGTAGCTTTAAGAATGACATACTTCCATTTAAGTATTCAACGGCTTTTCGGTGTATTTCAGCTCATCATAATAAGTTGGATGAGATGATTCGTGAGTTGGCGACGACATTGACTGGTGTTAAGCACGAACAGGAGTATATGCAAGTGAGAGATCGCATTCATCGCAGCATTAATGAAAGCACCAACTCCCGCGTTGTCATGTGGTCTTTCTTTGAGGCATTAGTGCTGGTAACAATGACTGTGGGACAAATCTACTATTTAAAGAGGTTCTTTGAGGTTCGCAGGGTGGTGTGAGAATAACTTAATAAAATTAAACATTTCTTGTCCCTGCTGTTCATACAAGACGTGTGTGCTATCTACATAGTGCGATTTTTCTTTAATATTTGTAATAAAATAAAAAAATCAAAAACTATAATTTTTAATTCCTTTACATTAATCTTCGAAAACTTCCCAGGGCTTCTCAGGCCTGTACAAGTCCCAAGGCCTGTATCCTTCAAACCGCTCGGGTTCCACTAAGATGATTCCATTTCCTTCCATTACTTTGAGAAACAATGACAACTGCCAAGTGGATTCAAAATAATTAAGAAACTAAGCATTTCATGGAAATATAATGGAGGCACTTATGAGACACGGTAAAACCGTAAATATACAGGATTTCAATTTCGAATGCTTACCTTTTGACTTTTGGGAACGTCACTAATGTAATCTGTTTGCATTTCAATTATTCCGCTTTCCAAGCAACGATGACTAAGAACTTCAGCAACATTGATGTAGGCAGATGTATCGTTGGTTCTAAAATTAAGAAGCAGTAAAAATTTTACCATAAGTTCCAACCTAATTTTTTCTTGAAATTTACTTTGACGATTAAATTATTGCATTGGAAAGCTAAGTAATTCAAAATTATAAATGTCGTTGAAAGATAAAAAGAAATACTTTTCAGATTTTAAAAAAAGAGTAACATAGGCAATACCAACGCAGAGGTCGTTAGTTCTTTGTCTACAATATATTCATAACTTGTCTCACTAACTGAAAATTTGGTGTGTTGCTTTTCTAACCTGTACAAGTATTTGCGAATGCAGCACTCCATCGTAGAGGCAGAAATGACTGCCGGACCATTGTAATGAACTACTCTTGCAGAAATATGACGACCGCTCCGAGACAACATTAATCTATATAAATATGCATAGGAATATTTCATTAAAGTACTGGTTTAGTCAACACTTAAAAATATTATTGCTGTATACCCACTTGTGCCAAAAATTACGAAATGGCTTTTCCAGATGATAACCTTTGGGTTTGTATGCGATTCGTAATTTCTCTAAATTGCGAGGATTACGATTCTCAAATGTAGATAGAATAACATCGTTGGGGATTAAAGGTACAACCAAAGAATTATGTAAATATTTCACACTACATCTCGAAAATGACATCAAGCCGTTTGTATTAATATTTCCGAATGAAAATCGAAATATGTTCATTTTGACACTAAATCCCTACATTAAGTATAAATTGCAACTGAAAGTGACGAAATTATAAAATTCCAGTTATTCCGTTACCCGTCACTTCTACACTTTCCGTTTCCTTACGGCCACAGTTCCTCATTTGTAAACACCAGCAGACACTCGACGATGGAAATGGGATGGTTCCAACCCGCCCGGTTCAAAATTTTGTAAGACTACTCGGCACAGAAACTTACGGACAGTTAAACCCTATAAGACTACTGAGTGGGCAGATATGACCCAATCAATTTCTAGCTTTTTAAAATTTACCTTCAACGATTTTTTCGCTTTTCATATTATGCGGTTTTTTGTCAAAGCATAATTTTCAGACAAGTGATGTAATATAAGGTAAATTGTCTTCGGTTTACTTACAACACTGGCATATCCATATGATCAAGCGTAATTACGACGTTTACACATATAAGGCGTTTTACAATATTTTTCTGACACATTTGGCAACATCTTTTTTAATATTATTTATATTAAGAGCCAAGAAATCCGGTCCCGCTCTATTGAGTTAGGGGAATATGGAAAACCGTCCATAACTAAAAAGCTTTTCAGTCTTTTTCGATCAGACTTTCAAGAATCACTTGGCTTTTCAACTTAAAACTGCTCGCTGTGTACATACAATCGACGAACTAATGCCATACTAATTACACAATGTTTTCACCGAAGCACCTATCTCTAAACACTGGAGCAATTCCACTTTCTTCTTAATACTAAGTGTTAAGTGCTTCCTCTTTGCATTTATGATAACCACGGGTTTTTCCACTGATCTTTTCGACATTTTTATAAAAAGAGGACTACAAAGACTTTACATTCATGAAACACAGCATATTCTAACAAAAGAAAATACTACTGTGAGGAGAAATCTGACCCTATTGCTAAAAAAACGTCAATAATATAAAAGTGTCATTTTAAAAATATACATACAAACTAGTTAAGTACCTGATAAAAGACAAAGAAAGAACAATCATAGACAGATTTGATCCTACAATTATGGTAAATTGCAGTTGTCAATAAAATGGATATTGTAAATAATTAAATTGAATGAACAAGGTGGTTCTGTTAGTGTAATTTAAAACCCTCAATATTCTTGTTTTTCAGTAGCTATTTATGCATGCACACTGAAAAACGTTGTGAAGAGAAGTGTACAATTTGTTTTCCAATGGAATATTTCAAGAAATATCTGATGTTATAACTGAAATTCCAATTTTTATATTGCTTCTAAATAAAAAAACTACATGCAAACTTTTCCTTTTCTAATTACCAAACAATGAAAGCGTATCTGCTTTCCTTCAATAGTCATAACTATCCATTTTTAACCCAGAAACTGTCCAGTGTCTTATATCAGTCTAAGATATGCTGGTACTCTGGCCAAAAGGCCAGTGTAAGAACAGGTTAAACCAAGCCATCATCATCAGTATTAAGAGAATGTGGCATTTGCTATTGGAAGGTTTACAATGCACAACTGCTTTCATGATTCAAATGGATGTTGTGACAAGAATCTATAATAGGATATGCCAAAGAAGTTGACACTTAATAGTATTCCTTTAATATTATGAAGAAAAAAATATAAACAACTCCTCAGCTAACAAGAGTGGTTTAATTTTCATGTTGGATTAGGAGTTAAGAGTATAATAAACATTTATCACAGTAATTTCAAATGTAAACATTTTGCCACTAGTGTCTGGCTTGCCTTGCCCACCCCTGACTCTTAATATGGTGATGTAATAGCAAGTAAGTGGATGCCTCATTAGTTCCGGTGGCAGTTAATGCAGCACCTTAACTGGCTATTTTAGAGCTTGGAGAAAACTACTAAATATGTGCCACTCCTTCAAGAAATTGTCTTATTTAGTGACTATTTTGATTTTTAGAACCCCCTACTTAGGTACCGTATTTGACCGAATATAGCCCCCCTACCCATTTTTCTCACACAAATCTAGAAAATATTTTAATACCCTGAAAGGACATGAACATTTTTTGGACTTTAATGTCATGAAACATGCCGTATAATTTGAAGAAATATCAAACTTGCACTCATTTAATAAAAAAGTACCAATTAGCGAGTGATAAAACGCCATGCTAATTGGAATTTTAAGGTTTTCAGATTTGTACCTCAGAATTCAGAGGGTATACTAACGAAAGAGATATTTGACAAGGAAATGAACAAAAATACATTTTTAGGGAGTAAAAATAAACTTTAAAAAGTCGAAATAACATACTAATTAATGCAGCAATATTAGCAAGTCGAAATAACATACCAATTTATGCAGCAATATAAATTCGCACTTTGCTCAGATTTCGATGCGCAATGCTAATCTATGTTTCGTTTGTGTAATTAACAATTCGAGCTTAGCCAGGCAATTAGTCCATTCTCGGATAAGGTTAATTTTATTGGTATTACCGTATTTGCTCGTGTAATCTGCGCACCTGTTTTCCCAAAACGCCGGTGGAAAAAAGGGGGTGCGTGTCTTACACGAATTCTTTTATTTGCCGCTCACCTTTTTTCCCAAACTGTCGTTTCGGCAAACAAATATACGTTAAGTTATTACCCATGCCGCATCTATTATTCTATTTCTAAATTTAGGTGTATTTAGTCATTTTCATTCATTGTATAAAAATTTTAAATGAGTTTTAAGTTTATTAACGGGTGCTCCCCAAACTCGGCAGCTTTCTGCTGCAATCGTCACGGAGGCCACGGCGCATGCGACCAGTTTGGGTTGGTGGGGGTTTTGTTCTCACGGTAGACGACGCCTACCATGTTAAGATACAGCATGCTTCCTTTATTCTATGATACGTCTATGAAAGTCATAGCCACCGTGGTGACCATTGAATGATCACTGATCATAATTTTAGTTCGCCAAAAAAATGACGACCGCTCCGGTAGGGATCAGTGACCATATGGCTGGAAAATTACGTACAGCAGAATGATCGCTACCGGAGCGATTTCTGCCGAACATGACCAATATGACGACAAAAACAGTTAAGTGTTTAACAAAAGAGGACTACCGAGGAGATTTCTGCTAGTACCGATATAAAGAGATCACCCAATAATTTCCTCACGTAGGAGTGTGAAGATGCTTAACTTGAGCGTAGCATTTTTGAGCAATAGGAATTGGTGATTTAAAAAACCCTTTTTCGGCTCAAATAAATTTTTTTCCTTAGAGCTGGCCCAAAAACCGGGGTGCGCGGGATATACGGGGGCGCGGCTTACACGAGCAAATACGGTAAAAATTGCAATTTGACGATAATGAGCGATCAGGTAATTGAAAAATCCTTCCTATATGGTGACGTCAATCAGCCTTGCAAATAAATATTCGCAACCCAAGTAGTTTAGTCTTACAATGGATAGAAACACTTACTGACTCGAATGAAATTCATCATTATTGAAGCTTTGCACACTCGTTTGTACCCACCTAATTTTTAGTGCCCGAAAATAGCCTCCCCCCTCAACTTTTGGCCAAAAACAGGGGGGCTATATTCGGTCAAATACGGTACCTAGTTGTGCCCAAGGCAGATTCCCCGCCCTAGTTATGGTACTGAGTTAATGCAGTCTTTTTTGTTGTAAGATATTTTTAGGAACTACAAGATGTCCTCTGATAAATAAAATTTATTAATAAAGGTTATTTTTAGTGCTAAATAGCTGCTTTTGTTCCCATACAACTTAATAATGGTAAGTAGAGTAAAGACCTGATTATCTGTGGTCGAGGAGACCACACCGTCAGAAAATACAGAACATTGCCCATATCGGGAAAATACATGACTTTTGTGCATTATATTATTAACCTTTGTAGCACTATGTGCTGAAATAAATAAAAAGTACAGATTACTGTGAAATAAATAGAATTTATAATCAAAATACCGTAATTGTTAAATTGTTGCAAATTTCATCCGGTTGTATTAAATATAATACTTTTCAATTGCAAATTTTGAAAAATGATACTTGGCTACTTTTTAATCATGTGCCTAGGATAATACAGGACCTCGGATAATTGAAACTCGGATAATCAGGACTCTACTGTACATGCATTGAAATCTATTTTTCTGAAAAATTGTCATAAATGTAGATGCATTTTATTTCACCTGGAAAATACATACAATAATTTTAACACCACTAGTAAAATAAAAATTTATACTTTAAAACAAAGTCATGCCTCGTTTAGTGCAATTGGCATCTTGGGGCATAATATATTTATTTTTTGAAAAAATAAAATAGAAAATAAATACTGTACTTCGCTGTAAAATTGAAACACTGTGCACCATGCAAATTTTTGAGGGTTTTGTTTTATGTTTTTGTTTACATCTTCGCTGGCCAATCACTCTCTGAGGTCTTCAGTTTCAACACTGTCAATTCAATGGTTATGTGCCATAGTTATTTTCCTTAATTTCTATTACAAAATAAATATTTAACAGTAAATAAGGCAAAAATTGAAATAAATCATGGAAGAAAAGATAAATAGAGCAAAAGCAAGTGCAAGAAATAATCCTAAATTAGCAAGAAAAAGCATAAAGCTTGAGGAAAAGCTTAAAATGATTCTGTGTTTTGAAAAAAGGTAAATATCAGAACTATATTGTACAATTTCTACAATTCTGTTAAATACAGACAAAATAAAAAGTAATTTGTTAGAAAAAATGGAGAAACTGCTAGGTGTTGTGGATTCTTTCTAAACAAAAATAAAATGAGAAGGATAACTTAGTAAAAGTTCCACTTTTATTTTACTAAGTTATTATTATTATTATTTTACTAATTGTAAGTTATCCTTCTCATTTTATTTATGTTGAAGTTCCACCAAGTAAAGGCTTCTTCTGTTGATTTCATTCTAAACATACTGATGAATGCATGACCCTTAGTCAAGCAGTCATTTGCAATAATGCCCTTTCACTATTTGAATGCAAAGACCTTTCTGAATGCATCTCTTGAGCTAAACAAAGTATGGCTTTATTAGGCAGTTAAGCAGTAGCATGTGTTCCTTATATGACTAAAGAAATTACTTTTTCTAACCTCTAACACTGACTTATTTTGACTTTATAAATATACTTTGAATATTTTTTGTTTCAGAAACATTCACACAAAAAATGAAAATGTAATAATAAATAATGAACTCCATTATGCAAATGATTACTAATGACAGTAATGATCATTGGAAAAATACATTTAAAATATCATAATGAAAAGAGAAACTGAAAGCATAAAGAATTAAGATTTAAACAAATTTAAGGAAACAGGAAATTTATTAAAATTTTGTACAAAGTTAAAGCTATAACTTTCATAAAAGTGGAATAAAATACAATATTATTGCTTAGTTGGTAAGATTAACAGTAAAAGGCACCATCATTAAACTAGGTGCTTATATTAGGATATTAATTCAGTTTATAATAGGTACCAATTCAAGATTTGACATCATGAGCATTAAAGTTCTTATATAGAAAAAATGTATGAGGATGTCATGATAAGTAATGTCTAAATAGCAGGCAGGAAGTTCCTCTGTTTGTATTTTAGTTCACATCTAGTCAAAGGAAAATTAGAGATTTACATATCTACATTTTTGAGGGACATTTTACATATAAGAATCTATTTCATTGAAAATGCAATACTTGCAGATCAGCAACACAGTTTAAAAAGCCAAATGATGATTTTTCTCAACTTGTATATATAAATTTCACTCTTTTATTGATAAAATAAAGAACAGAGCCTTTCAGATAACCATAAAAATGCAAAAGCAAGGAGTCCATAATGCATCAAAACAGCTAATTGTTATAACTTTGTCGGCCAGCCAACTCCAAAAGGTATTTATCTGGACCCCAATCTCTTGATGGCAAATTTACTTGTCTCTGCTTTTCTGCTTCCTTAACTTGCCATTTCTTCATGACAAGCTGAGCCTCCCTATAAGCATAATTTAAAGTACATCAAAAAGGATTAAAAACCTGGTGTTTAACCAAAAATTTTAAATAATCTATATTAGCGTTTCCCAACCTATGCTTGACGGACCACTTGTGGTCCGCGAAGGTTTTGTTAGTGGTCCGCAGGGGTTTCTAAAATGCAGTTTTTTTAGGCCATATCTCATATTTAGTTGTAATTTTTTGGGAAAAGTTAAGCAAGTTTTTCACTATGACAGGTATTCAATAATGTTGTTAATGGCGTCTTTACTTAGACATTTTCCCACTCCTCATATCTCCCGATTCCACCTCTCTGCCATCCTTAACTTACACTTACTGATCTTAGTGTCTCATTAAAAGGTAGTCGGAATAAAAGGGAACGCTGCGCAAGAGCAATTTTAAATGTAGGGACATGAAGTTAGGAGGTAGATAGGGTAACTTTTGTTGGAATTCGGAAGTTGAATAAAGAGACTAAATCAGGACTGTCAATAACTGAGTTAATGCTGTTGTAAATAAGAGAGAGATCCGCACTGATCAGGGTAACTTTGAGATGATTAAGGGAGAGAGAAGATAATATATAATCAGTAGAAGCAAGACAAAGAGAAGGGACACGTGTTTTAATAATTCCAGAACACATTTTTAGTTAAATGACACTTCCTTTGATTGTATTTATACTTAAACCTTGATTAATTTGTTATATGGGGATATTTTGAACCAAGTACAATGGGAATTATATTTAGTGAATGTAATGTCACTAACAAATATTTAACATCCGTTTCATAAAATGCCATGTGATACAATTACATTAGTTCACATTTTTTACATATTTCGGTAAGTTGGTCTTTACATGGTATGCTTTGAAACACATGTCACGATGGAGCCCTATGTTGCACTTTGCACAAATGAACTTCGAGCTCTTGCCGCAATGAACACACCGTCGATGTGTTTTAATTTTAGACATCCAGTGGTTATACCCATCATATCTCTCATCTGTTTTTGCCTGCCTCATCGTTTTTGGCCTAAGCAATTTAGGCTGTGTTTCAGTGGTCAATAGACCAATCACAACCTCCCTCAAGAAATCAATTTGATTACTTTTAGGATTCCTAATTCGGAAAATGTGCCATAAGTTTACAATGCTGATGTTAAGGCAAAATCTAAATATAGGCCAGTACCACTTATTTGACCTTATATTCACGCAATATATATTGCACATTGTTGATCAAATAAATCTACACCGCCCATTCCATGATTGTACATTTTCACAACTTGTGGTTGGGACAAGTTAACATGTCTTTTATACTTAGTACTCCATCGGCTGCATGTGGTAAGGCCAGCAACTGATTCTGATTCAATATTTGTGGCAATGGTAACTTGTGCATTGTCATGCCAGCAAATGAGTGAGATAGTCCTGTTCCTATCACACATGTTCTCGGTCACTGAAGCACCTACTGAGACACCTTGAGGACTGTCTGTTTTTCCTGTATAAACCATAAAATTGAGAAGGTACCCTCCTGAAGTGGCTATACACCACATTTTATATCCGAAACGGATGAACTTGCCTCTGATAAATTGTTTCATAGAATGTCGCCCATAATAGGGTTCCATAGCTTCATTGAGTGAAAAATCACTACCATAATTATCAATCATGTCAGTAAATTTTCTGTTCATGTGATCAACTACTGGTCTAACCTTGTATATGAGGTGCGCAGATCCAATGAATGTTGTGCTCTAACATGCTTATAATTACGTAATGGCAGATGGCTTTCTAGTAATTGGCCCGTTGTGCTATTTTTGAACAGAGTAATAAAATCTGAGCTTTTGCCCTCACAAAAACTGTCAGTATCAGGCTACAAAGTTTTTATAACACATTGTTGCAAGTGAGGTAGCAGATATGATGAGAAATGGAAGTGGATCGCAGGCAGATTGACGTCAATGTGCCGGCATTTGCCTGAAAGGTGGTTTATCCCACCGTATGTTAAAACACACACAGAGTTTACCATTGTGCTGAATTGTTTTAATCGCTTGTATTTGCAATATTTATGCATAATCATAATTTCTAAACCTTCCATTATGTAAACTATTGTAAAATTGCAGTATTTTAGCAAGCATCTCCGTAAAAATAGTACATACTTATTCATGTGACAAATGCACATGAGCATCGACCCATATTATTACCATTACTGGCCAACATGGTGAGAATTGGCTTTCTGCTGAGTGATTAAATACTTTCAGACATATCAAAGATGATTCTCAAATAGTTAGATGAAGTGCATTGCTAATATGAGAGGTGCAGGAAATTTTTATATTTTGACTTTCTTAGCGTGTGTTTAAACACACGGTGGTAAACAATGGGTTAAGAGATACAGGATCTCTTATATCAGTGAACCGATATAAAATGCCTAGCAAAGACATGGCTTTCTTTTTGATATTGTTGATGTGTTCACAATAATTCAATTTACTGTCAGTAGTTACGCCGAGATCTTTTTGTGAGGAGACTCTTTTCAGTGGGAAGGAATTTAATATGTAGTTGTAAATAATTGGAAATTTATGGAGAGAAATTGACATTACAGAACATTTAGAAATATTAAGTTTTAGCTTCCATAGACTGCACCAGTTAGCCATCAGATCTATAGCTTGCTGGAAAGCCAAGCAGTCATTAATGGGATTAATTTCAGTAAATAATTTACAATCATCGGCAAAGTGTATAGAATGGATAGAGGGAGAGTGAAATAGCACGGCCAAGTCGTCAGCATAAAGGGTAAAAAGAAGGGGCCAAGAACACTTCCTTGAGGAATGCCAGATGTAACAGGAAACCATTTAGAATATGTACTGCAGAGAACAACCCGCTGGATACGATTATTAAGATAACTAGCGAGTAATCGGAGAAAATTACAATGTATACAAAAATGGTGGTTAAGCTTATGGAGAAGAAGAGTATGGTCAACGGAATCAAACGCTTTCGAGAAATCTAGGAAGACAGAATCCAATTGGGAGTTATTTACTATAGCATTTACTGCATGATTTTGGAAAGCTGCTAAGTTAGTCAAACAAGAGCGGTTTGATAAGAATCCATGTTGGTTAGTGGATAAGTATGGGGAAGTAAAATAATATAAACGATCAAGTATAATTCTCTCACAAACAGAGGAAAATATAGGGAGTAAAGAAATAGGATGATAGTTTGTGACATCGGACTTGGAACCAGATTTATGAATTGGAATTATATTAGCGAATTTCCATTGAGTTGGGAAAATGCCTAGTGAGAAACAACGGTTATATGTGATTGAAAGAGGAATAGAGAGAGATGAAGAACAGTTTTTAATGACAACAGGACTTATGCCATCCGGGCCGGGTGATCTATGGGTAGATACCTTATTCAGAAATTCTAGAACTTCATTAGGGGAAGTTTGAACATGTGAAAGGGAAGAATTACTGACTGGAGAGATGGAAAAAGCTTCAGTTAAATTAGTAGAAATGGGACTGATAGAAGGTGTCATGGATTCAGAAAAGAAATTAAGGAATAGGTTAGGCCTTTCAGTTTCCGTTCGTTCAATATTATCATAGGAAACAATATCAGGAATACGCAAATGTTTACGGCGTCTATTTACCAAAATTTTCTTGGATTATTAGATATACAGGAAGACATAGACTGGACATAGTCAACATAATCACTATTAATCAACACCTTGGAATGTCTCCTCAAGTCAGTAAAAGTTCGGCAAGATTCAACGCTTGGATACGATTTTCATAGATACCAAGCTCGATTTTTATTACCTAGGGCGTAAATAATATCAGTCTTAAACCATGGTGGAAACTTACTTGCCCTAGGTTTCTTAAACGGTACAAATTGTTTAATTGTGGAATCAATGATATCATAAAAAAAGTCAACTGCATCATCTAACGGGAGGGAATGTAACACACACCAAGGGATAAGTTCAAGAGCACGGTTAATGTCCTCCCAGCACACCTTTTGCCACACAGGAAAGGGTCGGAGTGGTGAAAGTGGACCCCCGGGGACTTTCTTGCTACCTGGCATGGAAAAAGAAACGTCGAGGGACTGGTGATCTGAGTGGAAAATATTCCTGCTAGGAGTTATTGTTTCAGGGGGAAAGGATGCGAGAAAATAATCCAGCATTGCCAAATTATGGGTGGGATGAAGGTTAAACTGGGAAAGCCCACGAGCAGAAATAAAATGGTTTATAAAATAATTATCATGGACACTATTTGGTTTGCCATGAGTAGAGGAATTCTAGTCTATCGACAAATTAAAGTCACCAAATAGAGCAACAGAACCAAGAGATAAAACATTTAACACTGAAGAGAAACAATTTTCTAAAGACATATTGCATGAAGAAGGCAGATAAAAACACCCAACGAATAGTTTGTTTCATTTAAAATGATAAGGCTAGGGATTAGGAGACACTTCACACCACACAATTTCACAGTTATTTTCTAAATCTGATCGACGCTTAACCGGAATAGCCGATTTAAAAGCATGAACGACACCACCAGCCCTAGTAGAGCGACCTCTTTGGAATATATTATGCGTACATGAGAAGGAAATTTCATTATCACCAACACTTGAGTTTAGCCATGTCTCGGTAAGGGCAATGACGTCAAACTGAGTTAGTTCGTGAGCATGGGAATCACAAGTTGAGAGTTTGTTTTTTAAACTCCTCACATTTTGATAGTGACTGTTAAAGACAATAACATTTCGTGGGCTGAGATTTATGCTCACATCACCTGATAGAATAATCGCGAGGATTATGACAATACCCACCAGTGATCGGAGCCTCGGGATTCTCGGCGAAGGATCAGGCGATCGCCGGGAAGGGGAAATGGTGTCGCCGAGGCCACACTCAGCCGAGCAAGGAAACACAAAAACACGTTCAGAGCACAAAAAGATTACAGGTTCAAAAATATTCGAAGATCCATAAAAACTCCTCACATAAGAAACACAATAGCGTAGATACATGGCTGAAAAATAAAGACGCACCAGTAAAAAACACAACATGAACAGGAGTGGAAGAAAACGTGTTCTCCTGGCGGCAGCCATCTTTTAATATATGGCAGGGTTCCATTCCTATTTTCCTTTATGAACCCACACCCCTTTTTTCAGTATCTGGAATGGCACATATTTTTAGCCTTTTCCAGTAAAAAATTCTTAGTTTCTTGCTTTTATTTCTCAAGTTCAGACGTTTTTTCTTGTGATGGTGCGACGGTTCACGTCAGGGGTGGATTGGGAGCAAAAATTGGCCCGGGCAAATACTCGGATATCGGCCCACCTAACAACTAAAATAATGTTGCGGCCCCCTACGAGGCCGCGACCCATAGCTTGTGAAACACTACTTTAGAATACGTAAGCAACAGCTTCTGGCTGAGGCAGCAACCACTCAGGCTGCCCCGGCCCAGGAGCAGCTTCGGCCCACCAGGACTTAGCCCTGGTTCACGTTACAAATATCAGTGTTTTTTCTTTTGTTCTTTTTACTGTGACCTTATTATTACTATTTATGGCCCTAGTGTTGTTTTACATAACTTTTGATCACCCTTCAAATAAAAAAATTTTGTTCATTTTTTATGTTGCAATTTTCATTTACCTTATATAATAAAACTAGCTGAAAGTACCTGGCGATGCCCTGGTTAGGTCAGACATCTTCGGTGAATAAAATTATGTATTATATGGTAATTCAATCATTTCTCCCTTTGCGCACCTCAAAACGTGTATTTCCATTGAAATCTCGATTTTGAATTTTTTCATGAAAACAATAATTTCTCCATACTACATATATTGGAGAAAGTAAAAACTAATTCTGAGATATTTCTGATACCTATGAATTGGGCAAACTTTTATGTTTTTCTTTTTATTCAAATATATGTCCTTTCAGCTTAGATTTGATATGAAACCCACGACGACAGTGCCTCTGTGTATGGAATCATGAACTAACATGTAAACAAATGGAATCGCTTGAATTTTGTGGATCTGCGAATATAGATTGAAGTTGAATTAATTACGTCTGTTGGGTCCGATTCCTATCTAAAAATAATACAATATAAACCTAACCGGTACTTACGTATTATCTCCAGGACCTAACTTATGTACAACATACGTATTATCTCCAGGACTTTACTTATGTACAACATTAACAGAAACTCATTGGCCTGTCTCGACATTTACAAACCCAATCACCGGACAACTGGGAGGGTTTCTTTGGTTCTGGGCAAGGCGAAGGGCACGGTAGTGCCCGGAGACGACTACCCATTAAAACAAAGCGAGCCAAAGGCTCGTCAATATATCCTTTCAATGTTATATCTTCTTGACCCAGCGCGACTCGATCTCCAAACCAAGCGACTGTTTACAATAGTTCATGATTCCGTTCACAGAGGCACTTCCGGTGCTGCGGTCGTGGGTGTCTTATATCAAATCTGTTCCATCCTTTCTTTTTTATATAACAATCAATGCAACTGTTTATGTTAGGGTGACCATACGTCCCGTTTTTAATGGAATCGTCCCGTTATTTATTTAGGTGTCCCGTTGTCCCAATAAAGTTAAAACGAGACGCCAATCATCCCGTTTTTTGCGGAAGTGCCAATTCATATACAAAGTTACACACAAAATGAAGCCTAAAAACGAATTCAGAATATGGTGGCTTTTTCATTTATTTTATGTTGGCAGTGCAACAGAATATACTCATTTTCGTAGGTTGGTAATGCACAACAGCAGCTAGTTTCAGTTTGCTTTGTTGTTGCGAACACGTGGTTTTGGAAGAACGTGACTGGTTATACATCTACTGTTGGATTCAGAAAAGTAAATAAAACCTCGGAAAATGTCGAAAAGAAAATTTGTTTTTACTGAAAGGTTAAAAACTGAATTCCCTTTTTAAAGGATGATACACAAATGGGAAAAGTGTTGTGTACCTTTTGCAAAGTGGTGTTTTCTATAGAACACGGAGGTCGTTCATTGTCAGATATACTACAGCATAGCAAAAAAATCATTTGATTGCGGTAAGCAGTACGAGTTGCAGCCAAAAGGTAACCTCATATTTTACCAAGCAAACAATGACAGAAGAGTGGAGGAATTAAAGAATTTTTGTGACACTGTCGATATTGAGTACAAGCAGATTCTAGGAATTGTGAAAACTAGATGGCTATCACTACAACCAGCAATCACCAGAATTATTGAAATATTCCCTGGATTAAAATCTTACTTTATTTCACAAGAAAAATGTCTGACCATTCTGAAAAAGTTTTTAATGATCCTGTTTCCATTATTTGACTTCATTTCATGGAGAGTCAATTAAAGGTTTCTCGAAGCTACTAAAAAAATAGAGAGTGATAATATTTCAGAAAGTGAAGTAGCTGAAGAACTGGATATTTTTGCAAACAAAATTAAAAACCGGAGAAATGAATTTCTGCACCTCAAAACTTAGATCGGTTTTATCAGATTTAGAATATTTCTGCAGTGAAAAATAATTCACAGAAGCTGCAAATTCCTTTTACGATGCACTTCTAATGTATTTAGAAAAATGGAGTAATCGACCATTAACACATTGAAGCCGAGCGTCATCAATAGATGATGCTCGAACTTTGCCGAGATCCGAGCGCTATCAATAGATGACAGGCAACTACGCAGTTCCGCTTCGGCTTTCAAACTCTTGTCCCCTCCCATTTCTGCAGGTATAACTCTCGAACCTTCACAGCGGTCACATTTGAGGCCTGCCTTTCATGTGCTATGTGTCGGTTCTCGGTCTGAGTTTTTATTTTTTGTAACAGTGGCATTTTTTAATAAGTGTTTCTGTCGAGCTGTTTTATTTCTCCGTATTTTCCTAACTTTTACTATGTTGTTTTAATATTCCCTTTTTTGTTGATAAAAGATTTTAATATTTTCTTTAATTTTTTATTTCAGTGATGTTAATAAATTATCCTGTACAAAAAATTCAGTTATAATAAAATTACCTTGTACGAATACAGATTGTCCATCATAGACGCCCTTGCTAAGGAAACTACTCAGCAGAATTAGTCCGTATTTTGGAGACCCTCTATAATATCAATAGATTCAGATTTTCCAAATTACCGTGAAAAAAGAAATGATAGGAGGGTCCAAAAGAGGTGTAGGCAATGTTCAAAAAACAAAAGAAAAAGTGCGAATTTCGACAAAAAATGGTTACTTTCAACAAAAAAAGTAATTTGCATTCGAATAGAATAAGTAGACTATTAAGAAGGAATATCACAGAAAAAAATCCTCGGATTTCAGAAATTCTTGGAAAATACTATTCGGGCTGAAAGTGTCAAAAGTGTTTTATTGGGTGCAGCTTAAGAGTCCTACTGTTTGGGAACAAATTCAGGATACACTCAAATACATGTCAAGAAAAACATCACTGAAATAATAGACGAAGATGAGTTTTTCGATGAATACCACCATGTTATGAACATCAGTAAAAACAAAATTGCCGAATGGAACAGGAACTTAACTGAAACTCTGGAACTATGGTTCGGAATTTTCAAGTTCGTGCAAGGTGAAGGAATATAGTTAAAAAATATTTAAATGATTTTGGAATTTGCTTTAGCCATACCCGGTACCAGTGGAGCTATAGAAAGTGTTTTCTATCACAAATTCTTTGTGGACAGGTGAAAAGAAACACTTCCTCGTTGAAAACGTCAAAGCAGTGATAGTGACGAAAACTCATTTTCGGGAACTTTCATGCAACAACTTTTACAATATGCTTTTAAACAATCACAAATTACTGAAAGAAATATCTTTGTCCGCAAAGTACAACATGTCTCCGCAAAAGAATGAATCATCAACACACATACCAGCATCAGAATCAACTCCTCCTACATCAACTGCAAATTAATTGCAAACAAAACTATGCAAAAGTAAATAAACTGAATTAAATATTTAAAGAATAAAATAATTTGTTCATCCACAAATATTTTAGAATTAATAAAGTAAATTTCTATTTTTCCCCACATGGGACAATACTTTTGAACGACTCTTTTCATTGAATTAAAATTTACGTCGGCTGTTTTTACTTTCTCCATATGTAGTAATGGGAAAGTATTGTATTCACGAAAAAAATCGACTTCAAGATTTAAACGGAAATACACGTTTTGAGGTCCCTAGAACACGTTTAGACCAGGGTTGTTAAATGAAACCGAACCCAAAGAATAGTTTCGGTTTGGAACGAAACTATATCTTTTCTCTTGCCATTTAGTTTCGGTTCGTAACGAAACTGTATGTTCAGTGATGGGTTTAGTTCCGTTCCGGAATGAAACTGTTTAGTCGGAACGAAATATTTTGTTCCGGAACGGTTCCTTTTCTTGAATGGGTTCGGGTTCAAGTTGAGAGTTATTGGGAGATACATTCAGTAGTTTCGTTCCAAGCAAACTGCACCATTATTCTGGTCGTGGGGCAGAGAAGAGAGTGAGGTACTCGCATAGAGTAGAAGTCCGCAAATCCTTAGGGGCTTAATTAGGTTTAATTTTATTCTTCTAATGTAGGCCGTTTTAACACATTCAATATCTTCTTGCTTTTTAGATCCATCCCCAATGGCCAACCGAAATTTCACTATTTTTTTAAATATCGTTTTTCCGGAAACATTCGCACTAAATACAAACTAACCGATGAGCAAACTGACAAAAACTAAACTGAGGAGCCGGCTTCCTACGAGGAGCCAATGTGCGAAGCCGTCGCTTAACGGTACGGTTAGGGGCCGTCCATATATTATGTAAGACGTTTGGGGGAAGGGGGGTGCAGATGAGTCTTACGTTGTCTTACAAGGAGGGAGGAAGGGTCTACGATTGGTCTTACGTAAGATTTTACTTTAGCGAAAACGCAGTTTGCGTCCCAGAACAGTACTCTGAATGAAACGCATTTAACACCGCTAATGCGAAGCGGGCACCAATGCTCTGCCACATGGGGGCGCTGCACTTTTATTGCTGAGCTTTCTTGTACCCCCACCCTGCTCCCTGAGTCCCACTCTGCATGACGCACGAGCTGTAAGTTCCAACCTGACAGGAGTGCTGCGCGAGGGTACCATGGGTTTAAATCACTTACTTTAGCTCGAATGATGGGGTCTAGAGCAGATCTCTATAAAAGGCTCTTTGAAGCTTTCAAGAATTGCTACCCAAGCAAAACTCCACAACAAGCCCAGGAGGAGGCAAATGTCATCTGGCGAAGAACTAAAACTGAATTTGGGAAGGATGGTATGGCATTTGAAAATCACATTGACAGTAAAATTCAGCAACTGAATCAAGAAGCTACGAAGAGAAAAGCTACTCTCAAGAGCTTTTTTGTGAAGGTAAGCATTGCGGATGACACATTTCAGACATCTTTTGCAATTACAGCCTGTCTCTGCATGCACGAATGTCTCGTAGAATGCCCCTCCTCATGTCTGGCCCATGTTTATTAGTTTTATTCGATGTCTAGGGGGCTCACCACAACAGGGGTGCCAATACGTCGACATATCTTTATTTTTGTTTCGATGCTCCAAAATCTATGGAAGGTTTTATTACCTATTTTTTAGGCGCGTTTCGCTTACAGCGTGAGCGCCTATTATCGTCGGTCGGTCCGTCCGTCCGTCCGCATGTTCGTTCTCGGCTTCTACCGAACGGATTTTCATGAAATTTGATATTAAGGACTTTCAATCAAATATAATAAGAAAATCGCAAAAATGAATCACGTACGCCAATCAGGGGTACCACTTTACTGGGGACAAAAAATTAAATTTTCGTCATATCTCGTAAAATATTGATTATATCAAAATATTTTTCAAATAAAACTTGTAGAACTAGTAAAGTGGAGTATTTCCTTTCCTATATATTTTTATCGTAGGAGTAGCCGTTATCGAGGAAATCAAACAAGAATGTCTTATATCGAGTTGAAAGAAAATTTCTTGCATGGTTACTTCATTGTTGCTAACATAAACAATCTCCCAAACAAACGTTTAATTTCCCTACGTGTGCATGTAATATTATTAAATAGGAAGAAAATTGATTATTTATGATGAAGAAAAGAACTTGAAAACGCTATTTCCCTTAAGTACAGGTATACTATAATTTCTTTCTAATACTCCATTGCACGAAACGCGCCCATTTGTGATACGATGTACACTTTCCTAACTTGTTTATGCTGTGAAAAAAGTTTACCTTTACGTGACTGTTAGCCAAGTACGGCTATTCACTGAAATAATAAACATTTGTTTATAAATAATAGGGGAATTATTTACCAGAGTAGCTGACTACCACCCCTGAAAATTATCTAATACTCATTCGAAGTGAAACATCAGTAGTGGTGAGCTCGCGAGTGAAAAAAAACCTCAGATTTCTTACGTAAGATTTAGGAGGGGGGGGTCCCATTGATTCTTATGTTTTCTTACATGGGGGAGAGGGCGGGTCAAAAAGTGGCCTAAAACGTCTTAAGTAATATATGGACGGTCCCTTATTACAGAGCGGGAGATGCATCGACGCCGGTCGTCTGCACGCGGTTGCAACCGTCGACGGCGGCATTGAATGTCTTAATGATATGGCGATTTTTCTGTGAACACCCATTTTCCGTCAGCGAGAAAAACAACTCCGTACAAGGTCGGCGTTCACTACTCACTGTGCACTCTACATCCTCCCGGTGGTGATATTAGGAACTAAGATCCCCCTCCTATCCCCGACCTCCCCTCTCGCATTCCCCCCTCGCCCTCTCCTCTCGCTGTTAGATGCGAGTAAAAACCATTGAAAACTGGCTGGAACCAAAGCTGGAACCAAAGTAAAAGGAGACGGAACGAAGCTATTTCATGTGCGAACCCGATCTGGAACGGTTCAGTTTCGTTCCATCACCATTTCGTTCCGAAGATTTCGTTCCACTTTCGTTCCGGTTCCACTTTCGTTCCACGACTTTGGTTCCTCTTTCGGTTTGGTTCCTGTGAACCGTTCCTTGAACCGAAACCTATCTGGAACCGTTCCTCTTCAGTGGGTTCGGTTTCGTTTAACAACCCTGGTTTAGACTATTTTCGGAATGATGTCTGTGTGTGTGTGTATGTGATTGCGGGCGCTCTAACTCAAAAAGTACGTGCCATATTGTTACCAAACTTCATATATAACACTTTAACGTGAGCACAAAGAACTGACTAGTTTTTGGACAATAATGGTTAAACGGAAGTCGAGGTTTATTCGAACTCCGATTCAGTTATTGCGATTTTTCTCCGTTAATACATCATTATTTTATATACAATTCTACACAAAGGTTATAGAGAATGTAATTTCCTACAACTTTCATTTGAAACAATTTTCCATTGCAGTTGTTGTTTAGGAATTATTTATAAATAATCGGTTTTTTCGGTTTCCATCAAATATCTCCTTAAAAACATCGTTATTGGTAATCTTCGTCAGGACCAAAGTAGTAGAGAATAATATTTCTTCCAAGTTTAGTTTGAAACAAATCTTCGTAGATCCATCCATTTCGGAGATATTTAACCTTTTCCAGTTTACAGCACCACCACCATGTAGTGGTGAATTCTGTAAACATATTCAAATATACCTAATTTATGGCAATAAGGACGACTATTCTTTTACGATACGAAATAATAATTTTGCCTCATAATGTTATTCATAAAAATTTAAATATCTATACCCCAAATATGGAGAAAGTCATGTGTTGGCCAAATCAGATTTTTTTAATTTATAAAATCTGATCTCCCTATTGCATAATAAAGTAAAGATAGAAATCAAAGCGTCGGAAATGAGAGAATGAATTTTTCCCCAATATTTCACATTGTATTTTACTTCTTTAAAAGAAGTCCAGAAAAACTTGCTGACCCGAAGAAACTACACCCTGACATCGGATAGAGATCCGTAGGACCTAGACCCAGAGTCTGCCGGTCAAGCGATATTGTTGGCAATACTACTTACATTCATAGTTACTAATAATTTTATATAATAATAGCCGTCGTCTGTTGGTTGGTTGGTTGGTCACGCTATGCATATGCTAATAACTCGAGAAATAATAATGATAGAAACTCGAAATTTGGTAGGGATGCTTGATTAACACTTATTCAGAGAATGACGAATTTAAATCGTGAAAAAATTCATTGGTTCGTCTCCAAGAGAGGCATTTCCATTTCCCATTACTTAACATGTAAAACGCGATTTTTCGACGTGCAGGCTTTTATTCATTTGGAAATTAAAATTAGAAGGAATTAACAGATGACCTTCGGATTTGAACAATTTTGAAGAAAAATTTATTAAGTTTCTTATTCCGTTCGTCTTTTTTCGCCCACAGTTCGAAATATTCCATGTTAAACGTTTAATTTGCATATTTTGTGGAAATTTCGCCATTTTAACGTGATGTTGCTATGTCAACCATTATCATTGTTACACCTCAAATTACTATTATTGTATACATCCTTCTGGGAATAAGCATGCCTTGAGTGCTTCAATACGGGAGAGAGAGAGAGAGAGAGGAAGGAAGGGGAGAGATTGGTGTGTTTTGTGGAAAATAAGTATATTAACGTAAATATAAAAAATTTTAAGTATCAGCAGTGTCTCCCCTTCCTTTCCTCCACTTTCATAAATATATTATTGATACTGTTAAGAATAATGTTAGATACGGAATCTAAGATTGCATACAACTCAAATAGTAAACAACGCTGGCAGAAAAAAACTATGCAATATTTACAGTTTTCCTAGTACTCAAGTTCAATATATAAATTTGTTAATTTGAACTTTTTCAATTAAAAACTTAAGAAAAATTTACATACCTTTATGTTTATTTCGTATATCGTATTTTGTTTAACTGTGCATATTTAAAAAGATAAATTACTTGGTCAAAAGGAAGAAATATCGATATTAAGACACTGTCACTACGATGTATATTTTTTTAAACAATCTGTTGTCAAGTTTATACTGATAAATCTTATGTCCATTCTCATATAAATAAAATATTATGTATAATGAAATTTTAAACAATTAGGCCATTTTAAAACAGCTATATAAACATCAACCATAATTATAATTCTGATATAATTACCGTATATACTAGTGTATAATGTGCACCTGTACTTTTTGCCAAAAATTCCAGACTTTTTCTTATGTACAATGCGCACATTGATTTTTGTAAGGTATAAGAACAAAATTATATCGTCATGTTAAGTATTAACTAGAGTACCTTAAATAAATATGTTAAAGCATTAATTATCACCGGTAAACAATTTTAAAACACTTGGACTTGTCCATAAGTATTACATTCAATAAGCTTCACATTACTTCTTAGAGAGAGGCATCATCATTAATGACAGTGAATGAGTTGAGATGGCAGCAACTTCATACAGTGAAGTTGACCAAACTGTTGGGTGTAGTAAACCACAGCACCACTGCTGCCAATCCTTTCAAATAAGACAACAAGTTAGGAAAGTGTACAGCGTATCACAAATTGGCATGTTTCGTGCAATGGAGTATTAGAGAGAAATTATATACCTGTACGTAAGGGAAATTACGTTTTAAAGTTCTTTTCTTCATCATAAATAATCCATTTTCTTCCTATTTCAAAATAGTGCATGCACACGTAAGTAAATTAAACGTTTGTTTGTGAGACTGTTTATGTTACCAACAATGAAGAAGTAACCATGCAAGAAGTTTTCTAAGTTCAACTCAATTTAAGACTTTCTTGTTCAACTTTCTTGATAACGGCTACTCCTACGATAAAAATTTATAGGAAAGTAAATACTCTACCAGATCTACAACTTTTATTTGAAAAATATTTTTATATGAGCAATACTCTACGACAGTGGTTCTCAACCGTTCACCACCACTGGGCAATTTTCACACCGTGAGATATGGTGACGGGCACCGGCATAAAAAACATATTTTTGCATATATCTATTTTATAAATCTCGATAACTGACACAATGAGTTATCTAACTTAATACATTTAGCAACTAATATGGTTAAAAAAAGAAATAAAAATAAAAATATTTTAATAATTGACCTTACTCTTTTACTTAGAATGATGAGCATGTACATACCACATTAATGGGATACTTGACAGTCCATGTTGGCAGCTAGCTGCTCATAGTTGGGCATATAGGATGACGTCCCTGCTCGTAGGCAATCTTCTAGATGAGAGTCAGTCAATATTGAACGGCTTTTATTTTTAATTATCTTCATTGATGAGAAGAGGGTTTCACATAGGTAGATCCAAAGTAAGATCTTATTCTTAAAGCAATACTGCGCAAAAACGGGAATTTGGTGGAGTCGACAAGGTTCCAAAAATTTTCTTCTTTTGCATGTGACTTTAAAATTAGATCACTTTGTAGTGCTATTATCTCTAGTTCGATATCTTCCACTTTACTGTTAGATACGTTTGAAATGGACTTGGCAACATTATTCACGTCAATAGAGCAAAATGGATTTAAATAAAAGGAAATCGTGGGTTCAATTTCAGAAAATAAGAGAAACCGTTCATTGAATTGCTTTTTAAGAACATCTAGTTGTTGAGTGAAGTGTGCAACATTGATATCACTTGTAACTAGCTGTTGATTCAAATAGGGAAAATGTTGAATGTTTTTATTTCGTAGATGAAATATCCATAGGTCCAACTTAGATTTGAATGAGTAAATAGAACTCATCATTTCAGCTACCTCTTTTCCTCTTCCTTGGAGTTCCACATTTAAATCGTTTAGTTTTTCTGTCAAATCGGTCAGAAATGCCAAGTCTAATATCCAGTTACTATCATAAATTTCCTTAACATGTTCATTTCTGGATTTTGTAAACTCTTTTATCTCTTCTATTAGGTTTATAAATTGAGCTAAAACTTTTCCTTTACTCAGCCATCTAACTTCTGTATGAAGGGTGAGATCTTTAATTTCCGTATCACAATCTTGTAGAAGAGACTTAAAAAGTCTGTGTTGTAAAGATGCCACTCGGATCGAATTGATGATTTTAACAACAACTTTCATAAGATGATCAAACTGAATTACTTTAGCGCACAAAGCTTCTTGGTGTATTATGCAGTGATATGATATAAAGTTTGGGAATATTGGATCCTTTTTACAAAGGGCAATAAATCCATTTTTGCTTCCTACCATTGCAGGAGCCCCATCAGTTGTGATTGACGCTAGCTTAGTAAACGGCAAATTAAACTCGAGTGCATAATTCTTAAAAGCATTAAAAATATCCTCACCTCTGGTCCTGCCTTTCATCGGTAATAATTTAAGGAACTCTTCTTTGACCGTAAAATCGCCAAACACCATTCTCACCATGACAGCTAATTGTGCAGTATCTGATGTCTGTACTTTCGTCAAGTTGAAGAGAATACCAGT
The DNA here is from genome assembly GCA_036926305.1 of Uropetala carovei. Taxonomy (NCBI): domain Eukaryota; kingdom Metazoa; phylum Arthropoda; class Insecta; order Odonata; family Petaluridae; genus Uropetala; species Uropetala carovei. The sequence continues at coordinate 1,949,636 of JAXCHB010000149.1, forward strand.
TACATTTTACCATATCTGCCTTCAATTTATCTTCTAGATCACAAGAAATAGCTTCCACTCTTCCAGTTATTGTCATTTGAGAATTTCAAAGTCTTTATGGCTGAAATTATTTCCTTTTTATTTGAAAAACCTTCGAAAAGTTCCACACCACTCGCTACGAATGCTTCCTTAATAAGTTCCCCATCTTCAAAAGGCTTCCTCTTTATAGTTAATAAATGAGCAATTCTGAAGAAAGCTAATGTTGCATTTTTAGATTTTGCAACAGATTTTGTAAATACTGATTGCTGTACCAATAATTTACGTTTCATATCACCCACTTTATTTTTCCTAAATTCTGAATCCAATGGATAATCCCTTTCAAATAATGAGTGACGAGTCTTGAAATGCCTTTCAATGTTGTGCTTCTTTGGTAGTGCCACACTATCAGAGCACAGTAAACAAACGCACTTTCTCTTATTATAAACAAAACAATACTCTTCCTCCCACTCCTTTTTAAAAGTGTACATTTTTGCTCTCTCTCTGCGTGACATTTTTATTAACGGTGATTTACTAACGTTATATAACACCTTAATTAAAATTACAGTTTATTTGTGGAAGGGACTGAAGATGCGATTCTCTAATCTTGAAATTACATTTCCAAAGTTAGCGTCAATAGTAGAGGTTTCATTCGTTTACTGGAAAAGAGATTAATGAAACAATGACGGTACTGGCGATCTATTATGAACGGAAAGTAAATTATAACAAATATTGTTATCAATGTAATCCTTCGCAAGTATTGCACTAAAGGTTAATTAACACTGAATGTACAATTCACTTACTGAGTTCCATTCAGAAATCTGCAGAAGGGCAAAACACTGCACAAGCGTCACAACAAATTGAAGTGTTGCAACAAGGATTGTTCATGTTAACTAGAGAGAAAGGAGAGGAGTTAGGAAAAGGACAATATGCCCAAGCTACATTAATATTCACATCAAATTGGCTTCGCATATATTAACCATTGCCAAAGAGTGCGGTAAGAGGATCGCTGTCGAGAAATATGAAGCACTTGTTTGTGGCAAGTTTGTATATTTTTAAACAAAAATATTATAAAAATTTATAAATACATATAATATTACATTTGTCCAACATACCTGATATTACTACAAAAATAAATTTTCCTCGTAAGGCCGTTAATGCAATATTGCGAAGTGTGGACAGGCGCAGCGAGTCTTCACTAGCACTCCAAACGTTAACTGAATGCCTGCCTGCTGCGTAGCTAACAAATCCAGGAGAATCATAGGGGTATTTCCCTTACACCCCAAATCGTAAGGGTGCCCAACATGCGGATTTTGTAGAATAAAATTACATGATTTGGAGCTTAATACAGGAAGGTTAGCTACCACTGTCATAGAGATGTTTCCCCAGATCAAATATTCCATGTGGGGATTTATGTCAGCTGTTTGTTTGCAGAATATGTTTACAGAACTGAAGAGTATCCTCCGTTCCGAGGGTGGAAAAAGAAAATTCGCAAGAGAAAGATGTCTTATTTAATAGGAGCGATACTCCTCTTGGATACACAACTTCACACGATCTCTCATTTTATAAAAATCTCTAGTCTATATTCCTGGGACTCGGGACAAGAAATTTTCTGAAATATCCCGAGAATTTTTTACAGAGACCAAATTTCTCGAGCCCAATCACTAATTATCAACATCATATCTGCAGAGGCAAGCGGGCACCGAGAATGCCTCGGCGGGCAACAGGGTGCCCGCGGGCACCAGGTTGAGAACCACTGCTCTACGAGATATGACAAAATTTAATTTTTTGTCACCAGTAAAGTGGTACCCCTGATTGGCATACGTGATTCATTTTTGCGATTTTCTTATTATATTTGATTGTAAGTCCTTAATATCAAATTTCATGAAAACCTGTTCGATAGAAGCCGAGAATGAACGTGTGGACGGATGGACGGACGGATCAACGATAATAGACGCTCACGCTGAAAGCGAAAGGCACCTAAAAAGGGATCTATAAATAGATCGAGTTTTGATTTATAGTGGACTTTGGTTCTCTCTTTCCTAACTCATTCCAAAACTGGTAAAAAGAAGGAATATATGCAAAAATTTAACAAACAAATCTGGAAACAGGAAATGCGACAGGTAAGATTAAGTTCATACACGTCATTCTACGGGTTTTAAATTACTTACATTGTTAATTGTACATATTAGAATCATTAACGATATAATATTATTTCAATTTGCTTATTTTCTGTTTCTTTGTTTTCCATGCATTTTGCGGGAAGTCTACCAGTCACTTTTGCAAAAATTACTGCAATCAGCTGATGAGTTAGTGAAATGCAGAATATTTGGAGAGGATGGAATTACAACTGTACTAGCTGGAATGCCCATTGAATTTCAATGGATTTAGTGAATCTAAAACTTTGACTGTGTAACATGTAAGCATCGCAAGAATAAGATAGTACACAGTTATAACCATCGAATAAAGCAAAAATGAAGAAAACCGCTCTGCATTTTCACATTTAGATGAATGAAGGAAGAAAATCATGAAATTAACGTATAAACTCCCTCCCCCTCCCTTCCACCCTCCCTCCCTCCTTCTCTCTCCCTCCCTCTCTTAAATGTAAGAAGGGACTATATAGTCTCAATATAAATGCATTGAACTCCAATTTCGGTGACAATGGGAGTTGTCATGGTAGCTTATAATTGGTATTGTAATAAAACTGATAAAAATCACGTATTTTATTGACTCTAACCGCATTTCTAAGCGAATTTGACCAGAATTCGGAATCTGTCTTCAATAAAAATAAACTTTGTTCTTTCCCGCAAAAAAGTATCCATGTCTCAAGTTTGTACTGCGATGTTAAGTAATTTTACAGTGCAAATTCAAAGCAGTCTACACTCATCCCTGTATTTCAGTTGCAGGACGTGGCAAAATACGTGACGTTTCATAATTAAATCATTCGCCATTTCGGATCAAAGTGATAGACAGAAACAAAACCTTGACCATTCACTAAGTTAGGATGAAAGGACGAATCATACCAAATTTGGTAATACTAGCTTTTATCATTTAGGAGTTCAATGAACAAACCAACAAACACACCCTTCAAAATATATTATAAGATATAGAAGTACCGTATTCATCTGAATCTAAGACGACCTTTTTTTCCAAATTTTCAGCTGTAAATATCAAGAGTCGTCTTACATTCGAATACGAAGTATATTTAAGCATTTAATCAATGGTTTTTACAACAAATGGTATATTAAACAATTCACAACAGCAAATTCAAGTACATACATAAAGAAGTGAAATAAACAAATAGTAATAACAATAAGAAAAACATGACGGGAATAATAATTATTTAGACTAATAATCATCGTCGACGATCATAACACAGATGACGTACTTTCATCTTGCACGTAATGTCAACCGCAATGTCAAAACAAATGAGAGCGGAAATCATTGGGATTCCCCTTTCAAACGACGCACCGCGATTCATTAAGTGTGACAGTAATTTTGAGTTGTGCATTCTTGATTTAAATGCACAACCCTTAAGTTAAAATGACAGATCATGTTGAAGTACGTGGCACGAGTGCAAAGGGAAAGTTAACAAAGGAATTAGACGGAGCTAAGATACAAATTTTAAGCTGATCGTGATAAATTACGCCGGAAAAACTAATAACTGTGATGCGAGTAGAAAGTTCGGTGTATCTGAGGCAAATGTGCGTCGATGGAAACTCTCAAAACAGGAACTAGAAAAAGCCAAAGCCACAAGGAAGTCGCTCAGTGGTCCCAAATTAGGCCGATTTCATGGCATTGAAGAAGAAGTAGTCAAGTTTGTGCGCACCATGAGGAAGAACGGTATGCCTGTTTCGACTGAAAGTATTATACTTAAAGCTAATGAAATTACTAGAGGACTTAATATATCATTGCAAGAATTCAAGGCCAGCAGAAGTTGGTGCGTGAGAATGATGCGACGAAATAATTTTTCTTTACGGCGACGAACTTCGCTGTGTCAGAAATTGTCAGAAGACTATGTTGAAAAACTTCTCGCTTACCAGAAATACGTAATTGGACTTAGAAAAACCAATAATTACCTTTTGAGCAAAATAGGAAATGCCGATGAAACTCCGGTTTTCTTCTACATGCCATCTAATTATACTGAACGAAAAAGGTGCGAAGTCCATCCTAATTAAAACTACAGGCAACGAAAAAATGCGAGTCACGGTAATGTTGGCGGTTTTAGCAGATGGGACTAAATTACCACCATATGTGATTCTAAAGCGGAAAACAATGCCTAAGAAACATTTGCCAAGTGGAATAATAGGTGTCAAGAAAAGGGGTGGATGACTAAAGAACTAATGAGAGATTGGTTACATGTGGTGTGGAATAGACGGCCAGGAGCTTTACTGAAACAAAGAGCAATGCTTTCACTGGATGCATTCAAGGACACTTATCTCCTGAAATTAAAAACATAATGAGTGCGATGAATATTGATCTTATTGTAATACCTGGAGGAATGACATCGCAACTTCAAGTTTTAGATGTTGCTGTCAATAAGTGTTTTAAAAATAATTTAAAGGTTTTGTATTCTGAGTGGTTACAGAGTGGAACTCACACTTTAACACCAAATCTTAAGAAACCTGAAGTTGCAATGCTCTGCCAATGAATCAAGGCATCGTGGCAACAAATAAATGCAAAAGTAATAGTGAAAGGATTTAAGAAATGCTGCTTATCTAATGCCATGGATGGGAGTGAGGATGATGTTTTGTGGGAGACTGATGATGAAGTTGAGAGTGATAAAGATAGTGACCGTGAGGAAAATAGTGAAGGTTGCATAGACAGTGATGATGACTAACACAATAAAATGATTTTATGCAGCACTTGGATTGAAATGTTTTTTTGTTGTCCTAAAATGAGTATATTCTTTCAATGTATTTACTTTATTTTTAATGTTATCTTAAAATGAATGCTACCATTTAATTTATTTGAAAACCTGAATGGTTCTATTTGTGATGTGATCTTATGATTTTAAAATGTTAAAAGACAATGACATTCAAGAAAAGTATGAGAAAATAAATATTTCACAAGATTTATAATTTTTGTAGTCATGAAGGTCAATTTGAGCTTTTTTCTCTTTTGGAATCATCAGAATGGGGGGTCGTCTTTGATTCAGGGTCGTCTTGGATTCGGGTGAATACGGTAATTAGGTGTTCTATACATACAATTAATAGATGTATAACCTGGATTATCGATAATTAGTGTTTTTCCCCTTAATTCACCAAAAAAGCAAGAATCTGGTGTGAGGTTGGTTCACTTTAAATTCTGATTTTAAGTGCCCAAAAGTGTTACCCGTGTATAACGTGCACCCCTATTTTATGACCTAAAAATTTGGTCTTCACACTGCGTGTTATACACGAGTATATATGGTAGTTTTTTAATAGTTCTAAATAGCATTTCATGCAATTTCATATGTACAGGCGACTCCCGAGTCTCGATTGTTCGAGTCTCGATTAATTCGAGATTTCGATCCTGCCGATCGATAATATACGCGGAATAATCTTCACGTAGTTATTGGTTCCAACTAAACGCTAGGTTTACTTTTGATGTAAACGTAGTTATATCTGCTGTAATTGTTTGAATTTGTGCTGATTTCATTCTTTTTTCTGTTAATCATTTATTTAAATTTATTTATTTTATTGATTTATTTATAAATTTATCACTTGACATGGCATCTAAAAGGAAATGTAATAGTGATAATGTAAGGGAATCAAATAAAAGAGGGCATAAGAGTCATAGTTATGAATTGAAATTAGAAATTGTAGTGCGTGTTGAGAAAGGTGAAAGCCAAGCTGAAATTGCACGATCGTTGGGAATGTGTACTTCAACTATTAGCACTTATGTGAAACAGAAGGAGAAAATTCTAGAACGTGACAAATTCACATAATTTGATAACAACAATAAACAGTCCTAGGTGCAGTGTTGTGATTCCTAAAATGGAAAAACTTTTAAAACTTTGGGTAGTTGATCAGTGTCACAAAAACATACTGAAAGCCATACTGAAATCGTACGATCGTTGGGAATGTGTCAACTATTAGCACTTATGTGAAACAGAAGGAAAAAATTCTAGAACGTGATAAATTCAGGTAATTTGATAACAACAATAAACAGTCCCCCACCCAATAGCTCCTGTTCTTTCAACTAAAATCTTCCAACTTCTCAATTAATAAACCAAGTCCAGTAAGCACAGTTGAAAAAGATTTAAGGTATGAAAATATTTTCAATTTTATTGTTTCTTTATTCTTAAGTTATTTTGTGCATTTCTAATAACTTTTATAATAATTTCGCTGCGATAAATAGTTGTATGTATAGATAGATGTACGCAGGTATGTTATCCAGCTCACGCGAGTCGTTTGAAACAAACGACTCGCGCGATCTGGACCAGGCTGTCTGTAAACCATATTGCATACATCTATCTTTGAAGTTCGAACACAAATTTATTTTTTCCTTTTTTGTGCAAAAAATAAGGTATACATTTAAAATATTTATTATATAATTTATTTATAATTTAATATTGTTATATTAACGTATTAGTAATATTATTTTATCTTTATATAACATGAGGGGAGACTTAATAATTTTTTCCCGAGATGCAGGAACGTATCCCCCGTTTATAACATGCAAGTATATGGAAAAACGGCGTTTGACACTCGAATATTCAAGATTCGAACATCTTTTCAGGAATGCATCCCCAACGAGACTCGGGAGTCACCTGTACTTCGATAAATAGGCATGGCTTCCATCTCAATGCAATTGGGATTATGCTATCATGTTAAATTCCTAACAATGGGGTTGTCATGGCAAGGAAATGTTTTGTTGAAAAAACCTTAGATATTGAGGTAAAGCCTTAATTTTGGACAAGTTTGACAAATTTTGAAATTTGATGGTAGGAATATGAAACTTTAGTTTTTTCTCCATTTTTGGGTTCAAGTCCTGCCTTCGTACTGTGATTTTGAGTAATTTTAAAGCGCAAATTAAAAATAGTCTACGCTCATATCCTTGTGTCAGTTGCAGGACGCGGCAAAATACATTGGATGATTAAATCGTTCGCCATTTCGAATAAAAGTGATAGACAGAAACAAAACCTTGACCATTCACTAAGTTAGGATGTAACAAAGAATTGTACCAAATTTGGATGTTATAATTTTAACGTTTAGGAGGAGATCCATGAACAAACACATACAAACTCTTTAAAATATATAGTTGATCAGTAAAATAGAATGAACACTTATTATAATGAGAAAGAAATAAAAAAGAATAATGAATGAAAATAGAATAAAAAAGCATCTAGCACAAATACTGATGTTCTAAAGCGTGCAAGTAAAGTTTGCTGGAGCATGTTGCAGAATACTGTGATTTCTCATTTGTGCAAAAGTTATTCTCACTCTTTTGGGGAGTTCCTGGTTTTACTTACAGCACTGATGTTATTATTAATATATTCTGAACATCTATCAACCGTTACTTCACCTATTGACATCTGAACAGTTTCGTAAAACTATTCTTGCACTCTTTTTCTTGTGAAATATATTTATAATCCTAAATGTTCTTGTATTTTGCTAAAGTGAACTTATAAATAATCACAAACAGTAAAAAAACATACCTAATAAAAATTTATCAAATACTGAGAATAAATCTTTTTTTTAACAAAAATACGTGTAGGGTGTCAGGATCACCCCACGCAATTACTGACATTCGAAAAATTCACCTTGAGTGCTGCAGGGTTAACCCTTAGAGTGCCAGGCGACTATATGTAGTCGTTTCATGCTCACGCCAAAAGTGCCAGCGACTATATATAGTCGTGCTGCAGTCGACTTTTTTTCTTCAAATGGTTCATCTCATTTTGTCAGATGGCAGCACACCTTATGGTATGATGTCATAGTAGATGGATCGTAGTTTCCAAATCTGCCACCAGCTGATAGTTTTGGCACTGTTTTCTGTGAAAATTTATTTTAGCAAAGTCACGTATTTTTCGTATTCGATACTTGCAAGATGGCGTCGAGCTCGAAGGAAGTTTTTGTTCCTGGTGATGATGATGAGCTTTTAGTTCAGTATATTAATTCTGTCAGTGATGATGACGATTCAATTGAATTAAGTGAGTATGAGGAATCTATGACAGGTAAGCCATGTCTTACAAATTCGTCTTCTGAGTCAGAGGACAGCGTTGTTTTTCAGCCACATTCTGTTAGACAGAAAGTTATTGAAAGTGAAGGTATGAGTGCTGAGAACATGTGAATGAACGAAGATGATAGCAGTGACCAGTCGATTAATCATCCTCCTCAATATTCCTTTATGGAATTTACTGGACCCAGGCATGCTCCTCCACCTGAAGTACTACCAATTGCCTATTTTAATTTGTTTTTCATCATTTCTCTCTTGAATCTGTTGGTACAAGAGGCAAACAGATATGCAGAACAATTTTTGGAAACACCGGCAGCAGTCTCCACATAGCAGGACCAGAATGAGGCAGAGAGTAACAGTAACTGAGATAAAAGCATTTGTTGTTGGATTGCTTGAAATGGGTATAACCAGGAGGCCTACAATATTTTCATACTGGTCGACAAACTCACGCTGTATTCCCTGGTTTGGTAAGATGTTCTCCCAAAACATGTATCAGTTAATTTTAAAGTTTCTTCATTTCGTAGATAATTCCAAAATTCTCCCAACTACCCATGAGAATTTTGATCCATGTTGTTGTTTTTAACCGCTAGTAGAGCATGCTAATCGTGTCTTCCGTTTGCACTATTCCCCTCATCAACATTTGAGTGTTGACGATACTCTTGTAGGCACTAAAAGCCACACACAACTGTTGCAGTATCTACCAAAAAAACAGCATCATAAGTGGGGAATAAAATTTTGGATGCTGTGTGATTCCATAGTAAATTATTGCCTGGCATTTTATTGCTACCGTGGGGCTAGGAGCAAGGAGGACAAGGAGGAGGTAAAGAAGCATGGACTCAGCTATGTAGTAGTTAATAAGCTTTTGAATATTGGCAACTACCTAATGAAAGGTTTTCATGTTGTTATGGACAATTTTTTCACAGGCATACAACTTGCTTCTGATCTTTATAAAAAATCAACCTTCATGACAGGAACATTGAGAAGGAACAGAAAGGGTATTCCGGAGGGTTTGAAAAGGAAATTTGGTGTTGGAGAAATAAAATATTTCAGAAGCAATGAGATACTTCTGGCTGGATACAGGGAGAAGAAGTCACAAAAAAATCCTGTACTCCTCCTTTCAACAAATGCTGAAGCAGACGAGGAAACAGTAAAAAGGAAACAACATGGGCGTGTAAGGGAAATGGTTAAACCAAAGGTTGTACAAATGTATAATAATTTCATGGGAGGTATAGATTCATCAGATATGATGGTCTATACCCATCTGAATGAGAGGAGGACACTAAAATTTTGGAAAAAGTTATTATTAGTATTTTTGCTAGAATGGTGTCTAATGCTTATATTATATACAAGGAAAATTCATCTGAGAGGAAATGACTCGACTACAGTTCATTTCTAGTATAATCGAGTCTATAGATAAGGAGTGGCTTGAAGTGAAAGATGAGGGTAAAACAGGTATTCCAGTTTCTGCAGGGAGTGGAAATGCTGTACCAACAGGAACAATTGGTATTCGTAAACTGCCAGGACATCTGCAAAAGGTATGTGCGAGAGAGAAGCTTCCCCTCTCCCGCTACCACCACAATATATGCTCTGCCGTGCGCCCGCGGGCGCGCTTGGAGCGTGTGCGCTCTGGGAGCGCTGTTTGTGCATCCCTGCTCTAGAGCCTAAACGGTAGAACGAAAATGAATGAAATCTTGTACTTAGGCATTTTATCATACTGAGCAGAGTATACATAGAAATGATTGACATTGCTCAATAATTAAGGGAAGTTTATCCTACGCATTTTTAACAACAATTTGATTTTCTCAAAATCAGCTCTAACAATTTTGATCAAATTTCGTACAGTTACTTGAGTTTATGTCTTCAATAATACTACAGTAAAAGCCCATTGTAATGGCGTGCCACTAAAATGAATATGCCGCTATAAAAAATGGTGCCGTAAAATCACATTCCAATTACTTTGAGGGCATATTTGGTATCTTTTAACATTCTTCTTTCCTATAAGACATTGTATACGTTGTTTTTCGTTATCTAATTTATTATTTTTTGCCATAATTATTATGGTGTAATAAATCTATCTAACTATATACAGTGGAACCCCGATTTAACGTTTGTCTCGGGGACAAGTTTTTTGTACCTTAAATCAAGTAATACATTAAATGGGGGTTATCTAAAATTGAAAGACTAAACAGCAGTTCATTAATGTCAAATATGTTTTATTAGTTAAAATTATTAAGTTAAAGATTAATTACGATCAATTTTTTCATTTGTAAAATTTCACAGAAAGAAGATGGTTGAGAATAATACCAACTGTAAGTCCTCCAGCAAAGGTGATTCTTCTAGCTTATGGTTTTTTTGCAAAAGTAGTGGTCACTTCATGGCTGTGACCCTCATTGCACCTCCTAGCAGTGAATTTGTGATCTTTAATTCTTCTGAGACAAACTTTCTTAAATAAGAGGACTCAACCAAGCGTGCAGATAATTTCAGTTTTTTAAGTTCGCATGCTATAACGAATACATGATATAATTGGGCTCACATGGGTTATATAAGATAATACAGTAATAAATTAAGTACATAAATAATTTGTGTAAAAATGAACTTCTTCATCAATGTCCTTTTGATATTTTTAATATGGGTCATTGACAAACAACTAAATTTGCATAAATACGTTGTTGAATTTGGAATGTCATATCAATGGCATATTCAGATATTGAAGGATATTCACCTTTAGCTTTTAGACAAAATACATCTAAAGGTAGGATACTAATTTTAAGTTGTATGATCATTGCTAAGGTCTATCAATTCCTCTTGTATTTCAGGATAAATTCCTTGGATGATAATATTTATGTCAATTTGTTTGTTCCAAACGCTTTCCTGAAAATTAAACATCCTCAGAGTGTGTGGCACACTAATGCCTTCCTTGCGCCACACTAATGCACCGTGGCACACCGGTTGGAGAGCAATGTCCTAACAAATTAAGACAAAAGAGGCACGAGTCATCAAAAATGTTTCTGGAAACTGGCCCGAGATGCAATGAAACACCTTCGTATTTATCTTTAGGATACAGTGATACCGTAGCTTGTTTACATTTAGATGGTCCCTGAGAATTAAGAAATGGCAATCGTACGTGGGTCAGAGAAAAATATTTACAAAATATGCCTGAAGCCCCACTTTGGGTGGCCACTTCTCCGGATTTGACCCGGAGTCTCCCAGTTTTGGGACTAGTCTCAGGGTTAAGGGTAAAATTCTCTGGGCCAACAGCATACATGGACCTGAGTGACCACGTCCCATATTTTACGGGACGTCCTATTTTTCGGCCAATTTTTCCTCAAATGTCCCGCATCCTGTGTGAAATCAATACGGGACGCACATTGTCTCGTATTTTTTTTATGAAAATAGATATATTTATTTCAGATACACTAATCACGTCCCGTATTTTAAAGTAATTAATGCAGTGCTTGGAATGAGCCAGGACGAACCCAGACTGCATGTATGAAAAATATCTGCAATTAGTTCCAAATTGTAATATTTTCCTCCCAAGAGTTCCGTTTCGTAATATTTTCCATTTCAAGCACTTAATTAATGTAATGTACTGTATAAAGAGTTTACAAAAATGAACCCACTTTTACAAAAAGTTACAAACGAGATTTCATCTCTCCTAGAGAAATGGAATGGGATATTAAAATCTTGTGAAAAAATAATTTTGTAAGCTGATGCAAATTATTAAGTCGGTACATACCAGGTTCTAAAGCTCTTGTGGAAAGAATATTTTCTTTATGTCATAATAAATGGAATGACAATAGGAACAGATTTAACATATGTGCAGTAAAAGTAGAGCTGCAGGTGAAAAGCAACTACATACGTATCTTTCTTGTTAAGACTTTTATAATTATGTTCTTACTAACGAAGATCTTCTGAAGTGCAAAAAATCTTACGAGAAATGTTGTTTATTTCTTACAGTGACGAAAACTATTCTTTGTGAATATGTTCTTAGTATTGTGTGCAATTTAGTTTTATTATTCAAGAACAATTGCTTCTTTCTTTTTATTTGCTAGGTATTTATCTTGTGTAGGTTTGTTTGTAAAAATAATAATTTTTTCTCATATAATTTCAAAGAATATTTTTCTTGACTTAATTCCAAAGTTAAAAAAGTCCTGTAAAATTTTTTATAGCCATTTTTTTTAAGGATCTGTCTCTTAAAATAGTCAACCATATGTGATCACCCTAGACACTCCACAATTCAAGGCAGCAAGATTAGCTACCATGTTTTGAAAATACACTTTAGAAGGCCTTATAATTGATGGTGTTTATTACAGACTATAGGTTTCACTTGGGTTTTGTCTGAAGTCTAATCTCAAACCCATGCTATATCGTCACATGTGCGCACAAATAAGTCAGAATGCTCTCTATGAAGTAAACAGTCTCGAGGGCCTTGATATTACATTTTCTCTTTGGTCAGCACATTTCTTTTTAGTTTGGAAACACAGGAGCCCTTAGAATCTTAGAAGAAACACGTCTAATTTGAGAAACATGCACAAAAAATATCTTATCGCATCAGCTGCTAAAACTTTGCGGGTGACTCGCATTTAGGTGTATTAGCTACCACCATACCTATAGCAATGACAAATTCTGAATCTCAGCGAATGGCTTGCTCTGATTACTACATTTATTCGGTGATTTTGGATTGGTGGCGCCGTTATAAAGTAGTACCACTGCAATATTTCATTGGTGTTCGAGGGAGCCATCAAGTTGCGTGAGAGAGAGACAAAATATGGCTCATCACATTCACATTTCTATGAAAACTAATTATCTCTTTTGTATTAAACATTTAAAAACAGTAAACATAATTCAATTTCTTCACTTATGAGAATCTCTGGTTTAAATTAGGAAATCTCCGGGTCAGATTAGGAAATCTCTGGGTCACTGACGAAATTGAGGTGGCAACTCAGGTTGCCATCTCTTCATGTCTCACCCGAAGTCATTGGGGTTAACGCTCATTCTTCGAGCTTCGGGTTACACTCTTGTTTTGCCTATATATTTCCTTAGACTGTATCTCATTTGTAAATAATGTTTTGCCTATGGGCCAGGGGGGTTTGCAATTGAGTTGAGGTATCTCCTGCCATCTAGCCTTACACCAATTACCCATTCAAATGTTTGTTGCATGGGGTAGCAAAACAGAGAATTGCTTAAAGATGCCAACATGCTAAATTGAGTGCAGAAGACCCCGTAAACCCCTCCCCCTGGAACTTGGCAGTAAGAAAAAAGGTCGTATGGGCCGGACTAGGAATATAACCTCCCCGGTAGGGGCACCAAAACAATACCTTGCCCACAGGCACCGAAGACCCTAACCACGCCACTCCACAGACAGCCAGCATTGCGAAAACCACTTTTTCGGACTAAGTGTAAATTGCTCATTATTGGCAAGAGTCAGAATCCTAGACCTTTCAAGGGGATCAGGGTACAGTATCTGCCCAAATAGAAGCTGACTCCCCAAAAATTTCCACAATTTTTTGGCAAAAACGAAAATTTCGTAGATTTTATGCTGAAGTGTGCCGGGCATTCATGCACGGCTTAGAATACATTATTCGAGATCGAAGAAATGAGTAGGAAATGGTTTAGTTGTTGACATTTTGAAATATTACTCCAATTAATAATTTTGCATTGTTGAATAATGTTCCACATTCAGTGACAATAATTTCATTCATCTTCATTTTCACAAAAGGTCAAATATAGTAATAGCGATCTCGCCAAGATAATATTTCATCCAAGTCCATTTCCAATGAAATTAGCTTTTACATTGCCTTAAGAAATTGCACTTTTATAATTATACACATTCCACGTAAAGTTTTACCGAAATCCAAACAGTTGAGCATACAAAGCCATCAACGCATTTTATGTAATCATTTGCATAGTCAATCTACGAAAATAACGTGAAAAACCCAGCCTTAAACGGTAACAAAGCACAGGTAGTGCTAAATTCAATATTCTAGCCTTTATTATTTATTCATTAACCCTCTCATGACCAAAGATGCCGCGCGCTGCTGACCCCAAAAGTCCAAAATAATCCAAGATGGCCTCCAATTTTGGGAAACATTAAATAAAATAGTTATATACTCACAATTTAAAGGTATTTATTGAGAAATAATGTTGTTTTTACAGACTCCAATAAATCACTCCACTGGATATTTTCTTCCGTTTCTTCATCCAAAAAACATTTTCAGCATCAACCCTAGATATACTAACTTCGTCATCCAAAATGTTGCTAATATCAATATCTTACTTGTATTGTAAACCACTGCAAGGTTTGGCAGAAGAATTCATTCTTGGGAAAACTTTGTCTTCTACATCAAATCCGAAAAATTCACTACCTGAACTTACTATCGGCATTTGGGTTGGTTTTTATACCGAAAAAAATAAAAAACTTTGATTGAAAGTTCGGAAAGCAAATTCGTACACACTTTGAAAAAGTATGCCAAACATGCTACTTCTCGTGTTTCTATGGTATACAACGTCATTTCCGTGAGGAAAAGTGAAAGTTGCAGTTTTCTGAGGTAAATTTGAAAGTATTTTTCGGGTGGTTTCGGGCGACAGGTCGTGAGAGAGTTAATATTCATTGTAGGTCAAATATTTACTTTACGAAAAATATAGTACTATCATTTGAACGTGATGGAAATGAGAGACATGTTGCCATCTATGGGTGACTACGAGATTTAACCATAACCGAAATTTTCCTCGGACTCGCATTTAAGCAGAGGAGTGATTTTTTCATGATAGATTTAGACAAAAAACATTGGTTTGTATTTGGGCAGATACGGTATTTTCAGTTGTTTATAAGGCTAACAAGCATGCATGGATGACTGCAAATTTTCCTTGATTGGTTCGAGAAACATTTTGTCCCCGAAGCCATGACTCACTGTCAGTCTGTAGGTCTTCCTGTGGATTGCATAATTATATTACTTCCTGATAATTGTGCTGCACACTCTGATGCTGAATTTCTCTTTAAAGACAATGCTTATGATATTTATTTACCTCCTAACTGTACATTGCTTATCCAACCAATGGACCAAGGCATTCTTCAGGCATTGAAAACTAGATACAAGGCTGAATTCATGCAAAAAATGCTTATAGTGTGTAACAAAGGAATAAGAGTGGCCCAGTTCCAAAAAGAATCTAACATAAAGGATGCTATTTGGAGTGTTGCTAAGGCTTGGGACAATGTTTCCAAGATTACTTTTGCAGCGATTTTCTCTCTAGTGCTACGCACTTAACGAAGCACTTGTCGAATAAACGCGACGAAAACGCAGAAAATCGCCGAATATCGCCGCCTTTCATTATCGGTGTCTTTCGTAATCGGTGAAGAGAACGCCAAACGTCTCCGCCGAATGGCTGCTCCCACACCAACGCGCTTTATATAGGGCGAATATTACCCCTATTTCCCATTCCCTCCTTTTCGCATGGTTATATCACATAATCAGGAAATTAACCAATACGAAGTCGAGGAGTCGCCCATTTAAGCTACCCACCCAACCCCCCCTGAGCGGCGACATGAGACGAGAGTGGCCGTCGAGAGAACGAAGGCAGAAGCACTGGCACATACCGAGAGCCGAGTGTCGCCGGGGTGAGCGAGAGTAAGAGAGAGAGAGGAGTCACGGAGACAAAAGCGAGAAGAGTTGTTCCTCGCAAGGGAGAGTGTGCTAAAGTTTCCTGTCGGACAGACTGTAACGATTTACCTCCAACTTACAGATAGTGAAATTTCCAATATGGTTATGAATCATAATAAAATGAATGAGAGTGATACTGAAGGGGATGATGAAGAGTTGAATGAAAAGGAAAAAGTATCCATTCATAGGTGTATACAATTAACAGAAGAACTACCGTATCTGCCTGAATAGAAGCCGACCTCCCAAAAATTTTTATAATTTTTTGCAAAAACGTAAATTTCATAGATTTTATGCTGAAGTGTGCTGGGGATTCATGCACGGCTTAGAATACATTATTCAAGATCGAAGAAATCGTACATCAAATATTTACTTTAAGAAAAATATAGTACTATCATTTGAACACGACGGCAATGAGAGATGTGCCGCCATCTATGGGTGACTTCGAGATTTAACAATAACCCAAATTTTCTCAGACTCACATTTAAGCCGAGGGGTGATTTTTTCATGATAGATTTTGACAAAAAACATCGGCTTGTATTTGGGCAGATACGGTAATTCAAGGAATGGAACAGGAGAGTTTTATTACAGAGCATGTGGGTTTACAAAATACAAGAAGTGTTCCAGAAAGAGAGACCAAAACATGAAACGACAGACTCTGAAGGACATGTTCAAGAAGGTTTCAACAGAGCCTCAACCTCAACTTCTTCAGCCTGTGCCTATACAACAGCTACCACTTCGCATATCCATTCTGATGATAACTGTTCTTAGGATGAGTTTACAGAATAACTGTCCCAGCAAAATTTCGTGGCTTCGCTGTCGTTTATGATTAAAACCTTGAGATGAAAAATTATTTCTATGTTTTCAGTTTTATCTGTGAAATTTTAATATTTAAATAAAATAGTCTAGTGTTTGAAATTATTTTGAGGATTTTTAATTAACCCCTCAAGCGTGCACAACGACATATGTCGTCCTGTGCAGGGTCAACTTTACGAGCCCCTATACCCATTGCTTATCGAGTTTTAGACATAAAGTAAACACGACCTTAATCCCCTTGGATGACTGAACCTTCCCATACAAATATTGCGCACTTCGCCTTACTCAAAGATTTTTTTACCTGGGTTTTTCTCCCTCATCTAGTTGAATAACATGGCATCCACGAGTAAGACGTATTCTGATGTAGATATGCTAAATATAATGGAATAAGAAGAAAGTGTCGATGAAAGTTTTGTTTCTTTCGTGAGTAATAGTTCTGAAGGGTAGTTGTTAACTTCTGAAAGTGAATTTGAAGATGAGGAAGGTGTTGGTGTCAAATTTGAAGAACAAGAGCAGCAGACTCTCTGTGTTTTTAAGTGGAATGATATCGACAGTGCAAATATTCTTTCTTCTTTTGTCTGTGAATGTGAAAGAAAGGTGAATATTAATATTTCAAGTGATAGTCTGCTAGAGTGTTTTGAAAATTTTTTTGATGGTGGTCTAATAAAACTTATCGTTGACAACACCAATCAGTATACAGTCTTTCTTGGAGAAAGAGAAAACCAAAATAAATTTGTTTCGTAAGTCTCGGTTTTCAAAGTGGTATCCTACTTCTCCTAATGAAATTACAGTTCTTTTAGGAATGTTTCTCCTCATGGGAATTATTACTACGCCAAATATAAAGATGTACTTCACTCGGAAACATGTTGAAACGCCATTTATACCAAATGTAATGACCGAAGAAAGATTTTCTCTTCTTACTCGATTTTTGTTATGGTACATTCTATTCTACAAAAATGGCGATTAAAAAAGACCATCTATTGTTTTGAATAAGA
Source organism: Uropetala carovei (assembly GCA_036926305.1). Lineage (NCBI taxonomy): Eukaryota > Metazoa > Arthropoda > Insecta > Odonata > Petaluridae > Uropetala > Uropetala carovei. Next base: position 1,967,277 of record JAXCHB010000149.1, read on the forward strand.
CTCATTGTTGAGATATTCGTGAAATATTTGGAGTGTGGAGTTGAGAAGAAAAAGTGAAGGCCAATACAGGTCGGCTCAGATGCGATGAGGCTAACAAGGTGTCACTTCTTAGAAGAAAATATGTAATGGAAAAGAGGGGGTTGCGTTTTTGGCTGGCATTTCACACACACAATTTGTCGCAAATAACATTTTCTGATCTTTTTAATATTCATAATTTACATAAATTACGTTTTGACGAAGATACTGGGGGGAAAACGGCAAAAATTATAGGAATGAACTCCCACTTCCGGCAAACTTATTGTTGATATAATGCGCGAATCATGTTTATGTATCACTGTAGCATTGCACTGGCAGTCTCCGCTTATACGTCAGGTTACGTACCTGAAAACTGCGACGAAAAGCGAATTGACGAAAAGTGGATCACTCTTTTCCATAGACACAACATTAAATTGAGGGATAAAAATCACTCTTCCTGGGGTAACGATGTGAAATATTTCCATTTAAAAATATACCATGAAATTATAATTGTAATTTTCCACTTAAAACTTCTAGACAGTAGATGGTGTCACCACAAATTTGGCCGATAGATGGCGTTACTGTCACCCTGATGAAAATCTGTTCCACCTGATTCGGCCTAATATTTCAGGAGTAAGTACGAGGCAGTTGAAACTTAAGACCAATATCAGTAGTCGACATACCATCATCACAAAGTTTTATTATTTTGGATTTAATTTCCAAGCACACAGGCTTTCTAGAGCGCTTTTTGGCTAAAATAACATGTACGCTATCATTTTCCTTTTTGTCTGCCATTATTAAAGGGTTAAAATTCAAGAAAACTATAAAAGTACACAAAAAACAGTAAATCCCGGAGCAGACTGAGACATGAGCTGACAAGCCCAAACTATTAAACGATATCTGAAACAATTGAGTAATTTGGGCATACATGGTAAACAGATCCCAGGGATGGAAGAACGAAACAATGTTTTCATTTAGGCACTTTCATATGAATCGTAACAAAAAAAATTGGAATGACGAAAAACATTAATGTGATGAATAAGCGGATCACAAGGACGGAAGAACGAAGCGGTGGTGCCATATTGCATCTGACGTATGAGTGAAACGACGAAAAGTGAACCGACAAAAAGCGGAGACTACCAGTATTGGATTTATGTTGTATTTACAAGAAATAATATTTTGTATCACTTTGCGAAAATGCTGTGGTATGTAGAAGTTACACGCCCCTATGAAAAAACTATTACTACTCTGTGGTTGACTCAACAAATAAAAATAGTCGACTGTAGACTGTGAACATCAATTCGCCACAAATTAACTGCCCATTCGCCACAACATCAACTTACGGCGCTCTGCGAAGAACTAGTCTGCCACTCGAGTTTTGCACACTATTGCGGGGATGGCCGCTTTATGTGAAAAATGTTCCCTAAAACATTAATTTGACGTATTGTATGTGACTTATACGTGTTGAGAAACACGATTTTGTAATTTAGCTTAATAGATTTTGGGTAAATGGGTTCATATTTTGTATTTCTTGTATTGAGTTATTAGGATAATATACTTCCCTTAGCTCTGGTGCCCAACAAACGTTTTTTTTGTAGTATATTTTACGTTATTCCATTGGATAACCCTGTGAGGTGTGCTGTCCTTAAGTTACGGGAGGACGCGTAGAAAGGAGCATCACTATACACATATGCACGCATGCACACACACACACTAGCAGAAGTGCCCGTGGAATTTCAACGGATTTAGTGAATCTAAAACTTGGACCGTGTAATATGCAAACATCGCAAGAATAGCATAGTACACAGTAAAGCAAAAATGAAGAAAACTCCTCCACATTTACCTATTTAGATGAATGAAGGAAGATTATCTTGTACTGTGAAAAATCAAAAATTATGTGTAAACTTACGGGAAAATAATTATTGATTTAAGCTCTCCATCCCCCAAAATGTTTTATCGCCATCCATATAGCCTATGTTACCCACAGGTTAAAATTATATACCTATGTGAAGTTTTGTGACAATTTCTTCAAAACAAAAACTGTAAGTAAAACCAGCAAGACTACAATAATCAACAAAAAATAAACGAACAAAGGAACTTACGAAATGAATTAATTTAACGAAAGACAAAAAAGTAAATAGAGAACGTTTAAGAATCACAGAGTGAATATTATCCTTCGACTATTAGCTTGATTCTCTCTTATTCTCTCATCCACAAGTTCTGTTACAAGAAAATTATTTACAGCAACAATACTTTGGAAACAATGAAACGATTTATCTAATAAAAATTTGTGGAAAATCTACGTCTAATTATTTAAGTTAGATAGTTTTAAAAACATCTTGCTTTGCAGAACTCTACGCCACACGAAAATATCATTTAAAATTAATCCCCAATATAGAGTAAGGTGGAGCGTAAAATACTCATATGGCAATTCGGTGATGCTTGACCCGCTAAAAGTTGCCAAACAACATCAGGAAACCATGATAAAAATTTTGTCTCGGTCGGTTGATATCTTCCAGTGCCAACTCGCATTTAAAATTTTCGGGTGCCCCTTGAGTAGGCAACCCCGCGATACACGCAGTTTCTTGAGCTTTCTACGCAATTTCCAGCCGAAATTCGATCCTTATGCGCCTAAAACTTGACCATCATAAGTTGCACAACGAAGGTCAGTCCCATATAGTCCTATTACATGCCTAATTTGTACAAAACTCAGGTTTGTGTCAGGATGTATCTGAAACAGGAAAACTTCAACGTAGGGCTGCGAGGACGTTCAAAACAGCCGAATCCACCGCACGGCAAGTCTCTGCAGCTGCGTCTGAAGCAACAGCCAGCACATCCAGCATCCAGCTGCCTCCGGATGGGGATGATGGAGACGACGGCGACAATTGGAAGACCGACAGTGACTCCAGCGACGAGTTCTGTCCAACTGTGGCGAAGAAAAGCTGTACAGAGAGGGTCGCCATGCAGACACAAGACCTGTCTTCATTAGCTCGCATTGCTGTTTGCTTTGGTGCTTCGGACCACCTCACAGCCGCAATAGCAATGACAAATTTGGAAGCGTATGAAGTTGTGTCCCCTCAAGACACGTCACAGGTGATCGATAGATCAAGAATCAGAAGAGAGCGGCAGAATGAGAGAACAGGACACATCCTGCATCAGCTCTTTGCACGGTATCTACATTGATGGATGCAAGGACATCACCTTAGTAAACCAAAAAATCAATGGAACCTGGCACAAGAGGAAAATAAAAGAAGAGCACATATCTATGGTGAGATAACCCAAGGGCAACTATTTAGGTCACACCACCCCTCTCTCAGGTACTGCTGCTAACATATCCCACAGTATTGTGTCGTTCCTCCGCCAAAACTCCATCGACACTGACAACCTCTGCATGACTGACTGCGATGGGACAAATGTGAACACGGGCGCTGAGAACGGCGTGATTAGGCAATTGGAACTAACATTCAAGAAGGTGCTACAGTGGGTGATTTGCCTACTGCACTGCAACGAGTTGCCCCTTCGCCATCTCCTGCATTTCCTAGATGGCAATACAGCTGGTCCCATGACGCTCTCTGGTCCCATTGGTAAGGCCTTGCAGGAAAGTGAGGAACTTCCAATGGTAAAGTTCAAGAAAATAGAGGCAGCTTTCCCTGATTTCGATATAAATTTATTCAACAATGATGATCAGAAATAACTGCTTCGCAAGGCAGTAAGGAGTGGCTCCTGTCCGCCTGATCTTGCAGCCCTCAGTCACTACAGCCAACCGTATCTTGCGGCTGTTGTGGCAACTAGTAAGCCTCCCAGAAACCTACAAATACTTGCAAAGTTTGTCATCAGAGTCTATGCAAGATGTTGGTTCCCATCAAGGCAATGCCCACATGCAAAGATGGAGCCTGCCACATCTGGGAAATGGTCTCGTCCTCCAGATACTTGCCAGTAAGCATCAAGGAACAAATTGACCCAGTGATCCAGCGTGAGAGTTACTTCGCTCACCCAGAAAATATGCTCCTATCAATGATTGCAGATGAACAGTTGGAAGTATGGAAGCAAGCTTACTAGAGGACTGTTGCAGCGAGGGAGGCGGCATTGAAAATCAAAGAAAAGGTTGACAACAATGGCTTAGCTTCAAGGAGAAAAGGAAGGCCGAAGAAAGGAACTGCAATGGGAATAAGAGAGCTTATTGTTCGAGAGATTAATTTTGACGCAACTGAGTATGTCGACCTAATCAATTGGGATGATGGCGAAATAACAGCTTCCCCAGCCCTGGCCCACATTTCCAATGAAGACTTGGAGATCTACATCGAAAACCGCGAGCATCCCCTTATTGAGGCAGCTTTGGAGTTTCCCTCACACACTCAAAAGTGTAGAATGCTGAGCGAAAACCATGACAAAGGCAGCAGCAACTGTATGTGGAGAAGAGAGAAGAGACGGCATCATCTGAACCAAGAACAGATCCTGATCAATGATGCCGAAACTTAACACCAAATTAGACTACAAACAGTCAACATCTAAGTAATTCAGGCGTGTTCATCAAGGTAGGGTGGTAGGGGGTGGGCATGGGTGGGACTCGCTGTGCAGCCACGTCCTCTTCATGAGTCCTAGGTTGTTTCTGTAGAAACAAGCTAAGAGCTGCATTTGAAACCTCACAAAAATCTGTAAAACCTGAGTTTTGTACAAAATGAGTACAAATTAGGCATGTAATAGGACTATATGGGACTGACCTTCATTGTGCAACTTATGATGGTCAAGTGATGTTCATTTTAGGCCCATAAGGATCGAATTTCGGCTGGAAATTGCGTAGAAAGCACAAGAAACTGCGTGTATCGCGGGGTTGCCTACTCAAGGGGCACCCGAAAATTTCAAATGCGAGTCAGCACCGGAAGATATCAACTGATCGAGACAAAACTTTTACCATGGTTTCCTGATGTCATTTGGCAACTTTTGGCGGGTCAAGCGTCACCGAATTGCCATATGAGTATTTTACGCTCCACCTTAATATAGAGCCCATTGTCAGCCTATTTTTAAAAAATCGGGTACATTAACTGTTCCATGTATATAGATCTATAAAGTTGTCTTATACATGTATAATAACATGTATCCATTCACAAAAAACTGGGCTTCATAGTCATCACACTAGGAGTGAAAACAATCTGCATGTGTCTCACTACAAACTCAAAATCTGTAGTAAAGGTCCAAAATCAATGTGTAAAACTTTATAATAAATTGCCAGCATATATTAGAGAGATAAATAATGTAAACAAATTCAAAAAATCTGTTCAAGAATTTTTAGTTATGAATCCCTATTACTCAGTGAATGAATATCTGTCTGTTAGCAAGTTTTTTGTTTATTTTATATTCTATTTGTAAATTTTTCTACAAGTGTCCTTAGTCTTACAATTTCAAGAGATATTGTCTTAATACAATGTACTATGTTGTAGTCTTATACTACCCTTATTGTCTGTAGTTTTATAGGAGTTTAAATGCTTCTAATTGACTTGTTATATACCCCATTTACTTGTACATGGTGTCTCCTGGACCAATAAAAATTATTATTATTATTAGTAATATTTCAATTATAATCAATAAATATTTGGTTGCCATGTAAACAAAGAAATTGAAAAACGATATTACGTTAAAATATTTTGCACATAAATGCATTGGACTCTCCATTTCGGCAACAATTGGAGTTGTCATGGTAGCTTATAATGGGTATTGTAATAAAACTGATAAAATCACGTATTTTATTGATTCTAAATGCATTGTTATGGTAATTCGATCAGGATTCGGATTCTGTCTTCAATAAAAATAAACTTTCTTCTTTTCTTCATAGAGCCATTCAAGTCTCAAGTTCGTACCATGTTTCTAAGTAATTTTAAAATTCAAATGAAAAATTGCCTGCACTCGTCCCTATGTTATTCAAATGAAAAAAGAAAATATTTTTTAAAATTAGAAAGGTCAATCAAATCGACATAAAAAACATACTACACCACCGTACTCGTTATTCTGGTTAAAATGATACCTTTCTATTGTTTCTACATGCTGTAGTTACAGAGCTATAAAAATATATACAAACACTTTATTTTATAGCTATACTAGCTGAAATGCCCGGCTTCGCTCGGGAAAGTTTTCTTTTAAGTGGCAAACGATTTTTATTGCTCGGGGCAAACATTCCCCATTCCTTAATTACGCAAGCGATGTTTACATTAACATTTACTATTTTATGTATTGCATTGTAAAGTTATAACATTAATATAATTACGCATTAACGTCTTACTTAATATTCTCATGGATAGATGCACCGAAGCATTTAAGGCAGCAAAAAAAGTATGTGGAATATGTCAATACTATTAGCCAAAACGAAAACAATAAACAACATCTTGGTTACCAAACAAATGTAAGTAGATGTATAGATTTATGTCGAGATAAATCCTTCAATGTTAATGTTAAAAGATAACAATGTTCAAATATTCCTTAAAAATCATTTTACTCACTTTAAAAGTACTCATAGACTATATTTAGGCATGAATCCATTGTACCCTTTATCTTGGCGTTAGCAATTTTTCCTCTATGGCATGCCACGGCGTGGATTTTCTTTGCATTAATCTTTACATGGCCATCTCCCTTTGAAGAGGACAACAATTAAAAAATTTAGCTTTGTTGCCACCTGGAAAATGGTCATCTAAACCGATAAATTTTGCGCTTAAAGGAAAATTTAGCATATAATACTATGAAACATGAACAGCATTAAAATATTCAGTCTTTCGTACATAAAATAATCAATTATTCATGATCGTAAGTTAATATTTAGGTATATTTATATCCACATCAGTGAAGGGATTTCTCCACACCATTTCCCATGCATTCTTATGGAAATATATATTTTGTTGACCCCATGGGATATAAGAGACCCCACGGTCTGCAAACCTAGACCAAGTTCTTCCTTTGGTCCATAGGACGGCCCATGATACTTTTGAATTCGATAGCTTCAACTGTGTACAAACATATAAAGAACACACACACACTCTAAAATATTTATAAGATGTGTGTGTGTATACACACACACACAGGTGACTCCCGAGTCTCAATTGTTCGATCGATAATATACACGAAATAAACTTTGCATAGTTGTTGGTTCCGACCAAATGTGAGGTTTAGTTTTGGTGTAGACATAGTTATATCTGCTGTAATTGTTTGAATTTGTGCTGATTTCACTCTTTTTTCTGTTAATCTTTTATTTAAATTTATTTATTTTATTGATTTATTTATAAATTTATCACTTGACATGGCATCTAAAAGGAAATGTAATAGTGATAATGTAAGGGAATCAAATAAAAGAGTGCATAGGATTCATAGTTATGAATTTAAATTAGAAATTTTAAAGCGTGTTGAGAATGGTGAAAGCCAAGCTGAAATCGCACGATCGTTAGGAATGTGTCCTTCAACTATTAGCACTTATGTGAAACAGAAGGAGAAAATTCTAGAAAATGTGATAAATTCACCTAATTTGATAACAACAACAGGAGATGACCAATAAAGACCTCATCGAATTGCAATAATCCATTGAGACCAAGGAAGACATCGAAGATGATATAATGCTTTCTCCAAATAAACCTATGGACTTGTCTTTAAAAGACCTTAGTGAGATCTTCCAGAGTCTGGATAATTTCATAAACTTGATTGACGAAAAAGATCCTAATACTGAGAGGAGCTCATAGGTGCAAAGTGCTGTTCTTAAGGACGAAGCCTGCTACAGGGTCCTTTATGAACAAAAGAAGAAGGATAAAATTCAACCGAAGCTGTATAAATTCTTTCAGAAGGTTGAAAGACCACAGCCAGCAGAAGCTGCTTCAACATCTGCTGCAAGGACTAGCCCGTCCAATCCCCCACCCATTAGCTCTTCTTCTTCCAACTAAAATCTTCCAACTTCTCAATTAATAAACCAAGTCCATTAAGCGCAGTTGAAAAAGATTTAAGGTATGAAAATATTTTTAATTTTATTGTTTCTTTATTCTTAAGTTATTTTGTGCTTTTATAATAACTTTTATATTAATTTTGCTGTGATAAATAGTTGTATATATAGACAGATGTACACAGGTATGTCACCCAGTTTGCGCGAGTAGTTTGTAACAAACAACTCACGGGATCCGGACCGCGCTGTCTGTAAAGCATATTGCATACATCTATCTTTGAAGTTCGAAACACAAATTTATTTTTTCCTTTTTAGTGCAAAAAATAAGTTATACATTTAAAATATTTATTATATAATTTAGTCATAATTTAATATTGTTGTATTAAAATATTAGTAATGTTATTCTATCTTTATAGAACGTGAGGGGAGACTTTTTCCCGAGATGCGGGAATGTATCCCCCTAATATAACATGCAAGTATATGGAAAAACGGCGTTCAACACTCAAATATTCGAGATTCGAACACGTTTTCAGGAACGCATCCCCAACGAGACTCGGGAGTCGCCTGTATATATATTTAGGGCAACTAGGTGTCTCCCACAGTCTCTTTCCGCCTTTAAACCTCCCTCTCAATATATCCCACCCTCTCTCCCTCTACACCACCCCGTCGAGCAATATTTCAATTACCTAACACATAGAGTCGCCCAGCCCGATTTTCCCGACCTCCTCGACCACCATGACAATCTGACGAAAGCAGAAAGACACGCCATCTCGATGCTTAAACGGAACCAAGGCGTTGTAATTCTCCCCACGGACAAAGGGATGACAAGGTAGTAATGGACCGCTCCCATTACAACGACGAAGCCCTCTGCCAACTATCCGACCAAATCTTCTACCTCCCTCTCCCCTCCAACCCCACCGACTGCCATTCCTCTGAAATAGCCACATATCTACGATCCGTTGGAAAACAAGAAGGCCTTGCCGATTCCACCATCTCCTTTATGATTCCCAACAAACCCCATACCCCTACCTTCTTCCAAAAATCCACAAACCAAATATCCTCGGCCATTCCATAGTTGCCAGCTACAACTCTCCCACAGAACGCATCTCTGCCTTTGTTGACTCCCACCTACAACCCCTCGTTCGTCAAATCCCATCTTTCGTCCAGAATACCAACCACTTTCTTCAATGCTTAAATTCTCTCCCCTCTCACCTAACACAATTATGACAACAATAGACGTCTGCTCCCTTTATACTAACATCCCCCACCACGATGGACTGTCCACCCTCATAAAATCCATTGACTCGAGACCACGTGACGCAAGACACTCCTCCCACTTCCTAACGAAGCTGGCAGACATGGTGCTCTACAACAACAACTTTACCTTCGGAGGGTGCCACTACCTACAAATAAAAGGTACGGCGATGGGCACTCGCATGGTGCCCTCATACGCCAATGTCTTCCTAGGTGAATGGGAGGAACGTTTCCTTGACATACACCCCAGACCACTCCTTTGGCTAAGGTATATCAATGACATTTTCCTTCTTTGGACACATGGACCCGATTCACTCCAATCCTTTTTAGAGCGCCTCTCTTCCCACCCCACGCTCTCCTTCACCTACCACTCCTCCCCCTTCAGCATCACCTTCTTGGATGTCGACCTCTCCATCTGAGAAAACCAAATACACACCAAAGTACATTTAAAACCTTCCAACCGCCTTCAATATCTCCACTTCCACAGCTGCCACCCTCTCTAAAACTTCAATCCCCTATGCCCTAGTTCGCCGAGGACGGAGAATCTTCTTGGACAGAGGCTCACTTTCCGAGTACTGGTCTGTCCTCAAAAATGCATTCCTCCAACACGGATACCTGCCGGACCTGATTCGGGACCAAATCCAATGGGCAGTCACCCCCAGCAGCCCTAACCTACACTCCAACTGCCCTGCAACCCCCGACTCTACCCCCCAACTCACCCTAATCACCACCTTCTATCCCGGCATCCACGATACCCTAAAAGGCATCCTAAAGGCAGCCCACCCAATCCTCACTTCCTCCCCCAACCAGGTCTCCTTCCCCACACCCCCAATCCTCTCCTTCCGCAGACCTCCCAACCTTGCCAACATCTTGTGGAGAAAAGAACCCCCATCACCCACTCCTCTGCACCCTGCCGCAGACCACGATGCCTAACATGCCCTATAAACCAACCATCCAACTCATTCTCAAACCCCACCACCAACATCACCTACCCCATAACATCCTATACCAACTGTACCACCTGCAACGTCACCTACCTACTAACCTGCACCAAATGCCCCGCCTTTTACATCGGACTCACCAGCAATTCCCTCAACATTCGCATGAACGGCCATCGCAAAAGCGTTAGTCTTAAACGACAGCTACATGTGGCCATACATGCGAATAATCACAATCTTTAGTTTCAATGTTTGTTTCCCGGACGACACTTCTGTCCCCCAACTCTGTCAATGGGAACTGGCCCATATCCAAATCTTAAACTCTTCCTCTCCTCCCGGCCTCAATATCCATTAATATTTCCTTCTTTCCACCCTTTCTTTCTCCTCTCCTCCCTCCCCCCCTCTGCATCCTCCAATCCCCGACCTTTCCACGCTCCCTTCACTTCCACCCCCACACCTTCACCCCAGTGTCACTGCCAAATCAGTTGTGTCTCTCTTGTGCTGACGAAGGTATCAAGGTATCATCCCGAAAGCTCTAACCTCTACAAATGTGTCTCTCCAACACCCCAGTGTTGGTAAGTGTTCACTTGGTTTCCTTCAACACCTAGTTGCCCTAAATATCCTTATTTACCCTTCCTCTTCCCTAAAATATATATATATATATATATACACACACACACACTAGTTAATGTGTGCTTGCATTCTGCAAGCATTTTCTCTCACCTTAATGTAAAGAAGAAAAGCGGACAATTAATTTTCTAACGCATAATTTCCACCAATGCACCTAAGTACGAGTACCGTATTTGACCGAATATAGCCCCCCTCCGAATATAGCCCCTCTACCCATCTTTTCTCACACAAATCTAGAAAATATTTTAATACCCTGAAAGGACATGATCATTTTTAGGACTTTAATGTCATGAAACATGCTGTATAATTTGAAGAAATATCAAACTTGCACTCATTTAATAAAAAAGTACCAATTAGCGAGTGATAAAACGCCATGCTAATTGGAATTTTAAGGTTTTCAGATTTGTACCTCAGAATTCAGAGGGTATACTAACGAAAGAGATATTTGACAAGGAAATGAACAAAAATACATTTTTAGGGAGTAAAAATAAACTTTAAAAAGTCGAAATAACATACTAATTAATGCAGCAATATTAGCAAGTCGAAATAACATACCAATTTATGCAGCAATATAAATTCGCACTTTGCTCAGATTTCGATGCGCAATGCTAATCTATGTTTCGTTTGTGTAATTAACAATTCGAGCTTAGCCAGGCAATTAGTGCATTCTCGGGTAAGGTTAATTTTATTGGTATTACAGTATTTGCTCGTGTAAACTGCGCACCTTTTTTCCCAAAACGTCGGTGAAAAAAAGGGGGTGCGTGTCTTACACGAATTCTTTTATTTGCCGCTCACCTTTTTTCCCAAAATGTTGTGTCGGTAAACAAATATACGTTAAGCTAGCACCCATGCCGTATCTATTATTCTATTTCTAAATTTCCGTCTATTTAGTCATTTTCATTCATCGTATAAAAATTTTAAAAGTTTAAACGGGTGCTCCCCAAACTCAACGGCTTTCTGCTGCAATCGTCACGGAGGCCACGGCGCATGCGCAACCAGTTTGGGTTGGTGGGGGTTTTGTTCTCGTGGCAGACGACGCCTACCATGTTCAGATACGGCATGCTTCCTTTATTCTATGATACGTCTATGAAAGTCATAGCCACCGTGGTGATCATTGAATGATCACTGATCATAATTTTAGTTCGCCAAAATATGACGACCGCTACGGTAGGGATCAGTGACCATATGGCTGGAAAATTACGTACAGCAGAATGATCGCTACCGGAGCGATTTCTGCCGATCATGACCAATATGATGACAAAAACAGTTAAGTGTTTAACAAAAGAGGACTCCCGAGGAGATTTCTGCTAGTACCGATATAAAGAGATCACCTAATAAATTCGTCACGTAGGAGTGTAAAGATGCTTAACTTGAGCGTAGCATTTTTGAGAAATAGGAATTGGTGATTTAATAAACCCTTTTTCGGCTCAAATAAATTTTTTGCACTAGAGCTGGCCCAAAAACCGGGGTGCGCGGGATACACGGGGGCGCGGCTTACACAAACAAATACAGAAAACTTGCAATTTGACGATAATGAGAGCGTTCAGGTAATTGAAAAATCCTTCCTATATGGTGACGTCAATCAGCCTTGCAAATAAATATTCGCAACCCGAGTAGTTTATTCTTACAATGGATAGAAACACTTACTGACTCGAATGAAATTCATCGTTATTGAAGCTTTGCACACTTGTTTGTACCCACCTAATTTTTAGTGCCCGAAAATAGCCTCCCCCCTCAACTTTTGCACTTCACTTTTGGCCAAAAACAGGGGGGCTATATTCGGTCAAATACGGTATTTTTTTTGGATAATATTGAGGTAAAAACAACCTCTAAAATGTATAATTATAAACATTTTATAGGTTCTCATTATCCGTTTTGAATACCTCATATTTGTGCAAAATATCATCGATGTAGCACCTCTAGAAATGGATTTATATGAATTTAATTGTATAAATTTTATGAATTTTTAACAGCCCCAATACTAAACCTTTCTAAAAATTTTAATGTTAGTTACCACTGGAGCATCATTCCCTCCCTAGGTTAAAATTTTCATCTTCCTGCACCCTCAGAAAGTACATAAACATTAGTCAAATTGTTTAATATTTAAGAATTTTTTACGGCCGAACGAATAAAAATTTTCAAATCTCTATATTCCTGTTCTCGTTCTTTGGTAAATTCTACAGCTAGAAAAAATTTCAGCATTGTAGTCCATATAGAAATACATAACCGCATAATGTCCGCCCCTAAAAATTGGAAATGAAAGGAAAAAATTTATTATGCACACAATGACAGAGGTTTATTATACCATTGAGTAATGAACATTGAACCAATTGAAATACACAATTTTGATTGGAATTTTCAATTGAATATTTTGGAACATTAGAATTTCTCATGCAAATTATTTCTCATTAGCACATTTTATTTTCACTTTCACTACTGGAGGAATCTCCAATAGCTGCATCATCTTCCTCCGCCCACAGAATGTCATCTTCTGATCCATCCAAACTATTAGAAACACAACACTTCTTAAATCCATGGACTACTTATTCTGGTAAGATACTGTCCCATGCAGTCTTAATCCTTTTTCCCAGTAGGGCCTGTTGGTTTTTTCATTTTACTTGCTGGAGTCAGAGGGCAATTCCCTGAAAGCAAGCATTCCCCATAAAGGTGCCACAGATGATCTTTAAAGGGCTCATTGACGACTACATCGAGCATTTGTAGTTAGGAGGTCAAACTTCCTGGTATGACGACCAGATCAGTGTTGAGGTGTGATCAGTGGCGTAACTACCGAGGTGCAGGGGGTGCAATGCAGAGGGGGCCCACTCAGTGGTGTAGCCGGGATTTGGGGACCGGTTTACGTTTTTATGGCCGCTTTTTAGACGCGTTTCGCTTCCAGCGTGAGTGCCTATTATCGTCGGTCTGTCCATCCATCTGCATGTTCGTTCTCGGCTTCTACCTAACGGATTTTCATGAAATTTGATATTAAGGACTTTCAATCAAATATAATAAGAAAATCGCAAAAATTAATCACATATGCCAACCAGGGGTACCACTTTCCTGGTGACAAAAAATTAAATTTTCGTCATATCTCGTGAAGTATTGCTCATATCACAATATTTTTCAAATAAAAGTTGTAGAACTTGTAAAGAAGAGTATTGTCTTTCCTATACATTTTTATCGTAGGAGTAGTTGTTATTGAGAAAATCAAACAAAAATGTCTTAATTCATGCATGGAATATTATTAAATAAGAAGAAAATGGATTATTTTTTGAAGAATATAAGAACTTGAAAACGCTATTTCCCTGACGTACAGGTATATAATTTCTTTCTAATACTCCATTGCATGAAACGCGCCCATTTGTGATACGTTGTACACTTTCCTAACTTGTTTAGTAAACATAACAGTCATCCAGAGTAACCAATATCGTATGAAACGGAACTAATCCCAAGACACAAAATTGTGCAAAAAACAAGAAGACAAAATTAAGAAATGTCAGAAAATAACATCTTTTGTAAAACCATCTTCAAATCAGGAAGGACAGGGATTGGGCAGCAATGAAAGAATATTATCTGAATCAGAAATTCCACAACCGGTAGGGAATGAATTCGAAGGCCCTATGGAACTGGATACATTAGATGAGTTAAGAAATTACGTTGAATTACCTGATGATACTCATTTACAATTTGCATGTCCTAAAGGCAAAGCCTTATAATCCAAAGATATGAGTGGAAATGAAAGACAAATGATTATTTTATGTGGACCAAATCTACCAAAAGGACCATTTCCTAAAGATCCTAAACAGAATAACAGATCATTCAATGAATGTTATTATTTTCAAATCACACAAGCTGGGTTTCATATTAGAAGAGATTAGCTATGTTATTCTAAAATAAAGGATTACATTTACTGTCAACCATGCTGGTTATTCTATAAGAAAGTTCCAAACAGTATGGCAAATGTAAGCAGAGATTGGCAACATTTAACTCAAAAAATTCAATGTCACGAAGAATCTTCTGATCACAAACAGCGCTGTGCAGTGCTGAGTCAGTGGCATGAAGGAAAAACAATCTCTGATTAAATCGATCTCAAAATAAGACAAGAAGCCTCATACTGGAGAAGAATCCTTGATAGATTAATCAATGTTACGCTCACAGCATTGGGGAACTGGCCATTCCATGGTCATCGACATGATAAGAATACTGCAGAGGAATTTTTAAAATCAATTATAAAGGTATTAGTAAAGTATGACGACGTGTTGGATCAACTCTTAAACTCACCCCAACGAAAAATAAAGCATTTATTGCAAAAAATTCAAAATGAAATAATAGAAATATTAGCAAATGCCGCTTTAGAAAAAAAAACATTTCTGAATGCATATCAGCAATTTTTTCTATATTGGTTCATACAACGCAAGATGTATAAAAATCAATCAGTTGAGCATCATTGTCCGTTACGTAATAACTGAGTACAATTAATACCACAAAGCCTCGGCGCTGAAAATTAACGCACATTTTATGGGTTCGTTGCAGTTGAAAATCATTCTGCAGAAGGACTGATGAACATAATTGTTTCAAAATTATAGGAGATTTTACAATTAGGTGGATTGGAGAAGCTTCGCTTGGCAATCCGATGATGGGACATCTGTAATGAATGGTGTTTACAGTGGAGTACAAAAAAGAATGCAGGATATTCAGCCAAACGCCCCATACATACATTGCGCAAATCATGATTTAAATCTGGTTTTCAAACACGCTACATCAGATATTGAAGAAGTAAATGACTTTTTTGATGTATTTGATTCAGTTTATGTAGTTTTAGTGATAGTGTGATAAGATGGAATTTAATTAACAAAACAAATTCTGAGGAACCTTTAAAATCACTTAAACGTGTATGTGATACACGTTTTTCTTCTTAAAAAAAAGACAGCTTGGAGGGTTTATGATACAGATTTGTTGATGTAATGAAATCCTTAAATGTGTTAAAAATATTACAAGTATTAAAGAAATGGCAGACATTCTTCTGATTGATAAGTGAACTAGCTCCTAGTTTTCCAGCTGTATGCACCATATTCATGCTTTTCCTAACATTGCCAGTAATGAAACTGAAAATAATAAAAAGTTATTTACGAAGTACCATATCTGAAGAACGACTAAATGGCTTAGCAGTTCTTTCAATTGAGAAAGAAACAGCAAGAAAATTGGATACTTCCAAAATTATAGAAGTTTTTTCTAAGGAAAAGGTCAGGAGAAAAAATATTTAAAAGATTCAAGTAAAACATTTTAATGTAATGCTGTATTTCTAAAAAATCATACAACATTTATGTTAAGCAAACTTTTTCATCTTCATGGAAAGGTTTTGTTTTAAAATTTTTAATAAAGAGATTTTTGCTAATAAATATTAGAAATTTTTAAAAATTTCATAATTACAAAAACTTGTATATTTTGATGTAAATTTGAATTTATGTAATGTTACAAAACATTTATAAAGGCAAATGTGTTCGTTTTTATTAAATTGTTTTGTTTTTAAATTCAATTAGAAACTAATGTGCTAGGGGCCCATTTTCTCAATTTTGCACCCAGGCCCATGAAAGGATAGTTACGCCACTGGGTGTGATATTTTGGATTTCACATCATCTGTAAGATGTCCTCGAAAACCATCAAGAACTAGCATTGATCTCATCTTTAAAAGAGCACCAGGCCATTTATCCTAAACTTCACTCAGCCACTGAATCATCAAATCACTAGCCATCCAGCCTTTTTCATTGCATCTGTAAATGATACCAGGGGGTAGTTTTTCTTCTGGTAGATTCTTCCTCTTGAATATTATGAAGGGTCGCAATTTTGTCCCATCAGCTAATACCGATAACATTACTGTTACCCATAGTTTTTTTATTTCCAGCGGTTTTAACTATCACTGACTTTGCCCCTTTGTTATCAACTGTAGTGTTAGTTGGCATATTGAAAAACACAGCTGTTTCATCTGTATTCCCCATATGGCCTATGAGATAATTATGTTTATGCCGTAAACGAATAATATAACACTGATATTCAATGATTTTTTTCAGCAAAACACACAAGAAGTCTTTGCGCTAATGATGTTCTTCACCGCAGAGATAAGCCGTTCCACCGCATAAACCAGGTGATCTACCCCACACTTGCCTTGAATTGAAGCCGTGAAATCTTCAACGTTATGATGTATTTTATATATATATTTTTATATATTATTATATATTATATTATATATTTTTATGACGTCCTTCCTTAGCCCCACGAAATGCTTTCCGATTTGAACTTGCACACTTTAGCATTTCCTGCGATTTTCTCACAGCCACACATTCGCCTGGGTGACACCAAACCTTCTTGCTGCTGCACAATTGTTAGTTTCATCAACATATTTCGCCACTAAAAGTTTAAAATTTGCATCATAACTATTATGCAATGATTTCGATATTTGAGAATGTGTAGACCTCTCTTCTCAACATGGTCACCCATATTTTTATGTAATACTGGATAGTTAACAATTACAAAGACTTTAAGTCACACGGAATTTACTACAGTCATAGATGGTTCACTTTGTCTGTGGTCAACACACTATGATATCATGACAGGATCAAATTATGTATGTTGGTGTAAAATCTTTCGCCCATTCAACCTACGCCTACTATTTGTATTCGAATACATTTCGATTCATTTTCTACTAATACTTTTAATAATCGATTGTTTCGAATGATTTTAAGAATAGAATATTTCGAATGTTTTAAGAATAGAATATTTCGAATGATTTTAAGAATCGAATATTTCGAATGATTTTAAGAATTGAATATTTCGATTATAGCTATTCGATTCTTCCCATCTCTACCTATCTCTGCCTTCGGCTCCTCTGTCAGTCACACTATTACACACCGTGCAATTATAAGACGACTAGCGATTTTTCAGCCATAAAAATTGAAAGAAAACCTCATCTTATATTCAGGTATATACGGTATCATTATATATACTCTTCTTACAGAGAAGCAGGTGCGTAGCTACCATATAGCAAGAGTAGGCAATGCCTAAGGGCCCTCGAACAAAAGGGGCCCATATGTTGTGTTGAAATTTATGTTGAAAATTTTAATAATTGTATTTAGGTAGATTTTAGTGTGGCAATCTGGTCTTGATCGTTAATATTGATAATTTTTTACTCTAGCAACAGCGCAACACTTTCAACTGCGACCAACTTCATGTTAGTTGATTGTTACGTTGGTAGCTTGCGTTGTCCCTAAAGGAAGCTTTTTCCTCATTGTCAGTGTTGTGTCTGCTTTGATAGGGAGAAGGTGAAATATTTTTTGTGTCAAAGTTTGTGCTTATGCTATCGAAATTCAACCTGAGATTTGTACTACTCACCCGTAGACTGGAGATTATGGCAATGATTCAGAGATCTCCGGTGCGAAGGCCTGAGGTTGGTTACTCTAGTACTCATCTTAAAGTCCAAGGATTTCTCTGCATGCCAGCATCATCCCAAACTCCGTATTCAGTAAACAAAGAAGGTTGGTCAAGACTGAAGTAGCCATTCTCAAATAGCGTGCCACAGAATAAACATGTCTAAGAGGTATGGGATAATAACAGTAAACCCCTGGTATTGGCTGGCCGAATTTTCCTTCTTCTTATTCTCGTCCCCCTCACCATTATTCTACTATTTTCTAGATACGCCACTGATTTTGCTTGCTCTTGGCGCTCGAAAAAGGTGACGATGACGTCAATCATTTTCTCATGCTGTCTTGTTCAATCAGTTCGGAGGTGATAGTTCAGTCCAGTAGTTGATAATTTCATTCTGATATTCACGAATAAAACATTTTGGTGAGTAACTTCTTATTGCACTTATTGTTATAAGAAAGATCATCGTCCCACACATTCTTGATTTTCAACTTTAGAAGGTTTCTTTCATAATTTTCTTCCTCTGCAACCAAGAAATTATAAAATGTCGCAGCCGTTCTTTTGCTCAAGGGGCTCATCTGCTATTACTCGCTTCAGGTAGCAAAGGTATGGCTACTTCCCTGTACTTCATTAACTCTTGAAGTGATATCTGTTTCAAAGTGTCACAGTAAGTCTATATTTTACAATTATTAATAAATATGTATCAATTTTAAGTGTTAGATATGTATCTTTTTAAAAAAAAACAGTCCCTGATAATTATTTAACTTCGGAAGTTAATGAAAACAATGAACTTGAAGATAATTTTGATGTTTTTGATCTTCTAATGATAATAAAATGAGAGAATGTAAATCTTGTAAAAATTGTTCACTTTGTTGTTTAAAATTATTAAATGAGTATAATTTATACAGTTCTGCTTAAGACAATCTTTATAAAGCATATAAAATTATACTAACATTATCTGTCACACAAGTTTATTGTGAGAGAAGTTTCAACATGTTAGGTTATATTAAACCTAGAGCAGGCGTGCTCTTTTTTCGGACATGTGCAGGCATGTGGTAGCAAATCTGCTATCATGCAGTTTTCCTAAAGTTTTGTCATATTAAACATGTCTTTAGGTGTCAGAAAATGTATTATGATGTTCTTGGCTTTGCTTTTTTATATCAACTTGAAAAATGTCGTTTTTCCCCATTTAGTAATTTTATCACATACCATAAAATAATCCTCACTTTCCTCCTCATCTTCAGCTTTACTGTCACTTTCCGGTTCTTATTCAGATTCAGTGCCATGATTTTCGGGATTTTCCTGATTTTCTAACTACAATAGTCAATGGAAAACTGGCGTGAAAGATTGGAAGAATTTGTCTGTGCGTATAAATTCCCATTGCTCTTCACAACATCATATCGAGGCTTGCGCAGTATACGAAGTATGGAAGAACAATAAAACAATTGACGAAGTTAGGAGGAACAGATATGCTATAAAGCGTCGTTCTGAAAAATGGTATTAGAACGTTTATTTCGCATAACACTTATGCTCGCTAAAAATTCTTTGCCATTTCGAGGCCATCGAGAAGAATTTTCAGGAAACTATAACGGAAACTTTTTGTTGCAAGTGGAATTACTTGCCAATTACGATGATATAATGAAACAAATTGTTTCAATGCCTTCTGGATCCATTATGTATCTTAGTCCAGATATACAAAATGAAAGCGCCAGAACTAATCTAGTCTTTTGATGCAAGCGACATACTTAAATCTGAATAATCTTTATATATCTTGAAAGAGGAAGCTTTGGCCTTTCTAGTAATGTATGCCTTGTATTTTTTGTTGTGTTTTCGTAATTTATAATGTACGATAAAGTTTGCACTCGATTTTTTACGAAAGTACCGTGCGCCTGAACCTTTCATCGCCTTTTGGCGTAATGGAGTTTCGTAAATATAAATGAGCTTTATATATTGTGAAATAGGAAGCTTTGGCCTTTTCAGTAATGCATGACCTGTAATTTTTCTATTGTTCTAACGTTTTATAATCAACGTGAAAGTTTGAGGTGAAATTTTTGTTTCTGCGCCGAGAAGTTGGAGCGCAACCACATACTTTTGTCTAAATACAGAAGGCATATTCGTCGATCTGAATAATCTATACGTAGTTTGATAGAGGAAGCTTAGGCCTCTTCAGTAATGCACGACCTGTATTTTTGCTATTGTTTTAACATTTTATAATCAACGTGAAAGTTTGCGGTGAAATTTTTGTTTCTGTGCTGAGAAGTTGGAGCGCAACCACATACTTTTGTCTAAATACACAAGCCATTTTCGTCGATCTGAATAAGCTATACGTAGTTTGATAGATGAAGCTTTGGCCCTTCAGTAATGTACGACCTGTAATTTTGCTAATCTTCTAACATTTTATAATCAACGTGAAAGTTTGCGGTGAAATTTTCGTTTCTGCGCCGAGAAGTTGGAGAGCAACCACATACTATTGTCAAAATACGGAAGGCATATTCATCCATCTGATTAAGATATACGTACTTTGATAGAGGAAGCTTTGGCCTCTTCAGTAATGCACAACCTGTAATTTTACTATTGTTTTACCGTGTTATAATCAACGCGAAAGTTTGCGATGAAATTCTCATTTTCCCACGAAATTACGATTCCTTTTCACTTTCTCGAAGAAGAAATATAATCTTTTCCCTTGTGTCTTTGTGGAGCATTGTGAGAAAGGTGGTCATTCGCATGAGAAAGAAATGTCTCCTATAATCTAAATACACATAGCCCACTTCAGATGCTTCTAAAAATCGCTTTTCAATTCACCAAGAATGCTTTCCTCTTCGGTGATCCCTCAACGACCGGCTTGTTCAGCTATTTGTATTTTTTGCTTTGTTTACCTAATAAGTCCTTCCGTCCCCCAGAAACACGAACCCGCGCATTAAAATGAAAGTCTAACTCAAAACCGTACCATGACTGATATTTTAGTGAATCAATAAGTATGTGTTATCGTTATTTAACATTAGGGAAAACTAAATAAAACAGCACATTAAAATCAATTTTTGACATAAATATACATTTTTTATTGATTACAGTAATAATAAATGCAATTTATGGACAATCTATAATAATAATAATACACAGTTTTTGTCTTTCGTATTCCACGGACCTACGCAGTTTCGATTTCTCAAGTTGACCCATATAGACCCATATAGTGCGTGTAGACGAGGAAACGGTCACGCTCGGATATGATTCACGGTATCTTTTCAAAGACTACGCTTACAAGAGATATGTTTACGATGCTATAATGTAAATTTCATGCTGAATCCAATTACGCATGTGTACATTTTCTAAAGCAATCGGGAAAGGACTTGTGAGCTGTGAGCCAATATGTAACTTTTAAAAGTTTTCCATATTCTGTGTCTAAAATCTCATGATAAATACAACTCCATATCTCCGCTTCTAATGAACGAAATGTAACCAATTTTTCTATTTGACTTCTGTAATGAATATGAATGATGACTGCATAACTAAAGCGTTTATATTATTTATAAAACATCTTTTAAAAAAATCATAAATACAAGACTTAGTTAAAAATTTCCAGTCAAGACATGGAAAAGTTGACAACGACAAACTTTTTACCTAATTGGTTTAGATAGGTACATTCAGCAAATAAATGTTCAGTAATGTTTAAATGCTTTTTAGAATAAGATTTCATGTCAATACATTTCATAGTTCTTGCGATTCCGAAAGTTAATATAAACCGTGAGCGCACACCGGAAAATTATTTATTCGCTTCTACTGCAGCATTAATTGTGTGCGACATATGATATTTTAAACGATACTGTTTAAAAATTTCATCTTTTATGTATATTCACAAAAAATTTCATCAAAATAACAATAAAACATCAAAAGTTATGAATTTTTGAAAATCTTCCCAAATTTTCTCACCTTTACCTGTGTTTTAAAAAACCTCATCCGGTGAATAAGGTAGGTTCTTATAAATCTCATCCAGGCTTGAGGGGTTAAAGGACCATTCTGCCAAAGGAATGACTAATGAAGTTCTCCGTATACTTAGTGAATTAAATATTCCAATCGAAAAATATTATGGTCAAGGTTATGATGGGGCCATTGTCATGAGTGGCGTTTACAACGGAGTACAATCCAAAATTAAAGAAATTCAACCAAATGCTGAATACAATGACTGTAACTGTCACAACTTAAATTTAGTTGTTAATGACAGCGTAGCTGGCTGCCATGATGTAATGTCATTTTATACTACTCTTCAAAATATATATTCTTTCTTTGGGAACAGTATAAATCGGTGGGACCTTCTCTCATTGTTTTCTGAGGAATCAGAAACAACATTGAAAAAACTTAATCCCACCTGATGGTCAGGAAGGATACAATCCATAGCTGCTATTAAAGTTTGATTATTTGATGTTTTAAAAGCACTTATAGAAATAATATTGCAATCCAATAAGGTGGATGAAAAAAAAGAAGCAGCCAACATTAAAAAGCAAATAGAAAAATTTTAATTTGTATTCATGGCTGTATTTTTATATAAAGTCATGACTGAAATCAATTATGCATCTAAAATACTGCAAAAAAAGGATGTGGATTTAAATGAAGCAGTTTCTATATTAGAAGATTTAAGTATTAAAATAAAAAACTTTAGAAACTCAAAGGAAGAATTTAAAATGGAAACTGAAGAGGTAGCAAAATTTTGGAAAATTGATCCCCATTTCATGAGCGAAAAACAACGATTAGTTAAGCATCACTTTGATGAATTGTCATCAGATTATCGTTCTCACAACAAAGAAGAAATGTTCAAAGTAAATGTGTTTTATTATACATTAGACAAAATAATTGTCCAAATTGATCAATGTTTCACAGGAATGAAATCAACCAATATTTTGCATTTCTTGAACCTAAAAATTTATTAACTATGCCGGAACAAAATATTATACGTGCTTGTGATAGACTTTATAACAAGTATTCAGAAGTTTTTTCCTCTAAACAAGCAAATCAATTTGTTCAAGCCACTACATTATTGAAAGCAGATTGAAATCATAAAATGACAATTAAAGAACTATCTGAAGTAATTGTAACTAAATACAGCATAATGGAAAGTGATTTTTCAAAGACCTATGAGGCCCTTCTCTTGTTTTTCACATTGCCCGTAACGGTTGCAAGTGTTGAGAGAACTTTTAATAAATCAAAAACACTCTCAATTTCAGTGACAATGGGAGTTGTCATGGTAGCTTATAATTGGTATTGTAATAAAACTGATAAAATCACGTATTTTATTGACTCTAACCGCATTTCTAAGCAAATTTGACCAGAATTCGGAATCTGTCTTCAATAAAAATAAACTTTGTTCTTTCCCGCAAAAAAGTATCCAAGTCTCAAGTTTGTACCGCGATGTTAAGTAATTTTAAAGTGCAAATTCAAAGCAGTCTACACTGATCCCTGTATTTCATTTGCAGGACGTGGC
The DNA here is from genome assembly GCA_036926305.1 of Uropetala carovei. NCBI lineage: Eukaryota > Metazoa > Arthropoda > Insecta > Odonata > Petaluridae > Uropetala > Uropetala carovei. The sequence continues at coordinate 1,990,909 of JAXCHB010000149.1, forward strand.
AAAATACGTGACGTTTCATAATTAAATCATTCGTCATTTCTGATCAAAGTGATAGACAGAAACAAAACCTTGACCATTCACTAAGTTAGGATGTAAGGAAGAATCATACCAAATTTGGTAATTCTAGCTTTTATCATTTAGGAGTTCCCTGAACAAACCAACAAACACACCCTTCAAAATATATTATAAGATATAGAAGTAATTAGGTGTTCTATACATACAATTAATAGATGTATAACCTGGATTATCGATAATTAGTGTTTTTCCCCTTAATTCACTGAAAAAGCAAGAATCTGGTGTGAGGTTGGTTCACTTTAAATTCTGATTTTAAGTGCCCAAAAGTGTTACCCGTGTATAACATGCACCCCTACTTTATGACCTAAAAATTTGGTCTTCAAACTGCATGTTATACATGAGTATATATGGTAGTTTTTTAATAGTTCTAAATAGCATTTCATGCAATTTCATATGTACTTCGATAAATAAGCATGGCTACCATCCATACAATGTGAAAAATTGAAAATTACGTGTAAACTCCCTCCCCCTCCCTTCCACCCTCTCCTTCCCTACTTCCCCTCCCTCCTCTCTCTCCCCCTCCCTCCCTCTCTCTCTTAAATGTAAGAAGGGACTTTATATAGTCTCAATTTCGCCTCAATAAAGTCGTTTGTCTGTCTCCCTCTCTTTCCCTCCATCTCTCTACCCCTTCCTCCTAATCCCTCTCTCCACCCCTTCCCCCTCATCCCCTCTCTCCATTCCCTCCCCATCATTTCCTCTCCCCCCTTTTCTCTCCCCCTCCGTTACCATCCATCTCTCTCCCTCCCTATCTTGTATTAAAAGCATTCAAAGTACGCTTACATCCACAAGGATTGACATAACAATAGGATTTTGAGGTCTAAGAATATAATTGGTAGCCAAGGCAACATTCCATTAAAATGGTAATATTTCCCCAAAATATGTGAATTAAAAGTACAACATGAGCGATTTCGAATTGTGTGCGGAAAAAGATGAACAGAAAAAGAAACTTTGTAATTTTTCCTTCAAAATGGTTCAGATCCGAAGATCGTAGGTTAATTCCTTCTAATTTTAATTTCCAAAAAAATATAAGCCTGCAGGTGCTGATTGATAGCACTACTGCATTCTCCGGGGAGACAAAAACTGTGTATTATTATTATAGATGCTCTCTTCTTACAGAGAACATAGGATACTAATTAATGTGTGCTTGCATTCTGCAAGCATTTTCTCTCACCTTAACATAAAGAGTAAGGGCAGACAAATAATTTTTAAACACAAAAGTATGCACCTCTGCACCAATTTACGTGTTTTTCTTTATGGACAATATTGGATTAAAAACAACCCCTAAAATATATAATTATAAAAATTTTATGGTTTTCATCATTTGTTATGAATACCTCACATTTATGCAAAATTTCATTGATGTAGCACCTCTGTAAGTGCATTTATTTAAATTTATTTATTTAAAGTTTATGAATTTTTAACAGCCAAAATAATAAATTATATTGTAATTTTATAAGTTGGTTACAACTGGACCGCCATTTCCTAACTTTCTTAAAATTTTCAGCTTCCTTGATCTTCAAAATGTACATAAACATTAGTCATTTTAATTAAATTAAAACATAAATACTCCTTAACCATACAAAGGGAGAATATTTAGAGACAAAAGAAGCAAAAAAGTATAAAAAGGGGTATTAGAAAAAAAGTAACACTTAAGAGGTTTACGGGGGAAGAAAACCTCGCAGGTAGCCTGGTGTCACCCGTTCATGCACTCATATCCTTCCCCAAAGGAAAGAAAAAAAATCTGATGTGGCCAACACATGACTTTCTCCATATTTGAGGTATAGTTATTTAAATTATTATGAATAGCATTATGAGGCAAAATTATTATCTCATATCGTAAAAGAATACAGTTGTCCTTACTGCCATAAATTACGTATATTTTGAATATGTTTACAGAATTCCCGCTACATGGTGCTGGCGCTGTATGCTGGTATTAAGATAAAGTAAAATATCTCCGAAATGGATGGTTCTACGAAACTTTGTTTCAAACAAAACTTGGAAGAAATATTATTCTCTACAACTTTGGTCCTTACGAAGATTACAAAGAACGATGTTTTTAAGGAGATATTTGACGGAAATCGAAAAACTGGTTATTTATAAATAACTCCTAAACTATAACTCCCATAGAAAATTGTTTCAAATAAAAACTGTAGGAAATTACATTCTCTATAAACTTTGTATAGAATTGTATATAAAATAATGATGTTTTATGGAGAAATATTGCAAAAACCGAATCGGGTTTCGAATAAACCTCGACTTCCGGTTAACCGTTATTGTTCAAAAACTAATCAGTTCCTTGTGCTAATGCTAAAGTTTTATATGTGAAGTTTGGTAACGATATGACAAGTACCTTTTGAGTTAGAGCGCCCAAAATCACACACACAAACACGCACACACAGACATCATTCCGAAAATAGTCTAAACGTTTTCTAGGGACCTCAAAACATGTATTTCCGTTGAAATCTCGAAGCCGATTTTTTTTGTGATCACAATACTTTCCCATTACTACATATGGAGAAAGTAAAAAGTAGAAAGCAAAATATCTCCGAAATGGATGGTTCTACGAAAATTTGTTTCAAACAAAACTTGGAAGAAATATTATTCTCTACAATTTAGGTCCTCATGAAGATTACCAATAACGATGTTTTTAAGGAGATATTTATCGGAAACCGAAAAACCGGTTATTTATAAATAACTCCTAAACAATAACTACAATAGAAAATTGTTTCAAATGAAAGTTGTAGGAAATTACATTTCTTGTAGAGCAGTTTGAATGTCTGTATGATACCCTGGTCAAGCGGTTGAAGTGAGGCAGTTGTATTCACCAGCAGGAATTTTAATTTAACGTTTGAAACCTCCAATTGTTGAATGTGACATGATGCATTGTCCAAAAATAATAAAATTTCTCGATTCTTATTCCTCATCCTGTCATTTAACGCCTCCAGCCATTCCAGAAACACCACTCCTGTCATCCAAGCTTTCCGGTTTGCTTTCCAGATGACTCCAAGCTGCGCCTTGTTTACACCTTTGAAGCACCTAGGGTTCATGGATTTCGCGATTATTTGTGGTTTTTCCTTCTCGCCCAATGCACTACAACATAGAGCCACAGTCAACCGCTCCTTAGACATTTTCCCTCCCGTACATGTTTTTCCCTTTTCAATTAATGTTTTATTGTGAACGGACCTGAAAAAAATACATTTCATCCACATTATAAATATTCTGTAGGTCGTATGCTTCTGTCATGGAAGTAAGCTGCTCTTTCCATTCCTTAACCTTTTTTATATCCACATCTTCACTTTCACTATTCACAGCCCTAAAAACAATGTTGTGCCTTCTCCGGAAGCTCTCCAGCCAGCCATTACTCGTGCAGAAGTTTTCAATTTTTAAAGCTTCAGCAACACGTTTTGCTTTTCCCTGTAACATAGAACCACTAATTGTAAATTTTCTGGCACTAGCTTTTTCAAACCACTCGAACATCAGGCGATTTACGTCTTCGTAAGTTTTTTTCTCCTCCTCTTCAACGGAACATGCGTTGCACCTTCCCAATCATGCAGAATTTCTTCCTTACGTTTTAAAATGTTTAAAATCTGGGTTTTTCCACACTTGTACTTCTCAGAGAGCATTCTCTGAGACCAATCCCGATCACTGTCTTTAATTACATTCACTTTCTGCTCAGCACTTAGAAATTCATTTCTCTTCGACATGACGAAAAGGAGCAACAAGAAACGAAACCGCGAAAATATGCCACTGAATGCTTCAAAGGCAGACAGAAAACTGACCGAAGTTTAGCATTTGAGTGGGTCAGCACGCCCCACCACACCCCCACACACTCCAAATCGCCCGCGATGCTTGGTGATCACAGGTGGCAGTGTTGCCAATCTAGCAAATGTGTAGCTAGATCTAGTGACTTTCAACTCAAACTAGCTCCGAAAAATCAACCCTAGCAACTTGTTACAAATCTGGCGAATCGAAAAAAGATATTAGCTTTTTCTGGCTACTATCTAAAATATCCTAGATAAGTCGAAGATATGGTACCCCAATAAACAACAAACAACTAGCAGTTGCAGATACCCTTGAATGTAAAGGAGGGAGTAGACTGGCAAGTTGCTTGCGACATCTCGCGCAAGGGACTTGCCTGTGTGTTTAAACTGTCAACAAAAATTTCCGCGATTTACCTCAAAAACCAAACTTTACAGAGGACCAAATGTTTTAAATGGTTTACAATAATGATCAATTAAAGCATTTGTTGTAAGTTATCTTATTTTTACTTTAGCTTAGTTTCACTGAGAATTTCTAAGAACATTTTAAAGTAAAAGATTTGTCAGAACAGCGGAGACTACGAAAAAATCTAAAAAAAGCAGACAAAAACACCAACAACAGCATGGTTTTGGCAATTGGAGTCTGCCTTCCTATATACTTTTCATAAAATTCTTACAAAAGAAGCATTCAGTGTTGGGAAAAAGACTAAAAAGTTTTTCAATTAGCCAAGATATTGGTTCAGGGGAAGGTATCACCTTTTGTGTCTGTGTAATAGTTGATGCATATGCTCAGCAAACAATTACAATACTCTAATAATTTAGTAACATTATATGGTTAGCTTCCTTACACAGCTATGAATATTACAGGTAATTAAATATTCTAGCTACCAAGAAGATGAAATCTGGCTCTCAAGTGCTAAAAAAAAGTGGCAACACTGACAGGCGGAGGTGCAATCGGAAGGGGGAGGGGGAAGGGATTTTTTATTTACAGACATACAATGTAAACAACTCTGTTTCAAAACATGTTGACGACGGCGCGCCGCAATGCGAGCACAGATGTTACAAATCTCAAGTTTCTAAGCCAGTGATAATGGGATGGCACTTGACTCTTGGTCGCTTATGCCAGTGGTCGTCTAGTGGAGGTTCAGTTAATATTGGCTCTATGGATAAAATAATCGGTGTCTGAAAAAAGTGGTCGTTTTGGGAGGTGGTCGTTTATACAGGTTTCACCGTATCACACAGGGATGTAACTTGCCTACCAACAGTAGGGAGGGCAGCGTTTAAGTCAAAAATATTTGGGGGTCCTAAGTACAGGTGGGCCCTGCTTAATGCGGGGGATGCATTCCTGAGGTCTCCGCATTAAGCAAAAATCCGCGTTCGCCAGGGCACCATAACCTTTAGGTGCTCAGAGGGAAATAACTTCCCAAATGGTATTTTTGGACCCACATTCAATGTAAAACATATTTCTACCACACTTTTCCAACGTAATTTATTAAACACACTATAAAATTACTTAGTCAACAGTAAGACAAAAAGGCATTTTAGCGATTGATGTACATGATTTAAAAATATTTCTCACAATACCTATGATGTTTTATTAAAAAACAAGAGTCCAGGGTCGACTGCTTAGCTTTTTTTCGCTTATTACGTAAAACCTGTCGGTAGAATTCAATAGTCCGTCACAGCCCCGCTTCACAGCACTCACTCATGTGAAGTCATTGTGCTCCTCCAACAAAGTCATGCACTGATCGATGATGCTCTTGCAGCTCCGCTTATAGATCAAACCCATAGTAGTACATGTTGGGTTTTCTGCAACTTATATGTCATTATATACAGTGATGAGCTGAAGCCGGCTCCCACTGGCTCGCTCAAGCCTGTTGTTAATTTTTCTTAGAATTTGCGAGCCATTTGTTAAATTGATTTTGTTCTTTCAAGTACATTTTGCCCTATCTGATGGTCAATTATTGACAGTGTATGAAATGGAATATATTACAAACCGAACACTTGTTAAGCTAGTGGAGTGGTAATAGCAGGTATTACCAAAGTAGAGCGATATGGTGCCCCTAGCATATAGGCCTCCTGCCATCGTTATTCAAATTTCCTAATCCCCTTTTTTTTTAAGAGAGCCGGTTCTTATTTTTTTTCCAGTTCATCACTCAATATCCTATATATTATGCATGTAGTGAAGCTGCGTCCATCCGTAATAAGCCTCGCGTAATTATATCGGCGTATTTCTCGAGAACCGTTCGTCGTAAAGACATGCGGTAAATGGTGTTTTGTTTCTACTAGCTATGAGATCCCTGGAAAAATATTTTCATTTGCGAAAGTGTCCCGGGTTCGAATCCAGGAGACAATTATATTGTCCCATAAGTTTATAAGGGATTTTCGATTTTTCAGAGTGCAAGGTTTTTTTCCTTCATTCATTAAAATATGTAACAAGTTAGGAGAGTGTACAACGTATCACAAATGGGCGCGTTTCGTGCAATGGAGTATTAGAAAGAAATTATATACCTGTACGTAAGAGAAATAGCATTTTAAAGTTCTTTTCTTCATCATAAATAATCCATTTTCTTCCTATTTAATAATATTACATGCACACATAAGGAAATTAAACGTTTGTTTGGGAGATTGTTTATGTTAGCAACAATAAAGTAACCATGCAAGAAATTTTCTAAGTTCAACTCGATATAAGACTTTCTTGTTTGATTTTCTTGATAACGGCTACTCCTATGATAAAAATGTATAGGAAAGGAAATACTCTACCAGTTCTACAACTTTTATTTGAAAAATATTTTGATATGAGCAATACTTTACGAGATATGATGAAAATTTAATTTTTTGTCCCCAGTAAAGTGGTACCCCTGATTGGCATATGTGATTCATTTTTGCGATTTTCTTATTATATTTGATTGAAAGTCCTTAATATCAAATTTCATGATAATTCGTTTGGTAGAAGCTGAGAACGAACATGCGGACGGACGGACAAATGGACGAACGGACAGACGGAGCGACCAACGATAATAGGCGCTCACGCTGCAAGCGAAACGTGCCTAAAAATGGACAGATTTTTTTCTTTTTGTGTTTGTGAATTTGTCTATAAGGGTGCAACGATAATCATTGGAACTAAGGTAAGGTAGAATTAAAAATATTTCCCCTTTGAATAACTCTGAGTAACTCTGTGACATTGTGATAACGTAATTGCTCTAATATATTGCTGTAAAATCGCAGAAAATTTAAAAATGCCAAGGGGTAGACCAGTGAAAAGGGGAGCTATTACCCCAGCTACAGCTGCCAGAGAAAGGAAGAGGAGCCAGAGGTCAAAGAAAGAGTATTGTAGGAAAGAGAGAGAAATAGATGCGGAAGCTCATAGGATTTCCCGTGAAGATGAGGAGCAGAGAGTACAAGAAAGACAAAGAAATAGGGAAACTCGTCAAATGAATAGGGAACAAAGAAGATCTAAACTAGGGCCAAACTATTTAGATTATTTGCAAGCGTAGCTGCAGCGGGCTGCTAGTATATTATTATACATTATATGAATTCAAACATTAAGATCCCTCCTTTTTTGTGTAGCGTTATTGTTTTATTATTATTTATAATGTCATGTTAATACGGTAAATTAAAATTGTAATAAAGTAATTGTCGAAAATTATAGATTTAAAAAATATAAATCATCAGAAACATTCTTTACGATCCAATGATGCCAAAGAAACATGAAGCATGAATCATATTTCTATTTCCGTTTTTAAAAAATGTTTTCTGCCTTAGGAGATATGTTTTTGTGTTAGACCTGAGAAATTTACAGGGAAAAGAGTGAAACTGGCCACCAGACGATGCAATATTATGCAGCACTGCTGAAATATCACAATATTTAGGATACTTTATGAAATTTGATTAGTGTGAAATTAAAAAAAATCATAAGATATTAGACTGTAGTCACACTGTGCATAAGATATAAAAAATTTTTATTTGATATAAAATTCACGTTATAATGAGTCAGCGCTGACCGGGGCTGCGTTAAGCAGGGTTCGCCTGTAATTTGAATTTCTAATACATATTAACGATGAAGCTATTTGTTGTTGTAATTTATATTAACGCATCACTTTTCAAAATTCGAATTGTTTGTATTGTAAGTAATATAATAACCTAGATATTTATTTGATATAATCGCTTTGTTTATATTATCATTCCTTTCTTATTTTTTGCGATTTTTTTAAATAGCTCATGTTAGCACTTTGTCCGTCTGTCTGTATGTATGTGAGCAATGAATATCTTGGAAACCTTTTAAGCTAAGCCCGCCAAATTTCAAGGGCTGGTTTAGGGACCCGACATAGACCTTCCAACCAAGTTTGTTCCGGGTCAGTTACAGGGGCGAAGAGGGCCCCCCGAAGCACATATTAATTTAAATTTAATGTCTCCGGTGGAGCAAACAAATAATCAAAACAATACAATTGACACAATTTTTAAAAAATTGCCCCCATTAAATTGCTTTTAGCAGTTTGGCTGCGCTGACTGAGTCTTATATATAAACAATTAGGGTAATTTCTATCAATTATTTAATATTGCGTTTGTAATACTTATTATAATAACATACTCCATAAGGAAAGGATGGGATATTGCAATATTTTATCTAGTTTTTACATACTTATTCACAGCCATTTGGTGTAGTGCAGTGCTTAAAATCCTTTGAAATAATAGCATTCTCCTTTCAAAGGCCGGTGATGTTTATGTTTGCTAGTTATTCACATATCTTTACTTATGTAATGAAGTTTCATTAACTTAATAGTAACACATAAAACCAGAACGGAATGGCAAATAGCTACAGCAGAAGAAACTACTTTTTATAACTTATTGTTAGTGTTAATTAAGGTAATATTTCATAAAAATTATTAAGTCAAATAAATATATGCTGACCAATAATTCTCAAGCATCTGTGATTAATAAATGCTCTAGCAGCCATTTTCTGCAAAGGTCGTCATCTATACTAACTTATTTAAATGCTCTTTACACATGAAATAAGATCTATGTAGAGGAAATTTCTAATTGTTGAATATAAAGAACAATTCTTAGGAAACCGATACTAATTTATATTTGGAATTTAGACTGGGATTAAAACAAAAAAATTATTTTCCCATTCTATTTCTGGTGATTTAATTTGAAAATTGCTTAGATAACTACCGTGTTGCATGATAATGCAATATCAGAATTATAAAAACGTCAGTATCTTTTAAGCATAATTGTAGAAATTTATGATAATTACTGTCGTCAGATGCATTAGATTAATATATTAGAACTCATAATAAAATTAATGCTATTTTCGGAAATGTCACTGTAAAAATTACGCATTTCATAACGTGTTCATTTGTAAAATCTAATTTGGTTTAAAAGTATTAACCTTTACAAAAGTGAATGTTGAATCTGGTGCACTTGAGTAAGAAGATCCTTCTTAGACCACTAGCTATGCAATCCCTGTGCACCACCAGACAATCTGGCCCTTTTCGGAAATTAAAAGAAGGTGGATTATGTATTTTCAAAGATGTGGCATCAACGCTCATGGGGAATGGCTAAAGGGATGGAAATGCAGAATAATCTGCGAATCTGAAAGAAGGATGGAAATTCCATTCTCTTACCCTTCACCCATAAACCCTTGTGGTAAAATAGTCCCATGTCCATCTACAAGAGGAGATAAATTCGAATCCTTTGAATCAGATGTTTCACTATCCTCAGGAGAGTACTGGACCCTATATCTATAATATATAGACGCTTCTTACACATGATATATATATATATATATATCATATATACACATATATATATATATGATATATATATCTATAATATATAGATGCTTCTTACACATGATATATATATATATATATATATATATATATATATATATATATCTATAATATAAAGATGCTTCTTACACATGATATATATATATATATACTAGTTAATGTGTGCTTGCATTCTGCAAGCATTTTCAAATTTTAGCATTTTTACAAATTCAAATTATTCCCAATCGATGTTGTACATAATCATATAACCGTGTCAAATTTGGAGTTTGTAGCTCATTTAGAAATGCCATATAATTTTAATCCTCGTATAGGGCAATAATGGAGCAAAACAGCCCCTAACATTATGAATTTTTACATTCTAAGATTCTTTCCATCTGTTGTAACTAAAAACCAATAATTCTGCCAAATTTCAAGTTTGTATCTCATTAAGAAATGCCTTATAATTATCACACTCGTATGGGGCCGAAAAGGGGCAAAACCACATATTAAAAATTCCAATTTTTGAAATTTTACAATTTTATCTTAGTTTGCCATGAAAATTCTATAATCCGAGTAGAATTAGCGTAAATTTATAATTTTTATCGCAAAAAAGTGGTAATTATTCTGGGTCTAACAATAGGCTTCCTTGGTAACAAGCTCTATCCTTTCATATGGGTAAGCTTTTAATGGGAATCAGAGGCTTATATCTTAATGCCTTTATTGCTAAACTATGCTTAATGAAGGAAATCCTATATTGCACTAATCCTCATTTTTTGAGCTCTTTTGCCCCAGTATTGTTCCATACGACTACAGAAATGATGAGGTAGCTCCATATAACCCAAAGACTTAAAATTTGGCCTGGTTATAAAACCTTTATTGCAACCGAAGATAAAATAAAACTGCGAAAATTCCAAATTTTAAGGGCGGTTTAGCCCTATTTATGACCCATACCAGTGTGAAAATAATACGGCAATACTTAATGAGATGCAAACATAAAATTTTGCAGAATTATGGATTTTTAGTTACAACAGAAAGAAGAAATTCGTTACCATGAAAATTCGAAATCTTAGCAACTGTATTGCCACATAATTGTCCTATGCAACGAGTAAAATTATAATGCACTTCTAAATGAGCTACAAAGTTGAAATTTGATACGGATATATGATTTTGCACAAAATTGATTGGGAATAATTTGAAATTGTAAAAAGGCTAAACATCAAAAATGCTTGCAGAATGCAAGCACACATTGACTAGTATATATATATATATATCATGTGTAAGAAGCGTCTTTATATTATAGATATATATCATACTAGTTAATGTGTGCTTGCATTCTGCAAGCATTTTCAAATTTTAGCAGTTTTACAAATGCAAATTATTCCCAATCGATATTGTACATACTCATATAACCGTGTCATATTAGGAGTTTGCAGCTCATTTAAAAGTGCCTTATAATTTTAATCCTCGTATGGGGCAATAATGGAGCAAAACAGCTCCAAACATCACAGTTGTATGGGTTCGAAAAGGGGCAAAACCACCAATTAAAAATTGGAATTTTTGCAATTTTAGAATTTAATCTTAGTTTGCCATGAAAATTCTATAACCGTGCCAAATTTCAACTCTCTGGCTCCTATGCAGCTACATCGTCTTTTTTGTTCTCGAATGGGGCAGTAATGGGGTAAAACAGGCCCAAAAATTAGGATAATATCAATATCAGATTTCCTTCATTAGGTGTAGTTTAACATTAACCCATATGAAAGGATAGAGCTTGTTACCAAGGAAGCCTATTGTTAGACCCAGAAAAATTAGCAATTTTTTCAATAAAAACTGTAAAATTACGTTAATTCCAATCCGATTTGAATTCTGTCTTCAAAAATAAGAAACGACAATTTATATCCTATCCGACAGTTTAAGTCTCGAGTTCGTACCTTGATGGGAAGTAATTTTAAAATGTAAATATAAAAACCTCTGCACCAATTTACATGTTTTCTTATGGGCAAAAAATGGGGGAAAAAGGTGCCAAAAAAAGTCCCTCAAAATAGGAATTTCGAGAGTTTCGGATTTTTTCCTCTGGTTTTGACTAAAAACCTATAATCCTACGAAATTTCAACTTTCTACCACATCTGGAAGTGCCTCATAATTTTGTATCCTCCTATATCTATAATATATAGATGCTTCTTACACATGATATATATATTATACTAGTTAATATGTGCTTGCATTCTGCAAGCATTTTCAAATTTTAACATTTATACAAATTCAAATTACCGTATTCACCCGAATCCAAGACGACCCTGAATCTAAGACGACCCCCCATTTTGATGATTCCAATAGAGAAAAAAGCTCAAATTGACCTTCATGACTACAAAAATTATAAATCTTGTGAAATATTTATTTTCTCTTATACTTTTCTTGAATGTCATTGTCTTTTAACATTTTAAAATCATAAGATCACATCACAAATAGAACCATTCAGGTTTTCAAACAAATTAAATGGTAGCATTCATTTTAAGATAACATTAAAAATAAAGTAAATACATTGAAAGAATATACTCATTTCAGGACAACAAAAAAACATTTCAATCCAAGTGCTGCAAAAAATCATTTTATTGTGTTAGTCATCAGCACTGTCTATGCAACCTTCACTATTTTCCTCACGGTCACTATCTTTATCACTCTCAACTTCATCATCAGTCTCCCACAAAACATCATCCTCACTCCCATCCATGGCATTAGATAAGCAGCATTTCTTAAATCCTTTCACTATTACTTTTGCATTTATTTGTTGCCACGATGCCTTGATCCATTGGCAGAGCATTGCAACTTCAGGTTTCTTAAGATTTCCTTTTGGTGTTAAAGTGTGAGTTCCACTCTGTAACCACTCAGAATACAAAACCTTTAAATTATTTTTAAAACACTTATTGACAGCAACATCTAAAACTTGAAGTTGCGATGTCATTCCTCCAGGTATTACAATAAGATCAATATTCATCGCACTCATTATGTTTTTAATTTCAGGAGATAAGTGTCCTTGAATGCATCCAGTGAAAGCATTGCTCTTTGTTTCAGTAAAGCTCCTGGCCGTCTATTCCACACCACATGTAACCAATCTCTCATTAGTTCTTTAGTCATCCACCCCTTTTCTTGACACCTATTATTCCACTTGGCAAATGTTTCTTAGGCATTGTTTTCCGCTTTAGAATCACATATGGTGGTAATTTAGTCCCATCTACTAAAACCGCCAACATTACCGTGACTCGCATTTTTTCGTTGCCTGTAGTTTTAATTAGGACGGACTTCGCACCTTTTTCGTTCACAGTATAATTAGATGGCATGTAGAAGAAAACCGGAGTTTCATCGGCATTTCCTATTTGGCTCAAAAGGTAATTATTGGTTTTTCTAAGTCCAATTACGTATTTCTGGTAAGCGAGAAGTTTTTCAACATAGTCTTCTGACAATTTCTGACACAGCGAAGTTCGTCGCCGTAAAGAAAAATTATTTCGTCGCCGTAAAGAAAAATTATTTCGTCGCCGTAAAGAAAAATTATTTCGTCGCCGTAAAGAAAAATTATTTCGTCGCATCATTCTCACGCACCAACTTCTGCTGGTCTTGAATTCTTGCAATGATATATTAAGTCCTCTAGTAATTTCATTAGCTTTAAGTATAATACTTTCAGTCAAAACAGGCATACCGTTTTCCTCATGGTGCGCACAAACTTGACTACTTCTTCTTCAATGCCATGAAATCGGCCTAATTTTGGACCACCGAGCGACTTCCTTGTGGCTTTGGCATTTTCTAGTTCCTGTTTTGAGAGTTTCCATCGACGCACATTTGCCTCAGATACACCGAACTTTCTACTCGCATCACAGTTATTAGTTTTTTCGGCGTAATTTATCACGATCAGCTTAAAATTTGTATCTTAGCTCCGTCTAATTCCTTTGTTAACTTTCCCTTTGCACTCGTGCCACGTACTTCAACATGATCTGTCATTTTAACTTAAGGGTTCTGCATTTAAATCAAGGATGCACAACTCAAAATCACACTTAGTGAATCGCGGTGCGTCCTTTGAAAGGGGAATCCCAATGATTTCCGCTCTCATTTGTTTTGACATTGCGGTTGGCATTACGTGCAAGGTGAAAGTACGTCTCTGTGTTATGATCGTCGACGATGATTATTAGTCTAAATAATTATTATTCCCGTCATGTTTTTCTTATTGTTATTACTATTTGTTTATTTCACGTCTTTATGTACGTACTTGAATTTGCTGTTGTGAATTGTTTACTCTAATATACCATTTGTTGTAAAAACCATTGATTAAATGCTTAAATATACTTCGTATTCGAATGTAAGACGACTCTTGATATTTACAGCCGAAAATTTGGAAAAAAAGGTCGTCTTAGATTCAGGTGAATACGGTATTCCAAAGCTATGTTTTACATAATCATATAACAATATCAAATTTGGAGTTTCTTGCTCATTTAGAAGTACCTTATAATTTTATCCTCGTATGGAGCAATAATGGAGCAAAACAGCCCCTAACATTAAGAATTACTACACTCTCAGACTTTTTCCATCTGTTGTAACTAAAAACCCGTAATTCTGCCTAATTTCAAGTTTGTATCTCATTAAGAAGTGCCTTATAATTATCACACTCGTATGGGGCCGAAAAGGGGCAAAACCACCCACTAAAAATTGGAAATTTCGCAATTTTACAATTTTATCTTAGTTTGCCTTGAAAATTCTATAATCGTGCCAAATTTCAAGTCTCTAGGTCCTATGCAGCTGCCTCGCATTTTTTGTTCTCGTATGGGGCCGAAAAGGGGCAAAACCGCCCTTTAAAAATGAGAATTTTTGTAATTTTAACTTAGGTTGCAATGTAATTTCTATAAACATGCCAAATTTCAAGTCTCTGGGTCCTATGCAGCTGCATCGCCTTTTTTGTTCTCGAATGGGGCAAAACAGCTCCAAAAAGTAGGATTATATCAATATGAGATTTCCTTCATTGGGTGTAGTTTAACATTAACAGCATTAAAATATAAGCCTCTGATTCCCATTAAAAGCTTACCCATATGAAAGGATAGAGCTTGTTACCAAGGAAACCTATTGTTAGACCCAGAAAAATTAGCAATTTTTTGGGTTAAAAACTATAAAATTACACTAATTCTACTTGGATTTGCTATCCGTCTTCAAAAATAAGAAACTACAATTTCTATCCTATCCGACAGTTTAAGTCTCGAGTTCGTATATTGACGGGAAGTAATTTTAAAATGCAAATATAAAAACCTCTACACCAATTTACATGTTTTCTTATGGGCAAAAAATGGGGCAAAAAGGGGCCAAAATAGCCCTTCAAAATAGTAATTTCGACAGTTTCGGATTTTTTCCTTCGGTTGTGATCAAAAACCTATAATCCTACCAAATTTCAAGTTTCTGGCACATCTGGAAGTGCCTCATAATTTTGTATCCTCATATCTATAATATATAGATGCTTCTTACACATGATATACCGTATTCACCTGAATCTAAGACGACCTTTTTTTCCAAATTTTCAGCTGTAAATATCAAGAGTCGTCTTACATTCGAATACGAAGTATATTTAAACATTTAATCAATGGTTTTTACAACAAATGGTATATTAGAGTAAACAATTCACAACAGCAAATTCAAGTACGTACATAAAGAAGTGAAATAATCAAATAGTAATAACAATAAGAAAAACATGACGGGAATAATAATTACTTAGACTAATAATCATCGTCGACGACCATAACACAGACGACGTACTTTCATCTTGCCCGTAATGCCCAGCGCAATGTCAAAACAAATGATAGCGGAAATCATTGGGATTCCCCTTTCAAACGACGCACCGCGATTCATTAAGTGTGACAGTAATTTTGAGTTGTGCATTCTTGATTTAAATGCACAACCCTTAAGTTAAAATGACAGATCATGTTGAAGTACGTGGCACGAGTGCAAAGGGAAAGTTAACAAAGGAATTAGACGGAGCTAAGATACAAATTTTAAGCTGATCGTGATAAATTACGCCGGAAAAACTAATAACTGTGACGCGAGTAGAAAGTTCGGTGTATCTGAGGCAAATGTGCGTCGATGGAAACTCTCAAAACAGGAACTAGAAAAAGCCGAAGCCACAAGGAAGTCGCTCAGTGGTCCAAAATAAGGCCGATTTCATGGCATTGAAGAAGAAGTAGTCAAGTTTGTGCGCACCATGAGGAAGAACGGTATGCCTGTTTCGACTGAAAGTATTATACTTAAAGCTAATGAAATTACTAGAGGACTTAATATATCATTGCAAGTATTCAAGGCCAGCAGAAGCTGGTGCGTGAGAATGATGCGACGAAATAATTTTTCTTTACGGCGACGAACTTCGCTGTGTCAGAAGACTATGTTGAAAAACTTCTCGCTTACCAGAAATACGTAATTGGACTTAGAAAAACCAATAATTACCTTTTGAGCCAAATAGGAAATGCCGATGAAACTCCGGTTTTCTCCTACATGCCATCTAATTATACTGTGAACGAAAAAGGTGCGAAGTCCGTCCTAATTAAAACTACAGGCAACGAAAAAATGCCAGTCACAGTAATGTTGGCGGTTTTAGCAGATGGGACTAAATTACCACCATATGTGATTCTAAAGCGGAAAACAATGCCTAAGAAACATTTGCCAAGTGGAATAATAGGTGTAAAGAAAAGGGGTGGATGACTAAAGAACTAATGAGAGATTGGTTACATGTGGTGTGGAATAGACGGCCAGGAGCTTTACTGAAACAAAGAGCAATGCTTTCACTGGATGCATTCAAGGACACTTATCTCCTGAAATTAAAAACATAATGAGTGCGATGAATATTGATCTTATTGTAATACCTGGAGGAATGACATCGCAACTTCAAGTTTTAGATGTTGCTGTCAATAAGTGTTTTAAAAATAATTTAAAGGTTTTGTATTCTGAGTGGTTACAGAGTGGAACTCACACTTTAACACCAAAAGGAAATCTTAAGAAACCTGAAGTTGCAATGCTCTGCCAATGAATCAAGGCATCGTGGCAACAAATAAATGCAAAAGTAATAGTGAAAGGATTTAAGAAATGCTGCTTATCTAATGCCATGGATGGGAGTGAGGATGATGTTTTGTGGGAGACTGATGATGAAGTTGAGAGTGATAAAGATAGTGAGCATGAGGAAAATAGTGAAGGTTGCATAGACAGTGCTGATGACTAACACAATAAAATGATTTTTTGCAGCACTTGGATTGAAATGTTTTTTTGTTGTCCTGAAATGAGTATATTCTTTCAATGTATTTACTTTATTTTTAATGTTATCTTAAAATGAATGCTACCATTTAATTTGTTTGAAAACCTGAATGGTTCTATTTGTGATGTGATCTTATGATTTTAAAATGTTAAAAGACAATGACATTCAAGAAAAGTATAAGAGAAAATAAATATTTCACAAGATTTATAATTTTTGTAGTAATGAAGGTCAATTTGAGCTTTTTTCTGTTTTGGAATCATCAAAATGGGGGGTCGTCTTAGATTCAGGGTCGTCTTGGATTCGGGTGAATACGGTATATATCATACTAGTTGTTATGTGCTTGCATTCTGCAAGCATTTTCAAATTTTAGCATTTTTACAAATTCAAATTATTCCCAAGCGATGTTGTACATAATCATATAACCATGTCAAATTTACAGTTTGTTGCTCATTTAGAAGTGCCTTATAATTTTAATCCTCGTATGGGGCAATAATGGAGCTAAACAGCCCCTAACATTAAGAATTATTACAGTCTCAGATTTTTTCCATCTGCTGTAACTAAAAACCAGTAATTCTGCCAAATTTCAAGTTTGTATCTCATTAAGAAGTGCCTTATAATTATCACACTTGTATGGGGCCGAAAAAGGGCAAAACCAAACATTAAAAATAGGAATTTTTGCAATTTTACAATTATATCTTAGTTTGCCATGAAAATTCTATAATCCTGCCAAATTTCAAGTCTCTAGGTCCTATGCAGCTGCCTCGCAATTTTTGTTCTCGCATGGGGCCGAAAAGGGGCAAAACTGCCCTTTAAAAATGAGAATTTTTGTAATTTTATCTTAGGTTGCAATGAAATTTCTATAACCATGCCAAATTTCAAATCTCTGGGTCCTATGCAGTTGCATCGCCTTTTTTGTTCTCGAATGGGGCAATAATGGGGCAAAACAGCCCCAAAAATGAGGATTATATCAATATCGGATTTCCTTCATTAGGTGTAGTTTATCATTAACAACATTAAAATATAAGCCTCTGATTCCCATTAAAAGCTTACCCATATGAAAGGATAGAGCTTGTTACCAAGGAAACCTATTGTTAGACCCAGAAAAATTAGTAATTTTTTGCGATAAAAACTATAAAATTACGCTAATTCTACTCGGATTTGCATTCCGTCTTCAAAAATAAGAAACTACAATTTATATCCTATCTGACAGTTTAAGTCTCGAGTTTGTATCTTGAAGGGAAGTAATTTTAAAATGCAAATATAAAAACCTCTACACCAATTTACATGTTTTCTTATGGGCAAAAAATGGGGCAAAAAGGGGCCAAAATAGCCCTTCGAAATAGTAATTTCGACAGTTTCGGATTTTTTCCTTCGGTTGTGACCAAAAACCTATAATCCTACCAAATTTCAAGTTTCTGGCACATCTGGAAGTGCCTCATAATTTTGTATCCTCCTATATATATGATATATCATGTGTAAGAAGCATCTATATATTATAGATATATAGGAGGATACAAAATTATGAGGCACTTCCAGATGTGCTAGATACTTGAAATTTGGTAGGAATATAGGTTTTTAGTCACAACCAGAGGAAAAAATCCGAAACTGGCAAAATTCCTCTTTTGAGGGGCTATTTTGGCCCCTTTTTGCCCCATTTTTTGCCCATAAGAAAGCATGTAAATTGGTGCAGAGGTTTTTATATTTGCAATTTAAAATTACTTCCCGTCAAGATAAGAACTCGTGACTTATACTATCGGATAGGATATAAATTGTAGTTTCTTATTTTTGAAGACAGAATAATAATCCGAGTAGAATTAGCGTAAATTTATAGTTTTTATCGCAAAAAAGTGGTAATTTTTCTGGTTCTAACAATAGGCTTCCTAGGCAACAGTCTTAATGCTTTCATATGGGTAAGCTTTAAATGGGAATCAGAGGCTTATATTTGAATGCTTTTAATGTTAAACTATGCCTAATGGAGGAAATCCTATATTGTAATAATCCTCATTTTTGGAGCTCTTTTGCCCCAGTATTGCTCCATACGACTACAGAAATGATGAGGTAGCTCCATATATCCCAGAGACTTGAGATTTGGCCTGGTTATAAAAACTTTATTGCAACCGAAGATAAAATAAAACTGAGAAAATTCCAAATTTTAAGGGCAGTTTTGCCCTATTTATGACCCATACCATGGTGAAAATAATACAGCAATTCTTAATGAGATGCAAACGTGAAATTTTTCAGAATTATGGATTTTTGGTTACAACAGAAAGAAGAAATTCGATACCGTGAAAATTTGAAATCATAGCAACTGTATTGCCACATAATTGTCCTATGCAACGAGTAAAATTGTAATGCACTTCTAAATGAGCTACAAAGTTGAAATTTGATACGGATATATGATTTCGCACAAAATTGATTGGGAATCATTTGAAATTGTAAAAAGGGTAAACATAAAAAATGCTTGCAGAATGCAAGCACACATTAACTAGTATATATATATATATATATGAGGATACAATATTATGAGGCACTTCCAGATGTGCCAGAAACTTGAAATTTGGTAGGATTATAGGTTTTGAGTCACAACCAAAGGAAAAAATCCGAAACTGGTAAAATTCCTATTTTGAGGGGCTATTTTGGCCCCTGTTTGCCCCATTTCTTGCCCATAAGATAGCATGTAAATTGGTGCAGAGGTTTTTATATTTACATTTTAAAATTACTTCCCGTTAAGATACGAACTCGACACTTAAACTATCTGATAGGATATAAATTGTAGTTTCTAATTTTTGAAGACGGAATGCAAATCCGAGTAGAATTAGCTTAATTTTATAGTTTTTATCGCGAAAGATTGCTAATTTTTCTGGGTCTAACAATAGGTTTCCTTGGTAACAAGCTCAATCCTTTCATATGGGTAAGCTTTTAATTGGAATCAGAGGCTTATATTTTAATGCTGTTAATGTCAAACTACACCTAATGAAGGAAATCTGATATTAATATAATCCTCATTTTTGGGGCTGTTTTGCCCCATTATTGCCCCATTCGAGAACAAAAAAGGCGATGCAACTGCATAGGACCCAGAGACTTGAAATTTGGCACGGTTATAGAAATTTCATTGCAACCTAAGATAAAATTACAAAAATTCTCATTTTTAAAGGGCAGTTTTGCCCCTTTTCGGCCCCATGCGAGAACAAAAAATGCGAGGCAGCTGCATAGGACGTGGAGACTTGAAATTTGGCACGATTATCGAATTTTAATGGCAAACTAAGATAAAATTGTAAAATTGCAAAAATTCCTATTTTTAATGTGTGGTTTTGCACTTTTTCGGCCCCATACGAATGTGATAATTATATGGCACTTTTTAATGAGATACAAACTTGAAATTTGGCAGAATTATGGGTTTTCAGTTACAACAGATGGAAAAAATCTGAGACTGTAATAATTCTTAATGTTAGGGGCTGTTTTGCTCCATTATTGCTCCATACGAGGATTAAAATTATAAGGCACTTCTAAATGAGCAACAACCTCCAAATTTGACATGGTTATATGATTATGTACAACATCGCTTGGGAATAATTTGAATTTGTAAAATGCTAAAATTTGAAAATGCTTGCAGAATGCAAGCACATAACAACTAGTATATATATCTATAATATATATATGCTTCTTACACATGATATATTATATATATATATATATGAGGATACAAAATTATGAGGCACTTCCAGATGTGCCAGAAACTTGAAATTTGGTAGGAATTTAGGTTTTTAGTCACAACAAAAGGAAGAAATGCGAAACTGGCAAAATTCCTATTCTGAGGGGCTATTCTGGCCCCTGTTTGCCCCATTTTTTGCCCATAAGATAGCATGTAAATTGGTGCAGAGGTTTTTATATTAACATTTTAAAATTACTTCCCGTCAAGATACGAACTCGAGACAAACTGTCGGATAGGATATAAATTGTAGTTTCTAATTTTTGAAGATGGAATGCAAATCCGAGTAGAATTAGCTTAATTTTATAGTTTTTAACGCAAAAAATTGCTAATTTTTCTGGGTCTTACAATAGGTTTCCTTGGTAACAAGCTCTATCCTTTCATATGGGGAAGCTTTTAATGGGAATCAGAGGCTTATATTTTAATGCTGTTATTTTAAACTACACCTAATGAATGAAATCAAATATTGATATAAGCCTCATTTTTAGGGCTGTTTTGCCCCATTATTGCCCAATTCGAGAACAAAAAAGACGATGCAGCTGCATAGGACCCAGAGACTTGAAATTGGGCACGGTTATAGAAATTTCATTTCAAACTAAGATAAAATTATAAAATAACAAATATTTTAATTTTTAAGGGGCGGTTTTACCCCTTTTCGGCCCCATACGAGAACAAAAATTTGAGGCAGCTGCATAGTACCTAGGGACTTGAAATTTGGCACGATTATAGAATTTTCATGGCAAACTAAGATAAAATTGTAAAATTGTAAAAATTCCAATTTTTAATGGGTGGTTTTCCCCTTTTTGGGCCCCATACAAATGCGATAATTATAAGGCACTTCTTAATGAGATACAAACTTGAAATTTGGCAGAATTATGGGTTTTTATTTACAACAGATGGAAAAAATCTGAGAGTGTAAAAATTCATGTTTGGATCTGTTTTGCTCCATTATTGCCCCATACGAGGATTAAAATTATAAGGCACTTTAAATGAGCTACAAACTCCTAATATGACACGGTTATATGTGTATGTACAATATCGATTGGGAATAATTTGCATTTGTAAAACTGCTAAAATTTGAAAATGCTTGCAGAATGCAAGCACACATTAACTAGTATGATATATATCTATAATATAATGACGATTCTTACACATGATATATATATATATATATACTAGTCAATGTGTGCTTGCATTCTGCAAGCATTTTTGATGTTTAGCCTTTTTACAATTTAAATTATTCCCAATCAATTTTGTGCAAAATCATATATCCGTATCAAATTTCAACTTTGTAGCTCATTTAGAAGTGCATTATAATTTTACTCGTTGCATAGGACAATTATGTGGCAATACAGTTGCTAAGATTTCGAATTTTCATGGTAACGAATTTCTTCTTTCTGTTGTAACTAAAAATCCATAATTCTGCAAAATTTTATGTTTGCATCTCATTAAGTATTGCCGTATTATTTTCACACTGGTATGGGTCATCAATAGGGCCAAATCGCCCTTAAAATTTGGAATTTTCGCAGTTTTATTTTATCTTCGGTTGCAATAAAGGTTTTATAACCAGGCCAAATTTTAAGTCTTTGGGTTATATGGAGCTACCTCATCATTTCTGTAGTCGTATGGAACAATACTGGGGCAAAAGAACTCAAAAAATGAGGATTAGTGCAATATAGGATTTCCTTCATTAAGCATAGTTTAGCAATAAAGGCATTAAGATATAAGCCTCTGATTCCCATTAAAAGCTTACCCATATGAAAGGATAGAGCTTGTTACCAAGGAAGCCTATTGTTAGACCCAGAATAATTACCACTTTTTTGCGATAAAAATTATAAATTTACGCTAATTCTACTCGGATTATAGAATTTTCATGGCAAACTAAGATAAAATTGTAAAATTGCAAAAATTGGAATTTTTAATATGTGGTTTTGCCCCTTTTCGGCCCTATACGAGTGTGATAATTATAAGGCATTTATTAATGAGATACAAACTTGAAATTTGGCAGAATTATTGGTTTTTAGTTACAACAGATGGAAAAAATCTGAGACTGTAATAATTCAAAATGTTAGGGGCTGTTTTGCTCCATTATTGCTCCATACGAGGATTAAAATTATAAGGCACTTCTAAATGAGCAACAAACTCCAAATTTGACATGGTTATATGATTATGTACAACATCGATTGGGAATAATTTGAATTTATAAAAATGCTAAAATTTGAAAATGCTTGCAGAATACAAGCACATATTGACTAGTATAATATATATATCACGTGTAAGAAGCATCTATATATTATAGATATATAGGAGGATACAAAATTATGAGGCACTTCCACATGTGCTAGAAACATGAAATTTGGTAGGATTATAGGTTTTTGGTCACAACCGAAGGAAAAAATCCGAAACTATCGAAATTACTATTTTGAAGGGCTATTTTGGCCCCTTTTTGCCCCATTTTTTGCCCATAAGAAAACATGTAAATTGGTGTAGAGGTTTTTATATTTGCATTTTAAAATTACTTCCCGTCAAGATACAAACTCGAGACTTAAACTGTCGGATAGGATATAAATTATAGTTTCTTATTTTTGAAGATGGAATGCAAATCCGAGTAGAATTAGCGTAATTTTAAAGTTATTATCGCAAAAAATTGCTAATTTTTCTGGGTCTAACAATAGGTTTCTTTGGTAACAAGCTATATCCTTTCATATGGGTAAGTTTTTAATGGGAATCAGAGGCATATATTTTAATGCCTTAAATGTTCAACTATGCCTAATGAAGGAAATCCGATATTGATATAATCCTCATTTTTGTGGCTGTCATGCCCCATTATTGCCCCATAAGAGAACAAATAATTTGAAATTGTAAAAAGGCTAAACATAAAAAATGCTTGCAGAATGCAAGCACACATTAACTAGTATATATATATATATGAGGATACAATATTATGAGGCACTTCCAGATGTGCCAGAAACTTGAAATTTGGTAGGATTATAGGTTTTGAGTCACAACCAAAGGAAAAAATCCGAAACTGGTAAAATTCCTATTTCGAGGGGCTATTTTGGCCCCTGTTTGCCCCATTTTTTGCCCATAAGATAGCATGTAAATTGGTGCAGAGGTTTTTATATTTACATTTTAAAATTACTTTCCGTTAAGATACGAACTCGACACTTAAACTGTCTGATAGGATATAAATTGTAGTTTCTAATTTTTGAAGACGGAATGCAAATCCGAGTAGAATTAGCTTAATTTTATAGTTTTTATCGCGAAAGATTGCTAATTTTTCTGGGTCTAACAATAGGTTTCCTTGGTAACAAGCTCAATCCTTTCATATGGGTAAGCTTTTAATGGGAATCAGAGGCTTATATTTTAATGCTGTTAATGTCAAACTACACCTAATGAAGGAAATCCGATATTGATATAATCCTCATTTTTGGGGCTGTTTTGCCCCATTATTGCCCCATTCGAGAACAAAGAAGGCGATGCAACTGCATAGGACCCAGAGACTTGAAATTTGGCACGGTTATAGAAATTTCATTGCAACCTAAGATAAAATTACAAAAATTCTCATTTTTAAAGGGCAGTTTTGCCCCTTTTCGGCCCCATGCGAGAACAAAAAATGTGAGGCAGCTGCATAGGACCTAGAGACTTGAAATTATCGAATTTTAATGGCAAACTAAGATAAAATTGTAAAAATTCCTATTTTTAATGTGTGGTTTTGCACTTTTTCGGCCCCATACGAATGTGATAATTATAAGGCACTTCTTAATGAGATACAAACTTGAAATTTGGCAGAATTATGGGTTTTCAGTTACAACAGATGGAAAAAATCTGAGACTGTA
Organism: Uropetala carovei; assembly: GCA_036926305.1. Lineage (NCBI taxonomy): Eukaryota > Metazoa > Arthropoda > Insecta > Odonata > Petaluridae > Uropetala > Uropetala carovei. Next base: position 2,015,331 of record JAXCHB010000149.1, read on the forward strand.
ATAATTCTTAATGTTAGGGGCTGTTTTGCTCCATTATTGCTCCATACGAGGATTAAAATTATAAGGCACTTCTAAATGAGCAACAAACTCCAAATTTGACATGGTTATATGATTATGTACAACATCGCTTGGGGGTAATTTGAATTTGTAAAAATGCTAAAATTTGAAAATGCTTGCAGAATACAAGCACATAACAACTAGTATGATATATATATCATGTGTAAGAAGCATCTATATATTATAGATATATATATGAGGATACAAAATTATGAGGCACTTCCAGATGTGCCAGAAACTTGAAATGTGGCAGGATTATAGGTTTTTGGTCACAACCAAAGGAAAAAATCCGAAACTGGCAAAATTCCTATTCTGAGGGGCTATTTTGCCCCTTTTTGCCCCATTTTTTGCCCATAAGAATACATGTAAATTGGTGTAGAGGTTTTTATATTTGCATTTTAAAATTACTTCCCGTCAAGATACGAACTCGAGACTTAAACTGTCGGATAGGATATAAATTGTAGTTTCTAATTTTTGAAGACGGAATGCAAATCCGAGTAGAATTAGCTTAATTTTATAGTTTTTATCGCAAAAAATTGCTAATTTTTCTGGGTCTAACAATATGCTTCCTTGGTAACAAGCTCTTTCCTTTCATATGGGTAAGCTTTTAATGGGAATCAGAGGCTAATATTATAATGCTGTTAATGTTAAACTACACCTAATGAAGGAAATCTGATATTGATATAATCCTCATTTTTGGGGGTTTTGCCCCATTATTTCCCCATATTAGAACAAAAAAGGCAAGGCAGCTGCATAAGTCCTAGAGTCTTGAAATTTGGCATGATTATAGAAATTACATTGCAACCTAAGATAAAATGATAACATCGGAAAAAAATTCCAAATTTGAAGGGGCGATTTTGCCCCTATTCGGCCCCATACGAGTGTGGAAATTATTAGGCACTTCTCATTGAGATACAAACTTGAAATTTGGCAGAATTATGGGTTTTTACTTACAACTGAAGGAAAGAATCTGATTTTGTAAAAATTCAAAATCCTATTACCTGTTTTGCCCCATTATTGGCCCATACGAGTATTCAAGTTGTATGGCACTTCAAAATGATCTTCCAACTTGAAATTTCAGACAGTTATATGGTTTCGTAAAAAATCGATTGTAAATAATTTCAATTTGTAAAAATAGTAAAATTTAGAAAAATTTGCAGAATGCAAGCACATATTAACATAGCATAGAGAAATGGACAGGAAAAATAGAAATTTACATTATTTTAATTTAATTGCCGTAAAAAATTATAAACTTTTAAAAAACATTTCACCTTTTACGTACGTCTAAATGTTCTACAATGCTGAAATTTTTTCTGACAGTAGAATTTACCGAATAACGATAACGGAATTATTGAAACTTGAAAATGTTTATTTATTCGGCCGTTAAAAATTCATAAATGTTAAAAAAATGTGACTAATCTTTATATACCTTCGTACGAACTAGAAAGCTGAAAATTAAGGAATTGTGGTTCAGTTACAATTATATTAGAAAATTTTTAGAAAAGTTTATTATTGTGGCTGTTGAAAATTCATAAAGTTTAAACAATGAAATTTATATAAATGCAATTCAAGAGGTGCTACATAGATGAAATTTTGCGGAAGTGTGAAGTATGTGCAACAAATGATGAAAACCTATAAAATTTTTACAATTATAAATTTTAGGGTTTGCTTTTTTCCAATATTGTCCATAAAGAAAAACAAGTATATAGGCGCAGAGGTGCAAACTTTTGTGTTACAAATTATTTGTTTGCACTTACTCTATATATTAAGGTTAGAGAAAATGCTTGCAGAATGCAAGCACAGATTAACTAGTATGTATATATACTAGTTAATATGTGCTTGCACCACTATAGAAATTTTATTGGAACCGAAGATAAAATAAAAAAATCGCAGAAATTTAAATTTTTGGGTGCGGTTTTGCCCCATTTCTACCCAATAAGAGTGTGAACATTATAAGGCACTTCGTAATGAGATACAAGCTGGAAATTTGGCAGAATTATGGGTCTTTAGCTCCCACTGGAGGAAATCCGATATTGTAAAAATTCATAACGTTATGGCTGTTTCGCCCCATTATTGCCCCATACGAGGAATAAAATTACCTCTAAATGATCTACAAACTTGAAATTTGACACCCTTACATGATTTTTTTTAGTCGACAGGGAGTAATTCGAAATTGTAAAAATCCTAAAATTTAAAAATGCTTCTTCATTTTATACTGATGGGCCTTACCCAGTATATAAGAGCATACAAATTTCCAGCGCAAACTACAATAGTTTGAGAGCAGAAATTTAATACATAGGTGAACCGAAAAAAATAATAAGAGGAAAAATTGCAACAATATATGTTTTTTTGGCCGTTGAAAATTATAAACTACTAACTTTTCATGGTATAGGTACTTCTAAATGAGTTATGAAGGTGAAATTTTTTCCATTGGTAGAATTTGCCATATAATGGAAACGGAATTATAGAAATTTGTAAATTTTTATTCGTTCGACTGTAATAATCTCTTAAATGTTAAATAAACTGACTAAAGTTTATGTATATTCTGAAGAGCCAGGAAGCTGAAAATTTAAAGAAAGTTAGGGAATAATGTTCCGGTGACAAATAACATTGAAAATTTCCCTAAAGTTTATTACTGTGGCTGTTAAAAATTCAAAAATTTTAAACAATGAAATTTATATAGATGCACTTCTAGAGATGCTACATCGATGAAATTTCGCATAAATGTGAGGTATTCATAACAAATGTTAAAAAACTATAAATATTTTATAATTATAAATTTAGGCGTTGTTTTTAGCCCAAAATTCTTCAATAAGGAAAACATGTACATCGGTGAAGAGGTCCAAACTTTTGCATTTAAAAATTATTTGTCCCCTACTAATGCTTGCAGAATGCAAGCACATCTTAACTAGTATATATATATGTATCATTCTATATCGACTCTTCTTACAGAGGATATAGAATACTAGTGAAGGTGTGCATGCATTCTGCAAGCATTTTCTCTCACCCTAACGCAAAGAGTATGAGCCGACAAATAATTTTTAAAGGCAACAGTTTACACCTTCTTGTCGATTTACTTGTATTTCCTTATGATAAATATTGGGGTAAAAACAACCCCTAAAATTTAGAATTATTAAATATTTATACGTTTTTAGCATTTCTTAGGAATACCTCACATTTATGCAAAATTTCATGGATATAGCACATCTAGAAGTGCATTTATAAGAATTTCATTGTTTACATTTTATTAATTTTTAACACCCACAATATAAAATTTTCTGGAAATTTCGAATGTTATTTACCACCCTAACATTCTTTCCTAACTTTGTTAAAATTTTCAGCTTCCTGACTACAAAAAGTACACAAACATTAGTCAATTTGTTTAAAATCTTGGAATTTATTACAGCCGAACGAATAATAATTTTCAAATTTCCAGAATCCCGTTTTCATCATTTGTCAAATTCTACCAATCGAGAAAATTTCAGCTTCATAGCACATTTAGAAGTACCTTTTCTATGAAATGTTAGTAAAATTGTTTATAAATTTTAACGTTCAAGAAAGTGAACATTATTGCAATTTTCAATTCTTCCTCCGATTATTTTTTTAGATTCACCTATGCATTAAGTTTCAGCTCTCCAACTATTGTATTTTGGGCCAGACATTAGTATCCTCCTATATATATTATATATATATATCCTATATATTATCCTACAAGTGAATGTGTGCTTGCATTCTGCGTGCATTTCCTCTCATTTAATAAAAAAGACTAAAAGCTGACAAAAAATTCTAAATGCAAAAGATCTCTGCGCCTATTTCAATGCTTTCCTTTTGGGAAATAATCTCGAATTTGAGGCTACCTGGAATCGAACCGATGACACCTATGCAGGAGTAATCAAATGCTATGCAGATATACTCATGACATCTACAAACCCTGAAAATATCATTTATTTATTTCTCTTAGTTTCGTCTTTATGAAGGAATTCATTTTTTCCATGCTTTCTTATGGGAGATATACCGGGTCATCTGGAGTCGAACCCAGGACACTTGTGGTGAAAGTGATAGCGGTTCCCTATAGATCTCCTGGATATCTAACAACCCTCCAAGTTTGAATTCTCTACCTTATCAAAAAAATGCCAGAAATTAATTTTCAAATATGCCGCAGTGCTTTTCTTATGGGAAAAAATGGAAATTTAGGAATTTCTGGAGTCGAACCCATGACACTAAGTTTTGAGATTCCATTTTTCTGCGGTTTCCCAATGCCATCTACAATTACTGAAATGTCACCTCTCCATCTATTGTAGATTGGTACAGACATTAGTATCCTCCTATCTATCTCTCTCTCTATATATATATATATATATAATCCTATAAACTCTTCTTACAGAGGAGGACATAGGATACTAGTGAAGCAAGCATTTTCTGTCACCTTAAACTAAAAATAAAAGCAGAAAAATAATTTTCAATGCATAAGTTTGCATCTCGGCTCCGAACTACGTGTTTTTCTGTTTGGAAAATACTGGGGTATAAACAACCCCTAAAATTTATAATTACAAAACTTTTATAGGTTTTCAGCATTTGTTACGAATACCTCACATTTATGCAAAATTTTATCAATGTAGCACCTCTAGAAGTGCATTTATATGAATTTCATTGTTTAAATTTTAGTAATTTTTAACAGCCACAACAATAAATATTTCAAAAATTTTGAATGTTAGTTACTACCAGAGCATCATTCCCTAATCTGTTTAAAATTTTCAGCTTCCTGCACCTTCAAAGTACATATTAGTCAATTTGTTTAACATTTGAGAATTTATTACAGCTGAATGAATAAAAATTTTCAAATTTATCCAATCCCATTTTCATTATTTGGCAAATTCTACCTCTATAAAAAATTTCAGCTTTATAGAGCATTTAGAAGTACCTAAACCATGAAATTTTAGTAAAATTGTTTATAATTTTTACAGGCCAAGAACATAAGCCTTGTTGTAATTTTGCAATTATTCCTGTGATTATTTCTTTCGGTTCACCTATGCATTAAATTTCAGCATTCCAAATACTGTAGTTTGAGCCAGGCATTAGTATCCTATATCCTATATATCATTCGATAAGCAGACTTCTTACAGAGGAGGATATACTATACTAGTGAAGGTGTGCTTGCATTCTGCAAGCATTTTCTCTCACCCTAAAGTAAAGTGTACGAGCCGATTAATAATTTTTAAATGCAACCGTTTGCTCCTTGCCAGTTTACGTGTTTTTCCTTATTGTCAATATTGGAGTAAAAACAACCCCTAAAATTTATAATTAGAAAACATTTATAGGTTTTTAGCATTTGTTACGGATACCTCACATTTATGCGGAATTTCATGAATGTAGCACCTCTAGAAGTGCATTTATATGAATTTCATTGTTTAAATTTTATTAATTTTTAACAGCCGCATCAATAAATATGTCTAAGATTTTCAATATTATTTAACACCAGGACATTATTTCCTAACTCTGTTAAAATTTTCAGCTTCCTGGATCTACAGAAAGTACATAAACATTAGTCAATTTGTTCAACATTTGAGAATTTATGACATCTGAACGAATAAAAATTTTCAAATTTCTATATTCCAGTTTTCATTATTTGGCAAATTCTACATGTGGAAAAAATTTCAGCCTCATAGCCCATATAGAAGTACCTAAACCATGAAATCTTAGCAAAATTGTTTATAATTTTCACTGGCCAAGAAAATGAACATTATTGCAATTTTCCAATTCTTCCTCCAATTATTTTTTCCTGTTCACCTATGTATTAAATTTCAGCTCTCCAACTATTGTAGTTTGGGCCAGACATTAGTATCCTCCAATATATACCCTATATCCTATCATTCTATATCGACTCTTCTTACAGAGAATATAGGATACTAGTTTATTGTGCTTGCATTTTGCAAGCATTTTCTGTCACCTTAAAGTAAAAATAAAAGCCAAAAACAATTTTCAATGCATAAGTTTGCATCTTGGCTCCCAATTACGTTTTTCTGTTATGAAAATATTTGGGTATAAACAACCCCTAAAATTTATAATTATAAAAGATTTATAGCATTTGTTATTTACCCATTCTTATTTACATGCAAAACAAAAAAACTATTGAAAAGTTTAGGGCGTCCGGGAAGTTTGGGGATTACGGCAGTGAACCTGTTCCTAAAATTGAATTTATTGGATTATATCTCTCTTATTTATCTTTATTTACTCTATTAGAAAAGGACGAAATTATTTAATTCTTCTTAACATTTCTGTGAAAACAAGTCATATAATATTTAATCCAGTTCCTCAATTTTTGGCTTATGAAGCGTGTGATGTTTATTAATTGATTCACTCGTCTCAGAAGATGACACAAATTTCATTAATTTAGCCTTATGAGCCTTGATATCGTAGAGAGTGGAAGATCTGATGTTGAATTCTTTTGCTATGGCTGCTCTATTTTTTCCTGTTTCAATTCGTTTGATCAGCTCCAGCTTTTGTGTTGGCGTTAAAACAAATTTTTCTCTCCAGTTGAACTATGTTTCTAAGTAATATTAAAATTCAAATGAAAAATAAGCTGCAGTCATCCCCATGTTATTCAAATGGAGAAAATGAAAAAAGAAAATATTAAAAAAAAATTAGAATGATCAATCAAATCGGTTTAAAACCGGCCTAAACCACTTAACCCTTTATTCCGGTTAAAATGATACCTTCTTCTTGCTTCTTTGTGCTGTAAATGCTGATTTATAGAAAAACATACATACAAACACTTTTCATAATAGATATCTATACACTATAGATAGACTAGAGATAGGTATACATTTTTTCATGATTAAATACTACATTTTACCCGAAATCGGCTTTGATGCGATTTATGTCTTTTAAAGATATAAAGTTGATTCTTTCAGATTAATTTATGTTTTTATCCCGAGTTCGTATATTCATTTTAAGAAATATGAATATGCAAAAGAATAAAATTTTGCACGTCAAGCAATCGACTTTTACTTATTATCTTATGGGAAAATGTCAATCCCCTTTAATGGAAGCACTGACTAATCCCGAATGACCAAACCTTTACCATTCACTAAATCCTTCCCGGGCCGCAGGTTGGGCACCACTGCAATAGGCAATGACTGCTTCAATAGCATCGCAAACTATTTGCAGCCATGGAACCCTTGTCTTATAATATAAAAACGTTGTTCTTTAAGGAACGCAAGATGGCCGACAGCGAAATTTAATTTGACCACTTGAAAATATGTTTTTTCAGTTAGCTAATACTGAAAGCATTCTATCACAATATATTTTTGGTAGTTGTTAATATTTGAGTGGCACATTTATTTACCTAATTCCTCACTTTAATATATCATCTAGAAATTATTCCGCTGATTGATTAATTAGTAGTGGCCTAAATCAGTACTTTATTGTTTACATTACGACCGAGTTTCATTGTTATAACGTTTCATCGGAGTTTGATTTACGTATCGGTAATTATAATATTTTATTTTGATTAGTTTAGAATAAAAGTAGTAATATTTTGTGGTAATTGTTTTGTAATCCTCACTTTTAATATATCGTCTGTATTAGTACGCAAAGCCAACTTTCTTCAGAATAGATTTCAAATCAATTTTTCTTCGATAAATTCTTCACTGAAAATTATATTTTTAAGCAAACTAAAGCATTTGAAAGATAATATTTAGGTAAGTTTGGTGTGTTTACAGTTTACAATGTTGAAATAAATTGATGATTTGTTTTTGTTCAGATAGTTTTGAAAGAAATTATTCCGCTGATTGATCAATTAGTTAGTTTTTAATTTAAATCTTTTGTTTTATTTACATAACGACGGAGAACAATGTTGAGGATTCGAGTAAAGAGTACAATTTTAAAACAATGATAACATTAAGTGCACGAAATTTAATTATTTTCCCTACGTTATATATGTATACATATAATTATTTCCCTGTCTTTGCACACCGACAATTATATGTAGCGTTGACTAGAACAAGGTGGGAGAAGAATATCCGAATTTTATAGCCGAAAATAAAAAGCAAAGGCATTTACTAATCGACAACAGAACATTCACTAGAAATGTAGTATATGACGAAATATTTCATATGTAATACAGTGCTATTATTTTAAATGCAAATATTAATAATCAATCTATCTATAATTCTTCCGTTGATATTTCAGCGGGCATTACACTAGTATTAAAATATTTTTTCTCGCAGAACCCTAACTAATAAGTGGTAAGCCAAATCGCAATAAAATTTATTTTATAATCACTATAATTGTTATTTACATAATTTATATATCTTGCAGTATACAGTTTACAAGTGAAGTTCAAGTTTCCTGCTGCAAATAAGAGAATTAAGAACATGTGGAGTCTCTTCCTCGATCTATGGAATCGTGGATAAAACCTTTTGATGAATTTTCCGTTTTCAGTGGATGAATTTGAAAAATGGTTTAAGTTGGGATAAAATTCTGACCTCGTTATCTTATTTACAACAGAAGGATGTTGATGATTCAAATTTTTTTTCCAATGGTGCAACTTAAAATCTTTCATTGAAAATAATGATGATTTTCGTAATAATACTGAAAGATTGGCTCATGAAAAATTGAGTTACTTTTTTAATTAATATAAAAATATTGAATTATTTTCAGAATTATTAAAGTTGGTAATGTTCCTTTTTGCTTTAGCAGGACATAATGCTAATTTTGATCGTATATTTTCATTCATAAGTGAACAGTGGGTGAAGGAAAGAAATCGATTGAATGTAGATTCAATTAAAGTAATACTATTAATGCAACATAATTTTTAAAATCTCAGTTGTGAGCAGTTTCATGAATATCATTTGTCAAAGACAGATTTCTTAAATATTATTTGAAAATCTGATAAATATAATACAGTTGAAAAAGAATAAAACTTTTAATAATTATGTATATTATGATGTTTTTAATCATATGTTTTAAAATTTTTTGCTATTATTTCTATTTTCATTGTGTACCCATGTTTTGATATTAGATTTTTTGTAAACTGTGTAATTTACGTACATCAAAAAAACATATCCTATATATAAAAAGTGTCCTCTTATTCAAATTAATGTCCTATTTTTGTCCTACATTTTCATCACTTTCGTCCTACAAAAACCTCAGAAAAACTGGTAACCCTTCCCATAAGAAAAGCACGTACATCAGTGTAGAGGTATTTATATTTGCTTTTTAAAATTATTTCCCGTCAACATTCGAACTCGGTACTTCCACTATCGGAAGGTATAATATACTAGTATTAATAATAAATGGTTTTAATGATATTTTCCTGTGGCATACAGTTCTCCATAAGCAAACAGTTTTTAAAACTGCCACAGTAACGTAAATAATTAGACGTCGATTATCCACAAATTGTGATTTCCACACCCTTGAAGATGTCGTCACCACACTTCGCAAAGATCTATAACTGACGCCTGCGGGTAACATAGGCTATATGACGATAAAACAATTTGGGGGCAGGGGGTGCTTGATTCAATAATTATTTTCCCATAAGTTTACACGTAATTTTAGATTTTTCACGGTGCAAGATTTTGTTCCTTCAATCATCAAAATACCTAAATATAAACCGATTTTCCTCATTTTAGCTTTATTCGACGGTTAAAACTGTGCACTATGTTATTCTTGCGATGTTTATATATTACACGGTCGAAGTTGGAATTGAACGGGCACTTCCACTAGTATCATTATAATATTATCAAAAGTATGCATCAAATTGCGAATACTTATTTATTATTATAACTTGGCATTATTTTTCTAGTGAAAAATTAAAATTAATAAGGCTCGGCTTTTATTAGTTGAATTATAAATCGGGTTCCACAAAATATGTTGGATGGCTTTAGACAGCCTCGGTTTAAAAAAAGTTAAGGAGGCAGAACGTGAAAATATCGCTTCGGTCAATTTCTCGGCCGGAGTAGACCACGCTTTTGTTAATACACCCATATCATGAGAACTACAAATGATATTTGATTAGTGTTTTTTCCATAAGTAAATTTTAACATTTATGCACATTTTCCTCCCTTAATATTTCACTAACTCAATTAGGGAAAAAGTTTTCCGCAGACTGACTTTTTCATGTCCCAAGCAAATATTTCGGTGAATAAGAAAAGTTATTCGTTTTTCAAAGGCGTTTGAGTAATAATATATGTTTTTGATTTCAGCCTTTTTTATAATCAATCTATCATGAGATACAATAAAAAAATTGTTCCTATTGGATTACTAGAAGCCGAGATATGACATTTTATGTTTAAAGAGAAATAAAAACGCAGATAGCGGAAGGTCTTATGAGTAAAATTATTAATTTTTCAAAGGCGTTTGACTGATAATATGTGTTTTTGATTTCTACAGTTGTTATAATCAATGTCTCAAGAGGCATATTGAAAATAATTGTCCCTATTGGATTAATAGAAGCCGAGATATGATGTTTTATGTTTAAAGAAGTGTAAGTGCCTGTTGAATTTCAACGGATTTTGTGACTCTAGTTTCGCTGACAATTCTAGGGCATATGCAGAATATACAAATACACTTTCTACTACGAAAAACTGAAAACCACCTATAAAGAATACTTTTTCACTAAGATTTTCTTAACAATTAATCAAATTTGTTTGTAAACAATCCGCTTCCAAGTGTATTGCATTCAAATATAACGATAATTTGATTTCCTATCATATCACTTTCGTCAAATCCAGCTCCATTTCTTGTGTAATTACGCCTTTCTGAAATGTTTACTTTTATGTTTTGTAAGCATGAAACTCGTGAATGGGCAACGTTGTCCATGATTGAGCACTGGCTTTGGTTCAGATTCTTTCGATAATAACTAATAATTAACGCTAAATCTTTACGATAATTTAAAACACGAATTCGGAACTTGACGGGAAATAATTTTAAAAAGCAAACTTAAAAACCCCTACACCGATATACGGGCTTTCCTTATGGGGCAATGCGCGACGAGTTCGTCCTGCGACGAATTGACGTGCGACGAGTTCGTCCTGCGACGAATTGACGTGCGACGAGTTTGTCCTGCGACGAATTGACGCGCGACGAGTTTGTCATGCGACGAATTGCCGTGCGACGAATTGGCGTGCGACGAGTTGTCTTGCGACGAATTGATGCGCGACGAATTGACGCGCGGCGAATTGACTGCGACGAATTGTCGTAGAACCGTGAAGTGGGGACGAAGTTGCGTAATATTATAACAAAAACAGTTTAAGGGTTAACAAAAGAGGACTATCACTGAGGATATTTCTGCTAGTATCGTCATAAAGAGATCATCCAATAAGTTGCGACACTTAGAAGGGAGAAGATGCTTAACTTGAGCGTAACTTGTTTCAGGGATTGTGGGAATTGGTTATATGAGTAAATATGATATTTTAGAAGGTTTATAATAATTAATTTTAATACTGTATTTACTCAAGTAATCCGCGTCCTCGTGCACCACGCGCACCCATTTTTGGACCAGTTCGAGGAGAAGAAAATAAATTCCTACTTTAATAAGTTGAAGTCTACGGCACGCCGCGGCAGCGGAAAATTATAAAAAAATCGGTACAACATACATTGTACAAACTTTCTCATATATGGGTACTAATGCGTCGTTTAGTTATCTTTAGAAAATGAAATTCATATGAGCCTGTTTTTAGAAAATCCAATTTTTGTTAAAGTTGCCCAAGAATAAACTAGCCTTATATTCATTCGTTGGGAAGAACGAAATACGTAGTATTATTGTAAATGTATACTCAAGTAACTGTACGAAATCTGATCAAAATCGTTAAGAGCCGTTTTTGAGAAAATCGAATTGTTGTTAAAGTGGCCTAGAATAAACTAGCCTTATACAGTAAAACCTGGTTAATTCGAACCTCTTTATTTCGAAATTCGACGTAATTCGAAATTTTTTAACACTTGAAAGACCGAAAAAGCCAATTTCATACAAATGTGTTTCAATAATTCGAAAATCTCTATAATTCGTAATTCGAAAAAAATTTTTGCCCGATTTTCGGAATATCAACGCATTTTTGTCGACATAATTCGAAATAAAACTTACCAAAAAGAAACTAAATGAAATTTACTAAAATATTTCTGGCACTATGTCGGCTGGTTTACAAACATTGTGCGATCGTGATCATACCCACTGGGCGTTGGGTATTGTCACAAGTTTCGGTCCATCCCCTCAATTTATCTACTTTTTGCGAGTTTTGTGTGGAAAATGCGTTCCAATATTCCTTTGGTTCGTTGTTTGATTCGTATTAGATTGTATTTTTCATCATTGTTAGTTACTTGTTTAAATAATATTCTTAGTTTAATAACTGCAAGAGAGACTATATTTAAATTTATTGCTATAAAATATTTTTTTAAATATACCCTCCAATGGCTCCGGTTCGTGGTGCATATAAGACTCTTGCTGAAAAAATGTCTTTGCTGCAAGACACTGACAAGAAGTTAGAATCGAAAGGAAAGCTGGCCTCAAAGTATGGGATTCCGAACTCGTCTTTATCTACAATTTTAAAGAATCGGGCGACGATTGAAGAAAGTTTTTATAAATTTAAAGGGAGCGCTACACGTCAGCGTTCACGGCCTACGAAAAACGAAGACCTCGAAGAAGAATTGTCCGATTTTTTTCACAAGTATGAGCGGCGAATTTACCTGTGACAAACATGTCATGACGGCAAACGTAGTAAGGAGCGTCTCACCGCCGCGACGTGCTCTGCACAAATATGGATGGGTCGAATAAAGAAAAACTTGTAATTATCGGAAAATATGGCAACCCACGCTGTTTCAAAGGTATTAATCGTGATTATCTGTCGATAATTTACGAGCATAACAAAAAGGTGTGGATGACAACAGATATATTCAAAAGTTTTTTAATAAGAATGGAAAGACGTGTGGCGGTGCAAAATCGTAAAATTTTGTTGACACTAGACAACTGTTCTGCTCACCATGTGGCTCAGATAAATATGCCCAATGTTGAGTTGCTGTATTTTCCGCCGAACACAACCAGTGTTCTGCGGCCACTCGACCAGGGCATCATTCAAAATTTAAAGTCATTACAGAAAAAAACTATTGTCGTCATACTTGGTGCAAATTACAAATGGATGTTCGCATGATGATTTACGAAAATGGACGATTTTAGACGCGTGCCGGGCCTTGTCATCGGCGTGGAAATTGGTGACTCCTCAAACCATCGCCAACTGTTTTAAGCCGGCAGAAGTGTTTCAAGGTACAGAAGTGGAGGAAGTAATCGACAGTAATGTATTGGGGCCTGTCAGTTTCGGAGACTTTGTTTCCTTTGATAATGACTTGGCTACGTCGGTTGTGTATGACCCCACGATCGACGAATCGAAAACCGTTGCGAGTGATAGCGACGAAGAAGACGATGTGGATAACGTCGATGCTAGGGTGGATGTGCCATTGCCATCTAAGGAGGATGTTTTAAAAGCTTAAGATACCCTTCAAAGGTATGTGTCCGGGATGCCAGACGTGCCGATGAATATCTGTGAAAAAGTTGATGCCATTACGCAACACATTGCGCTAGGGAGTGTCCTGAAATTGAAACGGGAAAATAACCAACTTTTTCAAATAAATTTAAATTTATATTTTATTACACACTTTTGTTTATTTACTTTTAAGTTGAAATAAGTGAAAGACATTATTAACATTTTAGTGGTTTAATTATATGTTCATATATGTTTCAATGTTTAAATGAGTAATCCTAAATTTGACTTTTATTCATCGACATCATATTTTGAGGTATGCATGTGTAGTACATCCTTTTTTTCTGTATTTTAATATAGTGTCATATTCTTTTGTTTTTCTGTAATTTATATTTGCATTTTTTAAATTTGGTAAATCACGCTTTTTTGTAAATTTCGAATTATAGAGGTTCTTCGTAATTCGAAATGCTTTTTATTTGGTCCCGTGAATTTCGAATTAACCAGGTTTTACTGTATTCATTTTTTGAGAAATGTGAACTATACAGTATTATTGAAGACGTAAACTCAAGTGACTGTGCGAAATTTGATCAAAATCGTTAGAGCCGTTTCTGAGAAAATCGAATTATTGTTAAAGTGGCCTAGAATAAACTAGCCTTATATTCATTTTTTGAGAAATGTGAACTATACAGTATTATTGAGGATGTAAACTTAAGTAACTGTACGAAATTTGATCAAAATCGTTAGAGCCGTTTCTGAGAAAATGGAATTATTGTTAAAGTTGCCTAGAATAAACTAGCCTTATATTCATTTTTTGAGAAATATGAACTATACAGTATTATTGAAGACGTAAACTCAAGTGACTGTGCGAAATTTGATCAAAATCGTTAGAGCCGTTTTCGAGAAAATCGAATTGTTGTTAAAAATGCGTAGAATAAACTACTCTTAATTATTGATCAATGTGAACCATTTCTATGTATACTCTGCTCAGTATGATAAAATGCCTAAGTACGAGATTTCATTCATTTTCGTTCGATCGTCTAGGCTCCAGCGCCAGTAACAGACAGACGGCATTGCGAAAACCACTTTTTCGGATTCAGCGACACCTAAAACGCGTATTTCCGTAAAAATCTCGAGGTCGAATTTTTTCGCGAAAACAATACTTTCTTGATACTTCGTATGAGAAAGTAAAAATCAAAAAAATAGGTGTGTTCTCTTTGTGGCACCCTCTAAGCTGTGCGACTGCACGGCCGCCCAGCAGTTTTTGAAGTGCCACGCACTAAATTTTTCAAGTGCGCATGATTGTGTGTATTTTAGAATATATCGGAACAGGATCACGTCAACCCTGGTGCATATCTGTGCACTATCGTCATGTAAGCATGCATAGCGATATTTATTCTGCCCATGGTTCTCTCTCAGGTTAAAGGAGCATCAGCAGCTCACGATGAATATGGCGAATGGAGATACCAGATGCCAACTTATTCCGGCAAAAAGTGTAGGTAGAAACTGAAAGTAAATTTTTAATGACAGAACTGCTTTTCTTGAGTAACAATAATAAACTTAAAACTCAATTAAAAGGTACAGCTTTAATATTATAAAAATATTATGTCATCTCAAAGTTGAAGATGCACAAACGGCAGTATAAACATAGCATTTAAACCCTAAATGTTTCTTGGTTGTGTAGATACGCGTAAACTACGTAGAATTCTTTGTCTTTTGTGAGTATAAACGTAGGCATAAGCATGTTGCAGCAAATTTACTATCGAAATTCGTAATTTTTATAACTTGGTCAGAAATCATCATGTATGATCAACATTTTGGGTAAAAAGGTGCGGGGAGTCACATTTGCGATATTTTATTGAATTTCGCCACCGGAAAGATCGATCGCGATCACTAGGTATAGTTCGTTTTGAAAGCATCATCAATTGCCGTGCCACCCCACTTCACAGTTTTTGATGTAATATTATGCACCAATGTGGAGCTTCATGAAATATTTGTTCATCTATGAACGGGAACTTCCCTATGCAGATGGGGAGTTTTTTTGCGAATCGTCTCATGAGTAATATTGGAAGGTTAGGAACAAACAAGTCCTAACACTTGAGATGTGGATTTCCGTCTTCCTTTCGAACGATGAAATCTTTCATTCGCAACAAAATTTCACCACTCCGAATTCCTTGAAGTGGACGAGGGAAAAGGACCAAACTTGCACCTACCTATTCTCTATTCTCAAGCCGGCACACCCTCAGTAGTGGAACTATAGTTATCAGTTAGTTGGCGTATTCTTTCTGCCTACTTTTGCGAGTTTTTGCCTGCAGCACGGGCATAACTTACACGTTTGCTTGGTCGTATAAATATGTGTATACTTCGTAGAATTTGATGTCTTTTACGAATATAAACGTAGAAGCAAGCATAATGCAGAGAATTTCCTATAAATATCCACAATTTATATAACCTGTTCAGAAATCCTCGTGTAAGAAACGCACCCCCTTTTTTTCCCCGACGTTTCGGGGAAAAATGTATGCGGGATACACGAGTATATATGGTAAATGCCATAAAATGTAAATACTGGAACAGCTGATTCAAAACAGCAATCACCTCCACCGAAAGATCAACGGTCTTCTTAAATATCGATGTTATTCATTTGTAATTTAAGGTTCACATTTTTATGTTTGGCATATAAGTCGACCCTAAGTTTAAGGAAATTTTTTTTAGACTTCAAAGGTCGACTTATATGCTGGAATATACAATATATATAAGACACGTATATCTAATACCTTTAATTACGCATATATATTACATTAATGCACTTATGTAAATATTTTTACAAATTAGAATAACGCAACAATATTTTTCAGGCGTATCAGAAAAAAACGTGAGGAAAAGGCGATTCATTCCATACATAGAAAATTTCGCGTAGCCTTTTCCGTGAAAGGGCAAAACATAAGACTGTGAAAGACAAAACTGGTTGCAAATGCGGAACTGTGCTAGATCGAAATAGTGCAAGGTGAGGTCACTCGAAATTACAACAAATATTACGCTTTGAATCATTTAGGTGAGGTCGTAATAACAGTGTTACCATCTGCATAGATGGCATTGACATCTGCTTTACAACAGTGCATACAATATTCTTTTTTTTATTTCGCTATATGGAGGTTTGTTTTTAGTGGACCAAGTGCGATTTTTATTTCGTAATTGGGAGGCTTTGTAATTACTGGAGGTTCATAAAATAGAGGTTTTCTATATAGTTTTATTAGTGAATATTTAGGGGCTGGTGATAATTTTCGTTATACGGAGTTCTTCGTTCTAAGGAAGTTCGTAAGGTAGAGGTTTTACTGTAATATTCTTTCATGATTTTGAAGTAATCTCCTTCGACCTCCTTAACTTTGAAAATCATACTGAAAGCCCTCATTAGAGTGCTTCCTCGCACACTATATTGATGGTCTTGCAACTTGGCCAATGAATACACAAATCCGACTGCCCAAAAATCCTACCGCCCCCAGCCCATTACCTACTTTGGCCTTATTGCAAATCTGCTAATGAGTATATAAAAGGAAAATTTTTTCCCAACAATAAGAGCTATTTAAAAACAAAGAAAAACACCAGCCGTATAGAAACAAATTTAAAAAGTTTAAACACTACACACACAAGCTTAAGTGATGTTGGCAGCATTATGTATTAAAACATATTCAAGGACAAACTCTTATTTACCTAGATTGGGTTGTTCCACAACCCCACACTTCAACTCCTAAAAGGGGATATGGAATCCCACAGTAATTAATTAACGTGAATGCCTCATTGATGTCAATGGCAGGTTTCCGGGGATCTTTTCCAGCCCTCACTCCATGTGGGTACCCCCTGATTGATGTATTCAGATATAAAAGTTTTGGACCACCTAGAATACAAAAGCATGATGTAGGTAAATCAAAGAGCTAATACAGGCAGCATCCGCTTAATGTACAGGTTACGTTCTTGAAAACCTGTACATTAAGTGGATGTATGTTAATGGGATGGTCATTTACCATAGAAACTAATGCTATAAATGGAGATGCTTTCCCGTAATGTCAAATTTATATTTATTATATATATATAATTTATGATTTATATTTATTCACTCAAAATCAAGTTGGAATATTGTACCATTGCATTTATAAATTAACTAACACTAAATTTAAACATGCATACAGTACATTAAAACAAATAAATATCATAAAACTTTAAAAGAATAATTTAAAGAGCCCAGACAAGCACAGTATTCTCCTTCTTCGATAATTTTTGCCAGAGCCATAGGAAATTAAATTGCTGCATCAACATCTGCACTCGCAGTTTCATCTGTCACTTTGATGTTATGTAGCCTGGCACGGACCTTAAATCTGCGGAACCACCCCCAGCTTGCATTAAATTGTTCACTGTCACTTGCACTAAACTGCCTCCCATACTTTTTTAAATCTTTGTGAAGTCTCCTTGCTTTTTCCGAAAGCCGTGTTTATAATGCTTATTTTCTCCTCAAAAGTAATGGTATACCTTTTTTTGGATGTTTTGCATTTATGTTTCCCTTATCACCCATTTTGCCTAAAATTTTCACTAAAATTGTTTAAATATAAAAGCATTCACAACACTCACAAAGACACGTTTTGTGTTGACATGTGCAACACTAACTGAAGTCATCACAAGAGTCAGCAATATGGCTTCTTAGTGTGCTTATAAACACATCCCCCATTCGCATTCCTCAAGACCAATAACATCTTTCATGAGTCTGTGCCTTTAAGATGACGTGCTGTATCAACTATAAAATGAAATGAATTAATGAACACTTTATTAAATCTAGCTGTGTTCTGCTTATAAACATTTCAAGAGGAAAGCCTTCTCCAAGTTATTTATACGAGGAAGGCAGATTCACTGACTATAAGGGTCAAGGGTCTGGCTGTGCTTCACCTAAGGTCTCTCAAACCTATCTGTTTACCCGTGTACGAGAATTGATGTACTTATCAGCAGACAGTATGTACATAGGTGTGAATATATGGTGTTATTATGTAATGTATGTATCAGCAGATGTACGTTAAGTGGATGCTGCCTGTAATTTCAATTTTAAATACAAATGATGGAAATGCATAATTTTGAAATTCAAGTTATGCAATTAAAGCGTATCTAATACCACTATAGCTTGAATGTCTCAAATCCATTTGGTTAAATATCTGGAAACATACAAACACTGGATATTTTTTTGAAAATACAAAGCAGTATACAATTTCCTTTCCAGTCTGAATTTTAATGTCCAGAATACTTAGTTTTGACTCATTATTTTTCCATATGCTTTTATTATACATTTAGCTTTTCAATTATAACCACATAATGTAAATTTAGTATATGCGAGTGCTTTAGATTGCTCACAGTATCAAAATAAAACATTAGTATCAATATGATTTTTTATCTTAAAATGAAGCAGGACAAGTGTTTGTGTGAAAGAAAATTTTGTCACTTTATTAATTACACTTCAATGCTTTTTTTATATCTACAGAATTGTACACAAATTATGCCTTTATAAATTTGGATGAAAGATGTCCTGCTTTGTCCTTTTTTTTACCTTCTGTGAATATGGTCACCTTACCTATGTACCAAATTTCAAGTTTCTAGCACATTTGGAAGTGGAGGATACACACATATATATATATATATACATACTCCACTTCCAAATGTGTGTGTGTATATATGTGTGTGTGTGTGTGTGTATGTATGTGTGTGTGTATGTGTGTATGTATGTGTGTGTGTGTGTGTATGTGTGTGTGTGTGTATATATATACAGGTAGCCCTCGATTTGCGCCGGTCCAATTTGCGCCGATTCAGAATAATGCCAATTTTGAAACCAGAAGTTCAAAAAGTGAAAAAATATATTTTACTATAATTTATAACGTTTTACAATTTTTCTGGTACTGCTTCTTATACTAAATCGTAATTCTTACATCGCTGATTTTGAATAAAAATTATAAACTGATATCATTCCAAGACAGTCACGTGAGCATTGGTCACTCGTCACGGTGAGTCATTTCCCTTCTGCCTGTAAAAGAAGTAAAGACCGAACCCATTAAGAAGGTTTGTTTTGGTTCCCTTTCCACTCGCTCCTCAAGAGGGTTTTCCCATTTGGGTGTCTGGCATGGAAAGGAGTGGAAGGAGGGTAAGACGTAAAGGCTAGATAAAACGTGTTTGTGTTGTTGTTTGATAGGGGGGTTCTGTTCCCAGAGAGCCAAAAAATATTATAAAATCTCTAATTATGGTATAAATGTTTAGTTTTTTTGTGCAGGGCCTTTTACATACAATCGTCGATTTTATAATATAGAGAGATAGGGCAAAATGCAATAAAATATTTAAATAATTGCACAAACAAACACTGCTGTACGGACAAAGATGGCGACACGTGGAAACTGATGGCTGGCAACCAGCACCACTGGAAATATCCGTTCGTCATTTAGCTGAGGCGCGGAAGTCTGATCGGTGCACAAAAGGCGGTTCAGGGGTGTCAATCTATGCTATCTTGTGTTCTTATTCTTGTTCCCCAACCAGTGGAGAACGTCATAGATGACGTAAGAAGACTAGCACAAGAGGTGGGCTTGGACGCAATGACAGATGAAGATGTAACAGAACTTTTGGAAAGCCATGGGCAGCCTCTTTCCAATGAAGACTTAGAAGAATTGGCCGCACAACTGGGCAAAAAGGAAGAGGAGGAAAGAGAGGAAGAAGAACTTTCTCTACGAGAAATGAAGACAAGCGATCTCCAGCGCATCCTTTCAGACATAGATAAACTCACTGATGAGCTCTGCGAGATTGACCACGACTGGGAGCAGAGTGCTACAGCAAAGAGGAGCGTTATGGCATCCATGAGGCCTTATCATGAAATTTTGAAAGAAAGAAAGAAGAAATCACGAGTCCACACTGCACTCTTTCTTTAAAAAACGTGACGATCCTCAACCAGGGACTTCGTCAGAGAACTAACGCCGCTTTATTACACCATTGCCGGTTGTAAGTGTACAAAATATATTTTTTTAATTCCCTTTATTATATTTACGTTATTTCAGAGCTTTAAATGTAATGCCATTATATTACTCGCCAATTTTTGGGTGCCGGGAATGCATGTGATTGACTTCCAATTGATTTACATTATAAAATCGTTTCAATTTACGCCGATTCCGATTACGCCGGTTCGTCCAGGAACGCATCCCTGGGCATCGAGGGCTACCTGTATATATATATATATACATACTACGGAAGAGGAAATGTAAGTAAGGATATTTAGGGCAACTAGGTGTTGAAGGAAACCCAGTGAACACTTACCGGAAGTAGAACCGCTGGGGTGTTAGAGAGACACATTTGTGTCACAAATGTGTCTCTCCAACATCCCAGCGGCTGTACTTCCGGTAAGTGTTCACTGGGTTTCCTTCAACACCTAGTTGCCCTAAATATATATATATATATATACATACACACAGGGTCGTGCCCAGACATTTTGCCACCTGAGGCGAGATATAATATGGTGCCCCCTTAATTTTTTTACTAAGTAATTTTATTATATGTTAGTCAAAAAGGATAGGGAAGAATAAAAACCTATTTATTCAAATCCATAACTTTATTTCAGATCGATCTAAACTTTTGTTTAAATTTATTATAAAGTATACGTCAAGAAGATGATTTATTTGTGTGGAACTAAACACATTTAATTGAAAATTTGAAATCGTATGATAGGCTTCGACAGGGCTGACTCAAGACATTCGTGCACCCCAAGCAGATTTCAGTTATGGCGCCCATAGAGTCATACAAGTTATATGAGGAATAGTTTATTAGTTTAATAGGATACAATTATTTTGATTTTGTATATTTTTATGATTGATGAAATGAACCGCATTTTCACTTCTTATGAATTCTCTCAAAAATCTTCTTTCAGGAATTTATGTAAAGACCCGGATTGATTTTTCAGTTCTAACTGAGTCTTACAATTAGCCTTTCTTTTGCGATATTCAGCACCAGATAATTTTTTATGGCTAAACATAGTCCGCTTTAAAAACTAAAATAGTTAATTTTTTATAAGAGTAATATCGAAAATATACTAACACTAATAATTATTTATAGTATTAATTGATATTTGTACAACAAAATACATTTAATCCATATTTTTGTGAAATGTCTTAATTAAAAAAGGAAGCGATAATTTTGAAGCTATAAATCAGAGTATCTACAACTAATATATTTTTCAATCTACTATTTTCAACGACAAAATAACATAAAATATTAACACCTTGCACTATAAAGGCTTCCAATTAGCCCATGATCAAGAAAACTGACACTCCAAAATAACCTATTATTGAAATGCAATTTAAATCATAAAATAACGCATGTTGACAGGACTCACAAGAAGAAGCTACGGAGTGTATCTCTCAGATATGATTCATCTTCTACCAGTGGAAAGTTTAGGTCAAAAAAAAAAATACCACATCGGAATTAGGGGCCAATGCCTTTCAGTTTAAGAAAAATAATTAATTAAAACGTATAAAAATGGGCCAATCTTAATAAATCCAAGTAACTTCGCTCTTACGTTCACTAGCGACCGTGGCCTAGGAGATAACGAGTAGGACTATCGATGCATGGGCTCGGGGTTCGAGACCAGCATTGTTCAACTATTTTTCTCGTGTAAAATTTCATTTTTCGTGATAGTTTTTCTCCAATTTTTCGGAAAATACTTATTCACCGCAATTTTTATTTTTTTCACGCAGGATAATTGTTTTTAATCACTAGACCACTATTTTCCCACATTATTCAGAAGATATTTATACACCGCTATTTGCGTATTTTATTCCCGACTTACACCCTCAAAAATCCCGTGAATTTATTATTGTAAGTTTTAATCATTTTTCCTGCGTGAAGAATATATTGCGAGAGCTAAAGATAAAGAATATATTTGCGGATAATAATAACGTAACCCATCTTATTAGTTATTATTGGAACAGGCATATAGCATCGGAAGGTATGATCACAAAGAATAATTTCTGCGAGCTCCACGCTCTGCATCTGCCCGTCGCTGGTTGTCACTCTCCACCTTTAAGAATTAGTGTGAATTTCCAGCGCATTCCTTTGGATGATAATCGTCGAAGAAATACAGAAAACATAAATATTCATGGCACCAGGAACAACATATAAATGAACGCTTGCCACAGTTGAAGTGATTTATTTTAATATCATCTGTGGACGAAACTTCATTTACATTAAGAAATAATTCGCGCCGCTCGCAGCTATTTATATGCTACCCCTACTGCAATGAATATTTATATTATAATTTTTTTCAATGATTACCATCAAAAGGAATGTGCAGGAGAAACAGACTAGATGTAAAGGGTGGAAGTGCAATTACGACAGAATATCACAGCTTAAAGAATAGGCCAGTGTCTACGGAGAGTGTCAATATAGTGACGGACAGAAGCGGCTAATTTCCTTGAGGGAGTGTCCTCTCTCTCTCTCTCTATATATATATATCATACACACGCACGCACGCACGCACACACACACATGCATTTCTAGAGCTGCAACATCGATGATATTTTGCGCAAATATGAGGTATTCAAAACGGATGATGGGAACCTATAAAATGTTTATAATTATACATTTTAGGGGTTGTTTTTACACCAATATTATAAAAAAAAAATACACGTAATTAGGTGCACAGGTGCAAAATCATGCGTTTGAAAATTAATTGTTTGCTTATATTCTTTACATTAAGGTGAGAAAATGCTTGCGGAATGCAAGCACACATTCACTAGTATATATATATATATATATATATATATATATACTAGATAATATGTGCTTGCATTCTGCAAGCATTTTCAAATTTTTACAATTTCAAATTATTCCCAATCGATGTTGTACATAATCATATAACTGTGTCAAATTTGGAGTTTGTAGCTCATTTAGAATTGCCATATAATTTTAATCCTCGTATAGGGCAAAAATGGTGCAAAACAGTCCCTAACATTATGAATCTTTACATTCTAAGATTTTTTCCATCTGTTGTAACTAAAAACCCATAATTCTGCCTAATTTCAAGTTTGTATCTCATTAAGAAGTGCCTTATAATTATCACACTCGCATAGGGCCGAAAAGGGGCTAAGCCACCCATTAAAAATTGGAATTTTTGCAATTTTACAATTTTATCTTAGGTTGCAATGAAATTTCTATAACCGTGCCAAATTTCAAGTCTCTGGGTCCTATGCAGCTGCATCGCCTTTTTTGTTCTCGAATAGGGCAATAATGGGGAAAAACAGCCCCAAAAATGAGGATTATATCAATATCGGATTTCCTTCATTAGGTGTAGTTTAACATTAACAGCATTAAAATATAAGCCTCTGATTCCCATTAAAAGCTTACCCATATGAAAGGATAGAGCTAGTTACCAAGGAAGCCTATTGTTAGACCCCGAAAAATTACCACTTTTTTGCAATAAAAATTATAAATTTACGTTAATTCTACTCAGAATTGAATTCTGTCTTCAAAAATAAGAAACTACAATTTATATCCTATCCGTCAGTTTAAGTCTCGCGTTCGTATCTTGATGGGAATAATTTTAAAATGGAAATATAAAAACCTCTACACCAATTTACGTTTTCTTATGGGCAAAAAATGGGGCAAAAAGGGGCCAAAATAGCCCCTCAAAATAGAAATTTCGCCAGTTTCGGGTTTTTTCCTCTGGTTGTGATGGAAAACCTATAATCCTACCAAATTTCAACTTTCCAGCACATCTGGAAGTGCCTCAAAATGTTTTTTTCCTTCTATATATATACCGTATTATACCGAATATAGCCCCCCTGTTTTTGGCCAAAAGTGAAGTGCAAAAGTTGAGGGGGGGGCTATTTTCGGGCACTAAAAATTAGGTGGGTACAAACAAGTGTGCAAAGCTTCAATAATGATGAATTTCATTCGAGTCAGTAAGTGTTTCTATCCATTGTAAGACTAAACTACTCGGGTTGCGAATATTTATTTGCAAGGGTGATTGACGTCACCATATAGGAAGGATTTTTCAATTACCTTGCTGTCACTATTGTCAAATTGCAAGTTTTACCGTATTTGCTCGTGTAAGCCACGCCCCCGTGTATCCCGAGCACCCCGGTTTTTGGGCCAGCTCTAGGGAAAAAAATTTATTTGAGCCGGAAAAGGGTTTTTTAAATCACCAATTCCTATTTCTCAAAAATGCTACGCTCAAGTTAAGCATCTTCACACTCCTACGTGAGGAATTTATTGGGTGATCTCTTTATATCGGTACTAGCAGAAATCTCCTCGGTAGTCCTCTTTTGTTAAACACTTAACTGTTTTTGTCGTCATATTGGTCATGTTCGGCAGAAATCACTCCGGTAGCGATCATTCTGCTGTACGTAATTTTCCAGCCATATGGTCACTGATCCCTACCGTAGCGGTCGTCATTTTTTTGGCGAACTAAAATTATGATCAGTGATCATTTAATGATCACCACGGTGGCTATGACTTTCATAGACGTATCATAGAATAAAGGAAGCATGCCGTATCTGAACATGGTAGGCGTCGTCTGCCGCGAGAACAAAACCCCCACCAACCCAAACTGGTTGCGCATGCGCCGTGGCCTCCGTGACGATTGCAGCAGAAAGCCGTCGAGTTTGGGGAGCACCCGTTAATAAACTTAAAACTCATTTAAAATTTTTATACAATGAATGAAAATGACTAAATAAACCGAAATTTAGAAATAGAATAATAGATGCGGCATGGGTCCTAGCTTAACGTATATTTGTTTACCGACATGACATTTTGGGAAAAAAGGTGAGCGGCAAATAAAAGAATTCGTGTAAGACATGCACCCCCTTTTTTTCACCGGCGTTTTGGGAAAAAAGGTGCGCAGTTTACACGAGCAAATATGGTAATACCAATAAAATTAACCTTACCCGAGAATGGACTAATTGCCTGGCTAAGCTCGAATTGTTAATTACACAAACGAAACATAGATTAGCATTGCACATCGAAATATGAGCAAAGTGCGAATTTATATTGCTGCATAAATTGGTATGTTATTTCGACTTGCTAATATTGCTGCATTAATTAGTATGTTATTTCGACTTTTTAAAGTTTATTTTTACTCCCTAAAAATGTATTTTTGTTCATTTCCTTGTCAAATATCTCTTTCGTTAGTATACCCTCTGAATTCTGAGGTACAAATCTGAAAACCTTAAAATTCCAATTAGCATGGCGTTTTATCACTCGCTAATTGGTACTTTTTTATTAAATGAGTGCAAGTTTGATATTTCTTCAAATTATACGGCATGTTTCATGACATTAAAGTCCAAAAAATGTTCATGTCCTTTCAGGGTATTAAAATATTTTCTAGATTTGTGTGAGAAAAGATGGGTAGAGGGGCTATATTCGGAGGGGGGCTATATTCGGTCAAATACGGTATATATATATATGTATGTGTGTATATATATACATCATGTGTAAGAAGCGTCTATATATATAGATAATAGTTAATAGAATTTTCTCTCACCTTAATATAAAAAGTGCAGATAAATAATTTTGAAACACAAAAGTTTGCATCTCTGTTCCGATTTACGTGTTTTTCTTTATGGAAAATATTGGCATAAAAACAACCCCTAAAATTTATAATTGTAAAAATTTTATAGGTTTTCATCATTTGTTGCAAATACCTCACATTTCTGCAAACTTTCATTTAGTTAATGTGTGCCTGCATTCTGGAAGAATTTCAGCCACCAATATCAAAAAAATTAGCTCGTCCATTGTAGTTAAGGATTACATTGTCGTAACACATATTGTCAGTTTTTATATTTGTATAAGCTTTATATTGGAGTATATACTTAAGCACCCTTGTAGTTCTAATTTTGTAATTTAATTAGTTATTTCTATTTAATTGTTATTGTTAGTAAAATATCAAATGATATTTAATTTTAATAATTTATATTTGCCTTTTGCAAGCACATCATTTTACCTTTTTATATACAGTAAATTTCAGATGGACAATTTAAAAATCTTAAATCTATTTAAATAAAAACAATTTCAAGTATATTTGAGAATATTTATAATATTTATTTCTACCTAATTTGTACATTATAAATTATATTTTGACAAACTGTCACTTTTATTGAACTTAAGCATCATTTTTTTTAAATTGTTGCAGCTATTATAAAAGGATGAATACATATTTGTTATTACATTATAAACTTTAGAATATGAACTTTAATCACAATTTAAATTTCAGTGATCAACTACATTGTTGTTGAATTGCAATTTTAGGTTTAATTTCCGAACAGCACTGGTAATTTTATACCAATCCTTCTTATGGCCACTCCACTGAAGTACAGAGTTCTTTGTAGCTGTATTTCTGAGTTACAGATGTAGTACCAGGAGCAAAAAGCTCCAGCCACTATAGCTCTCCAGATCGCAGGAACACACAAGCCCTTCCACCAACATCAAGGTTGTAGTCCAAGGAAGCTATAACTAATTCTAGAATAATTATAAAAAATATATTAACAATATATAGAAAAATAACACTGGAAAAAGCCCTTAATATCAGTATTTATAAGTATAGATTTTAGATTAATATAGACATTATATAGATATTGTATAAAATTAATATAAGTCAATGGCTAAATGGATGTTTCAATGAAATGATGCAATCAATGCTATTAGTAGGTTACATTTAATATAAAACTATGCCAAGTTAAGACACAAATAACACTATCTTTATCATCTAAAAATATAGTAACAGTTAATCTTTCCTGATGTTTATAGTAGTGATTTGCACACAATGTTTACCACATAACCAGTATTATCATTAGACATTCTGTAGCTGGGAATTAATAATCTGATGGCATCACGGCTTCTAACACGTCCAAGTCCTACATAAAGCTGCCCATGTGCAAATACATCATTTCTCAAATCTAATCCAACAATATCTATAGTTTGTCCCTGCAATTTGTTAATTGTCATAGCATATGCTAACTTGATTGGGAATTGCCTCCGAAGAATTGTAATACCTGTCCTACCTACTTGAAATTTAAAGCAAATTCTGGGTATAAACACAGTTTTGGATCTATCTTGTCCTGGTATATAGGTTTCTATCAATCGTTTCGAAATACTTTTTACAATCAGTTTTGTTCCATTCACTAAGCCATCATCAAAAGAAAGGTTTCTAATTAAAATACATACGGCGCCTTTTTTCACCACGATTTTATGATCAGGAATTCCTGGCTCAGAAATGGTATGCAATAAATTAGCATTAAGTAACTCAGTGTGGGGATTTTCATTTCTATCTTCGCATGTATCAGCGCTATATAAAACTTGATTTTCCATCTAACTTTTCAAGAACAATTAAGTTTATTTCATCGATACTACTATTTGTACCTGCTAGTATGGCTCTTCTGCAACAAATATCTGGATCAGTTAAAATATTATCGGGATAAACAAAGTTTATGAGATCCTCTAAATTGTCTGTAGTACTAATTTGAGCCACGGGAATTACTTCTGAATTTTCCAAACATATTTTATTTACTCTATCTTCCCCAACTTCTAATATAAATCTAGAATAATCCTCATCTCCTTGTGACCTAATAGGATTTGTTAAATGGAACATTTTTACGTTTCCATAAGTGAGAAAATTTTATGCTTGAATTTATCGAATCTGCTACTGATCCTTCTTTTACTACTGGTGCAATTTGCCTAAAATCCCCAGCAAGTAAGACTAATTTTCCACCAAACGAGACCTAATTGACAAATGTCCCTCAACGTTCTTTCTAGTGTTTCAAGATTGTGTTTAATAGCCATAGGGGCCTCATCCCATATTATTAAGCTTGACGTTCTAAGTAATTCTGCTCTCTCACTATTAGCTTTTATATCGCAGTATGCCTGTGGATTTAACGTCTCAAGGGGCAACCTAAACATTGAATGAGCTGTTACTCCACCCTTATAATTAAGTGCTGCAATACCTGTAGAGGCTGTACATAATATAATATGATTTTGTTTACGTAATGCAGCAGCTATTACTTTCAAAAGAATAGTTTTACCCGTTCCAGCTGGCCCATCAATGAATAAGAAATTGTCATTTCCTTTTTCTTCAACAACCTTACAGATATATTCATAAACTATTCGCTGTTCATTGCTAAGAAGTGGCAACTACTGTTCTATGAAACATCTCAATTCATCATCTGCCCATCTCACCATTTCCCTACCAACTTCGGTGGTATCATCTGAAGCAGAAGGCAGACCAACCTCTTCTAGCATTCTACCATGGCTTCTCAACTTATTCTGTATGGCGAGCAGTGCTGAATTATAGGCCCTATCTTCATTGGCTACATACCTATCTAAGAAGTCCTCTGATAGCTCATTTTTAAATTCTGCCCATAAAATTCCTGCAGGAGCACCAGCCATTATTAAGCATGCAAAGAGTTGTCTAAGTCCAGCTCCAGTTTTATAAATTGCTGCCTCTCTTAAAGCATCCCTATACTCATTGTCATTTTCTAAAAGTCCCTGTGCACTAGCTGCCTCCTGATAAGTGTCATACTGCTTTCCATCTACCATCCTCAATTGTTCATAACTATATGCTGGAAATTTCAATAGCAACATTCTTAAAAAGTAAACATCGCCTAATGTTGGTAATAGCCATTGTAATCTAGCTACACAGTGTCCTCGAACTCTTTTTGCTATCCAATGTCGACCTGATGGATGTTCAATAACTGGAAATTTTGCTCTTTCACGTGGCTTATTGTCAACATTATATTGCTCATAAAAATCTAAATATGTTAGATTCTCTAACTCTGCTACTTGCGGTCTTTGAAAATAAAGCATTAATTTAGAAATACTCATATTTAAAGCTTGCTGTTCTTTTCCTGGCTGAAATACTATTTGGTCTTTCTGTGGCAAGTAGACAGGCAACATTAAAACACTAGGATGAGAATGTGTTATATGAAATTCAAGTATTCTCCACATTGCCTCTGATGCATTGATATATCTTAATGATACATAATTTTCTATTTCATTTACCTTTTCTACTTCATCCTGCACTACTGCAACTCGGGCACGGTCTGGTCCTTTATGAATGTACTTAAACAGATATTTAATAATTTTTACTGAACTGGCTATTTCAACATTACAGTGACATTCTAATAGCAAAAGTAAAGCTGGACAATAAGGAACAATCCATTGATCATTGACTATTCTTCCTGATTTTAATTTCACATCATTGTTACCTGAACGCTTATAATGGACATATCCTCTTTCATCTATATATGTATTATCACAACTAAGTTTAGGAAAACCTTTCATGTATGTCTTTTTATTGAGATCCATACATGCAGCATAAGGCTTATCATATCCACATGGTCCATGAACCATGTGCTGTAAGACCAATTTTCTCAGCCGGCCTTCAGCTTCATCTTCTGATGGTATAGTTGCCCTTACAAAAAGATCTATATCTGAAATATCTTTTGGCTCACCATGAACTTTAAGTGCAATATGAGTGTGGGATAAACCACGCTTCTGAAACTCAATGACATACATTACGTATACTAAGCTACCAAACAGTTTGCCACTATGAATTAACCTCATTATGGCTGCTAACTTTAGCTGAAATACTCGGTTACATAAATCAGGTCTATCAAGTGCATGCTGGCCACTGGAAAGACTTGACTGTATTTCTACCCACTGTGGGTTACATGTTATTGTGATAAAAAAACTCGGCTTTCCTTTTCTCGATACTAATGCCATTCCATTTTGTAGCTTAATTTGCATGTAGCGTGGACTATGTGTGAAAGAACTTGGTAGGTACACCTTGCCTGCTCTAGGTCCACCTTCTGCTTCTATGGTTTCATCTAATTCTTGTCTTGAAGCTATCCTCAAAAACTTATTCTGATTAAACTTGAACCACAAAAGTCTTTCCTCTTCCACCCTAGAAAACATATCAACGAAGTATTCCTGACCTAGACGTTGCAAATCTGTAAATCTACTCTCAGATAAAAGTAGCCTTCTAAAGTATTTAATTCGGCTGTATTTCTTTCCATCTCTATCTTTTAAATCAATATGCCACCCAGAGGTTGCATGAGGGAAAAGAAGAGGATACTGCAAAGCCTCATATGTTTCACTGAAAATGCTAACAAAATTTGGCTCTACACTTTCATGCTTCCATATTAATACTTGTCTAGGTTCACTTGTAGGTTCAGCTCTTACAATTGCAGCTATTTCTTCTAACTGAGGATTTTCCCCTAAAATTGGCCCATGAGATTTCCTATTGGTTTTTTGAAACATAATGCAGGTTTTCTCAGAAGTGTGTTTGCTTTGACGTCTTAGAGATGGTCCTATTGGATTAATCTCATTAAGATAATCTTTTATTTCTTTAAGAATGTCTATGTCTAGCTGCCTCCCTTCTGCAAGTTTCCTACATTCTGCACCATCATCAATATAAAGAGCTACATTATTAACACTATTACTTTCTGACCAATTTAAACTGAAAATCCTGTGGTATGTCCTGCCTTGAATTTTAACTAAGGATGGCCCTTGTTTCCTAGGAGCATCTTGAAACCCGTGTGAAACCCCTAATGCGGAAAATACAAAAATATTATTATAACTTCTCGAGTTTAAAAAAAATATATTATTTCTATAAAATGATGCATCCAAACTGGGTAGGCGACCCAAAAAATATCGTCCACTGCCACAGCACCATTCCTTTCTACCTTTTTCTTCATCAAAAAATACCGCTCCACAATAATTACATTTATTACATCTATTATCTAAGAGGGAACAAATTTTTAGGTTTAAACAAAATATTTCATTTAATTCATTTCCTGATTTTTGGGCCACACATAATGCTATTTTCGTACTTCTTAATGTTTTTGGTATTCCGTAGTGTTCTCGCTGATGTAAAGTTTGTTGTAATGGATGTGTTGGTATCTGCTTCTTGACTCCTTAATCTTATCTGTATTTGCTGTAACATATCTTTCTCTTGATTTATTCACTATTTCTGGGTTCGCGGCCTGGTATTTTCGGGTGGCAGATTTCACAATTTCTGGGTTCGCGGCCTGGTATTTTCGGATGGAAGATTTTACGATTTGTGGATTCATGGCCTGGTATTTTCTAACAGAAAAGTGAACTTTATCAGGATTCGTGGCCTGGTACTTGTCTCTAGATTCTTGGACCATCTCAGGATGGTTAAACCTATATTTTTTTCTTGCCTCTGACTTCTGTTTCTCCCGCATAGATTGCGATGTTTTTGGTCGGCCTACTTTTCGCTTTACAGGCCTTCCTCTTTTTACAACGTTAGTAGGCGACTTTACCGTCGGAAAACACTCGATAGTGTTATTTATATATATTTTTGTTAAATGTGATCGCATGAGATTCGTGCAAAACGTTTGCTTTGTAGGATCATGACCACTAGATACAGAGACTGCAAAAGCAATTGCAAAAACACCACAGTCATACGCATTCTCTTGTTGCTGCACATTCTCATAAATTATTTCAGGTTGGTGAGGTAATAATCTATTTAGAAAGTTAATTTGATCTTCAGTTAAACCTCTACCACTTAAAGCACTATCATAAACATGGATTACATGACCATCATAATACGTACATATCCAATGTGTCACTCGATTAGTTGCTTCTGATGGAAGAATTTGAATGTGTGGCGTATTAACTGGCTTTATATCGTCAAGTGAATTCCACATAAGAAGGGCCTCCTGAGATCTAAACTGTGTGTTATGGGCTAAAATCTCATTAAATTTACTCACATGATCACTAGAGATATACTCATTAGACGCGATTTCATTCATCACAGATTCTGACAATGGAAGAATCGGTATTGAGTCACTCATTGTTTTAGAATATTGATAAAAATGGGCAGATCACTAATAAAATAAAAGATGAGTACTTCCCTTTAAATGCGGTGCTCCTATCCCACAGTAGCTTCGCGAACAGGGGTTTTCGTTTTTCTGCAACTACTCACTGATTTCGGCACGAAAAAATAAAATTGGTGGTTATTATAATGAATCCGTATCAGAAGATGGTTAGATAATTATTTTTTAAGTATATGCATTGAATACTTACAGTTTAAAATGAGATTCACAGACGCTGTGATATTCTTCGCAAGACTTCTTTCACCATTCACTCTCGATGCACGACGCAGATGAAGTTATCCAAAAAGTATCCAGGAAAGTTATATTCACAGTTGAAATCCGTATTCAGTGGTATTTCACCAAATGGAAGTTCAATTTAGAACGACGCTTAACTAATTACTCTCTATTTATACCCTGCGCTGCTTAATATGCTCAGTCTTGCCATTTCCTTCTACTGACAATGGGGGAGGGGTAAGTGATGATTGTTACGTCAAAGTGTGGACAAAAATAAGACGCAATTGACTAATAGATTGTTGCGCAGCAGGGGGTGGGGGTACCTTTGACGTCAAAGCGAGAGGGAGGGGGTGGGGGAGGCAAACAAATTCAACAATAGGGAACAATTTGTATTATATCTAAAATATATAATAGATACAAAGTAGCTAGGTAAGCATCACATTGTATCACTAAATAATTCCGTCGAGTAATAAGGAACTAAAGTAAAGAGTACAAAATAGTGTAACAGAACAAATAAAAAAATCTGAGGTGGCCAACAGATGACTTTCTCCATATTTGGGGTATAGATATTTAAATTATTATGAATAGCATCATAAAGCAAAATTATTACTTCGTATCATAAATGAATACAGTCGTCCTTACTGCCATAAATTACGTATATTTTGAATATGTTTACAGAATTCACCGCTACATGGTGCTGGCGCTGTATACTGCAACTTACGAAAAAAGTTGAATATCTCCGAAATGGATGGTTCTACGAAAATTTGTTTCAAACAAAACTTGGAAGAAATATTATTCTCTACAACTTTGGTCCTTAAGAATATTACCAATTACGATGTTTTTAAGGATATATTTGACGGAAACCGAAAAACCGGTTATTTATAAATAATTCCTAAACAATAACTGCTATGGAAATTTGTTTCAAATTAAAGTTGTAGCAAATTACATTCTCTATAACCTTTTTATAGAAATGTATATACAATAATGATGTTTTAACGGAGAAATATCGCAAAAACCGATTCGGTTTCGAATAAACCTCGACTTCGGGTTAACCGCTATTGTCCAAAAACTAATCAGTTCTTTAGGCTCATGCTTAAGTGTTATATATGAAGTTTAGTAAGGATATGGCAAGTACTTTTTGAGTTAGAGCACCCACTATCACATATACACAGACATCATTCCGAAAATAGTCTGAACGTGTATTTCTGTTGAAATCTTGAAGTCGATTTTTTTCGTGATCACAAAACATTCCCATTACTACGTATGGAGAAAGTAAAAAGATGAAGAATACACAGTAAAGTAACATTGATATTACACTTATAGTGTTTGATAATGATTTTTCCTTTGAGTAATTAGGACTACAGAAATGAATCGAAGTAGTTAGGCAGGTGTTCTTAATGAATTCCTCAGAATCAAGCCATCTCAATTACTATTACTCCGACTGCTAGGCTTATATTTTATTTTATCTACGGTTGCAACGACATTTCTATAATTGTGCCAGATATCAAGTCTCTAGGTCCTATGCAACTGCCTCGCCTTCTTTGTTCTCGTATGAGGCAATAATGGGGCATGACAGCCACAAAAATGTGGATTATATCAATATCGGATTTCCTTCATTAGGCATAGTTTAACATTAATGGCATTAAAATATAAGCCACTGATTCCCATTAAAAGCTTACCCATATGAAAGGAAAGGAATCCTAACATTTAAAAAAGCTTATTCATTATATATTGACGGGTCTTAATTAGGATATAGGAGGATACAAATGTTCAGCCCAAACTACAATAGTTGGAGAGCTGAAATATAATA
The DNA here is from genome assembly GCA_036926305.1 of Uropetala carovei. Classification (NCBI taxonomy): domain Eukaryota; kingdom Metazoa; phylum Arthropoda; class Insecta; order Odonata; family Petaluridae; genus Uropetala; species Uropetala carovei. The sequence continues at coordinate 2,049,788 of JAXCHB010000149.1, forward strand.
CATAGGTGAATCTAAAAAAATAATCGGGGGAAAAATTGCAACAATATGTATTTTCTTGAACATTGAATATTATAAACTATTTACTAACTTTTCATGGTTTAGGTAATTGTAAATGATCTATGAAGCTGAAATTTTTTCCAATGGTAGAATTTGCCATATAATGGAAACGGGATTATAGAAATTTGTAAATTTTTATTTGTTCGACCGTAATAATCTCTTACATGTTAAACAAATTGACTAATGTTTGTGTACTTTCTGAAGAGCAAGGAAGCTGAAAATTTTAAGAAAGTTAGGGAGTAATGTTCCGGTGAAAATTAACATTGAAAATTTGTTAAAGTTTATTACTGTGGCTGATAAAAATTCAAAAATTTTTAACAATTAAATTTATATAAATGCACTTCTAGAGGTGCTACATCAATAAAATTTCGCATAAATGTAACAAATGCTAAATACCTATAAATGATTTATAATTATAAATTTAGGGGTTGTTTTTACCTCAAAATTTTTCAATAAGGAAATCGGTACAGAGGTCCAAACTTTTGCGTTTCAAAATTATTTTTCTGCTCCTAATGCTTGCAGAATGCAAGCAAACATTAACTAGTATATATATGTATACTAGTGAATGTGTGCTTGCATTCTGCAAGCATTTTCTCTCACCTTAATGTAAAGAATAAAAGCCGACAATTAATTTCCAAAATCATAATTTTGCACCTGTGCACCTAATTACGTGTATTTTTTCGATAATATTGGGTAAAAACAACCCCTAAAATGTATAATTATAAACATTTTATAGGTTCTCATCATCCGTTTTGAATACCTCATATATGTCCAAAATATCATCCGTGTAGCACCTCTAGAAATTCATTTATATGAACTTAATTGTATAAATTTTATGGATTTTTAACAGCCATAATAATAAACCTTTCGGAAAATTTTAATGTTAGTTAGCACTGGAGCAACAAACCCTCCCTAAGTTAAAATTTTCATCTTCCTGCACCTTCAGAATCTACATAAACATTAGTCAAATTGTTAAAATTTAAGAAATTTTTACGGCTGAACGAACAAAATTTTTTGAATTTCAATATTCCCGTTTTCGTTATTTGGTATATTCTACCGTTATAAAAAATTTCAGCATAGAAATACCTAAACCGCAAAATGTTCGCCCCTAAAAAAGGGAATTTTTGCAATTTTTTATTTTATTTCGGTTAGATCGAAATTTATATATTTGTGCAAAATTTCTAGTCTCTAGGTTATACGGATCTCCCTCATCATTTTTTTTCTCGTAAGGAACGATACTGGGGCAAAAAAGCTCCAAAAATGAGGATTATATCAATATCAGATTTCCTTCATTAGGTGTAGTTTAACATTAACAGCATTATAATATAAGCCTCTGATTCCCATTAAAAGCTTACCCATATGAAAGGAAAGAGCTTGTTACCAAGGAAGCCTATTGTTAGACCCAGAAAAATTAGCAATTTTTTGCGATAAAAACCATAAAATTAGGGTAATTCTACTCGGATTTGAATTCTGTCTTCAAAAATAAGAAACTACAATTCATATTCTATCCGATAGTTGAAGCTTCGAGTTCGTATCTTGATGGGAAGTAATTTTAAAATGCAAATATAAAAACCTCTACACCAATTTACGTTTTCTTATGGTAGAAAAATGGGGCAAAAAGGGGCCAAAATAGCCCCTCAAAATAGGAATTTCGTCAGTTTCGGATTTTTTCCTTCGGTTGTGACCAAAAACCTATAATCCTACGAAATTTCAAGTTTCCAGCACATCTGGAAGTGCCTCATAATTTTGTATCCTCCTATATATATATATAATACTAGTTAATATGTGCTTGCATTCTGCAAGCATTTTCTCTAACCTTAATACCGTATTCACCCGAATCCAAGACGACCCTCAATCTAAGACGACCCCCCATTTTGATGATTCCAAAACAGAAAAAAGCTCAAATTGACCTTCATTACTACAAAAATTATAAATCTTGTGAAATATTTATTTTCTCTTATACTTTTCTTGAATGTCATTGTCTTTTAACATTTTAAAATCATAAGATCACATCACAAATAGAACCATTCAGGTTTTCAAATAAATTAAATGGTAGCATTCATTTTAAGATAACATTAAAAATAAAGTAAATACATTGAAAGAATATACTCATTTCAGGACAACAAAAAAACATTTCAATCCAAGTGCTGCATAAAATCATTTTATTGTGTTAGTCATCAGCACTGTCTATGCAACCTTCACTATTTTCCTCACGGTCACTATCTTTATCACTCTCAACTTCATCATCAGTCTCCCACAAAACATCATCCTCACTCCCATCCATGGCATTAGATAAGCAGCATTTCTTAAATCCTTTCACTATTACTTTTGCATTTATTTGTTGCCACGATGCCTTGATTCATTGGCAGAGCATTGCAACTTCAGGTTTCTTAAGATTTCCTTTTGGTGTTAAAGTGTGAGTTCCACTCTGTAACCACTCAGAATACAAAACCTTTAAATTATTTTTAAAACACTTATTGACAGCAACATCTAAAACTTGAAGTTGCGATGTCATTCCTCCAGGTATTACAATAAGATCAATATTCATCGCACTCATTATGTTTTTAATTTCAGGAGATAAGTGTCCTTGAATGCATCCAGTGAAAGCATTGCTCTTTGTTTCAGTAAAGCTCCTGGCCGTCTATTCCACACCACATGTAACCAATCTCTCATTAGTTCTTTAGTCATCCACCCCTTTTTTTGACACCTATTATTCCACTTGGCAAATGTTTCTTAGGCATTGTTTTCCGCTTTAGAATCACATATGGTGGTAATTTAGTCCCATCTGCTAAAACCGCCAACATTACTGTGACTGGCATTTTTTCGTTGCCTGTAGTTTTAATTAGGACGGACTTCGCACCTTTTTCGTTCACAGTATAATTAGATGGCATGTAGAAGAAAACCGGAGTTTCATCGGCATTTCCTATTTGGCTCAAAAGGTAATTATTGGTTTTTCTAAGTCCAATTACGTATTTCTGGTAAGCGAGAAGTTTTTCAACATAGTCTTCTGACAATTTCTGACACAGCGAAGTTCGTCGCCGTAAAGAAAAATTATTTCGTCGCATCATTCTCACGCACCAACTTCTGCTGGCCTTGCAATGATATATTAAGTCCTCTAGTAATTTCATTAGCTTTAAGTATAATACTTTGTCGAAACTGGCATACCGTTCTTCCTCATGGTGCGTACAAACTTGACTACTTCTTCTTCAATGCCATGAAATCGGCCTAATTTTGGACCACTGAGCGACTTCCTTGTGGCTTTGGCTTTTTCTTGTTCCTGTTTTGAGAGTTTCCATCGACGCACATTTGCCTCAGATACACCGAACTTTCTACTCGCATCACAGTTATTAGTTTTTTCGGCGTAATTTATCACGATCAGCTTAAAATTTGTATCTTAGCTCCGTCTAATTACTTTGTTAACTTCCCCTTTGCACTCGTGCCACGTACTTCAACATGATCTGTCATTTTAACTTAAGGGTTGTGCATTTAAATCAAGAATGCACAACTCAAAATTACTGTCACACTTAGTGAATCGCGGTGCGTCGTTTAAAAGGGGAATCCCAATAATTTCCGCTCTCATTTGTTTTGACATTGCGGTTGACATTACGTGAAAGATGAAAGTACGTCGTCTGTGTTATGATCGTCGATGATGATTATTAGTCTAAATAATTATTATTCCCGTCATGTTTTTCTTATTGTTATTACTATTTGTTTATTTCACTTCTTTATGTACGTACTTCAATTTGCTGTTGTGAATTGTTTACTCTAATATACCATTTGTTGTAAAAACCATTGATTAAATGCTTAAATATACTTCGTATTCGAATGTAAGACGACTCTTGATATTTACAGCTGAAAATTTGGAAAAAAAGGTCGTCTTAGATTCAGGTGAATACGGTATATAGAGTAAGTGCAGACAAATAATTTTTAACACAAAAGTTTGCACCTCTGCGCCTATTTACGTGTTTTTCTTTATGGACATTATTGGAAAAAAGCAACCCCTAAAATTTATAATTGTAAAAATTTTATAGGTTTTCATCATTTGTTGCAAATACTTCACATTTCCGCAAAATTTCAATTATGTAGCACCTCTTGAATTGCATTTATATAAATTTCATTGTTTAAACTTTATGAATTTTCAACAGCCACAATAATAAACTTTTCTAAAAATTTTCTAATATAATTGTAACTGAACCACAATTCCTTAATTTTCAGCTTTCTAGTTCGTACGAAGGTATATAAAGATTAGTCACATTTTTTTAACATTTATGAATTTTTAACGGCCGAATAAATAAACATTTTCAAGTTTCAATAATTCCGTTATCGTTATTCGGTAAATTCTACTGTCAGAAAAAATTTCAGCATTGTAGAACATTTAGACGTACGTAAAAGGTGAAATGTTTTTTAAAAGTTTATAATTTTTTACGGCCAATAAATTAAAATAATGTAAATTTCTATTTTTCCTGTCCATTTCTCTATGCTATGTTAATATGTGCTTGCATTCTGCAAGGTTTTTTAAATTTTACTATTTTTACAAATTGAAATTATTTACAATCGATTTTTTACGAAACCATATAACTGTCTGAAATTTCAAGTTAGAAGATCATTTTGAAGTGCCATACAACTTGAATACTCGTATGGGCCAATAATGGGGCAAAACAGGTAATAGGATTTTGAATTTTTACAAAATCAGATTCTTTCCTTCAGTTGTAAGTAAAAACCCATAATTCTGCGAAATTTCAAGTTTGTATCTCAATGAGAAGTGCCTTATAATTTCCACACTCGTATGGGGCCGAATAGGGGCAAAATCACCCCTTCAAATTTGGAATTTTTTTCCGATGTTATCATTTTATCTTAGGTTGCAATGTAATTTCTATAATCATGCCAAATTTCAAGACTCTAGGACTTATGCAGCTGCCTTGCCTTTTTTGTTCTAATATGGGGCAATAATGGGGCAAAACCCCCAAAAATGAGGATTATATCAATATCAGATTTCCTTCATTAGGTGTAGTTTAACATTAACAGCATTATAATATTAGCCTCTGATTCCCATTAAAAGCTTACCCATATGAAAGGAAAGAGCTTGTTACCAAGGAAGCATATTGTTAGACCCAGAAAAATTAGCAATTTTTTGCGATAAAAACTATAAAATTAAGCTAATTCTACTTGGATTTGAATTCTGTCTTCAAAAATAAGAAACTACAATTTATATTCTATCCGATAGTTTTAGTCCTATGCGACGAATAAAATTATAATGCACTTCTAAATGAGCTACAAAGTTGAAATTTGATACAGTTTTTTTTGCGGTATGAATGCTGAAAAAATGGCAGTTTCGAAATACGGAGGTTATTTTTTATTTTGGAGTAACACATACGTGACGATGTGTGGAAGAATCAGAAACGAGGAGGTTACAAATTAGAGAGGTACATTTCCTATGGTATTACCTAGGGTTTGTTTGGGACAAAAGTATTAGTACGATAACTAGAGGTTGTGCGATGTAAAGAGGTTTTACTGTATTGGGAAAAAAGATCGCGATTTCGAAATATGGAGGCTATTTTTCATTTCGGGGTAATAATTATGTTACGATATACAGAGGAATACAAAATAAAGAGGTTACGAATTAGAGAGGTACATTTCCTATGATATTACATTACGTCTGTTCGGGACCAAAATATTAGTACGATATATGGAGTTTTATGATATAAAGAGGTACGATAAGTAGAGGTTTTACTGTATTCCACATTGTATGAGAAGTGAGAGTCAAGTCAAAATATGTAAATTGGATATTTCTGCCCAAGATTTGATGTTAAAACTTAAAGCGATTAATGTTAATTCAGGACCTGGCCCTGACAATATACCGTCTGGGTTAATTAAATCATGCTCCGATGTCTTGTGCTATCCCTTTTATTTAATATTCAAAAATTCCTTATCTCAAGGCAAGTTTCCTGAACAGTGGAAAATTAGCGTTGTTGTCCCCATCTTCAAAAGTGATAATAAAAATGACAAAAAAGTATCGCCCATTCTCCATACAGTCTTGTATAAGTAAACTATTTGAGAAAATGATTTATGATAAGATCTCAACCCCATTAAATAACCTTATTTCCCCTAGTCAACATGGTTTTTATCCTGGTCGTTCAACACTAACAAACCTACTATTGTATCAGTATGACTTATATAACAGTTTTCAAAATAATCTTCAGGTGGACTGTGTTTATTCTGATTTCTCAAAAGCATTTGATAGGGTTGACCACAAATTGTTATCGAAGAAACTTGAATTGTATGGAATTGGTGGTTTTTCATGGCTGTCTAGTCTATAATATATTTTGAAGTATGTGTGTGTTTGTTTGTTCATGGAACTCCTCCTAAACGATAAAAGCTAGAATAACCAAATTGTACGATTCTTCCTTACATCCTAACTTAGTAAATGGTCAAGGTTTGGTCAACCAGGATTAATCAGTGCTGCCAATATAGGGGATTAACATTTTTCCATAAGATAACACGTATGAATCCATTTCTTGACTTTCACGGTATTCTTCCTTCAAGCATTAAAATATGTAAATCTGGACTGTTTTTTTCCGTTTTTGCTTTATTCGACGAATAAAACTCTATACTATCTTATTCCTGTGAAGTTTACATGTTACACGGTCGAAGTTTTCAGAAATACACTATTTGATTCGAAACTTTGTGGATTTTTCATACTCTTTCCAGACGTTGCCAAGGCGGCCATCATTGTTACCTCCGATTCTGTTAGCTTCAATGAAGCTTGCAAATAGATGAAAGTTTAGCGTTATTCGCTTCGCACTTTTGTTTAAGCAACGAAACGATCAATGTTTATGGATAGCAACGTAAATAGTACTGATTATTATTCAGGAAACATTTATTGATGAAAGTAATTGAACCTTATTTTGTCTATTGAATACTCGAATCTTACATTTTTTGTAAGTAAAATCATTATATTCTACATTATAATGTTTATTAACATAAATAGGCTCACATATCTGGTGTACATTTACCAGTCAGTGTTCAATCATGGACAACTGTACGTTGCTTTTTCACGGGTTTCTTGCTTACAAGACACAAATGTAAACATTTCATAGGCATAATTACACAAGAAATGAAACTGGATTTGACGAAAGTGATATATCTGATAGGAAATACTATTATCGTTATATTTGAATGCAATAGGCTCAGAAACGGATTGTTACAAGCAAATATGAATAATTGTTACGAAAAGCTAATTGTAATTTAAAACGTCTCTACTATATAGGTATTTTAAAGAGTTTGTATGTTGTGCTGTAATAGCTTCACTAAATTCGTTGAAATTCAATGGGAAATTCCGCTAGTTATATATATAACAGACATCAATTAGTCAAAGTTGTCTTTTCTATTTGATAAAATTAAAGTAACTTCTGGCGTTCCTCAAGGGTCCCATTTGGGCCCTTTATTGTTTAATCTATTTATAAACGATATTGTTGACTGTTTTCAGAGTGTAAAATATCTGCTATATGAAGATGATTTAAAGATATACAGTAAAACTCATTTAATACGTATTTGAGGGGCCCGACTCATTGCTTCGTTATAAGCGTGACTACTTTATATACGAGAAACATGGTTTTTGGCCTATACATTCCATATAACATGTATACACATACAGTAAAAGCTGTGTTATCCAGCTACTTAGAACTGGCCGGCCTTAGATACCGGCAATTACACAAATACAATTCATTTTGTATTTCTTTTTTATGAATTTTTGTGTTAATAGTATGTGTGTAATACCACAACTTCCACTTAAAATTTTTTTTAAATATAAGATGTATATATTACGTGTTTACTCTGGTATACCTCTGTGGCTGCCGAGTAAGCATGATGTTTTTTAATTCCGTAAGCCATTTGCATTGTCTAGATGTTTTGGTGTACTTCTACAATTTCCAGTTTTATCACTTTTTATTATTTAAAAAATTACCCATCCATTGAATATGGCATCAAAATAAATACCTAAAAGCAAGGAACAGGAGGTTGTTTTAACGCTAACACAAAAGCTGGAACTGATCAAACGAATTGAAAAAGGAAAAAATAGAGCAGCCATAGCAAAAGAATTCAACATCGGATCTTCCACGCTCTACGATATCAAGGCTCATAAGGCTAAATTAATGAAATTTGTGTCATCTTCTGAGACGAGTAAATCAATTAATAAACAACATACACTTCATAAGCCAAAAATGGAGGAACTGGATAAAATATTATATGACTGGTTTTCACAGAAATGTTCAAAAGAATTAAATAATTTCGTCCTTTTCTAATAGAGTAAATAAAGATAAATAAGAAAGATAAAATCCAATAAATTCGATTTTGGGAACAGGTTCACTGGCGTAATCCCCAAACTTCCCGGACGCCCTAAACTTTTCAATAGTGTTTTTGTTTTGCATATAAGCGTAGCAACGTATTAAATAAGAATGGATAAATAGTGTCTATATCTAACTACGTGTGGAAGAATGAAAATGGAAAAAGCAAACCCCATGCATAGTTATGTTTGGGGAGTACGATAGTGAACCTAAGCCCAATTTTGTTTGGTTATTGCTAAATTTGCGATGTCAAAATCGAAAATCGCTCTCCTAACCGGCTATTTCTCCTAATTGGCTTTCCATAATCCCCAAGATAGCCGAATAACACAGCTTTTATTGTATTTGCAGTGAGTCGACTTCAGTGCCGTAGTTACATATGCAAAGAGATGCTTATCAACTTCGCGGCATGTAAAATGCTCAACTGCTATTACATACGATTTTTTAAATGGTCAATTAATATTGTTATTATGGTCATTAATTTACATAAACATTTCACATTTTTAATATCAATTTCAAAACAAAGGGAGCGTGGAAATTCGTATGGAAGGGGTAGATGGAGGAAGGGGACCTCTATGAACAAGTACGTGATAAACGGGCGGAAACTATTCATTACTTATCGCTCTGCTCGCCAAAATTCATTATATATAGGGCATTTTTGCCACGGGACCAAACATATGTTCGTTACAGCCGAGAATTCGTAAAATGCGTGTTCGTTACATCTGAGAAATTTAACCAATGCCCTTATGGAGAAGTTCAAGGGACCGAGACATTTCTTCGTTATAGCCGAGATTTCGTTTTAGGCGTGATCGTTATAAACGAGTTTTACTGTATAAAGAAATTAGTTGTTCTATAGATTGTTATGATGTGCAATCTAGTATAAATAATTGAGTAAATTGGTGTAAAAACAATAACATGAATTTAAATGTATCTAAAGCCTGTTTCACACGGTGCGTTTTTCCTTGCTGGCTAGCATGCGAGATTCCCTGCATGCTACTCTGCTGGCTACACTGTTGGGCGCTGCGCTTGGTTCGCTGATGGTTACTGTTTCACACAGTGCGTGAAACCAACGCAAGGAATCCTTCCATTTGGAGATAGGTCAGTGTTGTGCCGTGCAGAGGACTCTGAGAGCGGGATGACTTCCGCGCCACACGGGTGAAAATGCAAGTTATTACGACAGGGCGGTGGACCCTGTGTTGATCACGTGATGTAGCGCTCGGTGGTGATTGGCTGACACCGCCAGCCAGCAGGAAAACATGCAGGAAAAATAGCACAGGACCTAACCTCAAAAACCAGCAAGGTAGCAAGCAAGGCAGCCATCAGCGAGCTGGATTTCCAGCAAGCTAGCACGCACAGCAGCCATCAGGGCTCCACGCAAGCAATCCATCAAGGAAAAACGCAGCGTGTGAAACGGGCTTAAGTGTAAGGTTATTACTTTCCATCATTGTAAATCCCCTCTTTACTATCACTACACTATTCAAAACGAACCTCTTCAGCGTGTATTTGAAATTACAGACTTGGGTATTTTGTTTGATTCGGCTCTTACTTTTAATTCACACATTAATTATTCTGTCAATTCTGCTCTTAGAATGTTGGGTTTTATTATCAGAAATACAAAACACTTTAGAAATATTGAATCTCTTAAGTTACTTTATCGTTCTATAGTTAGACCCCAAGTTGAATATTGCACAACTGTCTGGTCACCCTATTACAAAGTGCATGAAAATTGATTGAAAGAGTACAATGCAAATTTGCAGAAGTCCTTCAGTTTAGATATGGCCATCTGTTAAATTCACAAGATAACATTCTTTCAAAAATTAATCTGAGTACTTTACATCATCGCCAAATTATTAATGATCTTATTGTTCTGTTTGAAGTAGTTAATAATATTTTTGACTGCCCTGATTTATTAAACTGTATACTTTTTCATGTTCCTAGTCATAGTATTAGATCTACTGATACATTTTTGGTTGAATGTTCTACTAAAAATTATTTGTATAATTCGCCCATTCTCAGAATCCAACGAATTGGCAATAAAGTTCTGAATTACAATAACATTAACATATTTAATTGTAACATTAGGAATATTAAATTATGTATTACAGAATGTATTTAAAATGTACGTTTTCTGTATTTATTACCCGTTTGTATTTTTTTTTCCAAGTTAATATTTTTGTATTTGTACTATCTATGCTATATTTTATTTTGGTGGAATTTAATAATGTATAGTTAATGTAGTAATTCAGTTTAGGTTATTTCACATATATTCCATTAATATTTACCTATCTTATATCTTTAACATGTTTTATAATAACACTATTACTTTTATAAGTAGTACATCCATTTTTCTTTTTTGTAATGGGCATTTTGCCCGTAGATTATTGAATAACTAAATAAATATAACGACAAAGCGGAAAAACGACAAGAATAAACCTTCGCTTCCGGTTGACCAGTTTCAGCCAAAACCTTTTCAGATCTTCATTTGCTAATAAAAATCTTAAATATAATGTTATATCAGATTATCAGTTTTTGAGATGGAGCACCTGCAAAATTGTCACACACACAGACATCATCAAGAAAATAGTCAAAATGTATTCTCAGAGAGGACCTCAAAATATGCATTTCCATTGAAATCTCTAATTAAATTTTTTCACAAATTCAATAATTTCTCTTATACTGTGTATGGAGAAAGTAAAAAACAACATTATGTACGTTACAACCTAATACAAGGCAGTATTAATTGAAGCCTAATTAAGATTTAACATACGTTCCACCACATGAAATGTTGGAAGAATCTGGATGACCATACAATCATCTTGACCCCAATAATGATTTGACTCCTTCCACTCATCTGTAGCAGCAATACAAAACTCAACACCACCCTCTCCTTGAAGAAAGGTTAGTGATGGCCCTCGGTAGTTTAGCACATGATGGGTGAATCTAAGTGTTCAATAAATGCAATTATTTAATTAATAGAAAACAGGAGCAATTCATGTACAAACATTTCAAATGAAAACTTTTTTAAGATTAACTTTCACTATACTTTTAGAGATAATATGATTTTAGAGCAGCATGACATTACCAACCTGTTAGCACCTAACCCTTGCTCTCTGCTATTGTAAAGGAGAACCCAGTGAGACGGGCAGATCATTCCCAACTTTAAACATAATAAAAAAAGATTATAAGATAGAAGTCAACCTTAAAAAAATAAATAAATGAGCTGAAATAATTTTGGTAACTTTGTACCAATTTTCTTTCCAAATCAGAAAAGAGAGTTTTGGAAAGGCACTACAGCTTTCTTTCTGCAGACCCTGGATCAATTTTTACAAGGCAATATGAACCTTTGTCAACATAAATTACAATGAATCAGATTAACTCTATCCATTTCTCTCTCAAAACTGTAACTTCACTCAATGATCCCCAACATAATTATCCAAAGCTGCCAATTTCAAAATTCATATTTGTACGTAACTCTTTAGTTTTGGTCTGTGAGTTGAGCCTCTCATTTTCTGATGTGATATTATAACTCTCACCACCAATGTCTTAACTTACTCCTTTCTACATTTTTTAATTTTACTCTTCATATTCCCATTTTAGAACATTCAACACTTTTCAGAGCACCAATGTTAGAAGTCTTTCAATCTACACCCATTGTTATCTAAAATAATTCTGGCTGAGCATTACATTTGCACTTTCCAATTCCTTTAAAACCTTACAAAACATTATATACAGCCTGAAAACAGGTATTATTGACGTATTCATTTCTTTTAGTTTCTTTAGTGGCACTTGTCTTTTCTGAGGTAGCACACTGTTTAGTGTAAATCAGAAACTGTAGGCCATCATTTCCTAAGCGAAAGAGATTACTAACAAATTTTGGAGACAAAAATACAGCCTGCTCCAGAAAAATGGCACCCAAAATCATCCTTCAAACTTTCCAAAATTATCATGGATTATCACACATAAACAAATTAATTTTTACCAGAGACAAACATCGCTAGAGAAGCCTGCATTTCAAGTTTGAAATGATGCTAGCATTTTTAATAATAAACACAGAGAAGCTTGAAAGTACATTGAATATTATTTTTTTAAATTTAATATCTACAATACTTAAGTACATGGCGTAAATCCCCATCAATATGACGGGAAAGAAAATTATATTGCCCTATCCCCCTCCCTCTGTCACTCGATACATCTACGTAAATGCTTTGTATTTCTATCGTATGACATATGAATATTGAGGAAATAATAGGAATCTTGAGTCTCAACAATGGCATTCGTTCTCCAGGAAACTTATCGATAAAATCATGATATTTGGTCAAAATTTGTCAAATATTCGTTAAATGTGAGTAATTTCGAATGGAAGGTGAAAATTGATGATAAGAATAAGAAACCTTGTACAATAAAAGCCCAATCTAAAGGCCACTAAAGTGAATATGCCGATATAACGAATGGTGCAGCTAAATCACATTCCAATTACATTGAAGGCATATATATCCCATCTTTCAAGGATCTTCTTCTCTATAAGATATTGCACATGCTGTTTTTCGTTATCTCATGCACTATTTTTTGTCTGAACTATCACGGTGTAACTTATAATTTTTGTAATGCTCATTCTGGGAACCAAATAAGGGCCCTTCAAAAATAGCATTACTAATACTACCATAATTTATTATTCACAATTAACAATGTTTTGCTTTTTTCATTGAAAGTAAATATCAATAATGTGTAAATTCAAAAATTTTTTACATTTGTTGGAATAGGAGCTAGTATTTGAAATGGTATAATGGGAACAATTTGTTGATTTCCTTGTGTCTATCTTGTACGAATTTTCATGGGATATTTTGAAAAATGAATTTCTTTATGCAAGCTCAGCAAAAAAAAACAGAACAAAAGAAGATCGGAAGTTGCATCGGGGAAGTTGGCCGGGTAATTTTCAACCTTAGCCCATTTGCTGATACAAGTATTTTGCTTTTTCAATTAATAGTGAACCTGTGATTGGGAAACTTAAGAACGCTTCACCTTAAACCACTCGTATAATACTGCACCCAACTGTTCTAGCTTTGGCTTCCTTAAATTTTTACGTTTTTGGATATTTTCATTTTTTTTCGAGTCAGCAAATTTTTTTAGAAATTGGTTTTCTTGCTTTACTCTCATATATCGTAGATGAGCTTATGTTGCACTCATTCATTAATACCCCATTATCCAGATGCTGGCAATGTCAATTTTCTGTCCTAACGTCAGCACCATTCACTTCCTGTGTTTTCTACTACTGTTCTATTACTCATGTTTTTTAGAGTATCTTAAAATGTTTATAAAATAACTTTAACAACAAACAAAATTATCACGCAGTACATCATGAGTGTTGACACCTTAAAACAAGAGGGATTATTTGCAATATGTGGTTAAGAGTACGGAAGATCAGTCATGATTGTGGGGATATCTATTAGACAATTGGAAAATGTAATTTCACCGAAGATGCCATTATAGTGAGTTTGCCAGTAGGACGGGTGTCGTTTAAATGAGCTTTTACTGTACATTCTTCTTTAACACAGTCCATGTACGGTGATTTTAAATCTAATTTTCTAATTTTAAATTGCAAAACAGTGAAAGTCTGCATGTTGAAAGATCTCATTTTATGTGTTTTCTTACGGGAGACACAAATTATCTCCTGGAGTTGAACCCGGGTCTTTTTTCAGATTTTTTTTGTCATTGCCTTTTAATGTGTGATTCATGCATTCCTGCCAAATTTCGAACTAGTACCTACTTGGAAATTATCTTAAATCATATCTAGTGTGGGGCTGCAAAAGTGTGTACACAAGAAAACAAGAATACTATGCTGATTATAATATTGATAATTTAGACATAACTAGGAAATTTCCAAGATAAATGGATAAGAAAGAGTTAATATGACATTGATGAGACTGATAATGAATGATATATAAATTATTGTTTTAAATTATCAAATGTTTTTATAGTAAATGTGACTATGGTATAATATCTATGATCTCTAATTAATTAATCTTGTAATTATTTAAAATATTTTAAGAAACAAAATAGGCGAACTTTGTTATGTGATAATGACTTCTGGCAAAGACAATAAAATATTGTAAAACGTACCAATCTTGATATTAATCCCTGGGAATCAAGAGAGCTAAGTCCATTTGAGGAGGAGGGTGAATGCAGCTGAGATGGCTTTGTATAAATTATGGGAAGGGCACAGGAAAGAATCCAGACTTGGGAAACAGGAAGCATATCATTATCACTGTCAGGTACGTTACAGTCATTTTCATCTGTATTCCTCTGATCAACAGAGTCAAAAGCATTCATTGGTGTTGATCTGCCAGAAGGTGATCCTTTGGAATGTGCTGCTAAATCCGGGAAGGTTAAATTCCTTTCCAAAACTGGAGTATTCAAGTCCACACCCTCATCCTGCAGTAATATTTCTTATTTCAGAAGAGAGTAATACCCAAAAAGGTGAGAATTTTTAATTTAAAATTTATATTTTTTTAAGAAATAAGTTTTAAGCATTGAAGTAATAAACAATGATCACTCTGTTTAATGATGTATTCAGAATAAATGTTCTGAAAAAGTGTGCATTGATCTGGAATTTGTTTTATTCATCCGTCTTACCAAGCAAATTTATATTGAATGATATGTTTAGTTAACTGAAAATGGAAATTAATAAGTTCTGCTATGGAATTATGATGGCAAAACAACATCTTATACCAATGCAGCAGAGATTAAATAAACAGAAGTTCATATGTACAAAATTCTTTGAAATGTTTTATAAGATTAATCACAAAAAGATAATAATTACAAACTTAGTCACTGGAAAACATCAGTGTTGTACAGAGTTTAGGAGGATAATCAATCATACTGCTCACACAGAACCATTTTATGAAAATTCGGTACTATCCTGTTATCACCCCCCAAAGGGTATTTCAATGTTATCACCTCTCCCAAAGTTAATCAAATTTTAACATCGCTAAGGAAACCTTAAATAATAATACAAACTAGTTGGAATTTAATTTTTTACTTCTTTAATTCTTTAATAAACTAGGATAAAATCTTTAATAATAAGAATCAATTGGTCGGAGGCATGAAGGATGCTATATCCTCCAAGATAGATTCAAAGGGATCCCGTAATATTTTTACCCTAAAGCTTGCTAACCCATGACTAATTGGCCGGTCTCGACATTTACAAACCCAATCACTGGACAACGGGGAGGGATACTTTGGTTCCAGGCGAGGCGAAGGGCACGGAAGTCCCCAGAGACGACTACCCATTAAAACAAAGCGAGCCGAAGGCTCGTCATTATATCCTTCCATTTGCAGTGCAACAGTCAAGAGGATATAACATTGAAAGGATATATTGACGAGCCTTCAGCTACCGTGCCCTTCGCCTTGCCCGGAACCAAAGTATCTCTCCCCGTTGTCTGGTGATTGGGTTTGTAAATGTCGAGACCGGCCAATCAGTTCTGATATTTAAGTATTAATGCTTGGAAGTTTATCTCCGATGGTGTTTCGGTATAACTTATTGTATTAGCAGGATTATGTATTTAATGTTACTGTTTCTTATTTATTTAACGTTTCCTTAGCGACCTTAAAATTTAATAATTTTTTGGGGGGAGATAACAGGATAGTACTAAAAATTCAATTCAATTTGACATTATGAAATGCTAAATATACAGATACTTTATGCAACTCAAAAATACCGTATTTGCCGGATCATAAGAAGCACCGGATCATAAGATGCACCAACATTTTAAAGTAAAAATTTTGGGAAAAAATATTTTATTCACTTTTGAAGCACAAAGTTACAAGATACTCAACTAAATGGCACCAAAATGTCTTTCTGCTGCCCCAACAGAACAATCAGCGCCATCTAGGTAGTTTTGCTCTTCAATTGTTTTTGTTATCGAGATAATGGTCGCGTTCAGATGAAGTGATCTCGGAATCGGACCAACTCGAAAAGGACAAACTCGAAAGGTTAAAAATCGTTTGTTAATAAAGTGTTGAGCATGGAGATATGAAGTTACACTACCTTCATATCTCCATGGACGCAAGGATAACCTTCCTACACGGCTATACAGTAATACCTCATTTTATGCCGGGTTTAGTTTCCAAGGGGGCACTCTCACAAAATGAAGCGGCGCAAATTGAGGTAAAATTATAATGTATTTATTTAAATGAGGTAGATTCCTAGAATGTTCGTAGAATACGAATAGTGACAGCTAAAAGTACTTTTTGGTAATTTAAATGCTGAAAATGAAATATTAATATTTTTTATGCAAGTAATCAATTACAGTACAGTAAATAATAATAATAAAACAGCAATAATGAAATAAAAATTTCACTTTGGACCTTCGGAGTCTCTGCTGGAGTGACAACGCAACTGTCTGGCCCCTACGTTGTTCTTCGACAGTGGTGTTCTGGGGTGGCGTTAATGAGACAGGCCTGGCAAAGGCTCATCTGGGTCAATAGCTTCTCTGAGTTCAAGTTCCTTCTTTTTGAAAACTGCAGCAATGTCTGGGATTAGGAGAGAGACCTGCGTAATCTTGTGTTTTTCAGAACATTTTTGCAGTAAATTTCTCGACAAAAAGTGAGTGAATACTGTAAACGTCTAATGTTGCAAAACGAAAAGAAAATTTTATCGTTTAGCTTCCGTCATTCTCATTAATAGGATATTTGACGACAGCACGGGGATGAAGATTTCATTCACTTTTGCTGTGTAACCAATAACATTCGGTAATTCTGTATTTTATACGCTAAATTACTCTACCAATGTTCATGGTGCTAAATTAGGCAGACAATCTCAAATATACAAAAGAACTCGTAATTTAATACAGTAAAACTCGTTTATAACGATCATGCCTAAAACGAAATCTCGGCTATAACGAAGAAGTGTCTCGGTCCCTTGAACTTCTCCATAAGGGCATTGGTTAAATTTCTCGGATGTAACGAACACGCATTTTACGAATTCTCGGTTGTAACGAACAAATGTTTGGTCCCACGGAAAAAATGCCCCATATATAACGAATTTTGGTGAACAGAGCGATAAGTAATGAATAGTTTCCGCCCGTTTACCACGCACTTGTTCGTAGAGGTCCCCTTCCATACGAATTTCCACGCTCCCTTTGTTTTGAAATTGATATTAAAAATGTGAAATGTTTATGTAAATTAATGACCATAATAACAATATTAATTGACCATTTAAAAAATCGTATGTAATAGCAGTCGAGCATTTTACATGCCGCGAAGTTGATAAGCATCTCTTTGCATATGTAACTACGGCACTGAAGTCGACTCACTGCAAATACAATAAAAGCTGTGTTATTCGACTATCTTGGGGATTGTGGAAAGCCGATTAGGAGAAATAGCCGGTTAGGGGAGCGATTTTCGATTTTGACATCGCAAATTTAGCAATAACCAAACAAAATTGGGCTTAGGTTCACTATCGTACTCCCCAAACATAACTATGCATGGGGTTTGCTTTTTCCATTTTCATTCTTCCACACGTAGTTAGATATAGACACTATTTATCCATTCTTATTTAATACGTTGCTACGCTTATATGCAAAACAAAAACACTATTGAAAAGTTTAGGGCGTCCGGGAAGTTTGGGGATTACGCCAGTGAACCTGTTCCCAAAATCGAATTTATTGGATTTTATCTTTCTTATTTATCTTTATTTACTCTATTAGAAAAGGACGAAATTATTTAATTCTTCTGAACATTTCTGTGAAAACCAGTCATATAATATTTTATCCAGTTCCTCCATTTTTGGCTTATGAAGTGTATGTTGTTTATTAATTGATTTACTCGTCTCAGAAGATGACACAAATTTCATTAATTTAGCCTTATGAGCCTTGATATCGTAGAGCGTGGAAGATCCGATGTTGAATTCTTTTGCTATGGCTGCTCTATTTTTTCCTTTTTCAATTCGTTTGATCAGTTCCAGCTTTTGTGTTAGCGTTAAAACAACCTCCTGTTCCTTGCTTTTAGGTATTTATTTTGATGCCATATTCAATGGATGGGTAATTTTTTAAATAATAAAAAGTGATAAAACTGGAAATTGTAGAAGTACACCAAAACATCTAGACAATGCAAATGGCTTACGGAATTAAAAAACATCATGCTTACTCGGCAGCCACAGAGGTATACCAGAGTAAACACGTAATATATACATCTTATATTTAAAAAAAATTTTAAGTGGAAGTTGTGGTATTACACACATACTATTAACACAAAAATTCATAAAAAAGAAATACAAAATGAATTGTATTTGTGTAATTGCCGGTATCTAAGGCCGGCCAGTTCTAAGTAGCTGGATAACACAGCTTTTACTGTATGTGTATACATGTTATATGGAATGTATAGGCCAAAAACCATGTTTCTCGTATATAAAGTAGTCACGCTTATAACGAAGCAATGAGTCGGTCCCCTCAAATACATATTAAATGAGTTTTACTGTAACTATAAATTTATCGCAAAAGAACGGAAATTACAAAATAACTACAAATTTATTAAATTTAATAAATGTATTGCAAATGAAAGGAAAATGGGAATTTCGAAATGTGGGCAAAAAAAGATTAACAGAATAAGAAACTTTATATTTTTTTCTTCAAAATGCTTCATATCCAAAGGACGTAGGTTAATTACTTCTAATTTTAATTTCCAAAAGGATAAAAGCCTGCATGTAAAAAAATCGTGTTTTACATGTTAACTGATGTAAAATGGAAATGCCTTCCTTGGAGTCGAACCCAGGAATTTTTTCGAGATTTAAATTCCTCATCACCTGAAAATGTTTTAATCAAGCAGAAGATTTCGGCCCGTGCAGACCTCTAATGTACATTGTAGCAATCCACCTCCTCTCCACTCAAGCGATCAAACAACTGCACTCTGCATTCTAATTGAATGCAACAATGTCCGAAACTGCTTCGTGCTGCAAGATAACTTTAATACATAGTTTTTTCCGATTTTTCTACATTTTTTCAAAATTAAGAATTATCTGGGGATTGATTTTGCAACCAACGTAAAAGTGAATCGGCATAAAAAGAAGCATAGTATATCGAGGTATTACTGTATATGCTTGGCCCTTGTATATCAAATCTAAGCTGATAGTACTGTATTTTACAGGAAAAAAATTGTCTTATGGTCTGACAAATACTTGACGTACTTTCAGACCATAAGACGCAGGGGAAACCTATACTGTATTTTCCAAGAAAAAAGTGAGTCTGTTACTAAAAAGAACCATTTCATACAAAAAGGAAGGCAACTAATTTAATGCTGTGTTTTGATTTCAAATGCTTACTAATTTCCTTGGTTCTGCAATTGTCCTGTGAGCAGTGGTCAGGCAATGGATAACAAATCTATGAAGTCCCAGAAGAAGACGAGGACAATGCTGCATTATCCAATGTGCTATGTATGTCACTGACACTTGCTGTTTCCTGTGAAACTGTTAAAAAAATTACACAATTGATCAGAAAATTATAAACTATTCATCTATATAAATAAAATTGTAACCTCTGTCTGTACATTTGTTTTTTTGTCTGGGTTTTTCTTTTTTTGTGTGTTTAGCATCACAAGAAGATGTTTGAACCTGTCTGCAGAATTCTTGTCTTGTCTGTCTGTTTGTTTGTTACCGCATCACACAAAAATGGCTGGTTGAATTTTTATGAAACTTGCAGCGTATCTTTAGACTGGTCCAGTTTAAAATATAGGGTATGTGGTGCATCTCAAAAAAAATTTTAAGTGGGGGTTTGGGGGGCATCGATTTGGTTTTTCGACGATAACTCTTGAGTGAATTAACTTAGAAAGTTCAAATTTGATATTTGTCACTTTCAATACAAGTATAAGATCAAGTTTGTAGATGAGAAAAATCAGACCAAGAGGGGGAGGGGGTTGTGGGGAGGAGGGCACCCGTAAGAGAAATCACTGATTTCTAGCTAAAGGTTGATTACATCGAAGAAGTCAATAATATTTTAGGAAAACCATTTGGGTAAATATTTTATGAAAAAGTCTGTCTGTCTGTTTGTTTGTTTGTTACCTCATAATGCAAAAACGGCTGGTCGAATTTTTATGAAACTTCCAGCATATCTTTAACTGGTCCAGCTTAAAATATAGGCTACTAGCTGAAACGCCCGGCTTCACTTGGGAAGGAGCTTTATTTTAAGTGGAAAAATGCAGTATAGTAGACCACTTACCTATCACCATCTCTTGGCCAATAACAGAATTACAATTTGTTAATTTACCTTAGAAATGTATTCAAATTAATCTATAATAATAATAATAATAACAAAAACCATGAAAAATATACCTAATCTAACTTGTGCCGGAAATGGAGAGGATATAACATTGAAAGGATATATTGATGTGCCTTCGGCTCACTTTGTTTTAATGGGCAGCCGTCTCCGGGGGCTACCGCACCCTTCGCCTCGCCCAGAACCAAAGTATCCCTCCCCGTTGTCCGGTGATTGGGTTTGTAAATGTCGAGACCGGCCAATCAGTTTCTGTTAGTTGTTTTGAAAAATTAAAAAACAATGAAAATGATATTTGTTCCATATTTATATTTTTAAGTTGTCTCCCCGTTAATACATATGTATTTAGAGTTGGCGATAGGTAAGTGTTCCATTATACTGCAGTTTAGCCCTTTTAAGTAGCAAATGATTTTTATTGCTCAGGACAAACGTTCCCCATTCCTTAATTATGCAAGCGATGCTTACATTAACATTTACTATTTTATGTAATGTATTGTAAAGTTTTACCATTAATATAATTACGCATTAACGTCTTACTTAATATTCACAAGGATAGATGTACAGAAGCCTTTAAAGCAGCAATAAAATTATGTGAACTATGTGAATACTAAAACGTAAACAATAAACAACATCTTGGTTACCGAACAAATGTAAGTAGATGTATCGATTTATGTTGCGATAAATCTTTCAATGTTAATGGTAAAAGATAACAATGTTCTAATATTCCTTAAAAATCATTTGACTCACTTTAAAAGTATTTATAGACTATATTTAGGCATTTAGGCCATCTGTACCCTTTATCTTGGAGTTAGCTATTCTTCCTCTACGGCGCGCCACGGCGTGGATATCCATATCTTTGAAGAGGACAACAATTAAGAAATTTAGCTTTGTTGCCGCCTGGAAAATGGTCATCTAAATCGATAAATTTTGCACTTAAAGGAAAATTTCGAGCGATTTAGCATGTAATATGACAAAACATGAATAGAATTTAAATATTCAGTCTTTCGTGCGTAAAATAAGCCATTTCACATGTTAATATTTAGGTATATTTATATCCACATCAGTGAAGGGCTGCATGGCATTTTGGGGTTTCTCCACATCATTTCCCATGCATTCTTATGGAAAAAGTATTTTGTTGACCCCATGGGGTATAAGAGACTCCACGGTCTGCAAACCTAGACCAAGTTCTTCTTTTGGTCCATAGGATGTCCCATGAAACTTTTTAATTCGATAGCTTCAACAGTGTAAAAATGCATAAAGAACATATGTACACACACATACACACTAAAATATTTATAAGACGTGGTGTATCTCAAAAAAAATTTTAAGTGGGGGTTTGGGAGGCATCGATTTGGTTTTTCGACGATAACTCTCGAGTAAATTAACTTAGGAAGTTCAAATTTGATATTTATCACTTGCAATACAAGTATAAGATCAATCTCCTATATATTTATGAAAGTTTGTTTGTTTGTGCATCTATATATTTCCACACCGTTAAAGCTAGAATAATCAAACTTTCAACAAATATTTTCTTCACAAATAGGAAGGTCGTAGGCTACTTTT
The DNA here is from genome assembly GCA_036926305.1 of Uropetala carovei. Classification (NCBI taxonomy): domain Eukaryota; kingdom Metazoa; phylum Arthropoda; class Insecta; order Odonata; family Petaluridae; genus Uropetala; species Uropetala carovei. Next base: position 2,072,007 of record JAXCHB010000149.1, read on the forward strand.
TCATCCCAAATGTTTTATATTAGTTGTACAAAAAGCAAAATAACTTTGTATGCTAATGCATTGCCATCTAGAGATGAGTCAGAAAGAACGGAACAGTTCACTCTGAACTGTTCTTTCCAATAAAATAACCGTTCTCATAAACTTCCTGTTCTCAAAGAACAGGTAACTCTACATCTTATACACAGTGAGAAAGGAGGTAAACGACTACTTCCTTATCCGTAATTGGACAGCGGGGACTGATGAAACTATGCATATTTTCCCAAGTCCTACTATTGATTTGAATCAAACTGTGGAGGGTTCTCAGAAATAATTCATACGTGGTTTTTGTTTCTCTCTGCCCGTTTTATTCAAAATGGTGACAGAATGAATTCTTAAATACCATGTATCATCTAGAATTCTGATCGGATTTGAACCAAATTTCCCCGGAGAGCGCCGGGAATTTTGGCTAGTTTCTATTGTAAAATAATAAAATTGTCATATTTTCAAACAAACAAAAATTGAAATTCAATATTTTTCATATATTTGACAAAACAGACAAAATTCCCCTTTGGAAACCACTTTAGCAGCATAGTAAGCTGCCCTACTCGAGACATCTGTTTAACAACTTTCAGTAGCTAAACAGCCACAGAGGTAGTTATTAAAAATTTAATGAAAAATTTTCATATAAAAAAATGTTTCCCATAATATGAATTCAATTGATTGGTTGAATGTATAAAAGAAAATCTAAATATTTAAAAACTTTATTGAACATTTTTTGTCTGGGAAGGCAACATGAGGAAAAAAAATTTTGACTTGAGTTTTCATGACTTGCAATAAAAAGCAATATATTAAAGATTAACATTTTAATAACAAGAGCATTTTGTTCCATAATTGTTTATATATTTCGGCTGGTTATGCTTTTAAGTGCTCACATTTTCCCTAGTCTTGTGACCTAGTACATAGCAGGTTATGAGTCTTACTTTAAAAAACTGTATTGAGATGCTCCTCTCTTTCATTAAACTTGCATATTTGGAAGCAATGAATGAATAGACCAACACTTTCTTTTATTAGATTACACAATCTTGTATTAAAAGACCTATAGTTAGGGTGACCAGGCATCCCAGTTTCCCCGGATTTGTCCCGGTTTTCAGAGTTTTGTCCTGGCATCCCTATTTCTTTTTTCGGGACGCATCAATCTCCCGGTTTTTTTTCTTGTAATAGTGATAGTATATGCAGTAGTTTTTTTATTCCCATTTATACGAAATAATTTTGAAAACCAAACTTGATATTCCAAATACTATTTTATAAAAAGCATTTGCATTAAGTGCTGGAAAAATCAAAGATTCACGGTATTTCACAAACAGGTTCTAAGAAAATACGAATTTCCTTATTCATGATTTTCAGTTCACTCAAGTTATATAAGAAACTAAAATATTCACTGTGGTTTTTGAGTCGCTGAAACCTCTCATTTATCGAAGCAATTGTTTGATCCAACACGAGATAAAAAAAATTACTCGGAAATAATCTTGGGGATTATGAAAACTTGCATCAACCTGTGCAGATTCAAAATTGGGGTTCTTTCTTCGTGGCAGAATTTCGGTCTCTTGCATAAATTTTGATTCAGTCTCTAGTTATGTTACCAGTTCTCGAGCATCTATAATTAATTTATTTAACCCTATTTCTGACCTACAAGCTCCAAAATATTCCTGAATCTGCTCAAGAGAATTTATTGAAGCTTTCATATTCACGAATGGACTTTGCAACAATTTACTTACTCCATTTATCTTAAATAGAATGTCCTACCAAACTGCTGAGAAAAGGCAAAAACAATGTCTTTCATAAATTACTTGAGAAAATTAATCTCAATGTACTAGATGTTGGATGTTCGGCACATATTTTGGATAACGCTATGCAGTCGGGAGCTGAGAGATTATCTTGTGATGTAGAAATGGTCATGATAAAAATACTGTCATACTTTTCAACTTATGCAGTACACCCTTCCCTCGCCAACTGCAGGGGTTACGTTCCTGAAAAGTACCGCAGTTGGTAAAACCGAGGTTGGTAAATACTTAAGTATATTGGAAATTGGGGGTTAGGTTCCACGGTTCGTATTACTATACCATATATTATTGATCACTTACACTACTTTATTCTTATTATTTCTCACTTAAATACATTATATAAATATTACGAATATGTACAATAACATTCTGTTCTTTCCTTACGAGCTCTCTGATTTGGCATAGTCGAAACTCCCGAAGATGAAAAATGTGTGACAAAAACAATCACCACCATCTATGCACTACTAAATGCGAGAAATAGCTTTCCGCTGCATTCTGCTGTTCGGAACTACATATTCTACCCCAGAATGAATTCTTTTTTAAAGAATTTCTTCAAACGTATCACACTATCACTATGCATAAGCCAAACTACTGAGTAAAACAATTACCGACTGAAGGATTACAAACGCCCCATAGGTAACGGAGAAATAACGTGCATACTACGACGTACATCACATCATTTTATACAATTTACTACAGTCTTCTAATCTTACCCGGCGTTTTTTTGCATTTAAACAAATATTATTATGCACAAATTCAGAAAAATATTAAACGTTTAATTTATTTAGTATGCTGATATGAATAATACACAACGAAACATGCCGTGTGGACTTGCGGTGCACGAAAAGCATGCGTATGCTGATGTGAATAATACACAACTGATCGCCTCGTGTGGAATGTAGAGACTTGTGGCGGGCAAAAAGTGTAATTGTACATTATGGCAACAAAGTAATAGCAAGCAAGTTAGAACAACAACATAGCCTTTGTGAGTGAGTGCAGTTGATAACGAAGTCATAAGATGCACGCGGTATTGAAAACTTTTCTTGGTCCAAACCATGGATACGCAAAGGAATTGTCTGCGGTTGAGAAGGGTTGGACGCAATATGTAGACTGCGTATAGTCGAGGGCTGCGGTTAATAAACCCGCGGTTGGAGAGGGAAGGGTGTATGTACTGAGCGATTAACAAATGTTTGTTCTCTATTATATTTGAAGTATAAAAGGTTATTGACCCATTCAAAAATTCGCTGGTTAACTTTATACAATGCGGTTGATGGAGTATTAAAAATGTTCGAAGCACTGAAAGCATATTTCTTTTCAGAAGAAAAGTCACCAAAATGTATTGTGAAATTTTTTGAATCACCAGTAAATAAAGAATACTTCCATTCAATGCTTAATATTCTTGGTTTATTTAATACACAAATTCTAAAAACTAAATGTTCGCAAAATTGCGTAATAGAGGCAATGAATTACGTGCATGAAATGACTGGCATGCTTACTTACATTACGCATTAATGAAAAATTTGTTCCTTTGTGTGCCCTCAGAGATTTATCTGATAATAATACTCAGAAGGATGAAACAGAATCATTTAAAGGGGAAATATTTGACATGTACATAACCATACATAACAACCTGTGACTAGATAAAAAATCTGATATGGCCAACACGACTTTCTCCATATTTGAGGTATAGTTATTTAAATTATTATGAATAGCATTATAAAGAAAAATTATCATTTCGTATCGTAAAAGAATACAGTCGTCCTTACTGCCATAAATTACGTTTATTTTGATTATGTTTACAGAATTCACCCCTAAATGGTGGTGGCGCTGTATACTAGAAAAAGCAAAATATCTCCGAAATGGATGGTTCTACGAAAATTTGTTTCAAACAAAACTTGGAAGAAATATTATTCTCTACAACTTTGATCCTTACGAAGATGACCAATAACGACATTTTTAAGGATATATTTGACGGAAACCGAAAAAACCTATTAATTATAAATAATACCTCAAACAATACCTGCTATGGAAAATTGTTTCCAATGAAAGTTGTAAAAAATTACATTATCTTTGACATTTGTATATATACTATATATATGTATATATATAAAATGATGTTTTAACGGAGATATTTTGCCAGAACCGAAGTCGTATATATAGGCACTAATAATTAGGGATTTGTTGTGCAAGTTGGGAGGCATATATTCCAGCTGATTTTTGATGCGTTTTTGTTGGCACACACACACCCTCACACACACAACCACAACCTCCACACACACAAAACCGCACACACACACACAACCGCACACACACAACCTCCACACATACAACCTCACAGACACCACCCAAACGTCTGTGAGGTTCATCCAACACAGTGATTTTCTCTCACGCATTTACATGCAGTCGTTTTCGCTTATTCACTCACTCACTCACGTATACTTCCCTTCACGTACTTCTTCGTACGTGCTGGGACATCAAAAGAAATTTTCTCATTCTATTGTTACCGTAATATCCTCAGGCTATCTTAACCCATCGATAAAGCTAAAGCGACCGCATAAATTAACCTTATACATATCTGAATATTCCATTTAATCTTCTTCTAGATACTTCTCAATCTACAACGTAGCAGCGAAATTAGTTGAACCATGTTTTCATCATTTTATAATTCCTTTATATCAACCTACAAATCATTCATTGCATTATTTATCCTCTTCTCTGGTCACATTAGCAGGTATGACATGCTCCCATGGCGGCGAGCTCTTATGGGCGCCAAATTTGAAACCCTCGTTCGCTTGCATGTTTCGGATACCGTTGTCGTCGCCTGGTTGATGTAGGATGGGCTTGGTTGGGCAAATCGCAAAATTCGACGCACGATGCGTAGAGGATCCCTCATGTAATTACACATACCTCATATGATGGAAAGGTGTTAAAAACGTAAAAACAATGTATCGCAGGAAAATGAATGGCGATTTTAACATAAAACAAGAGCCAACAATGTTTTAATTAGAGCTGTCAATAATCGATTTTCGAAAACCGATTCTACTTACCGATTTTCGACCGCCGTTTTAAAAGTCGAAAACCGAAAAATCGAAATCGATTTTTACCGAAATGTCGAAATTGATTTTTTTTACCGAAAAGTCGAAATCGATTTTTTTACTGAAATGTTGAAATAGATTTCTACTGAATTATTGAAGTCGATCTTCTGGATGTCTACATCGATTTTCTCAAAAAAGCCTACAGTATGTGATCGTGGAACGAAGTGACACCGCATCGTGTCCGTTGTCTATGGTAACCCGATGTGCTACGGATCTGAAATTTGGAATGTAGGTAGAACTCCGGGTGAAACAAGTTCGAAAAATAAAATTCTGAAATTCATACTCCAGAACAGACATATAATGTAATGGTGAAGGCTCACTTATAAATACTGCTCCTACTATTTTATTTTATTTGGAGTAAGATTAAGTAATGATTAAGTTATAATTAAGTAAAATTAAGTAATGTATATGTATGATTGTAGCAGTAAATGTAAATCATCTTCTGTGTTTTTCATCCTATTATGAAAATATTACTGCTGTAATCATAAAATGCAGCTTACGAACAAGGATTACTGTAAAGTGCTTCCTTTTCAAATCCTAGAAGAATTTGCCGTTTCTTATTTCACAGCCAAGATGAAAACGTCACCTGCTGGGAAACGGTAAGGTCCGAAATAGCCTTGAATATCCACGGGTCCATCTGCAATTGTCCGCTTTAATTATCCTTTATTTTTTATTTATAATGGTATTTGTCAGACCAAAGGGCAGCGGGGTATCAGCGTCACACCGCCTTGATTGTTTTTGTGGAATGAGAAAATGAAAGAAAGGAAAATGGAAGAAATGCAAACCTCGATGCATCCTTTGTGTAGAGATTGCCATAATCGAATGATTTCCATAATAGTATGTTTTTTAATTATTATAAATGGAAAAAAAATAGTTTTTTAATCATTTTAAATCGAGAAAAATGACATAGACATCCAAAAGACTGACTTCCCCAGTTCAGTAAAAAAATCGATTTCGACTCCTCGGTAAAAAAAATCGATTTCGACTCCAGCAGTAATATTTTCATAATAGGATGAAAAACACAGAAGATGATTTACATTTACTGCTACAATCATACATATACATTACTTAATTTTACTTAATTATAACTTAATCATTACTTAATCTTACTCCAAATAAAATAAAATAGTAGGAGCAGTATTTATAAGTGAGCCTTCACCATTACATTATATGTCTGTTCTGGAGTATGAATTTCAGAATTTTATTTTTCGAACTTGTTTCACCCGGAGTTCTACCTACATTCCAAATTTCAGATCCGTAGCACATCGGGTTACCATAGACAACGGACACGATGCGGTGTCACTTCGTTCCACGATCACATACTGTAGGCTTTTTTGAGAAAATCGATGTAGATATCCAGCAGACCGACTTCAATAATTCAGTAGAAATCTATTTCAACATTTCAGTAAAAAAATCGATTTCGACTTTTCGGTAAAAAAAATCGATTACGAGGCTAAATTATTATTTCCTATCGTAAAAGAAGACACGTCCTTGTTGCCATAATTACGTATATTTTGAATGTTAACAGAATTCACCGCTACATGGTGTTGGCGCTGTATACTGGTATTAAGATAAAGCGAAATATATCCGAAATGGATGGTTCTACGAAAATTAGTTTCAAACAAAACTTGGAAGAAATATTATTCTCTACAACTTTGGTCGTTACGAAGATTACCAATAACGATGTTTTTAAGGAGATATTTATCGGAAACCGAAAAACCGGTTATTTATAAATAACTCCTAAAGATTAACTACAATAGAAAATTGCTTCAAATGAAAGTTGTAGGAAATTACATTCTCTATAAATTTTGTATAGAATTGTATATACAATAATGATGTTCTAACGAAGAAATATCACAAAAACCTAATCGGGTTCCAATAAACCTCGACTTCCGGTTAACCGTTATTGTCCAAAAACTAAAGTTCTTTGTGCTCATGCTAAAGTGTTATATATGTAGTTTGGTAACGATATGGCACGTACTTTTTGAGTTAGAGTGCCCACACTAACATACACACACGCACGCACGCACACACACACACACACACACACAGACATCATTCCGAAAATAGTCTAAACGTGTTCTAGGGACCTCAAAACATGTATTTCCGTTGAAATCTCGAAGTCGATTTTTTTCATGAATACAATACTTTCCCATTACTACTTATGGAGAAAGTAAAAACAAATGCAGAAACAGACTCGATCTAGAATCAGATGCAAGACTTCAACTGAGTAAAATGAAATGAAATACTTCCGCTCTTTCATCATCAAAATAACATTATACACCTCACAAAAAGTCTACCTTTGATATTATTGCTAATTTCAAATTAGAATACTTTGTACTTTAATATCTACTATAAGAAAACGCTTGATGTCTTCGTCGCGGCCTGACCGGACGGTCTCATCAGTTAGTTATGCAAACTGGCTGGTAGATGGCAGCACTTGCCAGTACAATTAGTGCTGCCCCTCCACTGTAACTAATTGCGGCCGCACCTTTATTCATTTACGTAAATTGGATGGATGGTACATACATAATATAATAATAACAATACAATGTATTTCAGCGTTGGCATATACATTTGCATGGTTTCGTCACTTACGTACATATTAACGGGGAGCCCAACTTAAAAATATAAATACGAAACAAATACCATTAAAATCATGTTTTAAAATTTAAGAACATTAAAAGAAACCAATTAACATTTAAATGATTTGTTATAGATAACAATAGAAAAACAATCACATTTTAATTTCTGGTGGCCAATATTTAGCAATTTCTTCTAAAATTAATTGTTATTTTAATACGAGAACTAAATTAGATTAACATTTTGAACAAGTAACGCAGTGAATTTCGAAAGATTTTATTTGAATAATACTTTTGTTGAACTTTATTATGTCTTCTGAACTAAAATTAAGAATTTGTGTCTGCGGTTCCATGGATAAAATGTAAACACTACCGATACACTCACGTAATTAATTACGTTAGAAAAGTAAAACATTTTACTACATTATTTAAAATCGATTCGTTCGAATATCTCAATCTATTATTCAATTAATTATGATGGAAAACACAATTAAGATCAATAATTTTATATCTATTTAGAGTAATAATAGGCATTCTTATTTAGGTTCTCCTGTTATTATGTTGACATAAAAACTCATATTCCGTGTAATCAATATTTACTCATCACTATGACACGCTATTTTGTGATTGTTGGTTGTTTATTTAGCAACTGAATAGAAAGCGTCAGTCGCCATCATCAGAGACATTGAGCTTTAGGAGATTATTCGTTGGTTGGTTTCGGTTAGTTTGTTGTTTTCATTTGCTTTCGTTTCGTGTCCATTTTTTGTGTTCTTTGTTTGTTTTCTTTGTTTTCGTTCTTAGTTGTTCATTTTGTAGTCTATGTTTATATTCTTTGGTTGTGCTCTTGATTTTTGTTCCTTGATTACCTATTTGTCAGTTTACACCTTTTATGCCGGCTATTGGTTACAGTTTAATTCATTTCTTTTTTCTTGGTGGTTTTTACATTGAACTTATATTCTTTGGTTGTACTCTTAATTTATGTTCCACGATTATTTATTTGTCGGTTTACATCCTTTTCTACCGGGTATTGGTTAGCGTTTAATTCATTTCTTTATTCGTGGTGGTTTTTGTAGTTTTCGTATTGGTTCGTTTCGTGTTCTTTCCACTTTATTTCAAGACTCCTAATGTAGTTTACAGAAAGGAGAGGAGAAGTTTTAGTATGTATCATTTTCTCAAGCTGTCTTCTAAGCGGGAAAAAGTATAACTATTTGCAGTCCGAAATGCACCCGGGCGAAGCCAGGTACGAAAAGCTAGTCAAGTAATAAAATGTATACCATTTATTTCAAAACAAGTTTGTGTTAATAAAATATAAAATTGTTTCAAAACTATTATTTTTATCCAATTCTAGCTACAATGGTCCTAAAAAAGATATTTCGAATAAACCTCTACTTCCGGTTAACCGGTATTGTCCAAAAACTAATCAGTTCTTTGTGCTCATGCCAAAGTGTTATATATGAAGTTTGGTAATGATGTGGCAAGTACTTTTTGAGTTACAGCACCCACAATCACATACATCCACACACACACAGACATCAGTCCGAAAACAGTCTTAATGTGTTCTAGAGATCAAAATATCTAATAAGCTATTGGTTTTTCGAAACATTCCTATCACATACACAAAGACAATATTGAGAAAATAGTCAAAAAGTGTTCTAGGGACCTCAAAACATATTTTCGTTGAAATCTCGAAGGTGATTCTTTTCGTGATCACAATACTTTCCCATTACTTCGTATGGAGAAAGTAAAAAGGGCCATGGTTACTTTGCCAGATCATTTCCAGGAAACATGCTATGTGCAAGTAGATGCATAACTTTTTGTATGCAGCACATAGCTTTACCTCATCCTCTCTACTGTAGCTTTAAAATTTTCTTCTACCATAGCCTGTTGAAATTTTTTATTTTTTACCCATAACATCAGTTCCATTCAATATAGTATTCACTTACTGCAGACTCCAACACTGCAGTAAGGGTTCGCTCACTTAAAGGACAACTCTGTGGGCCTCCTTCCGGATAGTGATCCATTGCAAGTTTATAGGCAGTTGACAGTAGTTCATAGAATGCTTCTTTGTTAATCTCATTGGTACCAGAAAATATCTAAAAACAATTTATTAAAAGAAAATCATTAATTTTTAAACATGGGCCCAGTTACAAAGTTATGATGAATATAAGGTACTCTTTCACTGACAAGCCTCAAGTTTTTGTCACAAGCTGATGAATACATTCAATTCAGGATGATTTTTAATAAACTTGAATAGTCTATTTTAATACAAATCTATTAATTAGATTTTACACTAGATACTTACTTTGAGGTAAAGTTCTATTTGTCTCTCATCTGACATAACTGTGAGGAGTTTCTCTGCTTGACTTTGAAATACTGCAGCACTAAGGCACTTCTTAGATCCTTCAGATTCTACCCCATGCAGAAAATGAAAGTATAGAAGTTCTGCCAGCCTTGTATACTTAGGAAAAACATATTTCTAGAAAAATAACAAAGAGGAGAATATATCAAGCAAAAATAGTGTCATATATGCAAAACTTTTAACTATACAGTAAAACCCCGCTATACGTTGTTTCACATATATGTCGCCAATCAATTAAGGAACATGTTTTGTTATAAGTTGTGTCATTTCACATATACGTCATTTGTGAAATGCTAAAAGCCAAATTTCAGAAATTCCAATTGCTGTGCATAAATTATAACTATAACAATAAAAACCCTCTATTCGGCTTTTAATTTCATGTTTATTATTATTTATATGAATTAATTTAATTTCGTGTTTATCAATTCGTGTAAAATCATACTCAGAATAAACATTTGCTGTCCATGTGTTTGAGAGATCACGATGGGTTAGGTGGTTCACAAGTTACACAGGGGATAAAAGGGACTGTCCAAATTTTAATGATGATGTGTAAAAACCTATTTCTGAGCAATAGTCAGCTATAAGAGAGCTTTGTGAACAGTTTTGTCTAACATTTTGTGTGTCCTTTCATCCCAGTTTACGTTTGCATTGATATCTCATGAGATATTGGATATACTTTGGATTGTGAAATCTGCTTGAAAAGTACTCTAAAGTGCATATCAGTGTACATGTAAGTAAAGAAACATTTTTGTGCGCCATCACACTATAGACAATTATTTTTGGTGAATTCTGAATTTATTATTGCAATCAGTTACTTGTTGTTAAGATAAAATGTATATTAAACCCTATTAGCAATGAGTGGTAAACACATAGTGGTAACATAGTATGTCTAATGTACTATATTGATATGTATTATTTGGAACACAACTGTGTCACAAAATATCCACCAGGAACGTAACCCCAACTTTTATCATAGTTCTTATGAGAATCTTTGTTTTGTTATACGTTGTTTTGTTATGTTGCATTTTTCAGGAACACATCTCCGACGTATAGCGGGGTATTACTGTACATTATTAAAAAGGGATTATATCATGATTCAATTTTAAAACTGATATACCTTTATAGTTAGTCCATAAAGGTGACCATAAACAGTAATATAGTTAGGATTAATAATTTAGAGAGAACTTAAAGGATATGAATCACTTTTTACCTAATTTTGTTTGTTAAAGAAATTATGCCGTTGGTTAAAATAATCCGAAACATTTTAATAATGAAATTTTCAAAACATTAATAACACATATCTAAATAAAAAACTCAAAAATAAAACGCAGGCAAATATTCAGTACAATCTATCAATTACCGTGAATATTTTGCAGCTGATGCCATATCCATTTCCCTCTTCTGCAGACTTCTCAGATAATGCCTTTAAAAAATGAAATCTCGTTACAAATCGTGTATACTTAAGAACTTGTTAGCACTACATTACTTTTAAGAGAACATACTGGACATTATGAGAAGAAATATTAAATTTCTTAAAATCTTATAAAGTAACTAGCAGAAGTGCCCGCTGAATTTCAACGGATTTAGTGAGTCTAAAACCTCGAACGTGTAACATGTAAACATTGCAAGAATAAGATAGTACACAGTTTAAACCGTCGATAAAGCAAAAATGAAGAAAATCGCTCCGCATTATTCTTATTCTAAATGCATTTTTAAGCTAATTCTATCAGAATTCGGATTCTGTCTTCACTATAAATAAAATTTGTCCTTTCCTTCATAGAACCATCCAAGTCTAAAGTTCGTAAGTCGTTCCTAATTAATTTTAAAATTCCAATGAAAACGAATCTGATGTGGCCAACACATGACTTTCTCCATACAGAGCAATGAATATGATTGCTCTTGACATCACCGTTCTCAGAAATATTTATCAGCGATTACACTAGAGAAAAATTTTAAAACATTTTCAATAGTCTTTATTAAAAACAAAGTGGAAAGAACAAAAAAAACACCAACTGAAAAATCTCTTCAGCTCAATGTATCACAAGGTAATTTTAAAGTAGCGACTGAGGCCAACTGACGCTTTGAATTCAGTTGCTATGTAAACAAAAAATCTGATATGGCCAACACATGACTTTCTCCATATTTGGGGCATAGATATTTAAATTATTATGAATAGCATTATAAGGCAAAATTATTATTTCAGGAGCTACTTCACAATTGGCATGCCACCTATACTAGCGCCACATGTGCCGAGATTTAGTACTGCTTAGAGATAGCGCATTATCTTGGCTATTCAAACGAGTTGGCTAATAAGTAAAATTTATAATAACCTCTCAATTTGCAGCGCAACAGTCAAGAGGATATTGGCGAGCCTTCGGCTCACTTTGTTTTTAAATTAGTTGTCGACTCCGGGCGCTACCGTGCCCTTCGCCTCACCGAAACCAAACTATTCCTCCCTGTTGTCCAGTGATTGGGTTTGTAAATTCGTGACGGGCCGATCAGCCATAGGTTAGCATGCTTACGTTTTGTCTATCATCATAATAATTATTTAATGCTTACATGTTGTCGGAGTTCTACGAAGGTCCTGGAGATAATACCTAAGTACCAATTAAATTATTAGCAATTACACGTTAACATAAGAAATCATCACATTTTTCATTCGCTCCAATCATATACGATCTTTACAATTTCAATGTTAGCTACCAAATAACTTCAACATAAAATCAATTTTCATCTACTCAAAAATGGTATTCACTCATAATAAACTTACACTCCGTTGTTTTATTCCAAAGGAACAAGATTTTTACTCCTTGATAAAGACATCATAAAGTACTTACAAATTTATATTCTGTAAAACCTACTTCCTGCCTTCCCGCTGGAATTTGTCTCAAGTAAGCAGTACTAAATGTCGTCACTTGTGGCGCTGGTGTAGGTGGCACGCCAATAAGTTATTTTAACGGTATTTCATATTGTAGAAGGATAGTCATCCTTATTGCCATAAATTGTATGTTGAATACGTTTACAGAATTCACCGCTAGTTGGTGGCGCTGTATACTGGAAATTTAAGAATAAGTTAAATATCTCCGAAATGGATGGTTCTACGAAAATTTGTTTCAAACAAAACTTGGAAGAAATATTATTCTCTACAACTTTAGTCCAAACAAAGGTTGCCAATAACAGTGTTTTTAAGGAGATATTTGATGGAAACCGAAAAAACCGATTATTTATAAAGAATTCCTAAACAATAACTGCTACGGAAAATTTTTTGAAATAAAAGTTGTAGAAAATTACATTCTCTATAATACTTGTCATCATCATCATAGGTAGTCTGTCTGTTGACAGGTCCGTGATTATTAATGGTTAAATTTGGTTCTCCATATACTCCTATTTTCCGCAGGTTTTTTCATGTCTTCATAGCTCTCTTTCCCCTTCAAGTCGTCTACTAGCTGAAACCTTTTCCTACCTCTCTCTTTTTCCATCCAGTTTTCCTTCTAGCACTTCTCTAATCATGCACTCTCTCCTCAGGTAATGCCCAATCCAGTTCGCCTTCCTCTTTCTGATAGTCTGTATAATCGTTCGCTTCTCTCCTATTCTTTGTAGTACTTCCTCATTTTTCACCCTATCTGTCCATTTTATCTTCAGCATTCTTCTCCATGTCCACATTTCGAAGCTTTTCCAGTATTTTATATCATTTTTCCTTAGCGTCCATGTTTCTGCCCCATACAAAGCTATACTCCATATATAGCATTTTAACAACTTCTGCTTTATTTTTCCCATTAGTAGGAGTTTCTTTCTTCTGAAAGCAGCTTTCGCTTTCGTTATTCTAGTCCTGATTTCATCGGTACATTTAGCTTATCTCGTTATGATGCTTCCAAGGTATTTATAATCTGAAACTTGTTCTAATGGCTTTCCTCCAATACTTATGTTCAAATTTTCTTCTTCTTTACTTCATATTCGCATAACCTTGGATTTTTCTGTATTAATTTCCATACCATATTTTCTACCTGTTATCACATGTCTATTTATCATTTTCTGGAGTTCCTTTTCCTTTCTTGCTAGAAGTACTTGATCATCCGCATATTTCACTGTTCTTATAATCCTTCCTCTGAATTTGAAATCTCCCGTGCCTTCTAACGCTTCCTGCATTAGTCTCTCTCCATATATATTGAATAGAATCGGCGATAGACAGCAGCCCTGTCTTACTCCTCTACCGATATGTACTCCGCTGGTGTCCGTATTCTCCAACCTGACCTTTACAACTTGATTCACATATAGATTCCTGATCAGCCTCCTGTCTTTCCAGTCTACACCTATATCCTTTAATATCCTCATCAGCAGTACCCAATTTACTCTATCAAAGGCCTTCTGCCAGTCGACGAAACATATGCAGCAATCTTGGCTGTACTCTATTGCCCTTTCTGATATGATTCTCACTACACCGATAGCATCTCTGGTTCCTCGTCCTTTTCTGAAGCCGAATTGATCTTCCCCTAGCATTTCTTCGGCCTTTTTCTCTAGTCTTTTATTAAGAATCCTCGTGATGATCTTCGAAGTGTGTGACAGTAGGGATATCGTTCTGTAGTCCTTACACTGCATTGCCTTTGGCTTCTTCTTTAAAGGGATCATTGTTACATCTAAGAAATCCTGAGGCCACTCTCCCAAGTCGTAAATCTTGTTAATTAGTTTCGTAATCACTTTTAGTCCCTCCGATCCCATGACTTTAAGTACCTCTGCCGGTATTCCATCTTAAGTTTCAGTATCACCTTTTCTACTTTGCTTTTCATAATACTTGGTCCCAAGTTGTCTTCTTCAATGCAATTCTCTTCTTCCAGTTCCATTTGTACTGATCTTGCCTGCTTTTTGTATACTTCCTTAATATATTCTTCCCGTACCTGTGCTACATCCTTTGGTTCTGCGACTATTTTTCCATCTGTATTAATAATTCCTTTACCACGAATCCCATTAGGCTTCTTATCTTCTTACTCAAGTGCCCTAGCATACATCGTATCGTACCGTCCTAACTTCTCCATCTGTTGTATTTCCTCACATTTTTCTTTTATTCAAATTTCCCTAGCTTTATCTGTTACCCTTCTCAACTCATTGTTTATGCGTCTATAATTGGCTCTACCTTCTTTACTGTTAACATTTTTCCATTTTCTTCTCTCATCCATTTTCTCCAGCATTTCTTCCACGGTTTTCTGATTTTCTTCTCTTGTTTCCCATTCTCTTTATTCAAGGTATCTTTGATGCTGGCTTTCACTTCCTCCCATTCTGTATCCATGGTCTTCGGTTTGTTTTCCACATTTCTAAGGCGATCTTCCAACTTCGTGCTGAAGGCATCTTTCTTTTCTTTCAGTTTTTCTAGGTCCCAAGTAGGGATTGCAATCCTGGAGGAATTTCACAATCCCGGGATTTCGGGATTCTAAATTTCCAATCCCAGGATCCCGATCCCGTTTTATTAAATTTTATAAAAATATTAAAACCATGGTTTTGGCTGAAGAAACTAATGTTTTATTCATCCCATTTCCATAACACATATAAACTGCTTCACTGTAATAAGTGAAGGTAGAAGACAGCAACACAGGTGAAACAATAATAATAAAACATACTATTATCTTATAAAACGCCAGTTCTTTTACTGTATGCTACTACACGAAAACGAATTCAATTTACACTTACACTGTATAATCAGGTGCACTTATATTATAAAGCACAAGGGACGAACAGCGACGAAGATGTTGGGCCAAGCAACACCAAGAATGCCACCAACTAGCTGTAGGAAGCGTTCTATCTTAAATGTGACCAAAGCGTTTGAGAGAGTAGTTCCTTTTGTTTATACCGATGTACCCGGCCAACCTTTCTCCAACCGGCACAAGAGCGAAAATATTTTCAACTCACTAGAGCTGGAGCAGATTTTCGACTATGAATTGCGATGCTATGGGAACCCAGAGAGAAAGAAAAATGAAAAAAATACTACATTATACTCACAGACATCTCGGAGCCACATAACTAATAAAGAAGATACGAATTCGTTAAGAGTATATGAGAGATACAGCACTTGAGCTCAAGAGCTGAAGAAACATTAAACTGCCCAAAAGCGGTACTATGGGAACTCGAGGGTAAAATCAGAATATGCTTTAACGTAAACAAAAACATCTTAAATGTAGTCGGACTAAACTGATGTGGCGACCAAAAATCAAAGCCACATACGGCTCTAACTAACTGCTATATTGTACACATAATAAAGTAAAATAAAGTATTAACAACACTTAACCACTTCAGAAACTGTCACTTATCGTTACAGTCTGTCCGACAGGAAACTTTTCACACTCTCCCTTGCGAGGAACGACTCTTCTCGCTTTTGTCTCTGTCACTCGTCTCTCTCTCTCTTACTCTCGCTCACCGCGGCGTCACTCCGCTCTCCGTATATTCCGGTGGTCTGCTTTCGTTCTCTCGACGGTCACTCTCGTCTAATTCAAACATATTGGGAATAATTCACTGGAAATGTTATTTTATTCTGAAAATCCGAGTCTGCGCCCCTATTCCAGTGGAAGTTCTTAGGAGAAATGGAAAAACATTCACCCCTGATTGACACTGTTCGGGTTTAGTACACTCCTTGAAGGCAGGTTTGGAAAGTGTTCACTAAGCACTGCAGTGAGATGTCTTCTTGGATGGAAATTCACTCGGCCCACTTATGTCTTTACCATAACGGATATTAATTATCATGAAGGGTTCTGGGGTGTGGTTTCCGAATAGCACCAGTGAATTGAGATACAAAAACTTATTGCCCACTCCTTGCCTTAGGCTTACAATAAGGGCACATTAAAAGACAAAAATTATATTAAAAAAAGGAGTTCATGGTAGTTCCATGTGGGAAGTACCGAAATTTAACAAAAGATTATTTTGAATTTAAAGTATTAAGTAAAGTAAACAGTATTTTATGCTGGGCACTTACCAGCAGTTATTTTCTAAGACAAGGGCTCGAGTCAGTATGACATTAACCATTTTGAGATTAGTAAGTGGTACAGATAATTGTTATGACATTAATTAATTTTCACAGTGGTACTGATAATTATTATAACATTGGTTAATATTTAGAATAGTTCAGATAATTATGATTAGTGAAACAATTTCAAATTTTCACAGTGGTACAGATAATTATTATAACATTGGTTAATATTTAGAATAGTCCAGATAATTATGATTAGTGAAACAATTTTAAATTAGTATATTTCCCCTGTTTGAGATGCACCGCCGTTTTGACAATAGCATACAGTGTAATAAACATTTTAAGGTACACTATCCCAATTGGGGAGAGTGCACAAAAACTATTGTGGTAATAGCGGCAGTATTACCAGTAAACATAAGAAACGCATGGCTAGGTTACTTTAAATAATAAAAATTTAGAGCCATGGAGACAAACATAAAGGTCTAAACATCCTGTATGCTGCCTCGAACATCATCTTTGTATTCACAAAGGCATAGCTTAAGCCGAAAATGGATATGTTTTTCCAGATTCTCATCTGGGGGCTGATTGCAATGATGCAGTATCATTGGGCGATGGGGTCGCTAATTCCCTACGCCGGCTCATACAAGTTATAATAACAGAATTATTTATGATATAATTTTAAATGCGATATATTGGCAATTCTCTCCTTAGTGGGTGACAGTTCCAGAACAGCTGTCACAGGAGATAAAAAATTTTTAATCGAAAATGGACCGACCCATTGTGGTGTGAGTTTGGCGGTTTGGTGAAGCGCCTTTGAACTAGTAGGAAACCTTTTGTACAAGACCATATCACCAGTTTTAAAGGGATTCCCTGAATGACTTCTATTAAATGCCACTGCTTGTCTAAGTCTTGTCCTTTTTAAATTTCTTAACACATCTTGCCATAGGGACTGCCTTTCAGATTGTGTTAACGTCTCCGACAGAGCTTGTGGAGGAATTCTCCAGAAATTTGTTAGAGGGTGAGGAAGTTCTCTTCCCATAAACGCCCTCGCAGGAGTATATCCTGTACTGCTGTGCTTGGCAGAATTGAAGGCAAAGGTTAGGCTGGGCACATACTCATCCCACTTCCTATGGTCGTGTTGGGATAAGATGGTTAAGGCATATTTCAGGTTGCGGTGGACTCGTTCAGCTTGGTTAGGTTGCGGATAATAAGGGGCTGTGAAAATCTGCTTTATACCATATTTAAAACACATATCTGCCAGAAGCGCAATCTGAATTGGGTTCCATTATCAGAAACCAAGAATTTAGGATAGCCAAATTTAGGAAAGATTTTCTGGAATAACGTGGAAACAACTTGGGAGGCTAACTGAGAGCGTAACGGTTCAATGAAGGTAAATTTGGTGAAACCGTCAATGACTGTGAGTGCACAGGTATTTCCATTCCGACTTCTGGGTAATGGACCAACAAAGTCTATATAAACTCTCTCCCAGGGGTAGTTAGGAGTAGTAGAACTCAGTTTTCCAGGGGGAAGGGTGTTCGTAGGTTTACATGTTTGGCAGTCATGAGAGGTTTTAACCATCTGGGCTATTTCTGACTTCATGTTACTCCACCAAAACTCCCTACAGATTCGCTCAGAAGTCTTACTAACGCCCATATGTCCAGCAGTTGGTAAGGAATGGAAATAGGAAAATAGCATGGCCTTGAGGGCATCTGGAACCACCACTCTACCCCTTTTAAGTCTGCTTGTTCCATGATATAATAACCCATTCTTAATGAAATAATTGCGGGATGGGCTTCCCTGTCTGATTTGCTCTATCAGCTGTTTTAGCTGCGGATCTGAATTCTGGTGATCCCGAATGTTTGTGAAGGACAGAGGTATTTGATGTAACAGCATGGAACCATGAGTTGGATCCTCAATTGGTTGGTCAACCACTCTAGATAGACAGTCTTCTACCCTATTTTTGAAGATGGGACATGATGGATTACAAAGCGAAAGGATGCCAATTTTAAAACCATTCGTCCAATTTTTCCTAGTTGCTTGGGATGTTTAAACAACCAGGTTATCGCCCCATTGTCTGTGTATAAATGGAATAGTTTTGGCTGTAGATAAGTCCTGAATTTTTCGACCGCCCAACAACAAGCAAGACACTCCAATTCATAAGATGGCTGCTTCTGTTCAAAATTATTCAAGGTTCTACTAGCATAAGCTACAGGCTTTAGCTTCCCATCGAACATTTGGTGAAGAACACCTCCCAGCACCACCTGACTGGCGTCCACTAACAAATGAAATTCTTCCTCAAAATTAGGAAGTTGAAGTACAGGGGGAGAAGACAGACGTTGTTTCAGTGTGACAAAGGAATCTTGCTGCCAATTGGTCCATTTGAAAATGACATTTTTCTTGCGGAGTGCATTCAGAGGGGCTGCAATCTCCGCATAATTTGGAATAAAAACCGCACATACCAAGAAAGCGTGAAACCTCCTTAACTGACTTAGGAACAGGGAATGCAGAAAGGGTTCGTGTTCTCTCTGGGTCAATGGTAAGTTCGCCATGGGAGATTCGATGTCCAAGGAAGGTAATGGATTCGTGGGCCAATTTCATCTTCTCTGGATGGACCGTGAGACCAGGTGACCTTAGCTTCTCCAACACCAGTTTGACATGACGAAGATGTTCTGGCAGGCTCTTGGAATAAATGCATAAATCATCAATATATGGATACACACAAGAATATTTTAAATCACCTAGCACCTTGTCAATCAACCTCGAAAAGACCTGAGGAGATGTGGTTAAACCAAATGGAAGACGATTATATTGATACAGCCCAAACGGTGTGACGAAGGCGGTGTACTCCTTTGAAGGCGGTGTCAAAGGAATTTGATGGAAGGCAGAATTTAAATCAAGAATGGTGAAATATTTGGCCGAACCCAAATATTGTAGGGCGTGTTCTATCGAAGGCGTAGGAAAATTATCGGCCTTGACCTGCTTATTGAGTTTACGATAGTCGACCACTAGTCTTTCGGAGCCATCTCTCTTGGGGATGAGAAAGGCAGGTGAACTCCAGTTCGATAACGAAGGCTGGATAATACTGTCGGCGAGTAACTTATCGACATGAGCCCTCATCATGGCCAATTTTGGCGGTGAGCATTGATATGGAGGGGACCTGACCGGAGTTGAATCGAGCAATTCAATCTCATAACACTTCAGGTTGGTTTGGCCTAACTGTGAAGAGATTACGTCGGAATAGCCATCGACGAGACATTTCATTTCCTTTGTTGGACGACTTAGGTTGGCTTCGCCGCCGGAGGAAACCTTTTCCCTGTTGGAATGGGTTTTGCTTGCAAGTGGGGCATTTTGGCATTGCATATGAACAATTGATGACGGGGGCGAATCGGACGACGCTAACGAAGTGTCGGAATTGAAGTGGAAAGGGAATTTCTTATCTGGACAGTTTTCAAAGGAAAACGCGTCGTGGTAAAGTACGATTCGCGTCCTTTCGATGAAATCCTGACCCAATATCATTGGGACAGGCAAATCGGACAAATAGAATGTATGTCGCCACGATAAGTTTTGAATGCGGACCCTCAATGTAACATATCGTGTCAAGATAATCCGAGCTGCAATGATATTCCGACACGTAATGTTACACTGTTGGGTTCGTCCCGTGCGGGGAATTTTACGCCAAGTATTAATGTCAAGCATCGATAAGGAGGAGCCGGTATCTAGTAAAGCTGGAATTTTTGCGGAATGAACCTCGCAATTTACAAAAGGCATCTCAAGTTGGTCATTTATATTGGAAAACGAAATGGCTGGGCGGTTTCTGGCGGAGCGATTTTCACTAGCTCTTCGCCGACAGTCGCGGAAAGAATGTCCGCGATTATTACAAAAGGAACAAATTGTTACATGGGGGAATGCAACCGACTGTGAGTTGGGAGAAGGAAGTGAGTTTGCTAAGTTTAACGGCGCCTGGGCCGCGGAATATTCGAGGCGATTCATCAGCCCCTTAGCTGCATGACTCACCAGACCCTCCAGCTGAACGAGCGTCTGGGGGCGGGTAGCGAAGGTCAACGTGGACTGCGAAATCGGATTCAGCCCTTCCAATACCAATTCTATAAATTCTTCATCAGAATACGTTTTTCCGAGTGCTTTCGCGGCAACTTGAACGGAATAATAAAAGTCGCGAGGGGACTCGTGCGGCATCTGAAACCGTTTGACTTTGGTTGTCAGAAGTCGTTCGTATTCCCTTTTTGAGACGAAAGTATCCCATACTTTAGTTATTATATTATCCCATGGAAGTCTCTGGTTAACGACCGCGAGCCAGAATTGGCGACAATTAGCCGGAAGTTTAGACAGCAACAGAGTAAACAGATAATGTTCTGGGATCAAAGACAAAGACAAGACATCGCATACCGCTGATATGAATTTAAACCAATTCTCCGAAGTGGGTTCATGGAAAGGGGAAATTTCAAGCAACAGCTGATTAGCGACTTTTACACAATCCGCGAAATGAGGCTTCATTTCACCCCCGTTCGACGGGGTCTCTTCTGCGGGTTCAGGATGCAATCCAACACCCCTTTTACCGTGTTCTTTAGACATATTTAATACGAAATAACAGGATATTAAACAAACAGCAATCTCGAAAGGAGATGGAATGAATGAGATGACAAAGCGGAATGATTCACAATATAATCAAATACTAGGAGAACTATACCATCAAAAACCAGAAATACCCTTAAACAAACTAAAACTATCCCACAAATTGTTGATCCAAAATAAACCGAACATATAGCAACCTTATAGTTAGATTTACAGAATACATCTCCCCGGTGCCTCCATTTATGTGGCGACCAAAAATCAAAGCCACATACGGCTCTAACTAACTGCTATATCGTACACATAATAAAGTAAAATAAAGTATTAACAACACTTAACCACTTCAGAAACTGTCACTTATCGTTACAGTCTGTCCGACAGGAAACTTTTCACACTCTCCCTTGCGAGGAACGACTCTTCTCGCTTTTGTCTCTGTCACTCGTCTCTCTCTCTCTTACTCTCGCTCACCGCGGCGTCACTCCGCTCTCCGTATATTCCGGTGGTCTGCTTTCGTTCTCTCGACGGCCACTCTCGTCTCGTGTCGCCGTTCGAGGGGGGGTTCGGCGGGTAGCTTAAATGGGCGACTCCTCGACTTCGTATTGGTTAATTTCCTGATTATGTGATATAACCCTACGAAAAGGAGGGAATGGGAAATAGGGGTAATATTCGCCCTATATAAAGCGCGTTGGTGTGGGAGAAGCCATTCGGCGGGGGCGTTTGGCGTTCTCTTCACCGATGACAAAGACACCGAAGCACTTGTCGAATAAACGCGACGAAAACGCAGAAAATCGCAGAATATCGCTGCTTTGTTAAGTGCTTCGTTAAGTGCGTAGAACTAGAGAAAATCGCTGCACTGAAATGAAGATTCGTTGAGGGTACTCGAGTATGAATGTGATTAATGCCTAAAGATAAGCAAGGAAGCAAAAGATCTGGCTCCTTTAGAATAGAATTTGAGAGCGGTGCAATGTAGGTCTCATGACTAGAACAAAAGTGATATTGCATGAGCCAAATCTTACATGCCCAGTTTGGAAACCATCTACCAGTTTTTCTCCTCCTCAGTTTCTTTTCCCAAGTCCATATTGACCGACAACATTTTCTTCTTGTCCTTCACCAACTATGCTGTTCCAATCTCCTATTATTATGCAGTTTACCTTTCCTCTTCCGTCTTCTTCATAAATCTCATTAATTTGTTCATACATCTCAATTTCTTCTTCTTCGTGAGTGGACGTTGGCATATATACCTGGATTATTAACATGTCCACTGGGACTGCTTTTAGGTTTATTGCCATCAACCTATCGTTCGTTGCTGTTATTTTTGTCACGCTCTTCATCATATCTTTCCTAAGTACCAGAGCTACTCCCCTTGCCTCACTATTTCCTCCAGAGAAAACTACCGTAAATTCTTCCCAGTCGAACTGTCCTTCTCCTTCCCATCTAGCTTCGCTCAGCCCTATGATATCAATACTATTTCTTCTCATTTCTTCTTTCAGGTTCTCTAGCTTTCCTGCCTTCCTCATGGTTTTTACGGTCCAAGTACCTAAGTGTAAGTTACCTTCGACAAATGCTTTCCTCAAGGCAGTCCCCCCCCAGAGATCCGATTGGGGGACTATTTTACCTCTGGAATATTTTACCCCGAGAGAACTCATATTGTCGAACTATATAATCATTACTAGGGAAGTTTAATGTGGTAGTTTCCCTCTTGCTTTCCACATTGCAGTACTGTAGCCGTTCAAATCGTCCCGATCACGCCTACGGCTCTATTGGATATAGACCCAGCCAACATAATTTGTTTTCGGCTCTATACCATACTGACAGTACTGCTGCCTACTGTATCAATTTGTATATACAATAATGACGTTTTAACGGAGAAATATCGCAATAACCGAATTGGGTTTTGAATAAACCTCTACTTCCAGTTAATCGATATTGTTCAAAAAGTAATCACTTCTTTGTGCTCATGCTAAAGCAGTGGTGGCCAACCTGTGGCATGTGATACACTTACTTGTGGCATGCAGCCAGGTTGAAAAAAATATATATCCATGAGTGGGCTAGTGTTTTTTTAATACTGAATTCCACCATTTATTCGCTGGTAGCTGTCGTAGTAGCTGTATTGGCACTCTTAATATTTCACTACGTGAAATATTTTGTTATAATTAGTCACATATTCATTTTAAAATCAATTCTGAATTGTTTGTTTTCCACCAAAATGATTTACAAGTGCTGTATGCCAAAACGTAACGGAAATTATGCGACTTGTCGGCAAGTTATGATGCTTATGTCACCAAAGGACTGTGAATTTTAGAGAAAAGTGGTTTCAGGCTATTCATCGTTAAAACTGTGCTTCAAACAAGTTTTCCAGAGTAAGTAATTCTATTATTTTATTATGTAATTGTAATACATAACCTTTTCTAGATTTCAATTTTCGAACACAACATGTTCGAACACACGTTATACACAGGGTTGTTAAATGAAACTGAACCCAAAGAATAGTTTTGGTTAGGAACAAAACTATATCTTTTCTCTTGCCATTTAGTTTCAGTTCATAACGAAACTGTACGTTCCGTGATGGATTTAGTTCCGTTCCGGAACAGAATTGTTTAGTCAGAACGAAATATTTCATTCCGGAATGGTTCCTTTTCTTGAATGGGTTCGGGTTCAAGTTGAGAGTTATTGGGAGATACGTTCAGTAGTTTCGTTCCAAGCAAACTGCACCATTATTCTGGTCGTGGGGCAGAGAAGAGAGCGAGGTACTCACATAGAGTAGAAGCCCGCAAATCATACGTGGCGCCTTAGAGGCTTAATTAGGCTTAATTTTATTCTTCTAATGTAAGCCATTTTAACACATTCAATATCTTCCTGGTTTTTTAGATCCATCCCCAATGGCCAACCGAAATTTCACTATTTTTTAAAATATCCTTTTTCCGGAAAAATTCGCACTAAATACAAACTAACCGATGAGTAAACTGACAAACACTAAACTGAGGAGCCGGCTTCCTACAAGGAGCCAATGTGCGAAGCTGTCGCTTAACGGTAGAGTTATTACGGAGCAGGAGATGCGTCGACTACGCATCGACGCCGGTCGTCTGCACGCGGTAGCAACCGTCGACGGCAGCATTGAATGTGTTAATGATATGGCGATTTTTCTGTGAACACCCATTTTCCGTCAGCGAGAAAAACAACTCCGTACGAGGTCGGCGTTCACTACTCACTGCGCACTCTACATCTTCCCGGTGGTGATATTAGGAACTAAGATCCCCCTCCTATCCCCGACCTCCCCTCTCGCATTCCACCCTCGCCCTCTACTCTCTCCATTAGACGCAAGTAAAAACCACTGAAAACTGGCTGGAACCAAAGCTGGATCGGTGTAGAAGGAGCCGGAATGAAACTATTTCATGTGCGAACCCGATCTGGAACGGTTCAGTATCATTCCATCGACATTTCGTTCTGAAGATTTCGTTCCGGTTCCACTTTCATTCCACGACTTTGGTTCCTTTTTTGGTTTGGTTCCTGTGAACAGTTCCTTGAACCGAAACCTATCTGGAACCGTTCCTTTTCAGTGGGTTCAGTTTCCTTTAACAACCCTGGTTATACATGTCTGCATTGAATATTTTCTCTTACTATATACATTAATTAACATCTTTATTATTACAGATAATACGCTATTTTTGGCTATCCTTTTTAAAATATGTCAATCAATAAACCAAGTACTTCAACAGCTACGATGAAGAGGAAATATAAAGAAGATATTGCTTGCCAGGATTTCAATATAGCTTGGGAGGAACACTTTTTATTTACTAATCAGCATATTGAAAAGCCAGTATGTCTCATTTGTAATACTTGTGCTGCTGTCCCAAAAAAATTCAATTTAGAATGGCACTTTAACCAAATGCATTCAGATTTTAAATCCAAATATCCAGCTGGTTCTACTTTGCATGCCGAATTTGTGTCTAAAAAGAAGAAGACTTTGTCAGGCCAGCAATCTTTTTTTAAGAAAAAAGTTGATGAATTAACACCTATGATAAAAGCTTCTTATGAAATTTCACTTCATCTTGCTCGTAAGAAAAAACCATATTCTGACAGAGAAGGAATTATTAAACCTAGCCTTTTAATATTTGCAAAATATAGTGGTGACCCTGAAATAAAAAGAATGATTGACAATGTCACACTTTCCCGAAATAGTGTTATGAGAAAAATTGATGACATGTCCTGCAATGTTGAGAAACAAATCAGTTCTTCTCTAGACTCATGTAAATATTTTTCATTAGCTATTGACGAAAGTTGTGACAATACTAGTAGTGCTCAGCTCATTGTATTTGTCTGCAACATTAATGACAATTTTGACATCAATGAAGAACTTTTAGATGTATGTCAATTAATTTCTTGCAAAGGTCAAAACATTTTCGAACAACTTAAAAACTGTATTGAAAAAAGAGAGGTTGATTGGACAAAATTAGACAGCATTTGTACAGATGGGGCTCCTGCGATGACAGGAAAGAAAAACGGTATTGTAACTTTAATAGAAAAATACTTGAGTTGCAAGATACATAAATATCATAGCATTATTCACCAAGAGGCTCTTTGTACCAAGGATTTGGATTTACCTAACGTACTTGATCCAGTAGTACGCTGTATAAATTGAATTCGATCCCGGGCATTAAACCGATGTGAATTTTGTGACTTAATTTTTGAAAACCCAGACTCAGGTGATAATAAAGAGTTATTGATGCATTGTGATGTTCGTTGGCTATCAAAGGGAAAGGTACGAGAGATTTTGGCATCTGAGAGACAGTGTTTTAAAATTTTTAGAAGGATGAACTGCCAGAAGACTGCAGACTTCTGAAGAACGAAGAATGGTTGTGGGATCTTGCTTTCCTTACGGATATCACCGGACATTTGAACAACCTTAATTTGCACTTACAGGGTAAAAATAATGTATTTCCTACTATGTGCAACATAATAACATCGTTCAAAGCAAAATTTCAGCTTTTTTCTAAAGATTTTTCCCAAAATCGTTTGACTCATTTCAGTCACATGCAACAAATTGAAAATGAAAGTAGTAACCGAGCAAATTTTGAAAATTATCAAAATATTGTGAATATTTTGAAAACTTCATTTAAAGTAAGATTTGAAGACTTCCAGGAAGACAAATAAAATGCTGAACTATATGTAAACCCTTTTTCAATAGAAATTGATAATCTCAATAGGTCTCCGGCAGAAATTCAAACAAATTCTTGATCTCCAGAATCACACTGCACTACAAAGCAAATATAAAGAAATAATTTCTACTCCTGTGACTCAAGCTTATATTGAAATTTGGAAATTTCTTCCTGTGGATAAATATCCAAATTTATGCACTGGTTTACCGGGATTCGTGCAAATTTGGCTCTACATATATTTGTGAACAATCGTTTTCAACAATGAATATCATAAAAACCAAGTAACGATCAAAACTTACTGACGATCAACTAAAAAATTTAATACTACTAGCATGTTCAAATACAAATCCAAACATTGATGAAATAATAAATAATATGCAGTTGCAAGTGCCTCATTAAGAGAGATTTGGATATATTTTAAATTTGAAAATGTATGCTAATAAATAAATGATATGGAATAAAATTATTATACAGAATTTGTTTGTGTTACTTTTTTGTAAATTTACCGTATCTGCCTGAATACAAGCCGATGTTTTTAGTCAAAATCATGAAAAAATCACCCCTCGACTTAAATGCGAGTCCGAGGAAAATTTGGGTTATGGTTAAACCTCGAAGTCTCTCATTGCCTTCGCATTCAAATGTTAGTACTATATTTTTCGTACGATGAATATATATATAAATATCTTAGCGAGATCGCTTGCGTAAATTGACGGTTACGCAAAATGCATTGACGGCTTTGAACGCTCAACTGTTTGAATTTCGGTAAAACTTTACATGGAACGTGTATAATTATAAAAATGCAATTTCTTAAGGCAATATATATGCTAATTTCATTGGAAATAGACTTGGATGAAAAATTTCTTGACGAGATCGTTGTTACTATATTTGCCTTTTGTGAAAATGAAGACGAATGAAATTATTGACACTGAATGTGGAACATTATTCAACTACGCAAAATTATTAATTGGAGTAATATTTCAAAATGCCAACAACTAAACAATTTCCCACACATTTCTTCGATCTCAAATAATATATTCTAACAATAAGATGTGCATGAATGTCCGGCACACTTCAGCATAAAATCTACGAAATTTACGTTTTTGCCAAAAAATTGTGGAAATTTTTGGGGGGTCGGCTTCTATTCGGGCAGATACGGTATTTGTATGATTTCAAAAATTATTGGGTGGCACGTGATGAATTTTTGCATTGATTTGTGGCATACAGCAGAACAAGGTTGGCCACCACTGTGCTAAAGTGTTATATATGAAATTTAGTATTAATATGACAAGTACTTTTTGAGTTAAGAGCACCCACAATGCATACATCCATCCATCCACACACATACATCATTCCGAAAATAGTCTAAACGTGTTCTAGGGACCTCAAAACGTGTATTTCTGTTGAAATCTCGAAGTCGATTTTTTTCGTGATCACAATACTTTCCCTACACTTCGTATGCAGATAGTAAAAACATAACAAATTGCATGTTATAGTGAAAACTAAGAATTGAAGATGCGAAAAATTTATAATAGATCAATTATTTTGAAATTACATATATTTCAAGGTTAACTTTTGATCTAAAATTATTATTTTTTGTGAAATAAGAATACAGTCATCCTCTTTAAGCACCGTTATTGAGTAGATAATACTTTCCAATTTCTCCGATAGGTGGTGTCGCTGTGAACTGGAATTTTACAAATAAGTTAAATATCACCGAAATGGATGGTTCTACGAATATTTATTTAAAACAAAAGTTGAAAGGAATATTATTCTCTACAACTTTGGTCCTTGCGAAGATTACCAATAATGATGTTTTTAAGGAGATATTTGATGGAAACCGAAAAAACCGATTATTTATAAAGAATTCCTAAACAATAACTGCTATGGAAAATTGTTTCAAATGAAAGTTGTAGAAAATTACATTCTCTATAACCTTTGTATTGAATTGTATATACAATAATGAAGTTTTAATGGAGATATTTTGCTGAAATTGAATCGGGTTTCGAATAAACCTTGACTTCCGGTTAACTGGTATTGTCCAAAAACTAATCAGTTCCTCGTCTCATACCAAAGTGTTATATATGAAATTTGGTAATGCTATGGCAAGTACTTTTCGAGTTAGAGCGCCAACAATCACATACACACTTGTACACAGACATCATTCCGCAAATAGTCTAAATGTGTTCTAGGGCCCTCAAAACGTATTTCCGTTGAAATCTCGAAGTCGATTTTTTCATGAAAACAATATTTTCTCTATACTACGTATATGGAGAAAGTAATAAGCTGCACTCATCCGTATGTTATTCAAACGGAGATAATGAAAAAAGAAAATATTTTTTAAAATTAGAAAGGTCACTCAAATCGGTAAAAACCTGACTACACCACTTAACTCTTTATTCCGATTAAAATGACACTTTCCTCTTGTTTCTTTGTCCTGTAGTTGCTGACTTATAAAAAATATACATACATACAAACTTTTCTTTATAGAAATATATAGATTACACCCAAAATTAAATAAGGAATATGGTATAATTAAAAAATAAGAATCATAAACATGATTTTACATAATGAAACAAATCGCTAAATTCTGTCAAATCAATGTAACACTTGCTGCTAATACTAACTCGAACTTAAATTGGATACTTGCTAAGAAAGAAAGTTGAAAAATAAATATTTTGAATATCCTATTCACACAATAGAGGAAGTTCTTGTAAAGCAGTTGCAACAAAACTAGCATAGAAATAACATGATCCACAGAAACGAAATTTTAAAATTGTGTTATAACTTATAAGAAACACCAGTAGCACGAATTGCCCATTCATGAAATTAGAATTTTCGAAAACGTCCTCAAGATTCACGCTTCAATTTTTCTGTAAAACATCTGATGTGGCCAAAACATGACTTTCTCCATATTTGGGGTATAGATATTTAAATTATTATGAATAGCATTATGAGGCAAAGTTATTATTTCGTATCGTAAAAGAATATAGTAATCCCTCACCAACCTCGGGGGTTACATTCCTGAAAAGTGCCACAGTTGACAAGACCAAAGTTCCTTACAAAATACGAGGTTAGGGGAATAACAATAAAAATGGCATTAAATACGTGTATAAAAACAAAGTAAACTTTATTTTCTGTTTAATCCATGATAAAATTACTAAAACCGATTGTAAGGTTGACAAAACAATATGAAAAAATTTAAGAACAAGGTGATAGAACAAGATTTACTTATCTCCAAAAAAGTAGACAATCCTTCTAGTTCGTGTCTTCATTTAGTACGACGATATCTTGGTTAGCTTGAGCATCAGGGGTAGTTTTGTTCTAAAAAAAATTCAGAATGGATGATTGGGTCATTTTACTTCTTAAATCCCTCAACAATTCTTCCAGCCCTCGCTTAAAGTTTAAGCTATGCTCTGTAACTGGATCAATTTCCATAAAATGGTCAGCAAGGTTAAATGCCATCAGCATTCCCTTGCTAAGGTTATTGAGAGTCAAAATTCGTTTCTCTATAACAACATCGTCCTTCTCATCGCTACTGGAAGATTGAATAGCAACTTCTTCAAGGTCCCCTTCTGTTAACTCCTCGGCCTGAGACTGAAGGAGCTCCTCAACATCAGTAGGCTGCATGTCGGTGAGCCCCTCACCTTCCAAACGTCTTGCTACCTCTAAAATTCGCTGCACCTCAACAGCAACCGGAGGAATGTCCCTGAAGCCCTTCACTGCATCCTTCCAAATTTTTCTCCAACAGGCGTTCAATGTAGATGGCTTTATCTCATCAATCGAATCTTTTATAATGCTTATGCAACCCGCGATGTTGTTGTTTTTCCAACACTGTGGCACTGTTAGTGTTGAGTCCCTGTCCATGGCATCCAAGATGTGTTTAAAAGTACTGCGAATATAATAACTCTTCATTGCTGCTATCACGCCTTGGTCCACGGGCTGAAGAAGTGATGTTGTGTTGGGAGGAAGAAACATAACCTCAATGTTTGGATGAGTGAATTGGAGTCTCAGGATGACCGGGTGCATTGTCGATGAGGAGTAACGCCTTAAATTGTAGTTGTTTTCTCGAAAAATATCGCTCAACCTCGGGGACAAAACAGTTGTTGAACCAGTCTGTGAATAAGGCTGCAGTAATCCATGCCTTGCGGTTAGACAGGGAGATGGTCCTTATTCTTGCCCTTTAGCGCACAGGGGTTAAGCAACCTGTAAACAAGCATAGGCTTGATGAAGCAATCTCCAGAAGCGTTGCTGCAAAGGAGAAGAGTCAATCTGTCATTGGCTACTTTGAATCCGGGAGCAGCTTTCTCATCCTTCGAAATAAAAGTTCTAGAAGGCATCCGCTTCCAAAACAAACCAGATTCATCAGCATTAAAAACCTGCTCCGGTAAGTAACCCTTCTCCTGGATCACATTTTTCAATTGTTCAGGAAACATTCCTGCAGCGTCATGATCTGCTGAGGCAGATTCTCCTATGAGTTTTATGTTATGCAGGTTATACCTCTTTTTAAAGTTTTCGAACCAGCCCTTACTGGTCTTAAATTGAATGTATTTTGCACTTGCATTCCCTCCTGTTTCTTTTTCCCAAGTCTCGGTAAAATGCTTGTGTAAACGCCTGGTCTTTTCACAAATCATTGCGGTGCTTAATGGCACATTTTTCTGGGCCTGGTCCATATATTAAGGGCCTTTTCTGTCTTCTCTACATTATGGTCACGAGGCATGTAAGACACTTTAGAACTTTCTGACGTTCCACATTGCAGCGATTTTCTCTAGCTCTACGTACTTAACGAAGCACTTGTCGAATAAACGCGACGAAAACGCAGAAAATCGCCGAATATCGCCGCGGCGCATTTCGCTGTCTGCGTCATTTCCGCCGTCGGCGAACAGAACACGGATGGCCTCTGCCGAATGACTGCTCCCACAACAACGCGCTTTATATAGGGTGAATATTACCCCTATTTCCCATTCCCTCCTTTTCGCATGGTTATATCACATAATCAGGAAATTAACCAATACGAAGTCGAGGAGTCGCCCATTTAAGCTATCCGCCGAACCCCCCCTGAGCGGCGACATCAGGCGAGAGTGGCCGTCGAGAGAACGAGGGCAGAAGCACCGGGAGATACCGACAGCTGAGGGTCGCCGCGGTGAGCGGGAGTGAGAGTCGAGTCACGGAGACAAAAGCGAGAAGCGTTGTTCCTCGCAAGGGAGAGTGTGCTAAAGTTTCCTGTCGGACAGACTGTAACGATAAGTTGACATTTTCTGAAGTGGTTAAGCTGCGGGACGTACGTCTCAAGAGCATTTGTGTTGTTTATACTTTATTTTTTGGTGCAATATAGCAGTTAGTTAGAGCCGTATGTGGCTATGTTTTTTGGTCGCCACATAAATGGAGGCCCCGGGGAGATGTATTCTGTAAATCTAACTATAAGGTTGCTATATGTTCGGTTTATTTTGGATCAACAATTTGTGGGGTAGTTCTAGTTGTTTAAGAGTAATTCTGGTTTTTCGTGGTATAGTTCTCCTGGTATTTGATTGTATTGTGAATCATTCCGCTTTGTCACCTGATTAATTCCATCTCCTTTCGAGATTGCCGTTTGATTAATATCCTGTTATTTCGTATTAAATATGTCTAAAGAACGCGGTAAAAGGGGCGTTGGATTGCTTCGTTAAACTGCAGAAGAGACCCTGTCGAACGGGGGTGAAATGAAGCCTCATTTCGCGGATTGTGTAAAAGTCGCTAATCAGCTGTTGCTTGAAATTTCCCCTTTCCAAGAACCCACTTCGGAGAATTGGTTTAAATTCATATCAGCGGTATACGATGTCTTGTCCTTGTCTTTGATTCCAAAACATTATCTGTTTACTCTGTTGCTGTCTAAACTTCCGGCTAATTGTCGCCAATTCTGGCTTGCGGTCGTTAACCAGAGACTTCCATGGGATAATATAATAACTAAAGTATGGGATACTTTCGTCTCAAAAAGGGAATACGAACGACTTCTGTCAACCAAAGTCAAACGATTTCAGATGCCGCACGAGTCCCCTCGCGACTTTTATTATTCTGTTCAAGTTGCCGCGAAAGCACTCGGAAAATCGTATTCTGATGAAGAATTTATAGAATTGGTATTGGAGGGGCTGAATCCTATTTCGCAGTCCATGTTGACCTTCGCTACCCGCCCCCAGACGCTCGTTCAGCTGGAGGGTCTGGTGAGTCATGCAGCTAAGGGGCTGATGAATCGCCTCGAATATTCCGCGGCCCAGGCGCCGTTAAACTTAGCAAACTCACTTCCTTCTCCCAATTCACAGTCGGTTGCATTCCCCCCTGTAACAATTTGTTCCTTTTGTAATAATCGCGGACATTCTTTCCGCGACTGTCGGCGAAGAGCTAGTGAAAATCGCTCCGCGAGAAACCGCCCAGCCATTTCGTTTTCGAATATAAATGACCAACTTGACATGCCTTTTGTAAATTGCGATGTTCATTCCGCAAAAATTCCAGCTTTACTAGATACCTGCTCCTCCTTGTCGATGCTTGACATTAATACTTGGTGTAAAATTCCCCGCACGGGACGAACCCAACAGTGTAACATTACGTGTCGGAATATCATTGCAGCTCGGATTATCTTGACACGATATGTTACATTGAGGGTCCGCATTCAAAACTTATCGTGGCGACATACATTCTATTTGTCCGATTTGCCTGTCCCAATGATATTGGGTCAGGATTTCATCAAAAGGACGCGAATCGTACTTTACCACGACGCGTTTTCCTTTGAAAACTGTCCAGATAAGAAATTCCCTTTCCACTTCAATTCCGACACTTCGTTAGCGTCGTCCGATTCGCCCCCGTCATCAATTGTTCATATGCAATGCCAAAATGCCCCACTTGCAAGCAAAACCCATTCCAACAGGGAAAAGGTTTCCTCCGGCGGCGAAGCCAACCTAAGTCGTCCAACAAAGGAAATGAAATGTCTCGTCGATGGCTATTCCGACGTAATCTCTTCACAGTTAGGCCAAACCAACCTGAAGTGTTATGAGATTGAATTGCTCGATTCAACTCCGGTCAGGTCCCCTCCATATCAATGCTCACCGCCAAAATTGGCCATGATGAGGGCTCATGTCGATAAGTTACTCGCCGACAGTATTATCCAGCCTTCGTTATCGAACTGGAGTTCACCTGCCTTTCTCATCCCCAAGAGAGATGGCTCCGAAAGACTAGTGGTCGACTATCGTAAACTCAATAAGCAGGTCAAGGCCGATAATTTTCCTACGCCTTCGATAGAACACGCCCTACAATATTTGGGTTCGGCCAAATATTTCACCATTCTTGATTTAAATTCTGCCTTCCATCAAATTCCTTTGACACCGCCTTCAAAGGAGTACACCGCCTTCGTCACACCGTTTGGGCTGTATCAATATAATCGTCTTCCATTTGGTTTAACCACATCTCCTCAGGTCTTT
The DNA here is from genome assembly GCA_036926305.1 of Uropetala carovei. Classification (NCBI taxonomy): domain Eukaryota; kingdom Metazoa; phylum Arthropoda; class Insecta; order Odonata; family Petaluridae; genus Uropetala; species Uropetala carovei. The sequence goes on from JAXCHB010000149.1 coordinate 2,106,000, forward strand.
TCGAGGTTGATTGACAAGGTGCTAGGTGATTTAAAATATTCTTGTGTGTATCCATATATTGATGATTTATGCATTTATTCCAAGAGCCTGCCAGAACATCTTCGTCATGTCAAACTGGTGTTGGAGAAGCTAAGGTCACCTGGTCTCACGGTCCATCCAGAGAAGATGAAATTGGCCCACGAATCCATTACCTTCCTTGGACATCGAATCTCCCATGGCGAACTTACCATTGACCCAGAGAGAACACGAACCCTTTCTGCATTCCCTGTTCCTAAGTCAGTTAAGGAGGTTTCACGCTTTCTTGGTATGTGCGGTTTTTATTCCAAATTATGCGGAGATTGCAGCCCCTCTGAATGCACTCCGCAAGAAAAATGTCATTTTCAAATGGACCAATTGGCAGCAAGATTCCTTTGTCACACTGAAACAACGTCTGTCTTCTCCCCCTGTACTTCAACTTCCTAATTTTGAGGAAGAATTTCATTTGTTAGTGGACGCCAGTCAGGTGGCGCTGGGAGGTGTTCTTCACCAAATGTTCGATGGGAAGCTAAAGCCTGTAGCTTATGCTAGTAGAACCTTGAATAATTTTGAACAGAAGCAGCCATCTTATGAATTGGAGTGTCTTGCTTGTTGTTGGGCGGTCGAAAAATTCAGGACTTATCTACAGCCAAAACTATTCCATTTATACACAGACAATGGGGCGATAACCTGGTTGTTTAAACATCCCAAGCAACTAGGAAAAATTGGACGAATGGTTTTAAAATTGGCATCCTTTCGCTTTGTAATCCATCATGTCCCATCTTCAAAAATAGGGTAGAAGACTGTCTATCTAGAGTGGTTGACCAACCAATTGAGGATCCAACTCATGGTTCCATGCTGTTACATCAAATACCTCTGTCCTTCACAAACATTCGGGATCACCAGAATTCAGATCCGCAGCTAAAACAGCTGATAGAGCAAATCAGACAGGGAAGCCCATCCCGCAATTATTTCATTAAGAATGGGTTATTATATCATGGAACAAGCAGACTTAAAAGGGGTAGAGTGGTGGTTCCAGATGCCCTCAAGGCCATGCTATTTTCCTATTTCCATTCCTTACCAACTGCTGGACATATGGGCGTTAGTAAGACTTCTGAGCGAATCTGTAGGGAGTTTTGGTGGAGTAACATGAAGTCAGAAATAGCCCAGATGGTTAAAACCTCTCATGACTGCCAAACATGTAAACCTACGAACACCCTTCCCCCTGGAAAACTGAGTTCTACTACTCCTAACTACCCCTGGGAGAGAGTTTATATAGACTTTGTTGGTCCATTACCCAGAAGTCGGAATGGAAATACCTGTGCACTCACAGTCATTGACGGTTTCACCAAATTTACCTTCATTGAACCGTTACGCTCTCAGTTAGCCTCCCAAGTTGTTTCCACGTTATTCCAGAAAATCTTTCCTAAATTTGGCTATCCTAAATTCTTGGTTTCTGATAATGGAACCCAATTCAGATTGCGCTTCTGGCAGATATGTGTTTTAAATATGGTATAAAGCAGATTTTCACAGCCCCTTATTATCCGCAACCTAACCAAGCTGAACGAGTCCACCGCAACCTGAAATATGCCTTAACCATCTTATCCCAACACGACCATAGGAAGTGGGATGAGTATGTGCCCAGCCTAACCTTTGCCTTCAATTCTGCCAAGCACAGCAGTACAGGATATACTCCTGCGAGGGCGTTTATGGGAAGAGAACTTCCTCACCCTCTAACAAATTTCTGGAGAATTCCTCCACAAGCTCTGTCGGAGACGTTAACACAATCTGAAAGGCAGTCCCTATGGCAAGATGTGTTAAGAAATTTAAAAAGGACAAGACTTAGACAAGCAGTGGCATTTAATAGAAGTCATTCAGGGAATCCCTTTAAAACTGGTGATATGGTCTTGTACAAAAGGTTTCCTACTAGTTCAAAGGCGCTTCACCAAACCGCCAAACTCACACCACAATGGGTCGGTCCATTTTCGATTAAAAATTTTTTATCTCCTGTGACAGCTGTTCTGGAACTGTCACCCACTAAGGAGAGAATTGCCAATATATCGCATTTAAAATTATATCATAAATAATTCTGTTATTATAACTTGTATGAGCCGGCGTAGGGAATTAGCGACCCCATCGCCCAATGATACTGCATCATTGCAATCAGCCCCCAGATGAGAATCTGGAAAAACATATCCATTTTCGGCTTAAGCTATGCCTTTGTGAATACAAAGATGATGTTCGAGGCAGCATACAGGATGTTTAGACCTTTATGTTTGTCTCCATGGCTCTAAATTTTTATTATTTAAAGTAACCTAGCCATGCGTTTCTTATGTTTACTGGTAATACTGCCGCCATTACCACAAGAGTTTTTGTGCACTCTCCCTAATTGGGATAGTGTACCTTAAAATGTTTATTACACTGTATGCTATTGTCAAAACGGCGGTGCATCTCAAACAGGGGAAATATACTAATTTAAAATTGTTTCACTAATCATAATTATCTGGACTATTCTAAATATTAACCAATGTTATAATAATTATCTGTACCACTGTGAAAATTAATTAATGTCATAACAATTATCGGTACCACATACTAATCTCAAAATGGTTAATGTCATACTGACTCGAGCCCTTGTCTTAGAAAATAACTGCTGGTAAGTGCCCAGCATAAAATACTGTTTACTTTACTTAATACTTTAAATTCAAAATAATCTTTTGTTAAATGTCGGTACTTCCCACTTGGAACTACCATGAACTCCTTTGTTTCTTATAATATCCATTGTCTTTTAATGTGCCCTTATTGTAAGCCTAAGGCAAGGAGTGGGCAATAAGTTTTTGTATCTCAATTCATTGGTGCTATTCTGAAACCACACACCAGAACCCTTCATGATAATTAATATCTGTTATGGTAAAGACATAAGTCGGGCGATTGAATTTCCATCCGAGAAGACTTCTCACTCCAGTGCTTAGTGAACACCTTCCAAACCTGCCTTCAAGGAGTGTACTAAACCTGAACAGTGTTAATCAGTGGTGAATATTTTTCCATTTCTCCTGAGAACTTCAAATGGAACAGGGTCGCAGACTCTGATTATCAGAACAAAATAACATTTCCAGTGAATTATTCCCAATATGTTTGAATTATTCCAATGACATTAAATAAATTATATTAACAATACTAAAGAGAATTCGTGTGTGTGATCTAATATAAATACTGATTAAGGAAGTGCTACAGAGAAAGGGTGTGGACAATTGGGGGAAGAGATGGTCCAGGGAATCTCCCCCCACCCTTCAAAACTTTATTTTTTTCATTTTCTGAGGGAGGATGCAGTGATTTTCTCTAGCTCTACGCACTTAACGAAGCACTTGTCGAATAAACGCGACGAAAACGCAGAAAATCGCCGAATATCACCGCGGTGCATTTCGCTGTCGGCGTCATTTCCGCCGTCGGCGAACAGAACATGGATGGCCTCCGCCGAATGACTGCTCCCACACCAACGCGCTTTATATAGGGTGAATATTACCCCTATTTCCCATTCCCTCCTTTTCGCATGGTTATATCACATAATCAGGAAATTAACCAATACGAAGTCGAGGAGTCGCCCATTTAAGCTACCCGCCGAACCCCCCCTGAGCGGCGACATCAGGCGAGAGTGGCCGTCGAGAGAACGAGGGCAGAAGCACCGGGAGATACCGACAGCTGAGGGTCGCCGCGGTGAGCGGGAGTGAGAGTCGAGTCACGGAGACAAAAGCGAGAAGAGTTTTTCCTCGCAAGGGAGAGTGTGCTAAAGTTTCCTGTCGGACAGACTGTAACGATAAGTTGACATTTTCTGAAGTGGTTAAGCTGCGAGACGTACGTCTCAAGAGCATTTGTGTTGTTTATACTTTATTTTTTGGTGCAATATAGCAGTTAGTTAGAGCTGTATGTGGCTATGTTTTTTGGTCGCCACAACATGCAACCTTGCCCTTATAGTAGGATCATTCTTCTTGATTGTTCTAATGGTTGATTCATTCACCCCTAAAACCCGTGCCACTGTTGCTGCACTCTCTCCACGTGCAAGTCTATCAAGCACTTCTATTTTCTTCTCCAATGTCATAACCTTCCTTGCTCTTTTTACACATTCACTTGTAGCACTTTTTGAACATTTAGTGGCCATATTAATGGGCAAAATAAATATTTATTTATAATACGGTAATCTTCAAAGTGTTACGAAAAGAAGTCAAAAATACTTTCGGGAAAAATTAAAGTCAAAAAACACAAAGTTCTCCAGAGGAATAGCAAAATGTCCACTCAGCAACACAGTTCGATTGGTACTGAGAAGTGCGTCATTGAGAGGGTGAAGCGTAAGCAGATATACTACATTGTATGTCGAAGTGGAGTATTTCATCATTCTGTTATCGTTACATTGTATTTTAGAAGACAGCGAGAAATACAAGTTGAAAAAGATCGCAGGAAAATTCAAAATGAACATTTTTCGACATGACTCACTACATCAACCAGGCACCTTTATACATAATGGCATACTGAAATGGAAAATGCCATCATTATAGATAGTGTTTGCATATAAAAAGTCTCTGAATAAGCATAATCAACCAGAAATTCAGAGTAGGGATCAAATGTGAGGTCAGTATGCAGTGAGGAACCAAAAATGAAAACTAAGCACCAATACTTCTCTGGCTCTGCCATGTCTGATGACATGAAAAACTATGTACATACATGTAGTAAGATTGCAAAACTACTACATTACTTATTTGTTCTTAGTTAAAATACCTCAAGATTACATAAGTCAGACTTAAGAAAAACCATTTCGGAAAAAATCTGATGTGGCCAACACATGACTTGCTCCATAACTGGGGTATAGATATTTAAATTATTATGAATAGCATCATAAGGGAAAATTATTATTTTGTATTGTAAAAGAATACAGTCGTCCTTATTGCCATAAATTATATTTTGAATATGTTTACAGAATTCACCGCTACATGGTGGTGGCGCTGTAAACTGGAAAAGGTTAAATATCTCGAAAATGGATGGTTCTACGAAAATTTGTTTCAAACAAAACTTGGAAGAAATATTGTTCTCTACAACTTTGATCCTTACAAAGATGACAAATTACGACGTTTTTAAGGAGATATTTGACGGAAACCGAAAAAACCAATTATTTTTTATAATTCCTAAACAATAACTGCTATGGAAAATTCTTTCAAATGAAAGTTGTGGGAAATTACATTCTCTATAACCTTTGTATAGAATTGTATATATAATAATGATTTTTTAACAGAGAAGTATCGCAAAAACCAAATCTGGTTTCGAATAAACCTCGACTTCGGGTTAACCGTTATTGTCCAAAAACTAATCAGTTCTTTGTGCCCATACTATAGTATTATATATGAAATTCAGTAACAATATAGCAAGTACTTTTTGAGTTAGAGCACCCACAATCACATACACACACAGAAAATAGTAATAGTTCTAGGGACCTCAAAACGTGTATTTCCGTTGAAATTTCGAAGTCGATTATTTTTGGGATCACAATTCTTTCCCATTACTACGTATGGAGAAAGTAAAAAGTACGAAATTGCGTTGTAGTGAAGAGTAAACAATGATGCGAAATATTTATAATAAAACAATTATTTCAATAATAAATAATTTCAAAGTAAACTTTTTATCTTAAATTATTATTTTTTGTGAAATAAGAATACAGTGACCTTTTCAAACACCATTATTGGTTAGATAACTGGAATTTGACATATAAGTTAAATATCTCTGAAATAGATGGTTCTACGAAAAATTGTTTCAAACCAAAGTTGGAAGGAATATTATTGTCTATAACTTTGGTCCTTATAAAGATTGTAAATAACAGCGTTTTAAAGAACATTTTCGATGGAAACCGAAAACCTATTATTTATAAATAATTCCAAAACAGTAACTGCTATGGAAAATAATTTCAAATGAAAGTTGTAGGAAATTACATTCTCTATAACCTTTGTATAGAATTGTATATACAATAAAGATCTTTTAATGGAGAAATAACGCAAAAACGGAATCGGGTTTAGAATAAACCTCGACTTCTGGTTAACCGTTATTATCCAAAAACTAATGTACTAAGTACTTTTCAAGATAGAGCACCCACAATTACATACACACAAATACATCATTCCGAAAATAGTCTGAACGTGTTCTAGAGAGCTCGAAACGTGTACTGATTTCCTTGGAAACCTCGAAGTCGATTTTTCTCGTGATCACAATACTTTCTCTATACTACATATAGGGTCATTCCATGCTAAAGGCGGAAAACTATCGATGGCACCATCGATAACTATCGATAGTTCTTACTATCGTTGCAACCTAAGATAAAATTATTAAATTACAAAAATTCTCATTTTTAAGGGGCGGTTTTGCTACTTTTCGGCCCCATGCGAGAACAAAAAATGCGAGGCAGCTGCATAGGACCTGGAGACTTGAAATTTGGCACAATTATAGAATTTTCATGGCAACCTAAGATAAAATTGTAAAATTGCAAAAATTCCTATTTTTAATGGGTGGTTTTGCCCCTTTTCGACCCCATGCGAGTGTGATAATTATAAGGCACTTCTTAATGAGATACAAACTTGAAATTTGGCAGAATTATGGGTTTTTAGTTACAACAGATGGAAAAAATCTTAGAATGTAAAAATTCATAATGTTAGGGGCTGTTTTGCTCCATTATTGCCCTATACGAGGATTAAAATTATATGGCATTTCCAAATGAGCTACAAACTCCAAATTTGACACGGTTATATGATTATGTACAACATCGATTGGGAATAATTTGAATTTGTAAAAATGCTAAAATTTGAACATGCTTGCAGAATGCAAGCACATATTATCTAGTATATATATATATCATGTGTAAGAAGCATCTATATATTATAGATATAGGAGGATACAAAATTATGAGGCACTTCCAGATGTGGTAGAAACTTGAAATTTGGTAGGAGTATAGGTTTTTGGTCACAACCGAAGGAAAAAATCCGAAACTGCCGAAATTCCTATTTTAAGGGGCTATTTTGGCCCCTTTTTGCCCCATTTTTTGCCCATAAGAAAGCATGTAAATTGGTGCAGAGGTTTTTATATTTACATTTTAAAATTACTTCCCATCAAGATACGAACTCGAGACTGAAACTGTCGGATAGGATATAGATTGTAGTTTCTTATTTTTGAAGACAGTATTCAAATCCAAGTAGAATTTGTGTAAATTTATAGTTTTTATCGCAAAAAAGTGGTAATTTTTCTTGGTCTAACAATAGGCTTCCTAGCAACAGGCTTAATGCTATCATATGAGTAAGCTTTTAATGTGAATCAGAGGCATATATTTTAATGCCTTTAATGTTAAACTACACCTAATGAAGGAATTCCGATATTGTAATAATCCCTATTTTTGGGGCTGTTTTGCCCCAGAATTGCTCCATATGAGAAGAAAAATTATGAGGCAGCTCCATATGACATAGACAATAGAAATTTGGCCTGGTGTAAAAATTTTATTGTAACTGAAGTTAAAATAAAACACTGCAAAAATAGCAAATTTTAAGTGCGGTTTTGCCCAATATATGACCCATACCGGTGTGAAAATGATACGGTACTTCCTAATGAGATACAAACATGAAATTTGGCAAAATTATGGGTATTTAGTTACAACAGAAATACGAAATCCAATGTCGTTATTATTCGAAATCTTAGCGACTGTTTTGCCAAATAATTGTCCTATGCGACAAATAAAATTATAATGCAGTTCTAAATGAGCTACAAAGTTAGAATTTCATAGAGTTATGTTTTTGCACAAAATTCATTGGGAATAATTTTAAATTGCAAATATGCTAAACCTTTAAAATGCTTGCAGAATGCAAGCACACATTAACTAGTATATATATACATATGTATCATGTGTAAGAAGCATCTATATATTATAGATATCATGTGTAAGAAGCGTCTATATATTATAGATATATATAGAGGAGGATACAAAATTATAAGGCACTTCCAGATGTGCTAGAAACTTGAAATTTGGTAGGATTATAGGTTTTTGGTCACAACCGAAGGAAAAAATCCGAAACTGGCAAAATTCCTATTTTGAGGGGCTATTTTTGCCCCTGTTTGCCCCATTTTTTGCCCATAAGAAAGCATGTAAATTGGTGTAGAGGTTTTTATATTTGCATTTTAAAATTACTTCCTGTCAAGATACAAACTCAAGACTTAAACTGTCGGATAGGATATAAATTGTAGTTTCTTATTTTTGAAGACAGAATTCAAATTCGAGTAGTATTTGTGTAAATTTATATCTTTTGTCGCAAATAAGTGATAATTTTTCTTGGTCTAACAATAGGTTTACTAGCAACAGGCTTCGTGCTTTCATATGGGTAAGCTTTTAATGGGAATCAGAGGCATACATTTTAATGCCTATAATGTTAAACTATGCCTAATGAAGGAATTCAGATATTCTAATAATCGCTATTTTTGGGGCTGCTTTGACCCAGTATTGCTCCATAGGAGAACAAAAATGATGAGGCAGCTCCATATGACATAGAGACTTGAAATATGGCCCGGTTATAAAATTTTATTGCAACTGATGATAAAATAAAGCACTGCGAAAATTCCAAAGTTTAAGGGCGGTTTTGCCCTATATATGACCCATACCAGCGTGAAAATTATACGGCAATTCTTAATGAGATACCAACATGAAATTTGGCAGAATTATGGGTTTTTAGTTACAACAGAAAGACGAAATCCAATATCGTTAAAATTCGATATCTTGGTGGCTGTTTTTCCAAATAATTGTCCTATGCGACGAATAAAATTATAATACACTTCTAAATGAGCTACAAAGTTGAAATTTGATACGGTTAAATGAATTTGTAGAAAATTCATTAGGAATAATTTTAAATTGTAAATATACTAAACTTTAAAAATGCTTGCAGAATGCAAGCACATATTACTAGTGTGTGTGTGTGTATGTATATGTATATATAAGTGTTTAATACTAAGACTGCTGACAAGGACCCTTATATAATGACTGTGATGCTCTAAAACAAGTTACCTGTTTATCTGAAATCTTTGTCAGGTAATAAATTTAAGAATGAATGATTTTTTTAATATTAGCTTACAAAGTTTGAAGGGATGGATTAATTTGTATTTAGTTTGATTTTTATCTATTTGTTTCATTTGTCATATTTTATATTTATATATGTATGTGTTTAATGTATTATCTTCTGTAACTATTTCATGTTAATTTGTAATGCTAAAGGGAGATCCCCGTTAATAAAGAGTAATAATAATAATAATAATATTTATGTAAAAAAGCTCTGTATAAAATAGATTAATTTTAACTTAGTATATATATTATATATGTAATTTTACGACATGCTAGAAAGCTATATGTAGCAGTATATTAGAGGTAAAAAATATTATTGTGAAAGGCATGGAGCCTATACTGAGGAGACTCCACTCCGGGTCCGAAACTGTTGCCAGTTTGGTCGCTCAAGTTTTAGTTGCAAAAGTCGTCACACGCAGCGCTGCGATCGGTAGGTTTGCTGAAGTTATGGGCGTAGGTATGAAACACATGTAATTTTCGTGTTTCTATTTGCGATAATAGTTTGTTACGTATGATGGCATTGGTAATTTAGGTTTGTAAATCAATCTATGAATATAAACTATTTGTTTTTACGAAGTACCGAGTATGTTACATGAATTACGTAGCGGATCAATTGATTGGAATTCCACCGGAAAAAACCTCGTTTAGGGTATAATTACAGGACGGAATGGTTGTTCTGATGTTCAGTATTTCGCTTAATCCATATTCGATAAATTTATTGTGGCTTTGGTCGACTATGGAATTCACCGTATAGAGGATAGATAGGTGGAGGTAAAATTTGGACTTTTTCAATATCCACGGTATCTGGAAATCGAGTGCCTTTTACTTCGGTTCGGCTCCACGTGTACATAGCAATATCCAAAAATATAATCAGTATATCTAATTTTACTTATGGTAAATATATGTGCGACATTCAGTATTTTATTATAATACGAAATGACAATATTATTACAAAATACAGGCAAACACTCAAGACGAAATAATTATTACACCGTCATGTAATATATTGATGCATTTTTTTCTTAAGCTGACGATTAGTTAAATTTCGTAACATGTCCATAAGGTATTTTGTCAGAAATTTGACATTTCGAAATGCTATGCAGTTATATTGTCACATTAAATAGGAACGTCATATTTGTTTTGGTAATCCAATGAGATATTTTATAGTAAAAGTAAAACGGGAATATAAAATAAGAACACAATGGCATTTTATGTTTGTATTAAAAAAGTTTATTTAATAAAGATTGTGTGTGGGAAAAAGCTATAGAACCTTAAGGATTCTCTAGAAAAACCCACAGTTGCAGGAAAAACCCACAAAGGAAGGGGGGTTAAAAAACCTGCAAAGGAAAATAGAAGGTAGCTAACCAAACTAAGATACACAATTAACCAGCACCTGAAAATAAAGGAAGAGAATTACTTAAAAAACCAATTCAATGATGAACAATAATATAAAATAAATAAGTGCAAATAAAGTTGATCAATATTCCATATGCCCAGCTCCTGAAAAGAAAGAAAGATGATTACTAAAAATATCTTTTCAGAACATTAAAAACTATAGTGAAAACTAAGCGCATATAAAATAAATTAATGCAATTAAAGTAGATACATATACATTTAAAAAACTTAGCAGAAATGCCGTGCATTCAAGCCTCCTCCAGACTAATGACTGAATAAAGCAATACATTACTAAGAAAAATCAATATATAAATCGATAAATATATTACTTAGTAAATCAATAAAAAGGCTACTGAATAAATTAAATAATACACAAGTTAAGTAAATGTTGGATGGTATCTTTTGTACTATAATATATAATACATACAAACAGTATGATTTTGTTATAAGTGTAGATATACATCACCTCATAGGTCCAGGTATCCCTTCGCATAACTTAAGTTTATCGATGTAGCCAATCACATCCAATAAATTCTGCTGGTCCTTAATGAGTTTTAAACCATCAATATTAACCTCCATACTCCTAAATATGACCTGCCAATCGTAAGTAGGTTCACGGTTAGCCAAATGCGAACAATAGAATTACACGTAATCATAATAAACCCAATATATCTTTACACAATCTTAATAAATCCATGTATTATTTCACATCAACAAACTATAATATGATGCTTGGCTAAAAAAGAGAGCATAATTATATAAATACAATTGAATTTCGTGATTCACCTTAAGTTGCAGGTCATCAGCCACAACTAGTGTTTTTTCAGCCATAAAGTTGCTCCCTAATGACAGAAAAACCACATTGCTCCCAACGAGAGCTGAATTCCAGTTTAGACTAGGTAAATGGACACTCTTGAACGTTTCCCTCAAGGAAGTTGCATCGAAGACCTCTTCCGTAAACATCTCGGGTATCACAGGATTAATTTCTGCAGCAACCTCAGCCAAAAGCGCTAAGTTATCTATTCCACTTATGCTTCCAATATCTGGGCTGGGAGGCCTATCAAATCCTGGAGTCAAAGCTTCTCCACGATTTCTATCCAATGGAGGCTTCCACTTTTTTGGCACCTTCCCAAAATATTTCGGTAAATTAGGAAATATTGTTGGGAACGCATCAGGTCTTAAAAGGAGCCTTCCTCTTTCTATTCTCTCGATGCTTCCATCAGGCATCATAGTTTCGTAATACCTGATGATATCCTCCTCGGCAAAGTGCAGCCCACAGACAACGTCCGTTGCGCTGAAAACTTGATCTTTGCGGGGTATAATCCTCCTCCATTTCTGAAGCTGAGCTTCATCCTGAAAGCAAACGATTTCAATATGACAATATCAATTCAATTAATATCCTTTCTACATTAAATAAATTTATATTTACTGACTAATGTGTACTTACCCTTGCCTTGAAAACACTTGTTCTTCACTCCCAAAATCTTGTTCACTCGTACTGTTTTGCTATAACCTGTCGAACAGCCAGGCACAAAGCAACACTTTGAATCTCGCATCATTTTGTAATAAAATATTCCACGGCAGATGGAGAAAATTTCACACAAACGAAATAGATACAACGATTAGCCGTAAGACCACGTGTAAACTACCCAATTTGTAGCAAACCTAAGAACATCAGCGCCGCCAAGCTGGAACTAATACGCTGCGACTAAATTGGCAACAAAATACGCCCCCTTTAGAGCTGAAGTGGGATCTCCTCTATGTAGGCTCCATGGTAACAGGATATGATTCCAAGTTGTCAGACTATCGAAAACTATCGATATTAATCGGCAGTTTATTCAAAAATATCGATAACTATCGTTGGTAAAGACTATCGATTGTTTTCCGCCTCTATTCCATGATACATGTCCAGACTCGGTAAGTGATGGTTCCTTCGAATCGAACCAAATTTTCAGGCTAGTCATTACGTCTAACTACCTTCCCAAAATGCAAACACATGACTTTCACCATATTTGGGGTATAGATAATTAAATTATTATGAATGGCATTATAAGGGAAAATTGTTATTTCGTATCGTAAAAGAATAACGTCGTCCTTATTGCCGTAAATTACATTTTGACTATGTTTACAGAAATCACCACTACATGGTGGTGGCGCTGTATACTTGAAATTACGAAAAAAGTTGAACATCTCCGACATGGATGGTTCTACGAAAATTTGTTTAAAATAAAACCTGGAAGAAATATTATTCTCTTCAACTTAGGTCCACAATCACATCCATCCATCTCCCCCCCACACACACATAAATAATAGTCTAAACGTGTTCTAGGGGCCTCAAAACGTGTATTTCCATTGAAATCTCGAAGTCGATTTTTTTCGTGATCACAATATTTTCCCATACTACGTATGGAGAAAGTAAAAATGAGAATTTTAATACATATGCTCAACAATCTATTAAATCATTATCACAAACATATCTAAATGTGTAATTTTAGATATAACTGCGTTTTTCCAAGGAAAAAATTTTAAAAAAACAAAATTTTTCTGACTACAAAATTGATCGTTACGATACATTGAACTTGGAACTATACCAAATATTGCCACTCCACGTAACTTGGCACCTTATTTTCCTTTTAAACCAGACATGCTTTAGTACGTACTAGATTTTAATTTAAGTTGATATTTGAGAGGGTTGGGACAAGATCACTCAGCGACAATGTTGCAAATATTTACATACCATGTATTTCATTTCATTATCTTTTTATATGAACGACGATAAACATTACCTATTTATACGAAATTTTTTAAGATAATATCCAGTCATAGAAATTACCGCTTTCGTTGCTCAACAATTCTTTAAAATTTTAAGCAAATTTATGACAAAATGTTCGGATGATAAAGCTTGTTGTTTTTTGCATTATTTTTCCCTGGACGAAACCTATTCCATTCTATTAACCGTATGCGAGTCTTTTATGATATTTTTATGGTTTTATTGTGAAACCATATATGCGAGATATATCTGTATACACGGATATATCAACTGTGTGACTTTTCTATTTTTGTTGTTATTGTGATATTATTTCTGACTTGTCCTACATCAGTACTTTATCGATCTCTGTATAAAATAAAATAATTATTATTATCAGATTTATATATAGTATTTAAAAGCTTTTGAAAACTAACGTTACGTCCAAATCACAAAAAAGGGGACCGGAAGAACGTATGTAGCAATGTACATCAAAAGAGATGAAGGTTTGGTTAATTAAGTGAAATATAAAAGAATGAAAATACATACTAACAATCCGAGTATTTAAAAAAATCGTTTCTCATTGATTTGCAATTGACGTCCACAACTGGATGTTTCACATATCCTCCATTTATTACACCCATGGTAATTCGCAGCACCAGACAGTTAAAAACCTGACATCACACATTCATAAGTCTTACTTGAGGCACAATCTTATCGCAGAGAAATTTAAGTCTTCATTGATATACGTCACCTTAACGAAAGCTTAAGGTGATATTTTTTAATTTATCAACGAGTTGACGTGAATAACTTGAATTATTACATTAAATAAAACCGCATTTATCAAAAGACTGCCATTGCGAAATCTTGTAATTTTAACGTTATTTACTTTTGGTTTCAAAGGGCATTCTCCAAAGAAGAAATTTTAATAACAGAAATGAATTACCCATAGCTATACGCAAGGAATAACAAACTCATACAGTGGCGCGACGGCACTTACTTTTATAAGTTTCTCCAAGGGATGAATTGGAGTCGTTCTTTCTCTCACATCTCTAGCTTTAAGTTTTGGAGAATTACTACGCGTAGATTCATCTTGACTCTGTTGATTTCCCATTCGAGCTACTACTACAAGCCGCGAGGTCCCCCTACACATTCACTTCCGCCAATTTCGACATCTCCCTTGCCTCTTAAATCTTTGAAGCAATTTGCGAAACTTCAACGACATCTGGCGGTTAAAACCGTACTACAAGGTAACATCCAAGTCAGAGGGTGCCAACTCTCTAGAAAATGTTGTTTACGGAGTTTTGCTGGGGCCTCGCATGAGAGGGCAATAGCGTCGCTCTTAACATGACGTCATACAGTGGGGGGATTTTCAAATCTGCTAAGGAGGCTAAAGTATGTCTTCACAAAATTCGTAGATACCTTGAAGAGAACTCGGACAACAAAGATTTCATGAAACATGTTGTAGCTCTGGACATTTCTATAAGTAAAATTAATGACAAAAAGAAAATTCAAACAAAACTGGATAAGTATTTCGTCAATATAGAGGTGCTACATCAATGAAATTTTGCATAAATGTGAGGTATTCGTAATAAATGATGATTAACTATATAACTTTTATAATTATAAATTTTTGGGTTTGTTTTTACCCCAAAATCCCCAAAGAGAGAAACACGTAAAACAGTGCAGAGGTGTAAAGTTTGCATTTAAAAGTTATTTGTCGGATCATACTATTTATGTTACGCTGATTGTAAGAGAAAATGTTTTCAGAATGATAGCACAATTAACTAGTTAAATAAAATTGGAAATAATAACTCCAAATCACCAGAGTTATTACTTCCAATTTTATTTATCTTGTCGTCACCGTGTTTTGAATTCTTTATTTTATTTACAATTAACTAGTATTATATACGAGTAATATGTTTCTGTATTCTGCAAGAATTTCGCCCGGCAGGCACCAATTACTCGAAAAAATAGAAAATTACTTACAACTCCTTGTCATTCGGGAAGCTAAAAAACTTTATGCCAGGAATTTCCTGTGCATTCCTGCAACCAACAACTGCACATCTTATAATCATCGGCATTTTTCCGTGCAAGTTTAAATATCACTTAAAAACAGAGTCAGTCCTCAAATTATCACAAGATGAGTAGATACGTTTTTAAAAAAACTGAAGTTGAAATCTCACACAGCTAAAAACAGCATCAGTCCTTAAATTATCACAAGATGATTACATTTTAAAAGACGAAGTTTATACCTCAGCTCAAAAAGCGTCAGTACACAAACTCTCTCAAGATGAGTATGCTTTAAAAGGTGAATAAGTTCCGTTCTATTCCTTTCACCTTTTATCTTTTACTCGACATCAGCGCCTACTAGCGTGAGGCCCCCGCAAAACTCCGTCACGATTTCTGGGCTGAGTTGCATGGGGGTGATTCGAGTACTCAAAGCAGAAGGCATGTGGCTGATTGCAACTCCTATATTTGTAGGAAGAAATGAATACAATGTTTGATTAAGCCATGTAACACGACATAACTTCAATTATTCATTTAATTGGAAAGTTGTGAGTATTACACTATAATTTTTGAAACAATCCAAATAAAAAAAATATTTTCTAATACTGAGTGACAAGGTTGGAAAATACGCTTTTTTTTAAAACAACTTTTAGTTACTCATTCTAATGCTCAAGTAATATACATATCACCAGCCAATGTAAATTTTTCCCAGTAATACTGATACGCTGGATGTTCGTAAATGCTGAAGTGACTACTATGGCATCTTAGTTCACAACTTCAGTTTCATGAGCATTAGACTGTCCCAAAAATCATTAGTCCTTCGTAAGAATCGCTTATTTACAGTTTGAGCAATTCTTTAGATGTATACTGTTAATGAGATTCACAAATATAGCTTATAAGATGGCCTCAATCCATTTAATGTAATGGGCCATTTCAAGCTACACATTATTTCAAGTGATATTTATTTTTGAAAAGCTGCCACAAGAACAAAAAAAGGCAATCACAATAGCTGATTTAATGAATCAGTTATCCTCGAGGAACTCAACTAAAATTTAGCTTCCATGATGTCACATTAGGGTCATTGAATAGTAACACCAGATTGACCAGAACTGGAGTGATTGCTGGATGACAATGAATGTGTCACAGGGACTGAGGTATTAAGTGGCTGGAGAGACACTTGTGATGAGAGGGGTGTTTCACCACTCTGTCCAGTCACTTGACTGTGGTATTGCATAGCTTCCTGAAAAGCTTTTCTTACAGCCTTCCTTTCTGTAGGTTTACGGGATTCAGTAAGTTTTGATTCATCTAGCTCTGTATTCATTCCCAATGGCTCAAGTTTGTTCCGTGGAAGCCATTGCCTGCAAAGAAAAAACATTAATAAAACTTATCAAAGAGAAATACAAAGCTGGCATGTATTACAAAGAACTTGATTATAAAACAACGGTATTACTCATTCAGAGAAATACACTTACCATGTCCTTTTAGTATCAAAGAAAAGGACAAGAAAAACTGGCTCAGTGTAATTGAGAGAGAGGGCAAGAACTTCTGCTGGTGCTGCAGGAATTGGAACACCATTGTGGAGAATGCCAGTCTTGGGCATTTTAGGATCAATTATCTAAAGAGAAAGTTGTAAACGTACTTTATTTTTCACATCAAATTAATATAAATTTATAAAAATCTATCAGGTTATTTACGCAGAAATCTAGGGCTGAATGATGACTTTAATCAGAACATGGCTAATTTCTGCAAAGAATAAAAATGTTTTTCAACTGATAATAGCCAGTGAATCAGAAAACATGTAATAGCTGTAAAACATGATTCTCAGATGTATTTCAAAGTCCATTTTGATAAGTCAATAATCTTTAAATTGTCTATTTCCTTATTACGGGAAAGGTCATTCTAATTTAGAACAAGAATTTGCTGTAAAATGGGCAATTATTGCATATAATTTGTGCAGGGCCGTGCCAACCTGGGATGCAAGGGGTGCACGGCACCCGGGCGCCAACTAGTCGGGGGCACCTTCCCATCAAGATATTTGTATCTATATATTATTGGAATGTGATGAGTGTGCAATGATTTTTACCCTTTCACTCTGGATCTTTTTACCTTCAAGCAGAAAGGGAAAGGCAGAAATAGCCGAGCGAATCAAAATTTCTGTCAAAATTGACCTCCAAACCCTCTCAGTATATATATGCATTGTTCTATTCTTAGAAAGGATGTATTATTAGAGACGACCAAAAATCAGAGTCAGCCGGGGAGATGAGGCGCTGCCCTAATTGTACTCCATCCTAGCAAGGGTCTGTGGCGGTATTTCGTTTGTACATTTCCCACGACTTTTAGAGGAGAACATAAATTGGCTCTCAGAAGGACTAGTAGTGGTAGGATGAGGGCACCGCAGAATTATTTTGCGACAAACACCCTTGGCATGTCCCTGAGTTTGTGGCAAGTATGTTTTTAACAACAAAGTGGGGTTGACTTGCCACTTACGCCACGTGGGGCAGGCAGATTATGAAAAAGGAAAGATATGTTAGTTTCTATGAAAGTAACTCAATGAATAAAATAGCACCTCACAGTTGATCTTTTTCATACATTAGGCGCATTTCGCTTACAGCATGAGCGCCTATTATCGTCGGTCAGTCCGTCTGTCCGTCCGCATTTTCATTCTCTGCTTCTACAGCACGGATTTTCATGAAATTTGATATTAAGAACTTACAATAAAATATAAGAAGAAAATCGCAAAAATGAATCTCGTACGCCAATCAGGGGTATCACTTTACTGGTGACAAAAAATGAAATTTTCGTCATATCTCGTAAAGTATTGCTCATATCAAAATATTTTTCAAATATCGAGATAATCAAACAAAAATGTCTTAATTTGAGTTGAACTTTGAAAGTTTCTTGCATGGTTACTTCTTCATTGTTGCTAACATAAACAATCTCACAAACAAACGTTTAATTTACTTACATGCGCATGTAATATTATCAAAGAGGAATAAAATGGATTATTTATGATGAAGAAAAGAACTTTAAAATGCTATTTCCCTTAAGTACAGGTATATAATTTCTTTCTAATATTCCATTGCACGAAACGTGCCCATTTGTGATACGTTGTACACTTTCCTAATTTGTTTTAAATCAGAACTACCTCATCTCTTCAAGATCATATGTCCACAGCCTTGATGTCAACTGCCTTTATGTCCACTCTTTTATGTCCACAGCCTTTTTGTCCACTATTATATATGTCCACAGCCTTTTTGTCCAGTTTTTTTGTCCACTTTTAAATATGTCCACAGACTTTATTTCTAAGTATGAAAAATACGAAGGGAAAAATTGAAAATGGAGGGGGTGTTGAAGGAGAGGGAGGGAAAAGGGGGGGTCGGAAGAAATCCGAAGGAAACAGTGGACATTGGTATCTATCGACTAGGAATTTTATAATTTCAAATATGAAGCGAAAAAATGAAAATAGAGGGGGGATAGAAGGAGGGAGAGAGAAAAGGGAGGGTGGCAGAAGTAGTTCGAAGGAAACGCTGCGGACATTGGTATCTATCGACTAGGAATTTTATAACAATTACGAATATGAAGCAAAAAAATGAAAATTGAAGTGGTATATAAATTTAAAAATCACTATATTAATTTAATTTATGATGACCACAGAAACATTTATTGCATTCATACTTACAAATTAATATTATTGGCAAGTGCTCTTAAGTGTCCCAAACGTTCATACACCAAACACTGGGACTCAGACAAAATGTACCAGGTCAAAATGTACTTGTCAGACATAATGTCCCCAGACTAAATGTTTTAAAACATAAAATAGGCAAAATGTCCCTGCGAACCAATTTATTTCCTCTGTATGTGTCTCAGTTTTTCAACATGATCCAAAGAAAAGTAGAACAAGAAACTGCAATATACTTTTGATTAGATATAATACAAAATATCGAGAGCAAATAAGAAACCGATTAAATTTGTTATACCATGTTACAGCTTCCCTAATTCAAAAGTAATAAATTTTAAGAGAGTAAATGTATTCAAGTACGTATTATATTTTATTTTGAAGTGGATTCATGATTACATCTTAGAGTAATATTGCATGACAGCTTACAAAGGAATTGTAATGAAATCTTATTTCCACAGCAGATGAAGCTATAAGGATCTGTTATTAAATTGTCTTTAAATTTTAAGTTCCTTTTTAGGCGCGTTTCGCTTACAGCGTGAGCGCCTATTATCGTCGGTCGGTCCGTCCGTCTGTCCGTCCGCATGTTCGTTCTCGGCTTCTACCAAACGGATTTTCATGAAATTTGATATTAAGGACTTTCAATCAAATATAATAAGAAAATCGCAAAAATGAATCACGTATGCCAATCAGGGGTACCACTTTACTGGTGACAAAAAATTAAATTTTCGTCATATCTCGTAAAGTATTGCTCATATCAAAATATTTTTCAAATAAAAGTTGTAGAACAGGTAAAGAGGAGTATTTCCTTTCCTATATATTTTTATCGTAGGAGTAGCCGTTATCGAGGAAATCAAACAAGAATGTCTTATATCGAGTTGAAAGAAAATTTCTTGCATGGTTACTTCATTGTTGCTAACATAAACAATCTCACAAACAAACGTTTAATTTACGTGTGCATGTAATATTATTAAATAGGAAGAAAATGGATTATTTATGATGAAGAAAAGAACTTTAAAACGCTATTTCCCTTACGTACAGGTATATAATTTCTTTCTAATACTCCATTGCACGAAACGCGCCCATTTGTGATACGTTGTACACTTTCCTAACTTGCTTATTGTTTATTTGGTAAATAGAATGTTGAAATTATTATAAACTAAATAAAATATCGAGCAAAGTCGGAAAAGATATTTACCAGGTATCAATTTCTAAAAGATTGAGCAATTATATTCGTTTTCATTTTAAATTATTCCGCTGTATTGGGAATTAATTAATCGGTGTGAAAAACTACACATAAGTAAATAAGTTTAAAAATCATATAGAATATCGTATTCACTTGCAAAATGAAGTAATCGAACTTGTGAAATTGTCTTCTGCTTTAACTTGTCCTGACATTAATAATGAAAGAAATCTTAAGATAAGTTACTGAAGTTGTAACTGGTAAATTAAAGTTATGGTTATTGCTGATATTTAGATAATGTTCATCGTAATGGGACACTTTTATTCAAGAATGTCTGCACCTTGATTTACTGTTCAATGGATGGGTAATCTTTTTTAATAATAAAAAGTGATAAAACTGGAAATTGTAGGACACCAAAACATCTATACTCTTTTAAATATGACATTAGGGGTGGCTGTTCGGAGATACTCGGAACACGTCGTTCGCTTTCACTTCGAGGAGGTGGGGAGACGTGTTTGTGCGGGAGAATTCGGCACCGATGTTGTCAGATCTATTTATCTACATTGGGCTCTCTCTCTCTAACCTTAACGAAACAAAACACTTAGCAACACGAATGAAACGCTTGGCAACACAGCACTCGTAAACACGATGTAGGCACAATGGAGGTCTAAGAGCGAATGAGCTCAGTCAGGTTAAGCCTCGCAAGAGCCCTCCTCATCTATTGGTTCTCGGTAAATCATGTGAGCGAGAGCTCCCTACTTCGCTCTCTCTCTCTAAACCCCAATCTCAATTTTAAAGACGTATAGACCATGTCTGTGCAACCCGTTGCCCATTCTGAGTTTTTTTTTGCGGCCCACAAACTTCTTATGGTTTTCCACACAAAAGTGGCCCGTCTATTGCAAATCATCTATTTTCGATTGACATGGATGCAAGCAGAGCACCAGCACTGGAGATAATTGATTTTCAATGTAATAATACTGAATTAAAATTCATTTTTGAAAAGAAGAATGATATAGTTCAATTTTAGAACAAATACAACAAAGGAACAAATGAAATTAATTAATTTAACAAAAGACAAAAAAGTAAATAGAGAACGTTTAAAAATCACAGAGTGAATATTATCCTCCGACTATTAGCTCAGTTCTCTCATCCACGAGTTCAGTTATGAGAAAATATTTATATCAACAATACTTGGGAAACAATGAAACAATTTATTCAATCATAATTTGTGGAAAATCTAAGTCAAATTATTTAAGTTACATACATAGTTTTAAAAACAGTTTGCTTCGGAGAACTCTATGCCACACGAAAAAATCATTAAAAACTATTTATTAATAATATTTCAATTAAAATCAAATATTTTGTTCCCATGTAAACAAAGCAAAATCGGGCAAAGAAATTGAAAATTGATATTATGTTAAAAGGTTTCCCATATAAATGCACTGCACTCTCTGCTTCGGCGATAATAGGAGTTGTCATGGTGGCTTAATATTGGTATTGTCATAAAACTGAAAAAATCATGTCTTTTTCTGATTTTAAATGTATTTTTACACTAATTCGATCAGGAATCGGATTCTGTCTTCAGTAAAAATTAACTTTGTTCTTTCCTGCATAGAATTATCCAAGTCTCAAGTTCGTACTATGTTTCTAAGTAATTTTAAATTTCAAATGAAAAATAAGCTGCATTCGTCCCTATGTTATTCAAATGGAGAAAATGAAAAAGAATTTTTTTAAAATTATAAAGGTCAATCAAATCAAACGACACCTTCCTTTTGTTTGTAAGTGTTGTAGTTTCTGAGTTATGAAAAACATACATACAAACACTTTACTTCATAGATCTATAGACATCGCTTGATTTTTAATATGGCTTTCTTATAAAAAACTGGTTACATGTAAAATGAAATAAGTTTAAAATCGCATGTGAAAGAGCAAACCACATTGGTAAAATGGAAGTATTGTGCATACATTTATACTTACAGTTGCAAGAATATCAACAAACTAAATCGCATCATTAATCAAATATCAATTTCCCACAGTTAAAGAACCAACGAGTGTTATATATTGCATAATACAGGCCAACTTAGCATATCAGTTGTATAATAAACAATGCGGACAATTCATATCGTCCTACTGGGTATCGGCGATTGGCCGATTATCGACCGCATTATCGATAACGCAGTCGAAATCCCAAAGACTGTAACTTGAGGTGGGTGCGCCAAACTGGCAGCACACCCAGCTGGCTGGCTACCATGCAAAGCCTAAATATCACTCCACTGCACTGGTCTACAGCGCAAGCTGGTTCAATGGGGATAGGTTTGCGATTTCTGAGTAGCTTCCAC
Source organism: Uropetala carovei (assembly GCA_036926305.1). Classification (NCBI taxonomy): domain Eukaryota; kingdom Metazoa; phylum Arthropoda; class Insecta; order Odonata; family Petaluridae; genus Uropetala; species Uropetala carovei. The sequence continues at coordinate 2,128,491 of JAXCHB010000149.1, forward strand.
ATGGAGGCTATACTAAGGAGATACCACTCCGCCTCGAAAGAGGGCGTATTTTGTTGCCAATTTAGTCGCAGCGTATTATTTCCAGCTTGGCGGCGCTGATGTTCTTTGGTTTGCTACCTATTGCTACGAATTGTGATAGTTTGCATGTGGTCTAACGGATACTTGTTGAATCCATTTCGTTTGAGTGAAATTTTCTGCATCTGCGGTGGAATATTTTATTCCATAATGTTGCGAAATTCGAAGTGTTGCTTTGTGCCTGGCTGTTCGACAGGTTATAGCAAAACAGTATGAGTGAACAAGATTTTGGGAGTGAAAAACACAAGTGTTTTCAAGGCAAGGGTAAGTACACATTAGTCAGTAAATATAAATTTATTTAATGTAGAAAGGATATTAATTGAATTGATAATGTCATATTGAAATCGTTTGCTTTCAGAATGAAGCTCAGCTTCAGAAATGGAGGAGGATTATACCCTGCAAAGATCATCAAGTTATGTAATGTATGTATATATGTTTATGTGAAATTGGTATTCAATGCGGTTTTTGGTCTAGTGATTTGTTTTTATTTGTAATTATCCTTCTCTCTTTTCAGGTTGCTTCCTCAGTTGAATTGTATGTATATTGAATGCAATTCAAGTCTCTGAAGTTTTTTAATGTATACAGTGGCAGACATAGAAAATGCGAGAGCCTAAGGTGAATGTTGTTTACAAGGCCCAGAGCTTACAATGTCTGACCATGTATGCTATTAGGTATTCTGCTCATAGCCCTAGGTGTTTGTCTAGGTCGCCTATCCCTGTAACAGACCCTGAATGTACGTATATATGTGTTATTAGTTTTCATTATAGTTTTTGTTCTTGTGATTTGGTATATTTTTTAATTATCTTTCTGTCTTTCCAGGTGTGCTTCCTCAGTTGAATTGCGTTTTTCAATATTTACCTGAATGCATTTAGCCAGCAAAGGCATAAACAGAATAGATAACATTAGTCTGGAAGAGGCTTGAATGCACAGCATTTCTGCTAAGTTTTTTAAATGTATATGTATCTACTTTAATTGCAGTAATTTATTTTATATGTACTTAGTTTTCACTAAAGTTTTTAGTGTTCTGAATAGATATTTTTAGTAATCATCTTTCTTTCTTTTCAGGTGCTGGGTAAATAGAATATTGATCAACTTCATTTGCACTTATTTATTTTATTTTATATTATTGTTCATCATTGAATTTGGTCATTTGAATTGGTTTTTTAAGTAATTCACTTCCTTTATTTTCAGGTGCTGGTTAATTAGTTGTGTATCGTAGTTTGGTTAGCTTAGTTTCTATTATCCTTCGCAGGTTGTTTAACCCCCCTTCCTTTGTGGGTTTTTCCTGCAACTGTGGGTTTTTCTAGAGAATCCTTAAGGTTCTATAGCTTTTTCCCACAAACTTGATCTTTATTAAATAAACGGTTTTAATACAGACTTAAAATGCCATTGTGTTCTTATTTCATATTCCCATTTTACTTTTACTATAAAATATCTCATTGGATTACAAAAACAAATATGATGTTCATATTTAATGCATAGCATTTCGAAATGTCAAATTTCAGACAAAATACCTTCTGGATATATTACGAAATTGAAATAATCATCAGCTTGAGAAAAAAATGAGGCATAAATATATTACATGATGGTGTAATACTTTCTGTGAAAACATTTACATTTCGTCTCGAATGTGTGCCTGTATTTTGTAATAATACTCTCATTTCGTATTATAATAAAATACTGAATGTCGCATATATTTACCATAAGTAAAATTAGATGTACTGATTATATTTTTGGATATTGTTATGTATGCCTAAAGCTGAACCGAAGTAAAAGGCACTACTAGAATTCCTGATAGATACCGTGGATATTGAAAAACAGTCCATCTTTTACCTCCACCTATCTATCCTCTATAGAGTGAATTTCATAGTCGACCAAAGCCACAATAAATTTATCGAATATGGATTAAGCGAAATACTGAAGACCAGAACAAACATTCCGTCCTGTAATTATACCCTAAACGAGGTTTTTTCCAGTGTAATTTCAATCAATTGACCCGCTACGTAATTCATGTAACATACTTGGTACTTCGTAAAAACAAATAGTTTATATTCATAGATTGATTTACAAACCTATATTACCAATGCGTTCTTATGTAACAAACTATTATCGCAAATAGAACCACGAAAATTACATATGTATCATACGTACACTCCATGACTTCAGCAAACCTACCTTTCGCAGCGCTGCGTGTGGCGACTTTGGAAACTAAAACTTGAGTGACCAAACAGGCAGCAGTTTCGGAAGCGGAGTGGAATCTCCTTATTACAGGCTCCATGAGCTCCCATCTCATTGTAGACTTAAGAACTTCCAGTTTCTCTTCACCGCGTCACTACACATGGGCGTTCATGAGACCAGCTGCTCGCCCTTGGCTCTTCGCGCTACTTCCAGGCTGTATTCTACTACGTAAGACCCCAGTCTCCACTGCACCGCTATTCAGTTAAATGCTAAAGATCGTGCGATGTCTGATAGCACGACTTTGCTAAAAATCTTCTAGTGATAGTATTTTTGTGTAACTTTTTCGGCACAACCACATTTCATAGTTGCCATAGTTCTAATAATATTATATAAACGTATATATCGTGATATTCGGTGGGTGTGCACCACACAACTAGCACACCCTGAATATACACCCCTGATATCTAATATATAAGATTGACTTCGTTGTCGTCGCGACGCATCGGTGGGAAATCAGAACTCTGTAATGCTATTTTAAACAAACTTTCCGAGTAGCTAGAAGATTGACATTTGGTAGGAATGTTCAGTTCATAAAGTAGAACCCATTTACAAAAAAAAAATTTCAAAATGAACCTGGGTTCGATTCCTGAGAATTATTTCCATAAGATAACATGGAAAAATCGATATTTCGACCTGCAACCTTATTTTATTTTACTTATTAAAATTCGCATTATTGACCTACGATTTTCGGACTTGGACTTTATTAAAGAAAAATAAATGCAGTTCTTATTCTTATTGTCTTTTATCGCTTTTGAATCTAAATCTTTTGAATTTAACGTTTTAATATCATATTTTGACAAAATTTAGCGTTTTTAACGTGAAGTTGCCATGCCAACTGATTACATTCTTAAACTCGAAATCCTATTACTCTCACGTATGCTCACGTTCTCTCCGGACCTCCATGGACCCTTCCGGCCCAATTCATAGGTATCAGAGATATCTCAGAATTAGTTTTTACTTTCACCAATATACGTAGTATAGAGAAAGTATTGTTTTCATGAAAAAATTTGAAATCGAGATTTCAATGGAAATACATGTTTTGAGGTCCCCTGAACACGTTTTGATTATTTTTGCAATGATGTCTGTGTGTTGTCGGTCTATCTGTATGTAATAGGATTTTTGCTGTCGCTCTAACTTACATCCATATCAATACCACGAAGCTTGGATGGCATAACCCGGGCATCGCTGGGTACTTTCAGCTTGTGTGTGTGTGTGTGTGCATGCGCGCGTGCGCAGGCGTGTACACACACACACACACACACTAGCGGCTCTACTTCTGGTAAGAGTTCACTGGGTTTCCTTCAACACCTAGCTTCCCTAAATATCCTTACTTACCTTTCCTCTTCCATAGTATTTATACCTTTTTATCCTACCTTACCTTTCCTTATACGTCATCTCTCTTTTAACAACCTTCCTATCGCCTTTCTTCTTTAATCTTGTCCTTCCGCTATGGCAAATATCCACAGTTTCCGCTATCATCTCCGAAAACATATTTCCCTCACCTGCCAAATGGAATTCCTCAATTCCTGCTTGGAATTAGGCCTCCCTCCAAAAGGCCTTACTGTAAGAATCCCCCTATCGGACCTTCCTCCCACCATCCGACCATCTTTTGCCCTCACCAATCACCGTATGTCCCTTAATGTAGTCCAATCAGTTTTACGCCACTACCAATTACTCTCCAATACGCACTTCCATAAATGCATCTCCATAATTCATTCACTAAGCAACTCCTCAATTTTCAAAGACAACCTCGACTCCATCTTTCAAAAAGCTGCATAAGAACTCACAGCCAACCGCAATAGACTTCTCCGTAAACTTTCACTTCTGTGCACCCGCCACCTCCAACAAGGGTTACCTCTCCCCTTCATCCCAGCTGGTGAGTTCAACGCACCTCCCCTGCCCCTCCTTGCCCAAAGACCGTGCCTAGCGGACCTTTTGGGAATCCCAACCCCACCCCCACTGCAAACCCCCAACAGGCCCCCCTTTGTTTCAAACCGCCAACAGCGGAAACCCCTTTCCCGGCAAACCCCCACCTCCTCAAGCACCCGAAACTCCCCCTAGCCAGATGACGTCCTGAACCTCTCATCCCACATACTCACCCCTGCCGAGAATGCACTTCTTTCGCACAGCCTTTCCTTCTGCCCTACCACCAAATTTGACCACATTTCTCTGCTCGCCGACATACAAGCTTTTATCCGCCTACTTCGCCTCGAGGTCGCCCCACCCAAAACCAACCTCCCTTCTACCCCAGATGCACTCCCACAATCTCTTTCCGCCTTTAAACCCCCCTCTCAATATATCCCACCCTCTCTCCCTTTACACCACCTCGTCGCGCAATATTCCAATTACCTCACACACAGAGTCACCAAGCCCGATTTTCCCGACCTCCTCGACCACCATGACAATCTGACAAAAGCAGAAAGACACGCCATCTCGACGCTTAAATGGAACCAAGAGATTGTAATTCTCCCCGCGGACAAAGGGACGACCATGGTAGTAATGGACTGCTCCCATTACAACGACGAAGCCCTCTGCCAACTATCCGACCAGATCTTCTACCTCCCTCTCCCCTCCAACCCTACCGACTGCCATTCCTCTGAAATAGCCACATATCTGCGATCCGTTGGAAAACAAGAAGGCCTTGCCGATTCCACCATCTCCTTTATGATTCCCAACAAACCCCATACCCCTACCTTCTTCCAAAAATCCACAAACCAAATATCCTCGGCCATTCCATAGTTGCCAGCTACAACTCTCCCACAGAACGCATCTCTGCCTTTGTTGACTCCCACCTACAACCCCTCGTTCGTCAAATCCCATCTTTCCTCCAAGATACCAACCACTTCCTTCAATGCCTAAAATATCTCCCCTCCCACCTAACACAATCATGACAACAATAGACGTCTGCTCCCTTTATACCAACATCCCCCACCACGATGGACTGTCTGCCCTGAAAAAATCCCTTGACTCGAGACCACCTGACGCAAGACCCTCCTCCCACTTCCTAATGAAGCTGGCAGAAATGGTGCTCTACAACAACAACTTTACCTTCGGAGGGCACCACTACCTACAAATAAAAGATACAGCGATGGGCCCTCGCATGGCACCCACATATGCCAATGTCTTCCTAAGCGAATGGGAGGAACGTTTCCTCGACATACACCCCAGACCACTCCTTTGGCTGAGATATATCGACAACATTTTCCTTCTTTGGACACATGGACCCGCCTCACTCCAATCCTTTTTACAGCGCCTCTCTTCCCACCCCACGCTCTCCTTCACCTACCACTCCTCCCCCACCAGCATCACCTTCTTGGATGTCGACCTCTCCATCCGAGAAAACCAAATCCACACCAAAGTGCATTTAAAACCTTCCAACCGCCTTCAATATCTCCACTTCCACAGCTGCCACCCCCTCCACACTAAAATTTCAATCCCCTATGCCCTAGCTCGCCGAGGACGGAGAATCTGCTCGGACAGAGACTCCCTTTCCGAGTACTGCTCTGTCCTCGAAAATGCTTTCCTCCAACGTGGATACCTGCCGGACCTGATTCGGAACCAAATCCGACGGGCTGTCGCACCCAGCACCCCTAACCTACACTCCAACCGCCCCGCAACCCCCGACTTTACCCCCCAACTCACCCTAATCACCACCTTCTATCCCGGCATCCACGATCCTCTCCTTCCGCAGACCTCCCAATTTTGCCAACATCTTGTGGAGAAAAGAACCCCCATCACCCACTCCACTGCACCCTGCAGGGTCCCACCCCTGCCGCAGACCATGATGCCTAACATGCCCTATAAACCCACCCTCCAACTCATTCTCAAACTCCACCACCAACATCACCTACCCCATAACATCCCCTACCAACTGTACCACCCGCAACGTCATCTACCTACTAGCCTGCACCCAATGCCCCGCCTCCTACGTCGGACTCACCAGCAATTCCCTCAACATTTGCATGAACGGCCATCGCAACAGCGTTAGTCTTAAACGACAGCTACCCGTGGCTGTGCATGCGAATAACCACAATCTTAGTTTCAATGTTTGTTTCACGGTGAGGGCCATCTGCGCCTTCCCGGACGATGCTTCTGCCCCCCAACTCCATCAATGGGAACTGGCCCATATCCAAATCTTAAACTCTTTCTCTCCTCCCGTTAATATTTCCTTCCTTCCACCCTCTCTTCCCCCCCCTCTGCATCCTCCAATCCCCGACCTTTCCACGCTCCCTTCCCTTCCACCCCCACACCTTCACCCCAGTGACACTGCCATATCAGTTGTATCTCTCTTGTGCTGACGAAGGGATCATCCAGAAAGCTCTAACCTCTACAAATGTGTCTCTCCAACACCCCAGCGTCTCTACTTCCGGTAAGTGTTCACTGGGTTTCCTTCAACACCTAGTTGCCCTAAATATCTTTACTTACCTTTCCTCTTCTGTCCGGAAAATACGCTTTCAAATTTACCCCTGAAAACTGCGACTTTCACTTTTCCTCACGGAAATGCAGTCATATACCATAGAAACACTAGACGTAGCGTGTTTGGCATACTTTTTCGAAGTGTGTACGAATTTGCTTTCCGAACTTTCAATCAAAGTTTTTAAATTTTTTTGGTATAAAAACCAACCCAAATGCCGATAGTAATTCTTCTACTTCTGACTATGATGTAAATTATAGTTCGGGTAGTGAATTTTTCGGATTTGATGTAGAAAACAAAGTTTTCCCGAAAACAAATTCTTCTGCAGAACCTCGTAGTGGTTTACAATACAAGTCAGATATTGATATTAGCAACATTTCGGATGACGAAGTTAGTATATCTGGGGTTGATGCTGAAAATGTTTTTTGGATGAAGAAACGGAAGAAAATATCGAGTGGAGTGATTCATTGGAGTCCGTAAAAACAACATTACTTCTCAATAAATATATTTAAATTGTGAATGTATAACTATTTTATTTAATGTTTCCCGAAATTGGAGGCCATCTTGGATTATTTCGGACTTTTGGGGTCAGCAGCATGTGGCATCTTTGGTTGTGACAGGGTTAATGAATAAATAATAAAGGCTAGAATATTGAATTTACCACTATCTGTGCTTCGTTACCGTTTAAGGTTGGGTTTTTCACATTATTTGAGTGGTCACATTATTTGCGTAGATTGGCTATGCAAATAATTACGCAAAATGCGTTGACTGCTTTGTATGCTCAACTGAATTTCGGTAAAACTTTACATGGAACGTGTATAATTATAAAAATGCAATTTCTTAAGGCAATATAATTGCTAATTTCATTGGAAATAGACTTGGATGAAAAATTATCTTGGCGAGATCGCTATTACTATATTTCATCTTTTGTGAAAATGAAGATGAATGAAATTATTGTCACTGAATGTGGAACATTATTCAACAAGGCAAAATTATTAATTGGAGCAATATTTCAAAATGTCAACAACTTAAGCATTTCCCACTCATATCTTTGATCTCGAATAATGTATTCTAAGCTGTGCATGAATGCCAGGCACACTTCAGCATAAAATCTACGAAATTTATGTTTTTGGCAAAAAATTGTGGAAATTTTTGGGGGGTTGGCTTCTATTCGGGCAGATACGGTATATACCGGGTGTATCAGAATATCCTGAAATATTTTGTAGGGTTATAGAGATTTTGTGATAGGGAATGAGTGGTCGGAGAAGCCTCTGTTGTGCACCAGAGAGCATTGAAGTCAATGCATTGAGGTAGTGCCCAGAAGGGAAATGGTTGAAATGTAAAAACAAAAAATATCTTTTGAAAAGAAATGTTTACTTTTTTAGAAGCACTTGTAGCATGTGTTTACATGTTCCAGTGACATGAAGAAGACAGAGGTATTGCTCAAAGTGGCAACCCCCGACGGTGTTGCAGGCATCACAGTGGCGAACCATGGAATCCCTGACCCTCATGAAGATGCCTGGAATGTTTTGAATCATCTGGCAAGCCATCATTATCCTAGCAAGTAATTCTTCTAAAGTTTCTACTGGTGTTTCGTAGACCAGGCTCTTAATGTTTCCTCACAGGAAGAAGTCAATTGGGACGATATCATGTGAGCGAGGTGGCCATGCGACTGGACCTCCTCTTCTAATCCAGCGGCCAGGGTATGCGACATCCAGATATTCGTGGATGTTGTGCGTAAAATGGGCCAGCGCTCCATCTTGATACAGCGACATGCATTGACGGACAGCTATTGGAACCTCCTCAAGAAGCTCAGGAAGAACGTTCTCTAAGAACTGTCTGTAAATGGGTCCATTCAGATGTGGTGGTAAAAGATATGGCCCATTCAGGTGATCGTCCACAATGCCAACCCAGATGTTCACAGAGAAATGTTGTTGATGGTGGTGGATGGAAGTCACGTGTGGATTATCATCGGCCCACACATGGCAGTTTCTGCAGTTGTAGACTCCATCCCTGGTAAAACAGGCTTCGTCAGTAAACAAAACATACCTGAGGAAACCAGGGACTTCTGCACAACGATGTAATATTCAGCGGGAAAATCCCTGTCTGGGTCCAAAATCATGAGGGCCCAAACCCTGAACTCGCTGTGGGTGATAAGGATGAAGTTGCTGTTGATGAACGACCCTCCACACAGACATGTGGCTAGCATCCATAGCATGTGCAATAGCATGGGTACTTGTTGATGGCTCTTCTCTTACTCGCTCCAACACCTCTTCCTCAAACAAGGGGGTTCGGACTGACCTCCTTGCACCGCCGTCTTGTTTTGATGGCTTCACCGATCCTGTCTCCTGCAACCGTTGGAACACTGCTGTGAATGTGGTGTGATGGGGATGTGTCCTGTTGGGAAATATTTCCCTGTAGAGCTGCGCAGCTCTCCATGCACTCCCTTTAGATTCACCATACACAAAAACGATGTCAGCAAGTTCTGCAGTTATGTACTGAGCCATGCTAACCACTTCAGTTGTAAACGTCAAATGTCGAGTAAGCAGAATCAGCTGACTAGGACAACGTCATAGTAGCTACGAGGCCTGAAAGGGGAATAGGGGTGGAATGTTTGAGAGTTTGTTTGCCTCCAGGTATGCTTGAGGGTTTGTCTAACTTCCAGGCCCAACCTCGACGTTTGGTGCTCTGTTGTGCATAACGGAGGCATTGCTGACCTCTCATTTCCTATCTCAAAATGTTTTTTTAGGTCTCCTCTATAACCCTACAAAATAATTTGGGGTATTCTGATACACCCTGTGTGTGTGTGTATATATATATATATATATACAGTAAAACCTGGTTAATTCAAACCTCTATATTTCGAAATTCGACGTAATTCAAAATTTTTTTAACACTTGAAAGACCGAAAAAGCCAATTTCATACAAATGTGTTTCAATAATTCGAAAGTCTCTATAATTCGTAATTCAAAAAAATTTTTTACCCTATTCTCGGAATATCAACTCATTTTTGTCGACATAATTCGAAATAAAACTTACCAAAAAGATACTAAATGAAATTTACTAAAATATTTCTGGCACTATGTTGGCCGGTTTACAAATATTGTGCGATAGTGATCATACCGACTGGGCATTGGATATTGTCACAAGATTCGGTCCATTCCCTCAATTTATCTACTGTTTTGCGAGTTTTGTGTGGAAAACGAGTTCCAATATCGTCTCATCTACTTTGTACACTTGTTCCAGTGATAATTTTTCATCGTAAACCAATAGTTCAAAATGTTCGATAAACTCCTCTGCGGATTCTTGATTGGTACAAACTTTTTCCCCACACACCCGCTTCAAATGAAGGCCGTGACGCTTTTTAAACTTATTATACCACCCGGAACTGTAATCGCATGCAACTGTGAGACCCAGCTGTTCATGAAACCACTTCGCCTGCATCATTATGATGGATCGATCCAAAGAAAAATTCTCACTTCGCCTCTGCCTGATCCACTCCATTAAAACTTTGTCCACGTCAGCAGTCAATGGCTGATGTAATGTTTTCCTATTAGCCATTAAACTCGGCACATCACTACCAGTAAAACTTTTAAGTAACTTTTCCTTTTGTTTTTTATATCATAAACAGTTGAAATTCCAATACCAAATTCATCACTTAACCTCTTCACCGCCGTGCCTCTCTCCAATTTCCTCAGTAAATCCACTTTCTGTTTAATACTGAGCGTCACTTGCTTCTTCTTCGTACTTGCACCTTCAGAACTGGTTCCTGGTCTTTTAGACAACTTAAGGTCTAAAAATTAAATGTTTTAAAAGAAAATGCGCTATAATATACTACAGTAAAACCGTCTTTCATAAATACTGACGCTGACCGCTATATCACAATGTGATCGAAATATTTGATAGTGGCGCCACATTGCGGAAAGTCAAAAAATCACAAGGCAGCAGATTACGGATTCCGGATTTTAGGTTTTCCGAATTTTGGAATTCCGAATTCGGGATCCTCAACTGTATATATAGTGGAAACCACAAATATACCTAAATATTAACTTACAATCACGAAAAATGGATTATTTTATCCGTGACAGCCTGAATATTTTAATTCTGTTCATTTGTAGTATTACATGCTAAATCGCTCAAAATTTTCCTTTAAGCGCAAAATTTATTGGTTTAGATGACCATTTTCCAGGCGGCAACAAAGCTAAATTTCTTAATTGTTGTCCTCTTCAAAGGGAAATGGCCACGTAAAGATTAATGCAAGGAAAATCCACGCCGTGGCATGCCGTAGAGGAAGAATAAAGTGAGTCAAGTGATTTTTAGGGAATATTAGAACATTGTTATCTTTTACCATTAACATTGAAAGATTTATCGCAACATAAATCTATACATCTACTTACATTTGTTTGGTAACCAAGATGTTGTTTATTGTTTACGTTTTGCTAATAGTATTGATATAATTCACATAATTTTATTGCTGCTTAAAGGCTTTGGTGCTTCTATCCATGTGAATATTAAATAAGACGTTAATACGTAATTATATTAATGGTAAAACTTTACAATACAATACATAAAATAGTAAATGTTAATGTACGCATCGCTTGTGTAATTAAGGAATGGGGAACGTTTGCCCCGAGCAATAACAATCGTTTGCCACTTAAAAGAAAACTCTTTCCCGAGCGAAGGCGGGCATTTCAGCTAGTGTGTGTCTATTTAGGGCAACTAGGTGTTGAAGGAAACCCAGTGAACACTACCGGAAGTAGAGCCGCTGGGATGTTGCCCTAAATATCCTTACTTACCTTTCCTCTTCCGTAAAATTTATATATATATATATATACATACATATACTAGGGGCTCAGCCCCTGCTCGCTGCGCTCGCCAACCGCGATGGGGGCTTCGCCCCCAGACTCCCCAGCTCGCCGCGGTGGCGTGCTTCGCGTGCTCCCTTCGTCCATTGTGAGCGGATTGCACAATATATTACTATTACTCCGCCAATCAGTTTTAGTGAATGTAATGTTAGATCAGAGTGCAAGAGAAAATATGTCAAAACAATCGCTAGAACAGAGAAATACTACAGACCCTTTTTCCCAGACGCGATAAGACAGTCTAACAGAGGAATTAGTTAGAGTTCACTTGGTGTTGTGCCACCCCCTGCCAAACGCTTCTGGCAGCTTGCAGGGTATTGATGTAAATGTTATATACGCCAACGTACTAAAGTCACCATTATTTAAGTTATAAATTATTACAGTTTTTCATCGTACTCGTATATATGGGCCAATCCCTTGGGACCTCGCTGCCCATCCTCCTCCATCACTGAGGTGAAAATATAACTCTCTATTAGGGATGCACCGAATATCAAAATTGCCGAATAACGAATAAGTAACCGAATTCTGTTACAGCCGAATAAAAAATACCGAATAAATAACCGAATACTGGTATTGCTGAATACCGAATATTCAACCACTGAATACTCACATAAAAGAAACCTACTTGTAAAATTGATTCCAGTAAAATCATTAGTATTGGAAGTTTATAAAATACCTATTAAATCAATACCACAAAGAACCTTTGGTGTTTGGTAATTAGAAACTTTACTGTGTCTTATTGTGTCCTAATTATAGAAAAAATATTTAATTTTAATTTTTGTGTTATCATTATTATGTGTGGTTACTATGTGATGGAAAACATTTCACTTCAGTAATAAATACTCGTGTCTGAGTGTTGGGTCTTGGAATTTTATTTCGCTTTCAAGCTTTGGCTCGTTATCAAATTTACTTCCCTTTCCCATATTTTCGAGAATCAGTTTTATAGTTTTTTTATTCTTTCTCGTTTTTAATATTTTGTGTTTTCCAGTCTGTATTGTAATTAAAGTTGAATATTTTTAGAAGTTTACTAATTTTATGATTTCATTTTCAATTTTTGCTGTTCATCATTCGATTTGATATTTGGTAAATTTTAACCGAATTCGAATACCAAACCGAATATGCATTTTGTCAAATTCCGAATACTACTGAATTCCAAATAGTGGAAAAATGGCCGAATACCGAATAGTTTTTGAATATTCGGTACATCCCTATTATCTATTGATTTCTTAATACTTCATCGTACACAATATTTTGAATTGTGTGAGTTTCCCTGTCGTTTTTAGCTCCTGTAATTTTGATTTTGAGACTGGCCATGGATCGACACCGAGAGAGGGCCATGTATAGCTGACCGTGACCAAATATTGGCTTACTCTGATCGATGTGAATGCCCACTCGGTTAAATGTTTGGCCTTGAGATTTACTAATTGTCATAGCAATGGCTAACCGTATGGGGAATTGTTTTCTGTTAAGAATAAAAGGTAACTCATGATTATCTCGAGTATTTAAAGAGATGCGGGGTATCATAATGACATTCAAGCAACTGTCAATTCTCGTTTGTATTTACACTAATTTCTCGATTATCTACATCATTATCGACAACGTGACCAAGCTTTGTTACATTACATTCACTAATAGCCTTCCTTTTGGCCCTGTATCTTTTATTGTAGGTTAGTGAGCAGGTCATATAAGGGGAAATTAAAGACTTGCGCTAATTATCATAATAAATTTATTAACTCTGACCGTAGATCAATATGTAGGTCGGCTTTAGGGCACAATAAACCATGCGATAATACTATCAGTAATAAAGCCGCTATTAGAAATGAGGGATGCACCCTCCAAATCGCTGAAATAATTCCAAAGCGGCACATAAGTGACTCCCTAAAAATTTTAACTCTAAATTGCCGGAGTATCAGGAATAAGGCTGCGGAACTTCAGAATTTACTAGAACAAACAGAGGCAGATATAGTAATAGGCACAGAGAGTTGGCTAACCTTGGATATTCACGACCGTGAAATTTTCCCCTTACGATATATTATTCATAGACGAGATAGGACAAATAGGAGTGGTGGAGGGGTGTTTATAGTAGTGAATAATACACTAATAAGTTCTCCGGTCAAGTTTGCTGAAAACAATATTGAAAGCACTTGGTGTACTATAAACAGTGAAGGTTTGGAAAACATTCATGTATGTGCATATTATAGGCTGCAGCTTCAAACGCAGAAGAAATATACGATCTAGAGGCTCAAATAAATTCACTAATTAAGAAGAATAGTAAAAGCATTATCATAGTAGGAGGAGACTTCAATCTACCCTCGATAAATTGGCAGAGTTGTAGCTTCATAACATCCGGTAGGAATTGCGAGTCATGTGAAGCGCTAATAGACATCTTCAATAAACATTCCCTTATCCAGGTAGTCAAAAAACCTATGAGAGCGAACAATATATCAGATTTACTAGCAGTTAACATCCCCGAGCGTGTTTCCGAAGTAACTGTTGAAGAAGGAATCAGTGATCACCAATCAGTTCGAGTACTTTTGGATATAACTGTCGCAAAATATCGCAAGCCTAAGCGAAATGTGTACATGTATAAAAATGCTAACATTGAGGATTTCAAAGAGAAACTCATCAAGGATTACGGCGATTTCAGCAAATCGACAAGCACAAAAAACGTTGAGGAAACTTGGAAAGCATTTCTATCAGAAATTAGAATGGGTATTAATACGTATATACCAAGTAAATTTATTAGCGATAATAGGGAACCAAGGTGGTATAATCGGCAGGTTATATGTGCCCTCAGACACCAAAGAAAGCTTCTCTCCAAATTTAAACGCATCAATAACTGTAAGTCACAGGAGGAAGTAATTTCAATTTCACTTAAGTACAGAGATTGTCGGACTAAGACCAAAAAGGTTATGCGCAAAGCACTAACAGACTTCAAGAAAAAGACTCTTAGTGAACATCTAAGTGAAAATCCCAAATGCTTTTGGTCATAGAGAAGTTCAAGATCGACGCCCAACCGTAGCCCCGTTAATAAACGACCAAGGAGAGGTAGTTAGCGATAGCACAGATAAAGGAAATTTGTTAAACTTATTTTTTTAGAGCGTATTTACTACCGAAGACGTGAGAGCGAAGGTCGTGGCGCCCAAACCAGGCAAGGAAAAAATGAACGATATAGTCATATTAGCGAAAGGGATAGCTCAACAGCTTAAAAATATCAAGTCAAATAAATCTCCGGGTCCAGAAGAGATACCAGCTAGAGTATTCAAAGAGTTAGCACTGGAAATAGCACCTTATCTCGAAATAGTTTTCAATAAGTCACTTAGTCATGCCATTGTACCTAAGGAATGGAAATTAGCCTTTATAACGCCATTACACAAAGGTGGGAAAAAAGACGACAGAGAAAATTTCAGGCCAATTTCGCTTACCTCCCTATCTTGCAAGGTTCTCGAGCACATTATCGTTAGCTCCGTGATGGACTTCTTAGATAGTCAGAACTTGCTAAGTAAATATCAGCATGGCTTCAGGAAGACGAGATCTTGTGAAACACAGCTCGCTCTGTTCGTTCACGATATACTAAGATCAGGAGACCGTAAGACTCAGATGCGGTTTTCCTCATCTTCAAGAAGGCTTTCGATAAAGTCCCGCACTCTAAGTTAGTGAAGAAATTAAATGACTGTGGAATAAATGGAAAGATAATCGAGTGGATCAGGGACTTTCTTAATGAGCGTGAACAAATAGTAGTTATAGATGGATTTAAATCAGATTCAGTCAGCGTAGCCTCAGGCGTTCCACAGGGAAGTGTAATCGGCCCCCTACTATTCCTTTTATATATAAACGACTTAGATAAGGTTATTAAAAGTAAAATCAAGTTGTTCGCGGGTGATACAGTAGTTTACAGAGAGATTAACAGTCCTAATGGTCAATTATTACTTTCTGACGACTTAAATGCAATTCTCGAGTGGTGTGAAGAGTGGCAGTTAGAACTGAACTTAGGAAAGTGTTCCTTTATGAGATTCTGGGGAAACAAAAACATTGACACGATGAATTACACTGTTGAAGGCGTCCAGCTAAAACTAGCCGATTCCGTCAAATACTTAGGCGTTACTTTAACAAGCAACCTCTCGTGGGAAATGCACATACGAAATATATGCGGGAAGGCTAAACAGAAACTAGGATTCATCAAACGCATAGTAGGTAAAAGTGAGGAAAAAGTCAAAGAGATATGTTACTTCTCGTTAGTAAGACCGCTATTAGGGTACGCATCGAGCATATGGGATCCGTACGTGAAAGGATCAATCTCAGAGTTAGAAAGAGTGCAGCGAAAAGCCGCTAGATTCGTTGAAAATTGTTACAATAGAAACAAAAGTGTTACAGCCTTGATACAGGACTTAGGATGGGAATCACTAACTGAGTGCCGATCACGCTCTAGGTTAAAACTTCTTGAAAGATTTAGAACGAATATATTCTCCAGCGATGTTGAAGAAATAATAAGAGCGCCAACTTATATTGGTAGAACGGACCATCCTCGTAAAATAAGAGAGATAGCCTATAGGACTGAGAGGTATAAAGGCTCGTTTTTCCCTAGAACGATAGCTGAGCAGAACAGAAGTTACAAAAAGAAATCAGCCGACATAGAGTGATACTATACATTATTATGCGCTTTACCTTGGTGCTATTGCACCCTGCCACACACCATTGCGGTGGCTTGCAGCGTGAACTATAGATACAGATAAATATTGTTTTCTCGATTTCTTAATCTATTCCATTCCTTTTTATCTACTACAACCACATCATAGTGACGGTTTTCGGCTGTCCTCGCCTGGCAGAGCTGGGGTAACTGCACATGTCATTTTCCGATCACTCGTTAGGCGGGGAGAGAGTCCTGAAACTACGCACCTGCACACACCGGTTATTTTCCGATCACGCGTCACTTAGTTACGACTTTAGAAGATTATAATATATATATATATATATATACACACACGCACGCACGCACGCACGCACGCACACACGCACGCACACACACAGAAAAGGCGATACAGGAACTAAAGAAAGGAAAAGCTACGGGCAGCGATGGAATACCGGTAGAGGTACTTAAAGTCATGGGATCGGAAGGACTAAAAGTGATTACGAAACTAATTAACAAGATTTACGACTCAGGAGAGTGGCCTCAGGATTTCTTAGATGTAACAATGATCTCTCTAAAGAAGAAGCCAAAGGCAATGTAGTGTAAGGACTACAGAACGATATCCCTACTGTCACACACTTCGAAGATCATCACGAGGATTCTTAATAAAAGACTAGAGAAAAAGGCTGAAGAAATGCTAGGGGAAGATCAATTCGGCTTCAGAAAAGGACGAGGAACCAGAGATGCTATCGGTGTAGTGAGAATCATATCAGAAAGGGCAATAGAGTACAGTCAAGATTGCTGCGTATGTTTTGTCGACTGGCAGAAGGCCTTTGATAGAGTAAATTGGGTACTGCTGATGAGGATATTAAAGGATATAGGTGTAGACTGGAAAGACAGGAGACTGATCAGGAATCTATATGTGAATCAAGTTGTAAAGGTCAGGTTGGAGAATATGGACACCAGCGGAGTACATATCGGTAGAGGAGTAAGACAGGGCTGCTGTCTATCGCCGATTCTATTCAATATATATGGAGAGAGACTAATGCAGGAAGCGTTAGAAGGCATGGGAGATTTCAAAATCGGAGGAAGGATTATAAGAACAGTGAAATACGCGGATGATCAAGTACTTCTAGCAAGAATGGAAAAGGAACTCCAGAAAATGATAAATAGACTAGTGATAACGGTATGGAAATTAATACAGAAAAATCCAAGGTCATGCGAATATCAAGTAAAGAAGAAGAAAATTTGAACATAAGTATTGGAGGAAAGCTATTAGAACAAGTTTCAGATTATAAATACCTTGGAAGCATCATAACGAGAGAAGCAAAATGTACAGATGAAATCAGGACTACAATAACAAAAGCAAAAGCCGCATTTAGAAGAAAGAAACTCCTGCTAATGGGAAATATAAAGCAGGAAATCCGCAAGAGGTTGATAAAATGTTATGTATGGAGTATAGCTTTGTACGGAGCAGAAACATGGACGCTAAGGAAAAATGATATTAAATACTTGGATAGCTTCGAAATGTGGACATGGAGAAGAATGCTGAAGATAAAATGGACAGATAGGGTGAAAAATGAGGAAGTACTACGAACAATAGGAGAGAAGCGAACGATTATACAGACTATCAGAAAGAGGAAGGCGAACTGGATTGGGCATTACCTGAGGAGAGAAGTGCTAGAAGGAAAACTGGATGGAAAAAGAGAAAGAGGTAGGAAAAGGTTTCAGCTGGTAGACGACTTGAAATGGAAAGAGAGCTATCAAGTCATGAAGAAAACTGCGGAAAATAGGAGTATATGGAGAACCAAGTTTAACCTAGAATAATCACGGACCTGTCAATGGACAGACTACCTATGATGATGATGATGATATATACACATACATACATATATACATCCTTGCCGCCGCCCACCCCATTCTCACATCCTCACCCATCACCCTTACATTCTTCTCCAAGCCACCCATCATATCATTCTGTTGACCTAGGAATCTAAGCGACTTGTTGTGGCGCAAAGAACTCCCTACAGGTCCAACACCACCTCCCGCAGGGTCTTTCCCATGCGAAAGACCACGGTGCCTCACTTGCCCCATCATAGAGACTTCCTCCACGTTCACCAGCCTAATAACAGACATCACCTACCCAATTACGTCCTACAGAACCTGCACCTCCAGAAATATAATCTATTTATTAAACTGCACACAATGCCCGGCATTTTATGTGGGCCTTACCACCACACCCCTCAACATCCGCATGAACGGTCATTGGGACAGTGTCGCTCATAAGCACCCCATTCCAGTGGCCGATCATGCAGTAAGCCACTCCCTACCCTTCAATAGATGCTTTACAGTTGAAACAATCAGAGCTCTCCCAAAAGACTCTCCCACACCACAACTCCACCAATGGGAGCTGGTTCATATAGAAACCCTCCGCTCCCTAACCTTTCCCGGTTTAAACCTTCGCTGACATCCCCACCTCAAATACCCTACCCTCCTTCCCACAAACCCCATCCTCTTCCCATGCCCTCTACCCCCAGTAAGACACATAGTTTTAGTTTTAGTAATTCTCTTGTGCCGAAGAAGGGCAGATGCCCGAAAGCTCCAAGAAAAAGCCTTCCTCTATCGCCATGGACATCCACAACACCAAGTAAGTGTCCACTGGCTCCCTCTTATCCATCTCAACTACTAGTTGCAATCTTTGTGTGTGTGCATGTGCATGTGTGTGTATTTTTGTGTCGTTAAACAATCAAAACCTTGATAATTTCTATTTTCCAGAAGGTTACACTTAAAAATCGATTTTTCGGAGTGCATGCTTTTCTTCTTTTGCAAATTTAAATTAGAAAAAATTGACCTTCGGGCTTCGGACCTGGACTGCTTTAAAAATTAATAAATTTTATTATTCTTATCATAAAAATTCGTCATCTGCACACACACTTTTAGTCTATGACTCGTCGGTTTTTCCCCTGGCTGCAGGAGATCAGTAAGGGGGAAAAAGGGTCGCTTTAAAAGAAAAGGTGATTAGTGTTTGTGAGGTGTCGGTAGAAAATGGATACACAAGTTTACAATAGCGCAATAGGAATATTTTTTGGAAGGAAAGGCAGGGGTGAGTTAGGATAAAGGGGTGGGGAAGGGTATGGGAGATGCCGTAGATGGGCAGAAAGGTTGCAAGCAATGAGGAGTAAGTGGCAAAAAGTGTACTCATTTACAATGGGAGCGGTATTTCTTGAAAGAACATAGAGTTATCTCAAGTTTTCCTCAAGGTGGCTATTTACCGCATGGAGGGCTTCCACAGAAAAGGAGGTTCTTGTGGTTTTGCTCCAACGACGTTATTGTCCACAGATCAAATGGAGTTATTTTTTTAAAAAGTTTAATTAGGTTGTTATAATTTGATTTCAAATATAAAATGAAGTAAATATTCAAGGTTTTGATTGTTTAACGACACAAAAGCATCAGTAGTGCTCAATTTAATGCAACAAAAATATACAACTAAAATCGTATATTCATTTGATTTTTAAAATCAATAACTATTTCACTGCTATGTAAACACAGCAATGGGAGAACAGAATTGATATTAACTACCGTATTTACTCATGTAACCCACGCACTCATGTACCCCATGCACTCCTATTTTTGGGCCGGTTTGGAGAGAAAAAATTAATTTGAGCCAGAATAAGTTTTTTTTAAGTAACCCGTTCCCACTCCCTGAGACAAGTTCCACTCATGTTAAGCATCTTCTCCCTTCTATGTGACGCAATTTATTGGATGACCTCCTTATGATGATACTAGCAGAAATTTCTTCACCGATAGTCCTCTTTTGTTAACCCCTTAACTGTTTTTGTTGTATTATTACACAACTTTGTCCCCACTTCACTGTTTTTGTTCATCTATGGACGGGAACTTCCCTACGCGGATGGGGAGTTTTTTCGCATATCGTCTCGTGAGTAAATATTGGAAGGTTAGGAACAAACGAGTCCCAACACTTGAGATGTGGATTTCCTTCTTCCTTTCGAACGATGAAATCTTTCATTCCCAACAAAATTTCACCATTCGGAATTCCTTGAAGTGGATGAGGGAAAAGGACCGAACTTGAACCCAGCTGGCAAACACTCAGTAGTCATAAATATTTTGGAGTGTATGTGTGTGTATGTATGTTCTTTATACGTTTTTACACCGTTGAAGCTATCGAATTCAAAATTTTCATGGGCCATCCTATCGACCAAAGGAAGAACTTGGTCTCTTATACCCCATGGGGTCAACAAAATACTATTTCCATAAGAATGCATGGGAAATAGTATGGAGAAACCCCAAAATGCCATGCAGCCCTTCACTGATGTAAATATTAAATGACGATCACGGGAAATGGCTTATTTTATGCTTAAAAGACTGAGAATTTTAATTCTGTTCATGTTTTGCCATATTACATGCTAAATCGCTTGAAATTTTCCTTTGAGCGCAAAATTTATCGGTTTTTTCCAGGCAGCAAGAAAGCTAAATTTCTTAATTGTTGTCCTCTTCAAATGGAGATAGCCATGTAAAGATTAATGCAAGGAAAATCCATGCTGTGGCGCGCTGTAGAGGAAGAATAGCTAACACCAAGATAAAGGGTACAAATGGATTCATACCTGAATATAGTCTATGAATACTTTTAAAGTGAGTCAAGTGAGTCAAATGATTTTTAAGGAATATTAGAACATTGTTATCTTTTACATTACATTGAAAGATTTATTGCAACATAATTACATTTGTTTGGTAACGAAGATGTTGTTTATTGTTTACTTTTGGCTAATAGTAGTGACATAATCCACATAATTTTACTGCTGCCTTAAAGGTGCTTAAAGACTTCGATGCATCTATCCATGCAAATATTAAGTAAGACGTTAATGCGTAATTATATTAATGGTAAAACTTTACAATACAATACATAAAGTAGTAAATGTTAATGTAAGCATCGCTTGCATAATTAAGGAATGGGGAATGTTTGCCCCGAGCAATAAAAATCGTTTGCTACTTAAAAGAAAACTTTCCCGAGTGAAGCCGGGCATTTCAGCTAGTTGAACTATAGTTATCAGTTAGTTGGCATATTCTTTCTGCCTACTTTTGCGAGTTTTTGTCTGCAGTGTGGCCATAACTTACACATTTGCTTGGTCACATAAATATGCATATACTTCATAGAATTCGATGTCTTTTATGAATGTCAACGTAGGTGCAAGCATATTGCAAAGAATTTACTATTGATACTCACAATTTATATAACCTGTCCAGAAATCCTCGTGTAAGACCCCTTTTTTCCCTGGCATTTTGGGAAAAAATGTGCGCGAGGTACATGAGTAAATATGGTAATTCCTATTTAAGAATGCTACTAATTTTATCGTTTAAAAAAATAGTTGTTTGTTAAAGTTATTTACTTATCTTTTGGTTACACATAATTCATAAACTTAAACTTCATAGTTTCTCACATAATTCCTGAAATGTAACATTTTTTGTAGCTTTCTATATTTCGTTATTTTTTAATATTGCTTATCTAAGTGCTTGGCATCCCGTCATATAACTGACCAAAATCCTCCTCCTCCTATTTAAAATGAATAAAGATATTGTTCAAATTCAACTTATAGCATTCATAAACAGATATTTGTCGTCGAAGCAAGGAAATAATACGTGAAGTAGTCGTTGCAACTAAACATCTTTCATTGTTAAGGAGTTGAAATGTGTATTTCTTTCGATTCCTAATAAATATTTATGCTAACTCGGAATTTAATTAATTTAATCCCGACTGGAAAAATAAACATCATTCTTTTTGACGTCCGTATGTTAAACTCCGGAGTTCGTGTCTCGATTCTAACTAATTTTGAAATGCAAAGAATTATATCCGACACTCATTCACGTGTTACCACAATGGGGAAATTAAGCGCTACTGAATATCTTGAGGGAAAATATCTGATCCTTAAGAGCTGGGAGAGCCGTAAACCCTTCTCTAAGGGGAGGGAGGGAGAGGAAAAAGAGCCTTCACCCCCTCCTCTACTATCACTGTTGCCATATCGCTTGACAGCTCGTTCGAGACTAGTAGTTCACTGAAATTCCAGTAGAGCGCTCGTAAGGTGGTGCAGTTTTTTGTCCAGGAGCATACAACTGTCAACTCATTTGTCAACAGTTAACATATTTCTTAAATATTTTATAGCATATTAAACCTTTAGTGATAAAAATGGTCCCAAAACGCAGTGTTAATGACAATGCTGATGAAAGTTCCAGAAATGTGACATCCCTTCAAATAAAACTAGAGGTGAATGAATGAAAGTGATGCAGAGTCTAAATTTCAAGCAAACTGAGGCCTAACAATTCAGTTTTATATGATGCATGTACATATGGTCTTTTTGAACGAATTACTGACCTATGGCATTATTCCTATAGGAAAACTGGTTTCTACTATCATCATTTCGCTAATCGTCAGAGATTCCAGGAACCAATTAATGATGGTTATCAAGGCCCTACTGTATTTCGAATGAGGAAACTTTGGCCTACCTATTTATCATCATTCTGCAATTTTTACTGTCTTTCTTATAACATTTAATGTGCATTAAATTTTGTATTTGATTTTTCACACAAATTGGGGAAATGCATCTTTAAAAAATCTGATGTGGCCAACACATGACTTTCTCCATATTTGGGGTATAGATATTTAAATTATTAAGAATAGCATTATAAGGCGAAATTATTATTACATATCGTAAAAGAATACAGTTGTCCTTATTGCCGTACGTCATTATTGTATACATTCACCATTGCAAAAATGTATAAAGTATAATTTCCTACATCTTTTATTTCAAACAATTTTCCATAGCAGTTATTGTTTAGGAGTTATTTATAAATAATCGGAATTTTCAGTTTCTGTCAAATATCTCCTTAAAAACATCGTAATTGGTCATTTTCTTGAGGACCAAAGCTGTAGAGAATAATATTTCTTCCAAGTTTTGTTTGAAACAAATTTTTGTAGAATCATCCTTTTCGGAGATATTTTGCTTTTTCTTAATTTCCAGTATACAGCGCCACCACCATCTATCGGTGAATTCTGTAAACATATTCAAAATATACCTAATTTACGTCAATAAGAATGACAGTATTCTTTTACGATATGAAATAATAATTTTGCCTTATAATGCTATTCATAATAATTTAAATATCTATACCCCAAATATGGAGAGAGTCATGTGTTGGCCACATCAGATTTTTTTAAATTTAATTTAAATTTTATTTTTTCATGTTGAGTGAACAAAGGTAAAGTTCTTCCTCTCCTGTATGGCCCTAGGATGTTAGCTTACTCGCATTCACAGTTGGAAGTGATGATGAGTGAGGAGGTGAAGTGATGAGGAAGAAGGCAAAGTGAGGTCTTGCCTGAGTGTGATTGAAATGATTGCAAGCAAAGTAAATGCTAGAAAAAAAATTCAGTATAGACGATTCATTGAAGTTATCATATTTTCTTTTAGTAAATTTCATGGTAAATTGGATAAAGCAAATGCCCTAAAAGTTTTTTAAAAAATTTTTCTATTTTTTTACTATGCGTAATCATTCTGATATATTCTTTCACTGAATGAAATAGGACAATTTTTCTCATGTAACTTCTGTAATGATTATAAATGACTACTGCACAACTCAAAACTTTATAAGCTTTATGAAATGTCTTTTAACAATATACGAAATGTAAAATTTATTTCAAATTTTTAGTCAAGACATAAAAAAGTTGACCTGTGAGAAACTTTTTCCCTATTTCGTTTAGAAAGGTGCATCCAGCTAATGAAATGTTTATAAAAGCTGAAATATATTTAAAAAAAAAAAAGATTTCATATCAATGACATTTATAGCTTTTACAATACTGAAAGGTAACGAAAGCACGAGTATGTGCTTGATTGGTTGGCGATCGAGGTGATTAATTTCTCTTCCCTCCTGCAAAGAGTATCCTTGCCATAAGATAGCATAAAAGGTATTATTTATAAATGTCATGTTTTACTAAAATCCTCAAAAATTTTCATACGAATCCAATAAAAATGAAAAAGTTATGAACTTCTCAATCTCAATTTTTCGCAAATAAAAAAAATGATTCGACCTTAGAAATGGGATTTAATTTAACCATTTAGCTGTGGAAATCGGATTTGCCCCACGTGCTTAAATAAAATGTTTCACCAATGCTACTTCCTTCCCTTCTAACTCTGTTAAGTTTTAATCACACAAGGAATCATTCTGAATGCCCTTCTTTATCTGACATCTAATAACTCACGTAGGATGGATTTAAAAAGACAATGAAATAATGGATTTTCATGTGAAGTCACATTCAAGTACATTGTAGCATGTTTTGCATGGTGTGTCATTACTTGCTATATACATTTTAACCTGAATCGACCTTAAGGTGTCTAATGTTGTTTTGGCTAGGCTGGCTGGCCGAGCGTAGTAATTGAGGAGCAGTGTCTTAAAGTTCAGAGCACGTTCCTTAATTTGTAAGCGTCATAAGTTGAGGATGCCTGTACTGGGTTGTCCGGAAAGATCCTGCTGATTTTCAGTAGGTGTCGCTGCATTGCTGTTATTGTAAAAAGTTCATGCTGATTTTCAATAGGTAACGTTGCATTGCTTTGCATAGCATTTTATCAAATGCAGTAAAATCATTTTTGTGTTTTTATCCCCTTTGTGTTGGTGTTTCAAATGCATATTATGAGTGAAAATAAAGTTCATTTTAGGCATTTAATGCTGTATGTTTCAAAAAGGAAATAGTGCTACTGCTGTATCAAAAAACATTTGCAAGTGTATGGAGAAGGTGCTGTAGCTGTAGAACTTGTCGGAAGTGATTCTCGAAATTCCGTAAGGGTAATTTTGATTTGGATGATGAGCCACGTGACGGATGTCCTTCTATCGACAAAATTCATGTTTTAATTGAAAATGATTGACATCTGATAGTACAGGATTATTGCAATAACATTGGGTGATTGAAAACATAAGTGGCAGAGCATCTCAAAGCTATGGGATTAGTGAGCAAGTCTGATGTTTGGATGCCACACTTGCTATCGGAAAAAAATTTTATAGACTGTGTTTCGTTGCTTGGTTGTCTGGAAAAAGAGAATATTTTGGAAAGACTGGTGACGGGATGAAAAGTAGGTTCTTTATAATAATGTCCAGAGGAAGAGATCATGGGTTGAACGTGGACAGCCATCTTTACAAACTGCAAAGGCTGGACTGCATCCAAAAAAGGTCATGCTTAGTGTTTGGTGAGATTTTAAAGGCATCATTTACTATGAAATGTTGAATGCTAATGAAACCATCATGGCCATTAAGTACTGTGTCCAATTGGAGAACTTGAAGCTGGCGATTCTTGAAAAATGTCCAGTACATACTTGCAAATAGGATAGGTGTAATTTTTCACCAGGACAACGCTCGACACCATGTTGCGATGAAGATGGAAGAAATATTAAGAGAGCATTCCGGAAAATAATGTGCATGGGGTACACGAGTAAATACAGTATATAATTGTCAATCCTTTTCAATTGTACAAGTCCCTTCAGGATTAATAAAGACTCGTGAGAAAGGCTGCAGTCTCTCTCTCTCTCTCTCTCTACGCCCTCAGGGCAAGAAACCTTTATTAAATATCAGATGGTGACAGCATCATTGTGCACAACAATATCTCACTAAACAAGCCATTTAAAGTGAAAATGATGAAGGAATTGAATGAGAGGACTATGAATGACTGCAAATGCAAGCTAAGTCAATCTGATAAAAATAAAGTAGTCTTCAATCAGACAAGTGTGAAAGTGAGCCAAGATCAATCCACTGATTTCAAGAAATATGGTATTATCAACCTACTAGATAGCACAGAATAACCAACATTTGAATATGGAAGAAGAGTTTCTTGGATTAAGTGAGAAGGAAGGCAAATGATGGTGACTTTTAGATAGTTGAACATTTTTGTTATCTATTCAAAGTTCTTTTTTCAATTTAACAAGTGTTTTCCAAACTAATAATTAGCTTGACGTTTTTTCTCATTGAAGATAAAGTAGTAAAAATTCAGTAATTTAAAAATTATGTCAAACAAACAATAAGCAGAGAGATACTCACTAGGGCAGGGTACCATGGATACCCTCTGCATTTGGCCCACACCAAATCCAAAGGCTGTAAAGGTACCACTCCACAAGATAGCTCCTGCCCAGTTTGATGCCGATGACCACCACAGGAGGTCCCAGTATTGTTTCCACCTTCTCCCCTTCCACCTGCACCCTCATCAGCGGAAGATTCTGAGTGTGGGCGGTGGCGAGCACGGTCATGGACTCCCACACTGTCATCTTCTTCATCTTCATCATCATCTTCTGCCCCAGAACTCCCAGCTCCATCATCCCCACTATCACTACTGCTTCCTGATGATGAACAACTGCTAGAACTTGAGTCAGATTGACTATCTTCATCTGTTTCAGCAGGAATATCTGTCAAACCAAAATAAACTTACACTACAAATCCAGTGCAATAAGTAGGCATGACATAAAAAGCAATTTCTGTGATTATTAAGAATAGCAATAGTATTAAATTTATGAATACAAATGAAAGATTAAACAAATGTTAACCATTTAAAATTGACTGCTACATCAACAAATTTATACTGAAATATATCATTTTTTGGTTGTCATAAAATACTTATATACCTACTAACTTCTAATATAAATTAAATGCAATTTCACTAAATTTTCAAAACTCTATCGATTATACTGTATATGTGTAATAAATAGCAAATCTATGAAGCTCATATTCTTTGTTATTGCATTTTTAAACTACCTTTATAAAGACTAGAAGTAAAAGATTATTCTTATTTTTGCTTTTTTTAAATCCATTGAAATCCAGCAATACAGGCAGTCCTCGACATCCGTACAATTCGCTCTTTCATACATTATAAATTCTCGCCCCTAAACAACCTTTCGTACTCTGAATTCGGACTTTCGTTCATCAGCTGACGAACAAACATTTAGAGCTTTCGCATAATGGCGCTGTCTGTCAGCCAAGCCAACACTTTTAATAAATTACCAAATTAAAGTATGCCATGTAATAATATACGTATTATATGTAATGTAAGATTTGTAATGTTTTTTAATATTGTACTGAAATTTGACAAGATTAATACCACTGTAAAGTCGGTTAATAATCAATAAATTATTTTTATTA
The DNA here is from genome assembly GCA_036926305.1 of Uropetala carovei. Taxonomy (NCBI): domain Eukaryota; kingdom Metazoa; phylum Arthropoda; class Insecta; order Odonata; family Petaluridae; genus Uropetala; species Uropetala carovei. Next base: position 2,155,888 of record JAXCHB010000149.1, read on the forward strand.
TTGAGTCTCTGCAACATTACCATCTTTGTTTGCACGTATAGCAGTGTTTCTTTGTTTGTGCATTTTACACCTGTTATTTTATAAACATGAGTGAGAAAAGAAAAACTGAAAGTGCTAATACAAGTGAAAAGAAACGTAGGACTCATAAACTGAACACGATTGAGACAAAGATGGAAATAATTAGGCATGCCGAAAGCGACGATCTTTAGCTTCAATCAGACACTCACTGAACTCAAGTCGGTCGAGTGTGTTCAATTGTGAAGCAGAAGAACAAATATAATAATACAATACGTACTGTGGCGTTCTGAATAAATGCCACATTTTTTTCAAGAGCAAGGAACCAATCTACACACACTTTGATGACGTTGGTGATATCCCAATAGCAGACTGCGAAACAATTTGAGACAATGATTGTGCAGTTGCTTGGCTTTCTCGCAAATGACAAGTGAACTCAGCGAGATTTTCTTGTGAGTTTGGGTCTCGATTCACAGGTTTAAAGCCTTCTCTGTCTTCTCCACATACGGATTCCTAGGTACAAAAGATACTTTTGTACTCGTTGAAGTACCACTTGCAACACTAGCTCTAATCAATTCTTCAGTTTCCGTATCGATTTTATTGTGGACTCGGTCATACCAAGTAATTTACCAACTGATGAATCAGATTCATTATGCACAAGCCTATCTAAAACTTCAATTTTCCTCTCCAAAATCATTCCTTTTTTCGCCCTTTTTACCGACTTTTCTTTCATTTCAATCATCACTCTCTTTGGGGCCATGATTAGGCAATATTACAAAAAACTATGAAAATAGCAAAATGCTTTAATGAAAAAAAATCGCACTTTTATACATTATACACTGACAACCCTAAACCGCCTTCCGTATGCCGAATTTGGACTTTCATGCGTCATCGAAATGATGAAAGAATATTTCGAGTGCTGCTGGTTGCCAGCCACCAGTTTCTGCTGCATCGCCATCTTTGTCTGTACAGCAGTGTTTATTTGTGCAATTATTTAAATATTTTATTGCATTTTGCCCTATCTCTCTATATTATAAAATCGACGATTGTGTCTAAAAAGGCCCCTGCTAAAAAAACTACACATTTATACCATAATTAGAGATTTTATAATATTTTTTGGTTCACTGAGAACAGAACCCCCCCTATAACATGTTAATCTATGTTTGACATCCGTACATTCAACTTCCATACACATTTTCAGGAACACATTATGTATGGATGTCAAGGACTGCCTGTAATAAGTTATACTTTATCAGTGACAATGTGTTGGGAAATAATTATTACATAGATGCCTAAAAAAATTCTTGTTTGTTACCATGCATAATAAGCACCCTAACTTCTGAATCAATTTTTTATTAAAAAATTGTTAATTATACACAGGAAATTACATTGTATTGCACGTATTTATTACAAAATATTGTCAAATTAGCTCTGTAGTTCAACACCGTAAGATTGGTGGCTGCACCGCTAAATGGGGTAACTCTAGCATATTAGAGAGGAAATTAATGCTACACAGTAATTGATCACAAACTTTTGTTTGTAATTTTCTGTATATTTCTATTGAAATATGTCCTTCTGTATATAACAATCAATGCAACCATTTATTTAGATTAGCTACAAAGAGAAGATAACCATGTAACTTTCAACGTGCTAATCATCCAATTTTAAATTTAAGCGTGAGCCTATTTGCGTTAATAAGCATTATAGATATATAATATAATGGTTTTACTTACAAACAGGTAAGATTCCAACATTCAAACGATGAAATGAAGATTCAATTGTTTTCATTAAATCATTAGAAATGCTTCCCATATGCAGTTAACTGAATAATTATCCGTAAATATTTATATTGCTATTTATAAAGTTTGACGTTGCTACAGCAATAATTTTCATGCTTAAACAAAAGTTTGAAGCAAGTAACATTATTCTTTCTTCTATTTGAAGGTTTAATTGACAATACATAATTGAATCGGAGGCAACAATGATGGTTGTCTTGTAAATGCCCGGAAAAAGTACGAAATATCCATAAAAATTCTAAAAAATTGTGTATTTCTGAAAGATTCAACAATGTAACATGTAAACGTTGCAAGAATAAGAGAGTACACAGTTTTAACCATTGAATAAAGCACAAATGAAGGAAATCGGTCTATATTTATGTATTTTAATGAATGAAGGAAAAAAAAACCTTGCACTCCGAAAAATCGAAAATCTCATGTAAACTTATGGGAAATATAATTGTCTCCTGGATTTAAACCTGGGACACTTCAGCAAACAAAGATAGTTTTCCAGGGACCTCCTAGGTAGTAGAAACAAAATGCTATTTATTCCATATCTCTATGACTCTATATCTCTTGAGAAATATGCTGCTTACGACTATTAACTGCAGCAGCAGCAGACGTTATGGTAATATTATAAGGATATTAAATTGAAAAAAATTACAAGAAAATTTTTACTTTAAAAAATAAAGGACAATCCAATTTCACAGTTAAGAAACTTCTGAGAAATATAGTGTTTTCATTATTTTCCTAATTGATGATTGATTGATTAAGAGGATGTAAGGCAATATACGAAAAGGCTCACCTTAATGAAAGTGAGTCAATGCAGGGACTAATCCTTTTGCTAGTGGAAATCTTGTCTGACACATCCTTCCATATTAAAGAAAAAACTATGTACTATTAAAGTTGTGTATTTACCACCCAACATAATACACAACTACAACCTTTGGATCAAGGTATTATAAAACATTTAAAGCATTATTATTGTGGAAGAACAGTTGTCAAAGTGTTAAGAATTGACGAAAGGAAAATATTCGGCATAAAACTTCTTGACTGTATTATGGAGCTCCACAAAGCTCGGCATCACAGTCACATCAGGTACAATTTCAAACTGTTTTAATAGAGCTGGAATATGTAAAGGAGAAAGAAGAATGTAAAAAAGAAGACGAAATTCAGCAGTCCAACTTTAAAACGTAAGTTAATTTTTAAGCCACATTCAAGAAACAAATGAATGCAGATTGTGATGTGATAGTTACTGAACATAAATTAGATACTGCAATTAATGAAAGAAAAAAACTGAGTGCAATTTAAAACAAGAATTTTTAAAAAATTAAAAAAAAATCTTTTTGCTTTGTAAACTAGACGGACTTAAAAGGATAAAACAAGAAAAATTTCAGATTATTTGTTCATTATAAAAGACTAGCGAAAGTTTATCCGGCGTTGCCCGGGATTCAGAACAGTGTAAAAATGACCTAATTAAAAAAAACAAAAATCTGTATTAACTTATTTTTACTATGTTTACAGTAATTAATTTTTGAAACATCTGTAATTTTTATTCGTATAGACTTCAGGATATACAATACTGTTTGTTTTTTCATTTGGGGCGAAAACTAATTTATGGAGAGAGTTTAAAAAACAACAGCAAGAAAATGAATTTATATTCCTTTAAGCATTCTTTCGTCCAAGTCCCAATATCGTACGATGATTCTAAATAATTTTAAAATGAAAATGCTGCACTCATTCCCGATGCAAAGTTTCAGTTCTTTAGTTTTTAAGACAGTTTATTTATTTTTTTGACCTTCTCCTCCCTTCCAAGCCAAAAATTAAAAAAATAAGTCCGAGGTGCACACCCTCAGGTTTCCCTAAGTACACATGCTGAGTTTCAGCTTTATAGGTTTATTGGTTTTGGAGTTACAGCGTTGACACACAAACAAACTAACACAATTTTCCTTTATTTATATAATAAATGAAAATGTACAACTTTATCTACGTAAATGTAGCTACAAAGAGAAAAGAACTATGTACATTTCAATATTTAAAAAAAACGTATGTCCCTATTCTCATCTAATTTTAAATTTATGCGTGAGCGTATTTGCATTAGTAAGCATTACAGATGTATAATATAATAGTTTTACTTACAAAAAGGTAAGATTCCAGCATAAAATTAATGATGAAATGCCTTGATTAAACCATTAGAAATGCTTCCCAGATGAAATCAGCTGTATAATTATCTTTAAATAATTATGTTCCTATGCATCATTAATTTCGATGCTTAAGTTTGGAGCAAACAATGCTTTTCTTTCGTCAATTTGAATGTTTAATTGGCAATAATTGAATCAGAGGCAACAATGAGAGTCTCCTTGGCAGCGCCCGGAATGAGTAGGAAAAATCAGCAAAATTTTGAGTAAACCCTTAAAAAACAAAATAATCACTGAACAATAGCCTTCAACAAAATAACTGAGTTATCATTCAATAATAAACCAAAAAACAAAAGGCGTCGACACCGTTAAGAACCATGTAACAAATAGCACATTTAACACTAGGATGCCCGGACATAGCCTCATACCTAGTATGACCGCACCAGTCATTTTGACCAGTCACCTGTTTTCTTGCATGTTTGTTAGATATCCGTTCTGATTTCTATTGTTAAGTGGCCTGATATCCTTCGGGGTGTTGAATAATGGTATTTCCACAATATTCTTTTGTCCGTTGGGACGTAAGAAATCACGAGAACATAAATGACCAATGTTGCTAGAATCATGACCAGGCTCTTAACACGCCGTCAATCTTCATTCATTTTGTGCGAGGTGAAAAATTATTTCTGCTCTGATTATAAAACATTGTATTTAGAGTGTAGTAGGTTGAATTTAGAGTGGATCCTATGTTCCAATACGTGAAAACACGTAAGAAATACATCACCGGTTAAAATGACCGGTGCGGTCGCTGAAGGTAGAAGTGATTGTTAAGACTAAACAGTTACAGCCAAGTTGATTATTTTTCACACGTAAGATCTTCTCATCAAATGAGTAAAAGTCAGCTGATATCAATCCCCTATGCCGAATAAGATGGGAGCAAGAGAACTTTAGATTTCCAAACCGGTCAAAATGACCGGTCTGGGCGTTCTAGTGTTAAACACTGGAATACACCAGAGCTGCAAACCACTTCAAAATTTGGAGTGGTTCGGTTCGCGGTTCAGTTCTAAATTTTTGGAAGTGGTTCGGTTTAGACGAGAATTTTGACAAGTGGTTCGGTTTGGTTTGCGGTTCAGTTCAACTAAATTAAGCATTTGAAATACTATTCAGATAATTTATCCAATATAAACATTAAAAATTCAGTATCAATCCATAAGTAAATCAATCAGCAGTCATTATTATTTTAAATAAATGAAAAATTTATATTTTAAATATATTACAATCCCATCATCATCTTCATTTATTTCTATTTAAAAAATGGTATTTTTGATCCTAACATGACTTTTATGTTCATTGTTGTTTACATATCAATTAAAAATTCTCTGAATGGATTCACTTCAAATTCATTTACCAACATACACAATCATACATAATCAGAAAGAAAATGCGCCTCTAGCTTAAACCGCTTTTGAGATTATCCCTGGATGGACGGACAAACCAAAAACATAAAAGTCTTTTAAAGAAATCATTAAAAATCAAAGAAAATTAGTCCCTCAGGCATTTTATTCCTTTTTCTTACCTGTAATATACATTATTTAGAGGAAAAAAGATTTATAACAAGGGCCTTACCGCCCGTCTCCCAATATTTAACCTCTTTAGTTCTACCACCCGCACTTGCCTTTATTTTTCTTATTCCCACACATACCCATTGCCGCATTGATAATTTCCTCCCTCCTATCTCTGGAGTTCACCCTCTCTTCGTCTTCCACAAGACCTTTCTTTTTAGTCCTTCCCATCTTTCCTCAAACCCTCCCGAGATGGTCTCCCCCCTCCAGCCTTTCCTTTCCCCTCCCCCTTTATCCCTTTACAACCTACCCCCTGCAGTAACCCTCTGACAATGAGATAGGTTCCTCCTTTCCCTCCCCTCCATTCCTTTCCGTCTTACAAACTACCCTCCCTCACCCCTCTCTACCCATTTCTCTGTATATACTTTCTATTCTCACCACATCTGCACCTGACGATAGCATTGTAACGTCGAAACTCGGGTCGTAAGAGAAATAAAAATAATGGACGTTACAAAGCGTTATTCCTTTGGTTCATTTATAACAAATATAAAAAAATGTTAGCTATAATTATCAAGGGTCTAGGAAAATTCTTTTTCCGTAAGCCCTTATTAAGATTTCCTTGATTGAATGATAGATTTAATTATTGAAGTAGACAGTTTCTTGCTTTCTAATGGCGATGATGCAGGGCGTCTCAATTTTTCCAACTTTCAATAATAAATTTATGTAAATAAAATATTTTAATTAGTTAATTGGTCAATAATATGGAATAAAATATTACTCCGAATGAATTTATGATATGTAAAACTCTAATAAATTCGATTATTAATTCTTATTATTATATAATAAATTCAAAAAGACACTTTTAGCTCGATTCCAAACATATTACATATTGCTAATTTTTTTCTTTTGCCACATTAGAAAAGTAATCAAAAAAATCAATATGATAGTAAAATTACGTTACAAGAATAATTTAAAATTAATCGACAGTTCGGGGCAGATTATTCAATATACGAAATGCGGACATTTATGGTTCAAAACAAACGATTATAAAATGTAGAGTGACCCTCTTTAAATAACACTAACATATTAATTAATTTTATTTGTCTCTTTAATAAAATTTACTAAAATATTATTAAAAATACACACTTTGGATAATTCAAGGAATTCTGCGGGAAATGAATGCCTCCGATCCAAGGGATCCGCCGAAGTCCTCGCCTGTTTTTGCTGGAATATAAACCACCAAGCAATGGAAATATCATAGAAGAACACCATATGAGAGTTGGAAAAGGAATGATGTCGTTGAAAGCTCAAGCCGTTGAGAGCAACAATTTGAATTTTTCTGAAGAAAAATATATGAGGAGAGTTAATGGTGTTCTAAGAAAGACACAGTGGGGCATATTTTCTCAGGTCTGCTGGTGATGGTAAGGGCATGGATTTTTCTCTCGGCACGAAAGCAGATTACGGCTCCTTTCTAGGCCATTGTGAAACGACCCTTTTGCCTGCGTTCAGATAAAGATCTTTCTATATTCTGTTGGTCGGTTTCTGCCTACAGTGGTTGACCCGGATATTGTCGCAGTTGGTGTCCCCATAACCCTCACCATAAATGTCTTCTGTGGATAACAATAGTAGCAGAGAGGAAAGAGTTAGGCACTCTTTCCTTTGAAGCAAACCCGCTGGTTTTTCCAATGGAAATTCCTGGTCTTTTCGTTGCTCCGTACTTTGTGGATTGAGATCGAACTGAAACCGAACCACTTTTGGAAAAAATTACGGTTCGGTTTTCGGTTCATTGAAAAATTAATCGGTGGTTTCGGTTCGGTTTGCGGTTCAGCAAAATGGCTGCGATTCGGTTTGCAGCTCTGGAATACACGTTATGAAACTGTCAAGCAACGTTAAAATGCAAGGCTGAGTAACTGACATGCGAATGCGGTCAAAGAAAAGCAGCATTGCCAGAACATAAATATTATCTCCTATAATATATTTTGATGGGTGTGTTTGTTGGTTTGCTGGTTTGTTGGTTTGTTCACGGAACTCCTCCTAAATGATAAAAGCTAGAATTACCAAATTTGGTACGATTCTTCCTTACATCCTAACTTAGTGAATGATCAAGGTTTTGTTTCTGTCTGTCACTTTGATCCAAAATGGAGAACGATTTAATTATCGAATTTGCCACATCCTGCAACCGAAACACTTGAGACTTGGATACTTTTTTGCAGGAAAGAACGAAGTTTATTTTTATCGAAGACAGATTCCGAATTCTGGTCGAATTCACTTAGAAATGCGATTAGAATAAAAAAAATAGGTGATATTATGTTTTATTACAATTCCAATTATAAGCTGCCATGACAACTCCCACTGTCGCCAAAATTGAGAGTTCAATGTATTTCTATTGAGACTATATAGTCCCTTCTTACATTTAAAAGAGGGAGGGAGAGGGATGGAGAGAGAGGGAGGGAGGGAGAGGAGGGAGGGGGAGAAGGGAAGGAGAGGGAGGTAGTTTATATATTATTTTAGAATTTTCACAGTGCAAGATTTTCTTCCTTCATTCATTTAAATAGGAAAATGCACAGCGGTTTTCTTCATTTTTGCTTTATTCGACGGTCATAACTGTGTACTATCTTATTCTTGCGAAGCTTACATGTTACACGATCGAAGTTTTAGATTCGCTAAATCCATTGAAATTCAACGGGCAGTCCAACTACTAGTCTAATAATTTTACAAGTAAATTATTAGAAGAAAGTTATTATAAAAGAAAGTTTTTAGGTAAATTTATCGCAAAATTGGGATAAATGTTGAAAATATATGTTTTTGAAATCAGTATAAAAAGAGCTTTAAATTGATTTGCCACTCAACATAGTGCAAAAAAGATTTTTTCGACCCCCCTACCAGTGACCCTAAATATAAATTAAGAGTGTGTAAGTATGCTAAAGAGCATGGTAATAGAGCAACTGAACGTGAATTTGGGCCCAGTGAATGTCTTATAAGAAAATGGAGAAAGACTGAAGAAACGATAAAAAATATGGGGAAGACCAAAAAGGCGAACCAAGGTAGTAAAGCAAACCATCCTGAAATGGAAGAATACCTGCTGAAATGGATAAGAGATATGAGAAGGGACTGCTTGGGTGTTAGCACATCAGCTGTTCGTGCACAAGCTTTGAGATTATCCAAAGAATTAAACATTAAAAACTTCAAAGCGTCTATGCATTGGTGTCGTTGTTTCTACAAAAGATGCAATTTATCAATCCGCTGACGTACTACGATAAGTCAATGTTTACCCGAAGATTACAGGAGAAATTAATTGCATACCAGTCCTATATAATACAATTAAGAAAGAAATTCAACTTTCCACTTACAATTAGTCAAATAGGCAAACACCATAGACATTTGATATGCCATCTGATACAAAGATTAATGAGAGAGGTGCAAGAGCTGTCACGATGAGAGGCACGGGAAATGAAAAGAATCGTTTCACTGTCATGGTTGCCTGTATGGCTGATGGGATGAAACTGCCTCCGTATGTAGTTTTTAAAAGAAAAACAATGCCGAAATGCGAATTTCCCCGTGGCATCATAGTCCGAGTGCAACAGCAAGGTTGGTTTGATGAAAACATCACCAATGACTGGATCGAGACTGTTTGGAAGAGAAGGTCTGGTGGAATGCGTCAAAGACCTCTCTTAGTCTTAGATGCATTCCAAAGACACACACGTCCCGAAGTAAAAAAGCAACTCCTTGAGATGAAGACAAATTGGTGATTATCCCAGGGGGAATGACATCGATCCTGCAGCCTATAGACGTTGCTGTTATTAAGCCATTTAAATCGGCACTGAAAAAGAAGTGGGCTGATTGGATGGTGAATGGCACACACACATTCACCAAAGGTGGACTCATTTGTAAAGTTGATATAAAAACAATTTGTCAGTGGATCGTGGAAGCATGGAATGAACTCCCCTCAGAAACAATAATTAAGAGATTCAAACAATGTTGCATAAGTAATGCTTTAGATGGAAGTGAAGATGACGTATTACAGGGACCAAGGAGGACCAACGGCTTTACATCCCTTCTGAAGGATTTGCGTGCTCTCCTCTAAACATGTAAATAGGAGGCCGCAAGTTCTATTGAAAAAAATCTCACTTTTGCAGGTTTTCCATAGCTCAGCATAGCAGGCCAACACCCTCATGACAGCATCCCATTTTGCAAGTTTTGAAATTTCAAAGATACTTTTCTACTCAGAAGCTATCTACCGCAGCATGAGGAATAAACAAACTTTCCCAAAGGAACCATCTACTGATTATGAGTTGTCAATTGTTTTATGAAAAGTTCAAATTTTAAAAACTAATAGTGTACATTATACAGATATAAAATAACATAATAGAAATAAGCTAAAATTTTTGTACAATTAAGTGTTATAACTTCTCTCACCATATATTGGTCAAAATGACAACTGACATTGAAATCCGTATTTCCAGCTATCATTTCTAACGTACGGGCAAAGAATGCTGTTACTATGTAGTAATTCAATTTCTTGTTACTAAAACATCCCCAGAATTACCAGCAGAGCCACCGCAACAAGGTAAACTTTTGGAAAGTTTGAACATTCAGTTTAACTGCTAGATGAAATACGAAATTATTTATGGGCTAAATCTGCAAGCCATAAGATTTCAAACAATGTGACATTCTTTATGATCCGATCATTCGTTCAAGAGATATGAGGGAGCAAAAAATGGTCTACCCCAATATATATATATATATATATATATATATATATATATATATATATATATATATATATATATACACACACATACATATATACATATATACATATATACATATATACATATATACATATTTCATATATACATATATACATATACATATATATAAAATCTCAGGCGAATGTATATAAAAGATTTTATAAAAATCCTATATATAATTTTGGAAGTGTCCATCCATCTATTTCAAAAGCTGCTTGTTGTAGAGATATGAGGTAAATTGCATTTTGTTTTTAAAAGCTAGGAGGTCCCTAGAAAACTATTCTCATTTTCATAAAGTCCTGGGTTCGAATCCAGGAGACAATTATATGTTCCCATAAGTTTACATAGGATTTCCGATTTTTCAGAGTGCAAGGTTCTTTTCTTTCATTCACCAAAATACATAAATATGGACCGATTTTCTTTGTTTTTGCTTTATTCGATGGCTAAAACTCTGTACTATCTTATTCTTGCGATGTTTACATGTTACACGGTCGAAGTTTCTATCCGGGCATTGCAAAGGCGACCATCATTATTCCCTCTGATTCAATTAGTGTCAATTAAACTTTCAAATAGGCAAAGAATAGAATTATTAGCTTCACACTTTTGTTTAAGCATCAAAATTGTTGCTGTAGCAACGTCAAACTTTATACATAGCAACGTAAATATTTACGGATAATTATTCAGTTAACTGCGTATGGGAAGCATTTCTAACGATTTAATCAAAGCAGTTGAATCTTCATTTCATTGTTTGAATGCTGGAATCTTACCATTCCGTAAGTAGAAACATTATATTGTACGAGGTGCTACCCAAAATGTATCTGAAAAAAAAGTAGACTTGTCCAAAGTCCTAATCGCCATCGTCCCCTTCAAAGTAGTCCCCTTGGGAGCGTACACAATGATCCCAACGTTTCTGCCATGATCGGAAGCTGTCCTGGAAGTCCTTTTCTGTCAGTGTTATCAGCACCTCATGCGATTCAGTCTGAATCTCCTCTATGGTGTCAAATCTTCATCCCTACAACTTGATTTTCATCTTGGAGAAGAGGAAGAAGTCACAGGGGGCTAAATCAGGCGAGTAAGGGGGGTGAGGGATGGCCACCATGTTTTTGGAGGCCAAAAACTGCTGCACAGACACAGCGGTGTGCGCGGGCGCATTGTCGTGATGGAGCACCCAGTTGTTCCTGACCCATTTCTCTGGCCGCTTTCGCCTCATGTACTCCCTAAGCACCTCAGGACGTCGCAGTAGAACTTCGCATTGATGGCCTGACCTGGAGGGATGAATTCCTTTTGGATAATCCCGTCAATGTTGAAAAAGAAGATCAGCATTGACATAACATTGCTTTTGACTTGCCACGCTTTCTTCGGTCGGGGTGAAGAAGGACTCTTCCACTGGGACGATTGCTGTTTTGTTTCAGCGTCGTACCCATAAACCCAACTTTCGACCTTAGAAAGGAAGTCTGGGTCATTTCTGACCTGCTCCTGAAGTTCCATGCAGACTTCCAGCCGATATTGCTTCTGGAGCCTTGGCACGAATTTTGCAGCAATCCGCCTCATGTTGAGCTCGTCCAACAATATGCGCTGGCATGACCCATATGACTATCCCACAATGTTGCAAACGTCATGGATCGTTCACCTATGATCCTCGAGGATAGCCTCATGCACTTTTTCAACATTTTCCGGCGATGTGCCGGTTGAAGGTTGTCCAGAACGAGTGTCATCATCAACTGATGTTCGGTCATTTTTAAACCGGTTAAACCAGTCGTACGTTTGTGCCTGACCCAAAGTGTCATCACCAAATGCTTGTTTAAGTGTTTTGTGTGTTTCTGCAGCAGTCTTGCCAAGTTTGAAGCAAAACTTGATGCACACACACTGCTCCTTCACGTCCACCATTTCAACGAAAAAAATCGCAAAACGACACAAACACAACGTTATAAAAACGCGTAGAACAAAAGAATGCGTGCACTCAGCGCGAAGCCACATCGCACAACGGTTCTCAAAGGATACATGCAGCGCTACCGAGCGCCACTAGTCCCTACTACAACTGGTTTCCGTGCTACATTCAATTTTCGGGAACTTTTGGGTAGCACCTCGTGCATCTGTAAAGCTTATTAACGCAAATAGGCTCACCCATAAATTTAAAATTGCGGTATTTAATCGATTGTAAGCCGACCTTTTTTTACCTTTTTACCATCCCAGAAATCACCACCCGGCTTAGAATCGGGTGCAAAAAAAATTAGTCAATGAATGTATGCCCGTAGTTACATTATAACGCGAGATTTTTAAATATATGCAAAAAAAGAATCGAATTGACTGAACACCTACGAATAAATAAATTTTGTAAACAATACGTGGCACGTCAAAGTCGTAAAAGAACGCAGCGATAGCGCTCGTATGCGTAAGGAGCTAACACTGAAACATGATAAGTGAAGGAGGGAGGACAGGGGAGGGCAAATGCTTCGATTCACGAGTAAAATGAAACATTGTGTTAGCTCCTTATGCATACGAGTGCTATTGCTGCGTTCTTTAAGACTTTGACGCACCACGTATTATTTACATAATTTATTCCCAGGGTATTATTATATTAAGATCCCGCGAGGTCAAATTACTTTTTTCGTAGAAGTTGTTATGAATAAGTGAATAAAATGTATTTTATGTCAGGTAATTTTAGTTAATACTTTAACCCTCTCACGTCCTGAGGTGTGGGGCACCTACTGGCATTAAAAGTCCGGAGAAATTCAAGATGGCCACAAAATGGGAAACATTAAATACAACAATTATACATTAGTCTCCAAAAATATATATATGAAAAATCTCCAAAGTAGAAGAATTACTGCGAGACATATTAGACTGCTCAGGGTCCAAAAAAATAGCGAATTTCAAACGAATATTTAAAAAACATTCTTTGTATACAAAGTTACGAAAAATCCACCAAATACTATCTAAATCTCGTGTTTCTATGGTATACTACGTCATTTCTGAGATAGAAGCCATCCAGTCAACGTTTTCAGAGGTAAATTTGAAAGCGTATTTTCCGGGCGGTCTCGGCGGTCCCGTGATCGGGAGTATAAAAATTTACGGGCATTCTCGGGCGGACCGGTCACGAGAGGGTTAAAATCAAATTTTTTTCTTGCGTGGCCTCAGAGGCGTAGCAAGGTCTTCGGCGCCCGGGGGCAAGGCATCTTTTTGGCGCCCCTAAGGGTGGGGGTTATATTTCCAATCTGGCCCATATGACCTTTTTTCTTGTCGCCAAGTTCCAGGTGGAGGGGTTTACGGGGTCTTCTGTACTTAATTTAGCGTGTTGACATCTTTAAGCAATTCCCTGTTTTGCTACCATATGCAACAAACATTTGAATTGGAAATTGGTGCAAGGCTAGATGGCAGGAGATAACTCAATTGCAAACCCCCCTAGCCCGTCGGCACAACATCGTTTACAACTGAGATCCAGTCTAAAGAAATATATAGGCAAAACAAGAGTGTAACCCGAAACTCGAAGAATGAGCGATAACCCTAAAGACTTCGGATGAGACAGGAAAAGGTGGCAACCTGAGTGGCCACCTCAAATTCGTCAATGACCGAGAGATTTCCTAATCTGACCCGGTGATTTCCTAATTTAGCCCGGAGATTCTCATATGTGAAGAAATTGAAGTATGTTTACTGTCTTTAAATGTTTAATACAAAAGAGATAATTAGTTTTCATAGAAATGTGAATGTGATGAGCCATATTTTGTCGCTCTCTCACGCAACTTGGCAGTTCCCTCGAACACCAACGAAAGATTGCAGTGGTACCTACTTTATAACAGCACCACCAATCCAAAATCACCGAATAAATGTAGTAATCAGAGCTACGACCCTATCCCTGAGATTTAGAATTTGTCGTTGCCGTAGATATGGTGGTAGCAAATACACCTAAATGCGAGTCACCCTGCTGATGCGATAAGATTTTTTCAGTGCGTATTTCACAAATTAGACGTGTTTCTTTTAAGATTCTTAAGTCTCATATGTTTCCAAACTAAAAAGAAATGTGCTGACCGAAGATAAAATGTAATATCGAGGCCCTTGAAACTGTTACTTCATAGAGATATAGCATGGGTTTGGGATAGACTTCGGACAAAACCCAAGCAATAGCTAGGGTCTGTAATAAGCACCATTAATTTTTAGACTTTCTAAATCGTACTTTCATAACATCGTAGCTAATCTAGCTGCCCTGAATTGTGGAGTGCTTAGGGTCATCACATATGATTGACTATTTTAAGAGACAGATCCATAAAAAAACCGGACTATTAAAAATTTTACGTGACTTTTTTTAGCTTTGAAATTAAGACAAAAAATATTCTTTGAAAGTATGTAAGAAAAAAATATATCTTTTACAGAAAATCTACACAAGATAAACGTCTAGCAAGTAAAAAGAACAAAACCAATATTCTTGAATAATAAAACTAAATTGCACACAATACTAAGAACATATTCACAAAGAATAGTTTTCGTCGCAGTAAGAAATAAACAATATTTCTCGTAAGATTTTTTGCACTTCAGAAGATCTTCATTAGTAAGAACATAATTATAAAAGTCTTAACAAGAAAGATACGTATGTAGTTGCTTTTCACCTGCAGCTCTGCTTTTACTGCACTTCTGTCAAATACGCTCATATTGTCATTCTATTTATTACAACATAAAGAAAATATTCTTTCCGCAAGAGCTTTAGAACCTGGTACTGACTTAATAATTTGCATCAGCTTATGTTTTTTCGCAAGATTTTAATATCCCATTCCATTTATCTAGGAGAGATGAAATCTCGTTTGTAACTTTCGTAAAAGTGGGTTCATTTTTGTAAACTCTTCATACATTACGTACATTAAGTGCTCGAAATGGAAAATATTATGAAATGAAACTCTCGGGAGGAAAATATTACAATTCGAAATTAATCGTCGATATTTTCGATACATGTGCGGTCTAGGTTCATTCCGGCTCATTCCGAGCACTGCATTAATTACATTAAAGTGTGGGAAATGTGGTGACCCTAAGTTTATCTGAAATCAATATATCTATTTTCATAAAAAAATACGGGACAAAGTATTGATTTCACACGGGACGCAGGACATTTAAGGAAAAATTGGCCGAAAAACGGGACGTCCCGTAAAATACCGGACATATGATCACTCTGGTCAGTGTATGCTGTTGACCGGAGAATTTTACCCTTAACTCGGAGACTAGTCCCAAAACCTGGAGAATCCAGGTCGAATCTGGAGAGATGGCCACCCGAAGCGGGACTTCACAAATATTTTGTAAATATTTTTCTCTGATCCACTTACGATTGCCATTTCTTAAGTCTCAGGGACCATCTAAACGTAAACAAGCTACAGTATCACTATACCCTAAAGATAAATGAAAGGGTGATTCATTGCATCTCGGGCCAGTTCCCAGAAACATTTTTTGATGTCTCGCCCCTCTTTTGTCTTAATCCGTTAGGATATTACGTTCAGAGCCTCGCCGGCATATGGGTGCAAGGGGTGCATTGCACCCGGGCGGCAACATATTAGGGGCGGCAATTCACGGGCGGAGGGAAAAATCTCTCTAAAGTTTAATTCTTAAATTAAATACAACTTTAAATCTAAAAATCAAAAAAAATCTGGGCCAGGATGCTTTTATAAGTCCGTAAGGAGAGGCATAAACTGCTTTCACCAGGGCGGCAAATATGCCCGGTGCGGGCCTGATTATGTTACTTCGCAACCTCATAGTGGATCTGCTTTCATCGATAAAAATCGGTCCGTGAGTTTGCGCTCCTTAAGTCCTGCGCCTGGGGGCAACTGCCCCCCTCTGCACACCCCTCGCTACGTCTCTGCAACGCCTTGTGAAAAGTGGAGGTCGGCTTACAATCGGTGTCGGCTTAGAATCGATTAAATACGGTATATATTTTTAAACTTCGCATCTTTGTAATTTAAACTCAAAAAGTATCAATTGTCATAGCCTTTTATTCCTCAAGAGGCTCACCATCTATTACATGCTTCAGGTAGTGAATATGTGGCTACATCCCTGTAATTGATAAATATTTTGGCAATCGGAAATGCTAGGGGTTTCTGTTATAAATTTCCAGGCTGTTTTGCTGCACAATGAAATCTTCCCAGTGCTTGCTTTCGACGCCTCGCTTCCTGATATCTTCTTTGTTCTCTTTCTTCTGAATTTTCTCTTTCTAACCGTTGCCATCGATTCTGTGATAGCGTTGCCAGACGTTGCTGGCGTTCCTCTTCTGTCTTCATTTCCAAATGTTGTCGTCGATTCTGTGAAACTCCAGCCAATTTTGCCTCTCGTTGCGATTCTGTCTCTTCTGCTAAGCGTTTTTGTTGACGTTGTGACATTCGAATTAATCTTTGCCGCCTCTCTTCTTTAGTATCATTGGAATGTCGCAATCAGGCGTTATCACGGTAATATTCCCGTCGGTCGCGTTGAGAAGTATTTGAACATCGGTTCCATCCTTCGAAATAAGTTAATTTGAAAAATTCTAAACCCACACTAACTTATATAACAGTCACTTCTGGTTTTAGCACCAAATTCCTCTTGAAATAATGTAACTGTAAATAGTTATTTATTATTCGGTAATCAATAATACTCGCATCTTTATGTTGATAACAAATTTGTTTACGTCTGTTGCTATACAAGTTAATACCGTAATGGACAATTGAAAAACCAATTTTGCTTTTCCTGTAAAGCCTAGATTTAAAAATATATTAATTAAAATTCACCCATGGATAAATAAGCTATAATGGTGGCATGGTATATATTGTATTGTGTGACATCTTATAAATATTTTAGTGTGTGTGTATGTTTTTTATACGTTTTTACACCGTTTAAGCTATCGAATTCAAAAGTTTCATGGGCCATCCTATGGACCAAAGAAAGAACTTGGTCTAGGTTTGCAGACCGTGGGGTCTCTTATACCCCATGAGGACAACAAAATACTATTTCCATAAGAATTCATGGGAAATGGTGTGGAGAAATCCCAAAATGCTATGCAGTCCTTCACTGATGTGGATATAAATATACCTAAATATGAACTTACGATCACGGCAAATGGATTATTTTACGCAAGAAAGACTTAATATTTCGTGGTATTACATGCTAAATCGCTTGTAATTTTCCTTTAAGCTCAAATTTTATTGGTTTAGATGTCCATTTTCCAGGCGGCAACAAAGCTAAATTTCTTAATGCAAGGAAAATCCACACTGTGCACACTGTAGAGGAAGAATAGCTAATGCCAAGATAGGCCTAAATATAGTCTATGAATACTTTTAAAGTGAGTCAAATGATTTTTAAGGAATATTAGAACATTGTAATCTTTTACCATTAACATTGAAAGATTTATCGCAACATAAATCAATACATCTACTTACATTTGTTCGGTAACCAAGATGTTGTTTATTTTTTACGTTTTGGCTAATAGTATTGACATAATCCACACAATTTTATTGCCGCTGTAAAGGTTTCGGTGCATCTATCCATGTGAATATTAAGTAAGACGTTAATGCGTACAATAAAATACATAAAATAGTAAATGTTAATGTAAGCATTGCTTGCGTAATTAAGGAATGGGGAACATTTGCCCCGAGAAATAAAAATCGTTTGCCATTCTTTCCCGAGCGAAGCCGGGCGTTTATTCCTTTATAATATAATAGATGATATATATCCTTTCTTTTTTATATAACAATCAATGCAATCATTTATGTAGATTATCAAAGAAGAGAAGATAACCATGTAATGTGTTTAAAAGAAATAACATCCCTATACTCATTTAATTTAAAATTTATGCTTGAGCCTATTTGTGTTAGTAAGCATCATGGATGTATAATATAATGGTTCTACTTACAAAGAGATATGATTCTAGCATTCAAACGATGATAGGAAGATTCAACTGCTTTGATTGAATCGTTAGAAACGCTTCCCATATGCAGTTAACCACAGTTAACTGAATATTTATCCGTAAATATTTGTTGCTATGTATAAATGTTGACACTGCTACAGTAATAATTTCGATGTTTAAACAAACTGCGAAGCGAATAACACTATTCTTTCACCTATTTGAAGTTTTAATTGGCATTAATTGAATCGGAGGCAACAATGACGGTCGCCTTGACAACATCCGGAAAGAGTACGAAATATTCGTAAAATTTCGAAAACAATTGCGTATTTCTGAATGATTCGACCGTATTATGTGTAAACATCATATGAATAAGATAGTATAGAGTTTTATCAGTCGAATAAAGCAAAAACGAAGAAAATCGGTCCATATTTGTGTGTTTTAATAAATGAAGGAAAAAACCTTGCACTCTGAAAAATCGAAAATCCCGTGTAAAGTTATGGGAAAATATAATTGGCTCCTGGATTCGAACCTAGAACTTTATGAAAATGATTATAGTTTTCTAGGGACCTCCTAGCTTGTAGAAAGAAAACACAGTTTACCGCATGTCTCTACGATGAACGGCTTTTGAGATACAGGGTGGGACAGATGGTATATATTGTATTGTGTGACATATATCTATCGGTGTTTATTCCTTTATAATATGTATAGATAATCATTACTCCTCGTTCATTTTAATATGTAAATTCTTTTTAAATATAAATGAGAAAAAATTGTACAGTAGAACCTCCAAATTCGCAGCTTCCAAATTCGCATGATTCGCAGTTTTGCTGTCTTTTTCGACTACTGCTGCCATCTTTGAAGTGATGAGAAAAAACACTAAACAAATGAATTTCCCCATCTTCGAGGTTTTTTTAACACGCTGTGGCAGTGTGCTCTTGGCGTGGGGTTTGTTTTCTAGCTCTCACCAAATTTAATGCATTTTTTTGCCATTTACGTGATGCAATAAATATTTTTTCGGTATAATTGCTAATCGTGGTTTATGCAAACTTATCTCTTTAAATGTACTGTATGGCTACGGCAGATTTAAATGCCACACTAGCAGCCCGCTGCAGCTACGCTTGCAAATAATCTAAATAGTTCGGCCCTAAGTTAGATCATATCGTGGTATATTGAAAGGGGAAAAATTTTTAATTCTACCTTACCTTAGTTCCAATGATTATCGTTGCACCCTTATAGATGAACTCACAAACAGTTGCTTTCCTTCAAGTGTCTATCAACAACTGCTTTTAACTTCTTACAGGAACTACTATAAAGGCGACATCAATGCAAGCGTTTATTTAGATTATCAATGAAGAGAAGATAACAATAACACTTTTCTTTCGTCTATTTGAAGGCTTAAATGGCCTTAAATGAATCAGAGGCAACAATAAGAGTCTCCTTGGCAACGCTCGGAATGAGTACAAAAAATTTCGAAAAAAGAATGTGTATTTCTGAAAAATTCGACCGTATAACGTGTAAACATCGTAAGAACAAGATGTTATTGAGCTTTAGCCACTGAATAAAGCAAAAAAAGAAGAAAATCGGTCCATATTTACATATTTGAATGAATGAAGGAAAAAAACCTTGCACTCTGAAAAATCGAAAATCCCATGTAAACTTATGGGAAAATATGTCTCCTGGATTTGAACCGGGACACTTAAGCAAACAAATATATTTTTCCAGGGACCTCATAGCCAGTAGAAACAAAATGCCGTTTACCGCAGATCTTTACGACGAACGGTTCTCGAGAATTACGCCAGTATAATTACGCGAGTCTTCATAGCACACAGCTTCACTTACGTGCATAATATATAGGATTGTATTGGTTCAAAACTACTTTTGGCCTACCTTCTCAGCATTTATTGTTGTGAAAATAATGGAGAGCCACGAACCTAACTCCCATTTTCTAATAAGGCCTTTCCTTCTATTTTCGCGGTATCCAAATACGCGGTGTTGTTGGGAACGTAACCCCTGCGAATTTGGAGGTTCTACTGTATTTCCGTAACTGGAATTTTCTATAACTTGAATATATTTTCCCCTTGAAGTTTGAGTAATAAATGTTCCACTGTATTTATCAAGTTCAATTTTCACAAATCAATATATTAATACTGTTTACGTGCAGAAAGTTTTCCGCAATTTTGATGTATTTGTAGCTAGTTATTTCTTCTAGGCTCAATAACTTGGTGATAGGCAGAAGTGAGAGTAAAATTTAGGTGCAGTAATATGTATATGATAAAGATTGTGCACCCAGGGTTATCGTGTGAGATGAGTTTGAGAGGTGACCGTCTCAGGCAGCACTTTTCTAGGGGAAGTATTATAGCAGTGTTACCGACCATCTGAATGCTTGTGTCATGAACTGGAGTGGCTGCCTTTTTGCCGTAGGCGGCAGATTTTCATGCAACACCCCTGAATGCACATATTTTTATCTTTTCACCAGGTAAACTCTATTATACTAGGTATTTCTATTCAAATAATAACAGCACCTCTGATTACTCAATTAACGTTATGTATTTATGACTTTGAGTAATATGCATGTAACATTAAATTAAAGATTAATTTAACTAAGCTTACCTCCTCCACTGCGATACACCCTAAAACTTTCTGTTGATGGCAATGGCACAATAGGTGAGGAGGAATCTGCTTGTGAAAGTTGAGATGATGAAGTTGAGTTTACTCCAAGGGCATTAGAGTTTCCACCTTTTGAATGACTCTGAGCCTTGGCTGTTGTATCTCCAATCACCCCCAATTGACAGTTCCCAGGGATCAAGACAGAACTAGATGAAGATGTCACAGGATTTGTTACAACTATCGAACCAAGTGCTGCATCAAGGTTTTTACGAGGCCGTCCTACTCTACGCTTTGGTGCTATTGGTGTAGGAGTATCTGGCTTCTAAAAACAGATAAAATTGTTAGACAAACCTCTAATAATTCACATGAGCTACAGAATTATGAGTAATTTCATAAAGTTCTTCATATAAAATAATATGTTTAACCAAACGATTATTCAACTAGGAAATTGGTTATTCAATACAAGTTTAATTATAAGTACAGGTAACCCTCGATTAACAAGGTGGTTTGAACAGAATAGGAAAATTAAAAAAAAAAAAACTCCAATTCACCGTAAAGGCGGTACTTACGTGTCAAGACTCGCAGGACCAAGGTGGTTTGGTTCTACGAAAACACCGTGTAATTCAAAACCGTGTTAATTGAGACTAAGAACTCATTTAAAATAGGGGGTTAGTTAGCAGAAAATGAAACAAATAAAGATGATTATGATTATTTCAAAAAATACATTGCTTAAATGAATACACAATGAAAAATCTGGTGTGGCCAACACATGACTTTCTCCATATTTGGGGTTTAGTTATTTCAATTATTATGAATAGCATTATAAGGCAATATTATTATTTCGTATCGTAAAAGTATACAGTCGTCTTTATTGCCGTAAATTACGTAAATTTTGAATATGTTTACATAATCCACCGCTGCATGGTGGTGGCACTGTATACTGCAAATTAAGAAAAAGCAAAATATCTCCGAAATGGATGGTTCTACGAAAATTTGTTTCAAACAAAACTTGGAAGAAATATTATTCTCTACAACTTTGTTCCTCACGAAGATTACCAATAACGACGTTTTTTACGACATATTTGACGGAACCAAAAAAACCGATTATTTATAAATAATTCCTAAACAATAACTGCTATGGAAAATTGTTTCAAATGAAAGTTGTAGAAAATTACATTCTCTATGTGTGTGATGTTTTTACGGAGATATTTTGCTGGAACCGAATCGGGTTTCGAATAAACCTAAACTTTCGGTTAACCGGTATTGTGTAAGAACTACTCAGCTCCTCATGCTCATACCAAAGTGTTATATTTGAAATTTGGTAACGATATGGCAAGTACTTTTAGAGTTAGAGCCCACACAATCACATACAAACACATCATTCCGAAAATAGTCTAAACGTGTTCTAGGAACCTCAAAACGTGTATTTCCATTGAAATCCCGTATTCGATTTTTTTCATGAAAATAATACTTTCTCTATATTATGTATATGGAGAAAGTAAAAATAATGAAAGCATACAGTCGATTTTATTGTGTTATTTTAATGGGAGATGTAAATGCCTTCCATTGGAATCGAACCCAGCACTTTTTTCGAGATTTTTTTCGTCACCACTTTATCATATGTGAATTGAGCATTCTTGCCAAATTTAGAGTTTCTATCTCTATTTTCTCTCGAGTTATCAATAGAAATGTTATGGTCGCGGGTTTGAATCCTGCCGAGGTCATGTCAAAATAAAAATATCATTATTCGCATTTTTTCTAGCGAGCGGTTTTAGCGTTACATCCGACAACAAACCAACCAACAGATCGTGGAAAATATCCATAGAATTTCTGAGCTATATAGGCATAGGGGCATTCGGTGTATGTTTGGTGCAGTAGAGTATATATCGCTTGGCAGAAGAGCGTGGGGAGTTTGATACATCTAGGGAGGAATATGTTATAGTGGCAGTCAATGCAAATTGGGTGGCATAAATCAGGGGGTAATTTTGTGTGTTGGGTGGTCTATATCGAAGGGGCAATCAAGTGATTGATGGTCGTATATATATTAGGCCCTAATAATTAGGAGTTTGTTGCACAAGTTGGGTGGCATATATTCCAGCTGATTTTTGATGCGTTTTTGGTGGCACACGTGCACAACCCTCACACACACAACCCCACACACACACACAACTGTACACACACACACATAACCTCACACACACACAACCTCCACACACACAACCTCACATACACACACACATGCACGCACGCACGCACACAAAACCGCACACACACAACCTCACACACTCACATACCCTCACACACACACAAAAACGCATACACACAACCTCACACACGCACATACCCTCACACACACATACCCTCACAAACACACATACCCCCACACACACGCACACAAGCACAAACACCACACAAACATCATCTCATTCACCCAACACACTGTTTCCTCTCACGCATCTACAGGCAGTCGTTTTCGCTCATTCACTCACTCACGCACGCATACATCCCTTCACATACTTCATCGTACGTACTGGAATATCAAAAGAAATTTTCTCATTCTATTGTTACCGTAATATCCTTAGGCTATCTTAAACCATCGATACGGCTAAAGCGACCGCGTAAATTAACCTAATACATCTCTGAATATTCCATTTAATCTTCTTCTAGATACTTCTCAATCTATAACGTAGCAGCAAAATTATATGGACCATGTTTTCAACATTTTATAATTCCTTTATATCAACCTACAGATCATTCATTGCATTATTTATCCTCTTCTCTGGTCACATTAGCAGGTATAACATGCTCCCATGGCGGCGAGCTCTTATGGGCGCCAAATTTGAAACCCTCCTTCGCTGGCATGTTTCGGATACCGCTGTCGTCGCCTGGTTGATGTAGGATGGGCTTGGTTGGGCAAATCGCAAAATTCGACGCACGATGCATAGAGGATCCCTCATGTAATTACACACACCTCATATGATGGAAAGGTATTAAAAACATAAAAACTATGTATCGCAAGAAAATAAATGGCGATTTTAACATAAAACATGAGCCATCAATGTTTTAATTCATATCACTGTTTTTTGACATATTTGTTAATCTTCCTTTGCTTTGAGGCCGTATTGTATTTTGAAATATGATATGAAATCGAATAATTTCGCCATTCTTTGACTACACTGTCATCTACATCAATACATGTCATAACGTTATTCGTGTAAAGCAAGCGCTCTGAAGGCCTCTTTGCGAGCTCAAGGAGTCTCTACTCGTCATCATCTTCTCTCTCAATCGCTGGTGTTTCTTTGGGATCATTTGAATCTTAGTGATTGCTAGAATATCCATTTAATTGTCAGGAAGCTGCTACCATGCAATCGTCAAATGTGCTGGATGGTGAGACATTTGGTTAGTTAAACAGAAAAACATTTCTTTCTTCAGAACTTGCTATTAGCTAATTACAGGTTTTTTGGAAAGTGTAAATGATTTATTGTATTAGCAATTCAACTTCTTGTTAACAATAAAATACAAAACCAAAAACAAGCTAGGAAAATACGGCGAAAGTAGATATTATAAGAAATATTATAATAATATGTTATAAGAAATATTAGAAGGAATATTATTTTCTACAAGTTTGGTCCTTAGATAGATTACTAATAATGACATTTATAAGATGTTTGACGGAAACCGAAAAAAGCGATTATTTATAAATAATTCCTAAACAATAACAGTTATGTAAAATTGTTTCAACTGAAAGTTGTAGTAAATTACATTCTCTATAATCTTTGTATACAATAATGATGTTTTAATGGAGGTATTTCGTCAAAACTGAATCGGGTTACGAATAAACCTCGACTTCCGGTTAAAAGTTATTGTCCAAAAACTAATCAGCTCTTCGTACTCATACCAAAGTGTTATATATGTAATGTGGTGTTAATATGGCAAGTAATTTTTGAGTTAGAGTGCCCACAATGGCAGCAATCCACACACATACATCATTCCGAAAATAGTCTAAACGTGTTCTAGGGACCTAAAACGTGTATTTCCGTTGAAATCTTGAAGTCGATTTTTTTCATGAATGCAATACTTTCCGGTTATTACGTATGGAGAAAGTAAAAATCTGATGTGGCCAACACATGACTTTCTCCATATTTGGGATATAGATATTTAAATTCTTTTTATGAATAGAATTATAAGGCAAAAGTATTATTTCGTATCGTTAAAGTATACAGTCATCCCTATTGCCGTAAATTACGTAAATTTTGAACATGTTTACATAATCCACCACTACATGGTGGTGCCGCTGTATACTGCAAATTAAGAAAAAGCAAAGTATCTCCGAAATGGAGGGTTCTACGAAAATTTGTCTCAAACAAAACCGGTGAAGAAATATTATTCTCTACAACATTGGTCCTCACGAAGATTACCAATAACGACGTTTTTAAGGATATATTTGACGGAAACCAAAAAAACCGATTATTTATAAATAATTCCTAAACAATAACTGCTATGGAAAATTGTTTCAAATGAAAGTTGTAGAAAATTACATTCTCTATGTGTGTGATGTTTTTACGGAGATATTTTGCTGGAACCGAATCGGGTTTCGAATAAACCTAAACTTTCGGTTAACCGGTATTGTGTAAGAACTACTCAGCTCCTCATGCTCATACCAAAGTGTTATATTTGAAATTTGGTAACGATATGGCAAGTACTTTTAGAGTTAGAGCCCACACAATCACATACAAACACATCATTCCGAAAATAGTCTAAACGTGTTCTAGGAACCTCAAAACGTGTATTTCCATTGAAATCCCGTATTCGATTTTTTTCATGAAAATAATACTTTCTCTATATTATGTATATGGAGAAAGTAAAAATAATGAAAGCATACAGTCGATTTTATTGTGTTATTTTAATGGGAGATGTAAATGCCTTCCATTGGAATCGAACCCAGCACTTTTTTCGAGATTTTTTTCGTCACCACTTTATCATATGTGAATTGAGCATTCTTGCCAAATTTAGAGTTTCTATCTCTATTTTCTCTCGAGTTATCAATAGAAATGTTATGGTCGCGGGTTTGAATCCTGCCGAGGTCATGTCAAAATAAAAATATCATTATTCGCATTTTTTCTAGCGAGCGGTTTTAGCGTTACATCCGACAACAAACCAACCAACAGATCGTGGAAAATATCCATAGAATTTCTGAGCTATATAGGCATAGGGGCATTCGGTGTATGTTTGGTGCAGTAGAGTATATATCGCTTGGCAGAAGAGCGTGGGGAGTTTGATACATCTAGGGAGGAATATGTTATAGTGGCAGTCAATGCAAATTGGGTGGCATAAATCAGGGGGTAATTTTGTGTGTTGGGTGGTCTATATCGAAGGGGCAATCAAGTGATTGATGGTCGTATATATATTAGGCCCTAATAATTAGGAGTTTGTTGCACAAGTTGGGTGGCATATATTCCAGCTGATTTTTGATGCGTTTTTGGTGGCACACGTGCACAACCCTCACACACACAACCCCACACACACACACAACTGTACACACACACACATAACCTCACACACACACAACCTCCACACACACAACCTCACATACACACACACATGCACGCACGCACGCACACAAAACCGCACACACACAACCTCACACACTCACATACCCTCACACACACACAAAAACGCATACACACAACCTCACACACGCACATACCCTCACACACACATACCCTCACAAACACACATACCCCCACACACACGCACACAAGCACAAACACCACACAAACATCATCTCATTCACCCAACACACTGTTTCCTCTCACGCATCTACAGGCAGTCGTTTTCGCTCATTCACTCACTCACGCACGCATACATCCCTTCACATACTTCATCTTCAAACAAAACTTGGAAGAAATATTATTCTCTACAACTTTGTTCCTCACGAAGATTACCAATAACGACGTTTTTTACGACATATTTGACGGAACCAAAAAAACCGATTATTTATAAATAATTCCTAAACAATAACTGCTATGGAAAATTGTTTCAAATGAAAGTTGTAGAAAATTACATTCTCTATGTGTGTGATGTTTTTACGGAGATATTTTGCTGGAACCGAATCGGGTTTCGAATAAACCTAAACTTTCGGTTAACCGGTATTGTGTAAGAACTACTCAGCTCCTCATGCTCATACCAAAGTGTTATATTTGAAATTTGGTATCGATATGGCAAGTACTTTCATAGCTAGAGCCCACAGAATCACATACAAACACATAATTCCGAAAATAGTCTAAACGTGTTCTAGGGACGTCAAAACGTGTATTTCCATTGAAATCTCGAAGTCGATTTTTTTCATGAATACAATACTTTCCCATTACTACGTATGGAGAAAGGAAAAAAGTAAAAAGCAAAATATCTCCGAAATGGATGGTTCTACGAAAATTTGTTTCAAACAAAACTTGGAAGAAATATTATTCTCTACAACTTTGGTTCTCACGAAGATTATCAATAATGATGTTTTTAAGGAGAAAACCGAAAAACCGGTTATTTATAATTAACTCCTAAACAATAACTACAGCAGAAAATTGTTTCAAATGAAAGTTGTAGGTAATTACATTCTCTATAACTTTTGTTTAGAATTGTAAATACAATAATGATGTTCTAACAAAGAAATATCACAAAAACCTAATCGGGTTCCAATAAACCTCGACTTCCGGTTAACCGTTATTGTCGAAAAATTAATCAGTTCTTTATGCTCATGTTAAAGTGTTATATATGAAGTTTGGTAACGATATGGCACATACTTTTTGAGTTAGAGCGCCCACACTAACATACACACGCGCGCGCCCACACACACGCGCACACCCGCATACGCACGCATGCACACACACAGAGACATCATTCCGAAAATAGTCTAAACGTGTTCTAGGGACCTCAAAACGTGTATTTCCGTTGAAATCTCGAAGTCGATTTTTTTCATGAATACAATACTTTCCCATTACTACGTATGGAGAAAGGAAAAAAGTAAAAAGCAAAATATCTCCGAAATGGATGGTTCTACGAAAATTTGTTTCAAACAAAACTTGGAAGAAATATTATTCTCTACAACTTTGGTTCTCACGAAGATTATCAATAATGATGTTTTTAAGGAGAAAACCGAAAAACCGGTTATTTATAATTAACTCCTAAACAATAACTACAGCAGAAAATTGTTTCAAATGAAAGTTGTAGGTAATTACATTCTCTATAACTTTTGTTTAGAATTGTAAATACAATAATGATGTTCTAACAAAGAAATATCACAAAAACCTAATCGGGTTCCAATAAACCTCGACTTCCGGTTAACCGTTATTGTCGAAAAATTAATCAGTTCTTTATGCTCATGTTAAAGTGTTATATATGAAGTTTGGTAACGATATGGCACGTACTTTTTGAGTTAGAGCGCCCACACTAACATACACACACTCGCGCGCACGCACACAAGCACACATCCGCATACGCATTCACGCACCCACGCACGCGCACACACACACACACACAGACATCATTCCGAAAATAGTCTAAATGTTCTAGGGACCTCAAAACGTATTTCCGTTGAAATCTCGAAGTCGATTTTTTTCATGAATACAATACTTTCCCATTACTACGTATGGAGAAAGTAAAAATGACAAAAAGCAATTTTCTCTCATTAGAAAAACTATCTTTCAGTTAAATAAATTAATTGAAATTTGAAAACAATGAGAAAATACAGTGGAATCCCCATTTAACGTTTGCATCGAGGAGTAGTTTTTTGAACCTTAAATCGAGTAATACATTAAATGGGGGTTATCTAAAATTGAAAGACTAAACGGCAGTTCATTAATGTCAAATATGTTTTATTAGTTAAAACACAAATATTAAGTGTATAGATTAATTATGATCAATTATTTCGTTCGTAAAATTTCACAGAACGAAGATGGTTGAGAATAATACCAACTGTAAGTCCTCTGGCGAAGGTGTTTCTTCTAGATCATGGTTTTTTTGCAAAATTAGTGGTCATTTCATGGCTGTGACCCTCATTGCACCTCCTAGCAGTGAATTTGCGATCTTTAATTTTTCCGAGACAAACTTTCTTAAAACTTTAAAGCAAATAAACACACTTAATTGAAGCGCTCCTATTTAGGAGGAATCAACCAAGCATGCAGATCCTTTCAGTTTTTTAAGTTAGCATGCTATAACGAATACATGATATAATTAGGCTCGCATGGGTTATATAAGATAATACAGTAAAACACCGTTATGATGTGGGTTTTGAGAGACAGTATGTACACCTGCGTTATCGGCAACCCACGGTATTTGGGGAAATAATTTAAGAAAATGTGAAAGTATATGCGTTATAACAAATTTAAAAGAATGAGAAGGATAACTTAGTAAAAGTTCCACTTTTTATACAGAAAAAACGACCGGTTTCGACTAATATCTAGTCATCATCATGATGATGATGATGATGACTAGATATTAGTCAAAACCGGTCGTTTTTTCTGTATAAAAAGTGGAACTTTTACTAAGTTATCCTTCTCATTCTTTTATGATGGAGTTCCACCAAGTAAAGGCTTCCTCCGTCGATTTTATAACAAATTTAATTGCAAAATACTATAAAAACTGATATCATATTTTGATTTAGATGCATACCTTATTTTAATCTGTGTTTTTAAAATAGTCCGATATTTTCTTTTGGCACGACATCTGATGGCATTTCTTCGTCACATACGTCTTAATGTTTTGCAAATGTAAAAGATGAAGATGATCACAATCACTCAGTCTCTCGATCGAATTCATCACTTCACTGATGTTATCCAATACTTTGCTTATTTAAGGGGTATCAACCTTACACATCTCTTCATTCTCACTGTCATCTTCCGATAATTTTTCTGCTCTTCTGGCGGTTCTGGACTTCAGCTACAATTTCTTATCATTCTCATAGACAGCGATGGGAGTTTAGCATCACGGTAAAATTTGAACCAAGTTGTTTATGAAGAAAATAAATCCCAGTAAAATTTGAACCAAGTTGTTTACGAAGAAAATAAATGGAATCATTTTGGGGGGCATGACTACACCTGTGGTATATCCGAATCCATGGTATAGTGAGGCACATTATACCAGAGTTTTACTGTATTTACAAGTTTTGAATACCAAATTATCCCTCAGTGAAGCAGTGTGGTGAGCGGTGGCAGATGTTTCGATGCCTGTTATCGGCTGACTGTGCATAAAATGACAACGCTAACAGTTCCGACGTCCTTTTAGTCTCATTTATTACATTTTGGTCCTTTACGCAAAGTGGGCTAACAAATTTGATTGCAAGCCTTGTGCGGTGTAGGGAAATGCTACAGTGACTGACGAGTAAGAACATACATCCAAAGTTTTAATAACATCACCGCCTCGATGTAGTATTAACATTGTTGTGAATACGACTTCCCTTTTTTTGGGGGATTGTCTTCCTTTCGGGTTAACAAGGTAAATATGGCTGTGTTAAATGCGGGTGGCCCAACTAGCTAACGCGTCACGTTAGTGATCAAGCGCCTGCAAACTGAAACGTAAAAAAATCCGTGTTCACGTGATGACGTGATCGCAACTTTCGTGAAGTACGTAACAGATTAGGACATTTAAGGTGGACTGACATAACAGAACGACTACATATTAATTCTTTTGAGTTTATTTAATGTAGTAACAATGCCAGTATGTATTGTGCCATTGATGGTTAGATTGAATTAATATATTACATCTACACCAAATGAAATATTCTCGAGTCACAGTGTAAACGCACCTGAAATCGAGGTGATGCCCTGCAAGGGACCAGAATTTTGTCCCTTAATTGCGGGAAATTCACAAAATCGAGAAACACTAAATCGGGTAATACAATACATTATTTATATGGAGCTTTGGTCGGGGCCTCAAAAAAACCTTAAATGCAGGTAAACCTTAAATGGGAGAACCTTAAATCAGGATTCCACTGTATGTAGTATTAACAAAATTTGGACCAATCATATTCAGTCTCAAGTCTAATTATTTTAAAGAATTTTGTTATTGATGTTGCTTTTTCCTTTCATGTTGCACATTTTCATCACTAGAGCATACACTTTCTTTAGTCTCATATGTATCAGTTTTTAAGAATTCCGTGATAAGTGATTGTTTGCTTTTTTCTGTAAATCTTTATAGATTTTCTGATATGGAGTCAAAGATTTTTGTAATTCTCTTTGAAATTTTAGACTCCTCTCCATAGAAGGATCATTATCCATAAAATAACATTCTAACTTATTAGCCAATTCTAGACCTTTTATGGTTTTGTAAGTGAAATTTGGGACTGCTTCATCTGAACTACTACTTTCATGATTACAATCTGTATTCACTGAATTAAAATTGGCATAGGTTGCCATTTCCACCAGTTCTTCTTCTGTTAAACCTTGTTCCGTTAGCAATTCACAAACATCCTGGACAGCCATATCTTCAAATCCTTCTCCACCCATAGAATGGGCTAGATTTACAATTCGACGTATTCATTCCCCACTGGTGGGATGAGATTTTTTGTTATGACCACTTGTGGCCATATAGCTTTCCAGCAAGCATTTAGTGTAGAGGATCACACTTCTTCAACTGCCAAGGAAACGATTTTCACACAATTTAATATTATGAAATTTCTCCAAACTTGACTAACTGTAAGATTAGAATTTAAATCCAACTTATCCAAAATTGCTTGGAAAGTTCTTCTTATGTAATAAGTCTTAATTGTTGATATTACACCTTGGTCTAATGGCTGGATTAGAGATGTTGTGTTCGGCAGTAAATAAACTACCTGAAGATTCGGATGACATAGGTCTTGCGGATGTTCCGGAGCATTATCCAAAAGCAATAGACATTTGAAATTAAGATTTTTCTTTTTTATGTAGCTTTGAACTTTAGGTACAAAGCAGTGAAGAAACCACTTTAAAAATAGTCGTTGTTACGCTTTTTTATTTGCCTGCCAATGTACAGGTAGCTTGCTTTTTTCACAACTTTTCATTGCTTGAGGATTCAAAGATCGATTAATGATCATTGGTTTTGTTATTAAATCTCCAGATGTATTACTACATAAGATCAAGGTTATTTGATATTTAGCAGCTTTAAATCCCTGTGCTGTTTTCTCATTTTTTGAGATAAAAGTTCTTTGTGGCATTTTTTTCCAATACAGTCCAGTTTCATCTACGTTGAAAACTTGGTCTGCAGTATAGTCTTGTTGTTGTATAATTTTTGCCAGTTCTTCAGGAAATTTCTTTGCAGCTTTTACATCGGCTGATGCACTTTCTCCTTGAACTTTTATGTTGTGTAAATTAAAGTGTTTCTTGAAATTTTCAAACCAGTCTTTACTGGCAGAAAATTCATGAACATGCAACTGTTGTTCGGAAGAGGATTGGCTGGTTTCCTGAAGAAGTTTATAAATCTTCTTAACCTTTTCTTTGATTACATTGGCATCCAAGGGCATCCGTTTCTGGGTGTTGTCCTATATCCAAATCATAAGGGATTTTTCCATTGTTTCCACAATTGAATCTCGCGCATGACATGTCTTTTTTGCACTGATGGAGGATCCTGCTGCAACACTAGCTCTTATTTTTTCCTAATTTTTTTTATTGTCCGAACTGTTGCTTCATTTAAACCTAAAGCCTTGGCAACTGCTGTTGATCCCTTGCCTTCTTTAAGCCGATCTAAAATACGTATCTTTTCCTCAAGAGAAATGGCTTTTCTTTTCAATGCCCTCTTCTCGTTTGACATGGTATTTTAGACTGAAATTAAGAAAAATTGACTACAACACAGTAATTTAAAATTAAATTAAATCTCATTTTAAAAGTAAAAGTTGCGCTTACCTAATTGGTATTATGTATTATAAAGTAACAATGACGATCACCACTTCTAAAGATAGTCACTAATAAAAAATTATACACGCGAAAGTCGGTTATTACGTAGTATAACTAAAGCCGCGTGCCTTTTAGCGGCCTGCAGGGTAAAACTGTAAACTGACTTGATTTCGATGCCGGCGGCGAATGTTTCGATACATTGTCTCGGAAGGTTCTTGTATTACTCATCCATGCCTTTGGTATATGTCGTAATTGCTACATAGTATCTAACAGTAAAAACATGCTTGTACTTTGTATTGGTAGCTTCGACCGACCATGCAGCACTCCATCAGCCGTGTAAAACCAAGTCTCTTGACCATGTTAATCAAAACTGGTTGCATTTTTTTGATTGTGTAAAAGTGAAACCGTGTTATTCAAGTACCATGTTAATCAAGGGTTACCTGTATAAACAAAGGTAAGCATATAAAATGTTGGGTACTGGTAACTTATCTGGGTCACATTAAACATTTCCCCACTAGATGGCACTACTTATGCATGCGGGTCTTCTTTATAAGAACTTTGTATTTTGGCCAATATGTGGCATTGTGTGCATTACTCAATGTATGTGCGATGTTTATACTATGTTTATACTATGTTCTCATTCCTAGCAGATTGGGAGTTCCCAGAGTCCAGAGATTGACACAACCCAACCATTACTTTGAAATCCTTACGTGTGACAATAGCGCCGTCACAATAACCTCAGGCATTAAAGTTATTATGGGTGCCTTTAATGAAACCTATCCCTCAGTCCCGGTCTGCAAGCTAAATTGGCTAGCAAGCTTTTTCATAACAATTACATTTAGCAAAAAAGTTATAACGGGTGCCTTAAATGGTACTTATCCCTCAGTCCCGGTCTGCAAGCTAAATTGGCTTGCAAGCTATTGTAAAGCAATTACGTTTAGCAAAAATATTATAATGGTTTGCTAAAATGGAACCTATCCCTCACTCCCAGTTTGCAAGCTAAATTGGCTTGCAAGCTACATTGGGAGAATTGGTTACAAAGGTGCGAAATATCTTCACTGACTGTTGTGTCACAAATGGAGCCAATTTATCTTCTAAACCCGGAATGTGGGAAAGGTTCCATTTTAGTCAACCATTATAACATCTCTGCAGAACATAATTGTTATAGAAAAGCTTGCAAGCCAGGACTGAGGGATAGGTTCCATTAAAGGCACCCATTATAACTTTTAAGCCTGACGTTATTATGACGGTGCTACTGTTGCATGTAAGGGTTTCAAAGTAATGTTTGGGTTGTGGCGATCCCTGGATTTGAGGAACTCCCAATCTGCTGGGAATGAGAACATAGTATAAACATCGCAGATTCATTGAGTAATACACAGTGTCACGTAATGGCCAAAATACGAAGTTCTTATAAGGCATACCGATGCACACAAGTAGTGCATCTAGTGGGGAAACGAACTACATTGTGTGGCCCAGATAAGTTACCAGCACCAAATGTTGGCATTGTTCTATATACTCCCATTTAATATACATGCAATATTTTATATTTAAAATATGATGGACAAGAAATTATACTTTTAACATAAAAGCAAATGCTGTTGTTTAAAAGTTACTAAGGTTTGTTTTAAGTCTACCAATATTTACTTGATACAAATTAAATATCTAATTAGCACATCATTCTCACCCTGAAGGCTGCAGCTGCAGCTTTTCTTGTAAAAAGCACAGCAGTCCGCCTGTTAACACCAGATGGTGAGCCAGTGCTCCCTCCAGAAGACACTTGCTGCTGTTGCTGTGATTGTGTTAGAGGCAATCCTGGTGTTTCTCCAAGAGTTTTGGTGGGGGTAGAAAGCAATGGACTTGATAGTGGACTAGGAGAAACTGGAGTGGAATTGAGAATTGCACCCAAAGGTTTAACACCAGATTGTCCAGTAGGTTTACTACTAGGTGGTGCAGCCTTTCCAACAACCGAAGATGGCTTGCCTCCTGTTCCAGGAGATTTAAGTCCTGAAGCTGCACTCACTTTAGATTGAGTCTGTGAGGATGGAGTTGCCTGAGAGGAAGGGATGGGTGCTTGGAGCCTTGTGCTAACAGCTGCTTGAGGAGTAGGCTTGTCAGGTGTAGACTGCCGAAGACGAAGAGGAGATTTCCTAGTATCAGGTGTAGGGGCAGCACCCTGACTAGCAAGCTGTTGATGGGCACTCGATCGTCTTTGGAGAGGAGAAACTTTTGCCAAGACAGGTTGTTCCCCTTGTTGTAGTGATGATAAAACATCATCACCCCACTGCCGCTTTGGAATCTTCTTTCGGCGACCTCTTTTAGCTATCAGAAAAAAATAAGCACATCATCTCTGCTTCTTATCACTTAAAATAAATCATATCCCTGTCCCATTCATAGATATGAGACAATTTTCATTCTTACAAAAATAAGAAGTGTTATTACCAGAAGTTTTAATTCAGCCATAACAATGTTAAATGAATGACATTAAATTTATGCTATGTTAGGCTACTTTAACCTTTTGCACTTGTATGTCGAGTGGGGCTCGACATCGCTGGTACCGTAGCAACTCTTATGTCGAGTGGTACTCGACAGGCGTTTCAAAGAAAGTTTGGAGGAGATTTCTATCATTAAGAGCATTCATCATCTCTCTGGCCCGCCCCGAGTCCCTACAGATAAGCAAACTGCTTATCAAGCATCCTCAGTGCAGTTTTGAGTAGATGATTCATACGATTTTAGTTCTAGTTTTATCTAGTAGGGCATATAAGCAATGGAAGAAAAGACAAATGACAACTGCAGATTATTTTTCCTTTTCTAAGGATCACCCATCCTACTGCAATGAAAACGTTTTCCAGAATTATTGCAATTGATTTGCAAAGTTCCAATGATGAATTTTACTTTGTTATGGAGGAACTGCACCAAAAAACTGACAATTATTACAGTGAGTCATCTGATCCTGCAGAAAGGGAGCTCTCTGAACCGGTTCTGTTCCTCTTACTACTTCACAAAAGAGATCGTCTGCTCCTCTTACCGAAAAAGGCATGGATATTGGCACCGATGGCAGCAGAATTTATAGAAAAATTCCAGGAGGAAGAAGGGAGACAATTTATATATGTGAGATGTGAACATAAACCGGGTTGGCGAGTGTTTCAAAAAAGGTCAACACTATGAAAAATTATAAGAATTAGTATGAAGGACTACATGCACATATTAACAATAAATAGTAAAATTGAAAATAAATCATTGTAAATCCAAATACATGCAGCTATTTACCAGATCATGGGTATTTAAATTCTAGGTGGGATTTAAATCTGAGTAGACTACCAAACCTAAGGGGAAAAATATCTGAGTGCAAAAGGTTAAGCAAGGCATACTTATACTGTGATCATAAATAAGAGTTATAATGAGCTTAGAGAAAGATAGAAATGCAAAGCAACCATTTTAAGATGACAAAAGTCAAAATGAGCTTTAACTAAAGCTAAATACATAATTGATGAATAATGAAATAATTCTATACCTATCTTTTCATAAATAAGATTATTTTTACCTACACTACTATGAGATTACTATATTAGCAAATATTTTTCACATGAACTCACGCATCTCTCCTGCATTAGGATTCTCATTTTCTGTAGGAGACAAAATAGTAGGTTGCTGCTTTTCAGGTACCAATGGAGTTTTACTTGGAGTGGATACAGTCTTCCCTGCAGGCGTTGAACACTTTACTGCTTTACTTGATCTAGGAATAAAATTTTTTGTTATGTTTGTAACCTCCCTCCCACTTCTTGTAATAGCAGGCTTTACTTCTGGGGCTGCTGTTCTGCGTGACCTTGGAGTAACGGCAACAGGCATACTCAATGACTGCTGACGCATACTCTGCCTCCTTGATCCCCTCGTTCCAGTTGAGTCTTTATCACCAGGAGTTGTTGTTGCTCCTAATGCAGCTGCTTCTGCAAGCTGCTGCTGCAGGGCTGACTTCCTGGTCTGATATGGAAAGGGTATGTTAGGTGTTGGGGTTTTCTTGGGTGTTTCTTTCTCCAAGGAAACATTTTCAGGTTGTTCCTCTTTATCTTTTGCTGATTTTCTGCTCCTTCTCTTTGGTTCATCCAAAGCCTTCTTATCTTCATTTACTTTTTCTTCCTTTACATCAACTATCTCCTCTGGCTTAATGATAGATTTAGGATTAGGAACTGCTTCCCCGCCTGAAGACACTTCATGCTCAGAATCTGATTCAAAACCATCCTCGCCTATAAAAAAAAGACATTACATGAAACCTATCCAAAAGTTTTTATCAGATAGCAACATACATCACATGAGAATAGATGATTTAGGAACTTAAAATAAATGTGGGGAAAATTCCAGAAAAACACAAAAATGCTGACAAATATATTTAGTTATCCATATGGCCTTCAAACTTTGACTTAAAAAACCTTTCCATTGGAAATAAAATAGATACAGATATACACTGATTTATGTTGATTCCAAAGTTACGTTGTTAGAGGTCTAAGGTTCGTTACAATTTCCGTTTCCACCTTCCTGAAGACATTATATGATTAAAATACTAATTAAAAATCACATACTGTGATCTAAATATCTCCTCTCTCTAAGATAATATCTAAATATACAATGATCTTAAATATATTGCTTCAATCCAAACTTGGGCCAATGCTCCCTAGGTGACTGCTTAACCCTGCGATACTTGCGTGAATTTTTCGAACGTCAGTACTTGGGCGGGATGTTCCTGACATCCCACACGTATTTTTGTTAAAAAAGAAATTTTTCTTCATCTTCTTCACTTCATGGTTTAGGCTAATCAGCCTGTTCTGGCACCCATCTCTTCCTCGGTTTTCCTATGACTCTTCCTCCTTTGAAGTTGTATGTTTTTACTATCCATGATATTCTTTCTTCTGTCATCCTTTCCAGGTGGTCACACCATCTTCTTTTATAATCCTTAGTCCTCTCATTTAGGTGATATATCTTTAATTCATTTCTAATATCGTAATTTTTCTCCCTGTCCAATCTAGTACATCCTTTAACACTCCTTAGAAATTTCATCTCTGACGCTTGGATCTTATTCTTATCTTTCATAGTTAGTACCCATGTTTTGCTTGCATAGGCTAGGGCTGGAACAGCTATTGTTTTATACA
This sequence comes from Uropetala carovei, assembly GCA_036926305.1. Classification (NCBI taxonomy): domain Eukaryota; kingdom Metazoa; phylum Arthropoda; class Insecta; order Odonata; family Petaluridae; genus Uropetala; species Uropetala carovei. Next base: position 2,193,581 of record JAXCHB010000149.1, read on the forward strand.
ATTTCAGGCATGTCTCCTTTCTGATTTTATTTCTTCAAGAGGAATTATATCTTGCTTGACTGTTGGGCACCAAATGGAGAGGATATTGGCGAGCCTTCGGCTTGCTTTGTTTTTATTGTAGTTTTCATCTCTGGGCACTACCGTGCCCTTCGCCTCGCTGGAGCCAAACTATCTCTCCCCGTTGTCTGGTGACCGGGTTTGTAAATATCGCGACAGGCTGATCAGTCATGGGTTAGCAAGCTTTAGGGTACTTTTGTATTATTACGGCACAATAGTCAAATTGGGATTTTACACATTCTAAAGTACTTTAAAAATTGTAGACTGCAGTCTTCAGTTTAAATATGTTGTAGGGCGCATGCTATAGTGTAAATATCCTGGTAGACTGCACATTATAGTGTAAATATCTTGGTAGACCGCACGCTATAGTGTAAATATCTTGGTAGACCGCACGCTATAATGTAAATATCTTGGTAGACCACATGCTATAGTAGCACTGTTTTTGTTTTTTTGGTAGCAACTATCTTTAAGTCATATTGTTTCCATAGCTCGTTAAGTTCAAATATTGATCTCTGTAATTTTTCTTCACTTTCTTGGATCACCACCTTATCGTCTGCATATAAAATTTAATTCAGGGATGTTTTTATATCTAGCTGTATTCCAGGATATACCTTCATTTTCCATGTACAAAACATATCATCTAAGTATATGTTAAAAAGTATGGGAGAAATACAACAACCTTGCCTAACTCCTTTGTTCATGGGTATGTCATTGGTTATTTTTCCATCTAGATTTTAGACCACTGAGGTATGTTGATAGAGACTACATATTGTTCTTATCAAGTGTGGTGGGAAGCCTTTTTTCATTATGCTCTATAAAGTCTTTCTGTTAACACTGTCAAATGCTTTTTCAAAATAAAGGCCATATGGGTTTCACAGTTATATTCTCTGCATTTTTCTATTATTTGTTTCAAAGTGAAAATTGCATCTGTGCATGATCTACCTCTTCTGAATCCTATCTGCTCTTCACATAGTAAAACGTCCACTATTGTTTTAAGTCATTGATTTAATAGTCTAACACAGGGCTGCTGTTTTCATGGATTTTATCAGTTTTCACAGATTTTTTTAACAAAAAAACAGACATTTCCGAGATTCACGGATATTTATAAGGAAAAATTCAGTAGTTAACTGAGATGTTCACATAAAAAATACATCGACTACTAAGAAATTCAGATATTATTAATATTTCTATACAAATAATACAAATCCTGTAAATAATCTACATTCAATGAAATTGTTCTGCAAGTATGTACGTATTTTAATATACCTTGGATGAAGCGCGAAAACTCACTATTTATTGTGAGATTGAACGCAAAAACTAGCTTATGAATAGCATATTTATATTTTTACTTTCTGCATACTTAGTATAGGATATATATTGTACTCATGAAAAAAAAAACGAATTTGAGATTTCATTGGGAATGCATGTTTTGAGGTCCCCTGAGTACGTTTCGACTATTTTCGCAATGATGTCTGTTTGACAAAATTTTGTGGGCACTCTTAACTCAAAAGCTAAGAATCAGATCAGCATAAGACTTTATACTTAAAACTTTTATTAGCAAATGACGATCTGAAAAGGTTTTGGTTGAAACAGCTCAACTGGAATTAGAGTTTTATTCTTGTCGCTTTTTCTTTTTTTCCAAATGTCACCTTCAAAACTCCACATACGTAAATATTTGTTTTTATAAAAGTTTTGGACAATGTAATTATCTACAATTATCTACATTTTTTGTAAAACCAATAGTTTAGAAGAGATTATGATTTTTTTATCGACATTTATGTTAAATATGCTGCTAAGTTATACTATAGTTTTCGTTGCTATGATAATATTTTCTAATTGTTGATCACAATGCATAGCAATTTTTAAATTTTGAGCCATTGATATCATTAAAAGTGAAAATTATTTTATTTAATAGATTTCCTAATCTAAGACCTGTCCTGTAAACTAGGCCTATGGTTACTTATTGTTTTCACTGCATTTGTGCTGTTTACTGTATATAAATTTGAATACTTTTTTAAAAACATTCCATGCCAATACAGTTGATTTGTAATGCAGGATAAATCTTAAATTAATAAAAAAGCATGTTTAAATTTAAGTTACAGGGCTATGCATAAACAGCTGTAAATAATTTTACTTAAAATATGCGATGCAGTTGCTGAAAATATTGAAAGCATACATTTGTACATTTTGCAAGATATTACATATTACAGGATTTTATGGGATATTTTGATGTCAGTAACAGGATTTAGAAAAAAAATGGTAGCAGTCCTGGTCTAACATATAGTTTATAGGTGCTGTTCAACAGACTTATTCCTCTGTAGTTCACAGAGATGTTTTTTTCCTCCTTTTTACTTTCTCCATACATAGTAAGGGGAAAGTATTGTGATCACGAAAAAAATCGACTTCGAGATTTCAACGGAAATACGTTTTGAGGTCCCTAGAACACGTTTAGACTATTTTCGGAATGATGTCTGTGTGTGTGTGTGTATGTTAGTGTGGGCGCTCTAACTCAAAAAGTATGTGCCATATCGTTACCAAACTTCATATATAACATTTTAACATGAGCATAAAGAACTGATTAGTTTTTTTACAATACCGTTTAACCGAAAGTCGAGGTTTATTCGAAACCCGATGCGGTTTTTGCGATATTTATCCGTTAAAACATCATTATTGTATACTAGCAGGAGTGCCCGTTGAATTTCAACGGATTTAGTGAATCTAAAACTTCGATTGTGTAACATGTAAGTATCGCAAGAATAAGACAGTACACGGTTATACCCGTCGAATAAAGCAAAAATGAAGAAAACCACACCGCATTTTCCTATTTAGATGAATGAAGGAAGAAATCTTACGAAAATAACGTATAAACTCCCTCCCACTCCCTTCAACCCTCTCCTTCCTTTCTCCCCCTCCCTCCCCTCTCTCCACCTCCCATCTCTCCCTCTTCCTCCCTCCTCCTCCATCTCCCACCCTCCCCTTCCCTCTAATTCCCTCTCTCCATCTCCCCCCTCCATTACCATTCATCTCTCCCCCTCCCTATCTCGTATTAAAAGCATTCAAAGCAAACAAACTTACAAACATTCTCCTTTATATGTTAGATTAGAAGATAATTCAATTAAAGACAACAAATATTTCAATGAAATAAACAACAATTTAAACTGATAGAAAGGATGATCCGAAGATCCTTATGCGACAGGCATAATCTGTTTTGATGGGAAATAAGGAAACAGGTGAAAAAATCTGCCATGACCGGGAATCTCACCATTTGAGAGGGTAGGGGTTTTCTTTGATGTATCTCCTTGAGGACATCCGTTGGGGCTGATTGATACTAGCATAGCTAGCTTGGTCCCAACCTAAGAAAATATTCCCGTTCTGAAAGAGGAGAATTAGTCTGCCACGGTAGTTCAGTGGTAGAATATACACCCAGCAAGTGGAAGGCCCGGGTTCGATTCCCGGTAATGGCAGATTTTTTCACCTGTTTCCTCATTTCCCAACAATTTAAACAACAATTCAACAACAATTTTTACGTAAGATATGGAATGTTAGTAAATTTCTATACTTCAATAATGCCATAAATGCAAAAATTATGTTTTACAGAAATAACTGATGAAAAATTTATATTTTTAAACCTATTTCAATTCCTTGATTAGATATACTCAAAAAACCAAAATTTGAACCGACCATTACATTAAGACCTTTCGACCCAGTGGATTGATTTTGTCCATTTTCAGCTAGAAAATGTATATCATCAAAACATTGATATTGGTGTAGGATTTATCAAAATTGGTCCAATGGTTGCTGAGATATCATCAAGAAACTGAAATTTTGACCGACCGATCTGTGACCTCCGGGGTCATGACCCCGTGGGCCGATTTGAATTATATTCGGCACTGCAACTTCCATGATCAACCTGAAGCTGCTATCAAAATGTCAAGCTCCTAACGTTATTCTATGATGAGTTATGGCTGCCACAGTCAGATATCCTCTTTTATTTATTAGGTACAATTCTATACAATTGTTATAGAGAATGTAATTTCCTACAACTTTCATTTGAAACAATTTTCCATAGAGTTATTGTTTAGGAATTATTTATAAATAATCGGTTTTTTCTGTTTCCTTCAAATATCTCCTTAAAAATGTTGTTATTGGTAACCTTCGTGAGGACCAAAGTTGTAGAGAATAATATTTCTTCACCGGTTTTGTTTGAAACAAATTTTTGTAGAACCATCTATTTCAGAGATATTCAACTTTTTTCATAATTTCCAGTATACAGCGCCATCACCATGTAGCGGTGAATTCTGTAAACATATTCAAAATATAATTTATGGCAATAAGGACGACTGTATTCTTTTACGATACAAAATAATAATTTTGCCTCATAATGCTATTAATAATAATTTAAATATCTATGCCCCAAATATGGAGAAAGTCATATTTGGGGTATAGGAGAAAGTCATGTGTTGGCCACATCAGATTTTTTAAATACTGACATCGCTTTGGTCTTTAACCTATCTTTTGGTACTTCTAATTTTTTCCAATACGTATTAAAAAGGTGTAACAATCTTTGTTATGCAGATTTGCTGGAATATTTTGTAAATTCCAAAATAATACCATCCAATCCAGTCACTTTCCTGATTTTGAAGATCTTTATTGCTTCCTCAAGCTCTTGCATATTAATATATATCCCATCAGTGTCATCTTCTAGCAGGTTGTTCTGAGATTACTTATCATCATACAGTAACTCTTTGTAGTGTTCTGCCCATTGTTTTTCCTCAATACAATTTCATCTCACTCTTTCCCTTTCAGACTTGTTTAGCATATTCATAGTTATAAAAGCCAAATTCTGTCTTCTGTGTACATTACTCTCTATGTTATTTATAAATTGTTCCCATGATTTTTGATGTGCTCGTCTAACTATATTTTTTGCAATATTCTGTAATCTTTTGTAATCTTGTTCACTTATATTAGTTGGACTGCTGAGGTATCTTCTATATGCTTCTTGTTTCTTCTGTATTACTTCTTTAATTTCTTCTGACCATATAGCTAAACCTCTTCTGCTGCAGCATTTCCTCTTTGTTCCTAAAACTTCAAGAGCTGCTTGTTTAATACAAGTTTTTATGTTTCCCCACTCTCTCTCTCTTTCTATATTCTCATCCTTTGATCTCATTTGTAAGAGATCATTAAGTCTGTCTTGATATAGTTGTTTTATTCTTTCTTCATTCAGCAAGTAGACTTTGAAAACCTGCTACTCTGCTTTCTTTGGAGATAGTGTCTTTACTTTTTTCCATTTTGTGTGTAGTTGTATTTTTGAAAGTACTATATAACGGTCAGAAAAGATATCATATCCCCTATGTACTCTTGTATCTTTTATCTGGTTTCCTAATTTATTGTTCACTATAACATAATCTGTTTAGGATCTGTACCCTCTTGCTGTCCATGAATATTTTTGGATGTATTTCTTTCTGAAGCAAGTATTTATGATTTTTAAGCCATTAACACATTCAGTGCGGAGGTCGCACCGGTGCATCCTCTATTGGCTATCGCTATGGCAGGGGATGCACCGGTGCATCCCGTTACTCTTTCTATTCAAATGCTTGGTGAAACCAGCCACTTACAACTAAGATGCTGCAAACTTCTTCCTGCCCTCAGTTACTTCCTGACCTTTCTAGTAGCAGCAGTCATTTTTCAGTGCGCATTTTCTCAATAGTAATATTCTGCACTGTAAATACAATTAGTTTATATACATATGTATAATACATGGTATCATCAATAGTAATTTTTTATTCTGTAAATATATTTAGGTTATATTCTTGTATTTTAAAATGGTACAATCAATAATTTGAAAATAGTACCGTAAAAGATATTAGTTTCTAAAATAAAATTGTGCTTTAAAATTTTAATCTCATTTATTATGAAAAAATTTCATAGTTAAATTCATTTTAGCAAAGATTTCGGACCTGGAGAACTTCACAAGTGAAATAAGGTGTATTGTGTGGTTGCAAACAAAATCACTACTTAGTGCGGAGGACGCACCCGTGAGCCCCTTCTTTTTTTAGTCTACAATTGTACATTTAAAACATTTGAAACATTATTCCTAATATTCCTAGACATATATCAAACTATCAATGCAAAAAAATGGGTGACGCTCACAGAAAAATATTTCTGGTACCGGGATCTGCAGTGAATGTGTTAAAAGTTGCTAATTCTCTCAATAAATTTCCATTCTTATTTGTATCATTTTCTCCAAAGGTTCCTATAACTCAAGGGATTGGTTCATTTCCTACCCTAGCTAATATGACCATATTTCTGTGATTGTATGTGTCTAAAAGTTTTTGTAAGTTTTAATAGAAATTTTGAGATTATGTTTTTCCTTCCTCTGGAGCATAGCACCCTATCACTATAAGATTTCCTCTGTCTGTCTTAAAAGTAACTAAGTATTCGGTCACTGACGTAACTGTAGCTTTTTATTTTCTGCTCCCACTTTTTATCAATATATACTGCCACTCCTTACTTGCTCTAGATCTTTCACATGCCACTGTATATCATTACATAGTTCCTGATGTACTTAGTTCCCCACATCTTCTTTTTTGTTTCACTAATAACAGCTATGTTAATTTTTCTATCATCAAGAATTTTTGCTAATTCTAGCTCCTTGATGGCGATAACCCTAACATTCCATGTTGCAAATGACAATGTATACGTAATGCATAATCGTTTGTCCTTTCCTTTGGCCTTTGTCTATCTATCTATTTCCCGTCTGATTTCCGAGGCTATTTTGAATGTTGTAAGTATTTTAGGTTTTTACATGGGAGGAGTACTAATCCACCATAAAATCCCCTACCAGGAGGGCCAGGGTTTTTCTCTAGGGGTTTTCCTTCCCTTTGCCAAACTGCTCAAGTTTTAAGGTGAACTCGCCCTCACCCTCTCCCATCTGCTGCATTTCTGCATTGCCCTGGGGCCACACTGCATTTTGCCTTCATGTACGTGGGAGTAGGGCTTGCTGGCAGTGCTGTTTGATGTTGGTGTTTATCAGTGGGCATTACTCAGCATTTAATGGACCTTACATATCAGCATTTGCAAGATCCTTGAAACCCTACACCAGCCTTTGATGATAAAGAAATTTATTGTCAGTATTTGATACATTTATATTAGGTATGTTTTTTTACTGTTTGTGATTATTTATAAGTTCACTTTAGCAAAATACAAGATGGTTTAGGATAATAAATATATTTCTGTAAGAAAAAGAGTTCGAGAATATTCTTATGAAACTTTTCAGACGTCAATAGGTGAAGTAATAGTTGATAAATGTCCAGAATATATTGATTATAACATCAGTGCTGTAAATAAAACCAGGAACACACCAAAAGAATGAGAAGAAGTTTTGCACAAATGAGAAATCGGTGTTTTCCGCAACACGTCCTAGCAAATTTTACTTGCATGCTTTAGAACGTCAGCACTTGGGCTAGATGCTTTTGACCCCTCAAAGATATTTTTTATTCTATCTATTTTCATTCAATTTTGTTTTATTTCTTTCTCATTATAATAAGTGTTCATTCTATTTTACTGATAACATATATTTGTAAAGATAATTTTTTTGAAAAAAAGAAATACAATTTTACACTACTTAATTTGTAGTTAAATAAGAAAGGGAACGCCTAACCTTACCTAACCACTCAGAACAAAACTGAATATATAATGAGATCTATGGTCTTTAATAAATATAAAGTAACTTGGAAAGTGTAAATTAAAAAAACAATCTTGTACAAATCAGATGTTGTTCCCCAAGAGGGAGGTTGAAAAGTACTGACATTCATCAACCTTCAAATTCTTATAACTTAAAAATTTTTTATTCATAACATTTTAGAAACGTACTCCCAAATAAGTGAGGCAATGCTGTTCCCTTGAGTTCCCCCTGAAAATAAGCACTGCATTTTTATACTATAAATGGAAATCCTAACAAAAAATAAATTTTTTTTTATTTGAAGGACAATCAAAAATTATGTAAAACAAAACCAGAGCCATAAATAGTAATAATAAGGTCACAATAAAATGTGAATAAAATGTGAATAAAATGTGAATAATATCTGAATGAAGGAAAAAACACTGATATTTGTAATGTGAACCGTCGCACCATCACAGAAAAAACGTCTGAACTTGAGAAATAAAAGCAAGAAACTAAGAATTTTTACTGAAAAAGGCTAAAAATATTCCAGCTACTGAAAAGAAGGGGTCATAAAGGACAATAGGAAAGGAACCCTGCCACAACACCCCGCACAAGTACCGACGGGTTAATATGTTGCCTTTGCAGGGCTTTGTAACAAGGGAACCTTGTTATAGAAAGAAAAATGGCGATTTTGGACATGAAACACTTGGAGCATCTGAGCACAGTCTCACGAAACTTTTAAACTCTTTAAATTTAGGCCAAACCTTAACAAGCAAAAAGGGGCTTAACCCTCTTATGACCAACCGCCCAAAAAATACGCTTTCAAATTTACCTCTGAAAACTGCGGCTTTCACTTTTCCTCAAGGAAATAACGTAGTATACCATAGAAACATGAGATGTAGCGTGTGTTTGGCATACTTTTTCAGTGTACAAATTTGCTTTCTGAACTTTCAATCAAAGTTTTTTATTTTTTTTGGTATAAAAACCACCCCAAATGCCGATGGTAATTCTTCTACTTCCGACTATGATGTAAATTATAGTTCGGGTAGTGAATTTTTCAGATTTGATGTAGAAGACAAAGTTTTCCCGAGAATGAATTCCTCTGCAGTACCTCGCAGGGGTTTACAATACAAGCCAGATATAGATATTAGCAACATTTCGGATGACGAAGTTAGTATATCTAGGGTTGATGCTGAAAATGTTTTTTGGATGAAGAAACGGAAGAAAATATCGAGTGGAGTGATTCATTGGAGTCCGTAAAAACAACATTACTTCTCAATAAATATATTTAAATTGTGAATGTATAACTATTTTATTTAATGCTTCCCAAAATTGGAGGCCATCTTGGATTATTTCAGACTTTTGGGGTCAGCAGACGCACGGCATCTTTGTCGTGAGAGGGTTAATGATGATTTTCACTCCACCAAACTCGGAACTACACAAAAATTATTAAATATATTTACGAGATGAAGGAATTTCATATAGTTATGCCTGACACTATTTGCTTCATATTCTTGAGAGTTTACTTGAATGAATTTTTAATTTTTCCCATGTTTTACCTGCTGTTTTTTCGTAAAACAAATACCATGTTTGTTTAAAAAAGAAACTCCTTAACTGTAAAACTTGAATATTTAGGGACAAGATGACAAGGAAAATAAAAGGAAAACAATTGAAGAAAGAAGAAAGAAACGTTAAACTTATAGGTTTACCGGAAGGCACCTCACAAGAGACTTGATGTCAAAGTCGCAACCTCTGCCACTCACCAAAATGGTGAAATACAGGGCACTAGTAGGTAACCAACCACTCATACAAAAAACAAGACTGTCAGATGAACAATCACTCATACAGACAATCCAGAAACAAACAGGAAACACTAAACTCACTCACTCATACAGGAACAAACTTTTCAGACGAACAATCACACACATGCACTCAAGTAGAAAAAAGAAAACGGGAATCTCTAAATCAGGGATTCTTAACCGGGGGTGCTCGCACCCACAGGTGGTGTGGGAAGATGGTCCAGGGGGTACGGGAAGTGGATGCAGGGTGTGCGGTGGGAACATCTTGCAATTTGACTTTTTTATTTATTTATTTTTTTAGATAACATTTTGAACCATCAGCTGCCGTCCTAGTGTGTGTATTCATGCGTCCAAGTTTCTTATTAGAGATGCTGAAGAACATTCGTTTCCCTGAAATAACAAACCGCAATCACTATTTGAGGTCTGTTTACAAAGCGATATAAACTGCCGTGCCCAGACATATTGTCGCTATATTTTTCTGCCTTTAATTACGCTTATAACAAAGTCATTCTCTCGGTCCTACTTTTCGTGAGAAGGCTATGATAATCTGCTACAGAGAGGTTATTTTGAAGTTCAAGATGAATACAGCATTAAAAATTGTTTAAAAAGAAACAATCTTGAAAACTATTATGAAATTGTTGGATAGGATTCCATTGTAATAAAACGCCTAATCATCGCCTCACCTGTATTACAGTCTTATTGTGTTTTTAACTGAGGAAAGGTTGAGTTTAAAATGTAGTTTGTAATAATTATATTTGATTGTAAATAATATACGTTTAATAATTCGTTAAAATTTTAAAAAACTAAAATTAATAAACACTGAAAAAATTATGGTGGGGTGCGGGATTACCATGGATCGCTTTGGGGGTGCGGGGCTCACAAAAGGTTAAGAACCCCTGCTCTAAATATTCAAAAAAACACTAGATGTACATTTCGGGAGCTAAGCTCCCATCTTCGGAATGAAAGTGTGGTGTGTGGTTAAGGGTATTTAAACGGTGGCATATTTATGGGAAAGTGAAAGGAAGGGGAGGGGTGACCGTTAAACAGTAAAGAGGGGAATGGGGAAGAGGGCCGAGATCATTATTCATTACATTGTATTTATGTTTTTTAATGAGCATGCTTTCATAGGCATCTAGTTTGTTGTCGTTATGTACCACTTTTAAGAGTGTTAAATGTTCAAGGGTGATAGGATGGTTGTGTTCTTGTATGTGTGTTGCTACACATGACTTATTGAGTCTGTTGTGTTTAAAATGTGCAATGTGTTCTTTGAATCGTGTTTCCAATTTATGTTTAGTCTGTCCTATGTATACTTGGTCACATGTTCTGCAAGATATTTTATATATGCCTGATCTCTGTAAAAAAGGTATTGTGTCTTTTGGATTGTGGAGGAGGTTTAGAGAGTTTATTGTTGTTGACTTGTACAGTTTTAAAATCATGTTTGGAGAAAATCTTTTGAAGTTTGTGGTTCTAGGGGCGAATGGAATTTTAATATATTTATGTTTAGCGGATGAAGTGTTTGTGAGAGTCGTGCGTGTCTCAAGATGGAGTTTGTGCAAGTGTTTTTGTAGTATGTTTTGAATTATGTTTGTGTCATATCCATTCAGTGTAGCAACGTTTTTTTTATGTAACTTGTTTTTGAAAATCTGTTTCATGGAATGTAAAGTTGCTAACTTATGTGAGATGTGGTGGTAAGAATCATAAGGTATATATTTGTCTGTATGTGTAGGTTTCCTGTATATGTTGAAATTTAGTTTGTTGTTTTGTCTTTTCACTAATAGCTCAAGGAAGGGAAGGCAGCAGTCTTTTTCTTCCTCATATGTAAATTTTATGGAATCATATTGTTTATTTAAATTTTTTAGGAAACCAGTGATATTGTCTTCTGAGGTGTCGAAGATGGTAAAAATGTCATCGACGTATCTAAACCATGTATTCGGGAAATAAGTAAAGGTGTCTTTACATTGTTTTTCGAAAACAGTCATGAAAAGGTTAGAAAGGAAAGGCGAAAGGGGGTTTCCCATAGTTGTGCCAAAGGTTTGTTGGTATATGTTATTGTTTACTTTGAAGAAATTCTGCTTCATGCAAAGGCATGTCAGGTGTATGTAATCATAGCATAGCATAAGCTGTCTCCCACACTCGGCACAGAGAATATCCCAGAGACTTGTGGGTCTTCCCCCTTCTCCCATATCAGTGTTTTGTCATGTGTTATGCAGTGAAAAATGATTTACGTGTGTGCTTTGTGAATTTTTAAAGTTATTTGTACTTTATATTTAAAAGTAATTTATGCAGTAGGAATCATGCATTATGTGTGTGGTCAGTGAATTAGTAAAATTATTAGTGATTCATATTTAAAAGTAATATAACCCTCATTATGTCCCCAAAGAGACCATCATCTTAAACTCCTTTGGCTGCTAAGAGGAAAAGTATCAATTTAGAAGTAAAACTTGCGGTACTTATGCACCTTGAGCAAGGTGATCGTATGATTGATATTGCTAATTCAATGGGGTTGGTTGAATCTACCATGTGTGTTATAAGGAAAAATAAAGACAAAATTAAGTTGTGCAGTCACGATGCAACGCCATTATCGGCAACTAATTGCAGGATTTGCATAGTTTGGTGATGGAGAAAATGGAAGCCTTGTTAATTGTTTGGATTGAAGACCAAACGCAATGATGTGTTCCATTAATTCAAGAAAAAGCCAGGAGCCTCTATGATGACTTAAAAAATAAATGGTGAATCTACATCCATTGAAAGTTTTAAGGCAAGTTCTGGATGGTTGGAGCACTTTAAAAAAAAAGAGCTAATTTACAAAACCTGAAATTAACTGGCAAGGGAGTTAGTGCAGATTTAGAGGCAACAGAAGTGTATTGTGAAACTTTGCAGGCTATTATAGATGAAGGGGGATATTTACCAAGTGAAGTCTTCAATGTCGATGAGACTACTCTCTTCTGGAAAAGAATGCATAAAAGAACTTTCATTTCCCGTGAGGAAAAGTCTGCACCTGGATTTAAGGTGGCTAAAGATAGCTTTACCCTTCTTTTAAGAGCAAATGTGGAAAGGGATTTTACGTTGAAGCCCATGCTAGTCAATCAGAGAGAAAATCCAAGGGCACTTAAAGGATAAGAAAAATTCTCTCTTCCAATTGTGTGGCATCAAACATGAAGGGGTGGGTAACTAGGAAGATTTTTGAAGAATAGTTTACATATTACTTGTCCTGCTGTAGAAAAATATTTAAAAAATAATAATATTGCACACAAGGCATTGTTGCCTCTCGACAATGCCCCTGGACACCCAGTCAACTTAAAGGACAAGTCTGGTAACATTAGAGTTGAATTTCTACCAAAAAATACAACGCTTTGATTCCACCTATGGCTCAAGGCGTAATATACACATTTAAGGTGAACTATTTAAAGAAAACATTAGCCCAGCTGATTCATGGAACAGAAGAAGGGAAGTTGACGGTTCGAGAATTCTGGCAAAATTATAGCATCATGCATGCCATTAACAATATTGGAGAATCTTGGGATGAAATGAAACGTTCAACATTGAATTTAGTGTGGTGGAAAATATGGCAAGAAGCTGTTTTTGATTTTCATGACTTTGATGAACCAGAAGCTGTAATAACGGGCATTGTTAAACTTGCGCAAAAGGTGGGCTTCAATGAGGTTGAGACAGGTGATGTGGTGTTACTAATTTCACATAGTGAAGATCTATCAAATGAAGATCTACTTAATTTGGATATGACAAAGGCATCTTCGGAGGATGAGGAAGATAAAGATTCACTCATCAAATTACAACAAATAAACTAAGACAGGTATTCTCTTTAATCGATGAAGTGTGGTCAATTATCCAAGACATAGATCCCATGGAGAACTGGCGTTCACGTGTTTGCAGGGACATGGATCAATCGATTGAATGCTATAGGGAAGTTTATAAAGAGAAGCATAAGTCTACGGTTCAAGGTACATTAGACAATTTTTAAGAAAAAGACCATTATCAATGCCAAGCACAAGCATGCCTTCAACAACCGCTTTAGAACATTCTGACATAATTTGTGCAACCAGAAAGAGTGATGAGGCCACCTCTAACACAGACTCCCAACAAATTCATGGAAACTCTTTTTTGGTGAGTGTTTAATGAAATTTTTCATTTTTACGCTTAATAATTTAATGCAATCATTTTCAAATTTTTTAAATGTTTTATATTGGTTATCGCGATGTAATATTTTTAGTGAACTGGCTACTGATGGCATTAGATCCAGAAAAACCTTAGTGTGGCAAATTTTTGTGGAGTTACATGTGAAAATTTTTTAGTTAGGAAAGCATCTCATCATTATTACATGTATTCTTATGGAAAAGTAATTTTCATTTAGCAGGGCATTTTCCCGGAACGTATCTACCGTGTCAAACAAGGGATGCCTGTATACCTATTGGGAGGCTGCATTGATGAGTCTACATGACAGAATTTTAGCATGTATTATTGTAGTATACACAATCACAAATATAAGATTCAGAGCTTAAATCAAACAACTAATTTTGTGAATACTCCTTTCTAAATACGGCTACTGAAGAATAGAAGTTTAAATATAGGTACTGAAGAACAGAAATTTTCCTGAGATTGTTTTCAAACCTCTTCCACTTAATTATAAGTCATTTAGACTAAATGTTAGAAATACGATCAGATGAGTGCTTCAATATTAACGTGTATAAATCTCTCCCCTCCTGTTTCTGTTTAAAATGTTTATTTACTATTATCTGTAAAAATGAAATGAATAGGTAGGGGAATGTTTAGCAGGGTGATATACAGTGAGGGCTTTGAGGGTGTAATGACCACCATGGCAGCTATGAAAGCCTGCGTCAAACTCCAAAAATCAATGTAAATACAATGGATACGGAAAATACATTTACCTCCTGGCTTAAAGCCTAATTTAAACATATAAAATGATAACATACAGTATGTGATAGACAAAAACATTACATGCTCATTGATTTAATAAAAATTGAGTAATATTCTTATTATTAATATTGATAACGTTGTTGGAAGTATTTAAGTTTTTGCTAATGATTGCTGCAGGAGTTGCCAGGGGACTGCAAGAAAGATGCACTAGTCTGTTAAATATCAAGGAATAATCAGAGATATCAAGGGGAGGCATTAGAGACTACAATGTTGAAATGGAAACCCAAAGAAGGGGAGATATTGATGAACAATTGAGGTCAACAGTGGAACAGAATCAAAAAATTTCAAATGATTGATGCAGGAAAACGATACTTCAAAGAAGATGACTGTGGTATAATAACATTGTTTATATGGGGCTTCTGTAGGGACTATAAAATGTGAATGATATATCCAGGAATAAAATGGATAGGGGAATGATTGACCAAGGTTTTCTTTTAAAATTTTTCTGAGATTGCCTAAAAAATTTGGCTTATATTTTTTTCTAGTTTCAGTCTTGAAAAACAAGATTGCAATATACAGTAAAACCTCGTTATTTTGAAGTTTAAGGGACCAAAAAATTATGACTCTGAAGTATCCAGGTTCGAAATAAATGAACTTTCATAAAAATTGAACTTTATTACGATCAGCTACTTTGGCAGCAAAACCTCAATACAGAATCTTATCTGTCCATTCTAAAAATGAATTGGCCTTACAAGTTAGTATACACAGCGAATTCAAACAGAGCTTAAGTGACCACTTAGTTTGCGATTCGCAAAGACCACCACGTGTGAAAATAGGCTCCAGTGAATATCCCGAATTTCCCAGTACATTTCGAGGTACTCTTTTATGCTGCGAAGAAAAGACGTTCAACCACGTGTTGAAAGATTATCACTCATCTATACTCCATACTGCTGAGTATATATTACATTGTGCTCTTCTTGTATGACATTATGGTGAAACCAGTGATGAGCTGAAGCCAGCTTCTGCTTGCTTGCGTGAGCCAGTTGTTAAATTTTTCGAAAATATGAAAATTTATTGATTTTGTCCTTTCAAGTACATTTTGCCCTATCTGATAGTCAATTACCGACAGTGTATGAAATGGAATATATTACAAACCGAACACTTGTTAAGCTATCGGAATGCTATTACTAAACTATAGTCCTTGCCAAACAGGAAGGCAGTTGACATTGAGCGCTCGTGTTGCACAGTAGCAAATACTTGTGATGTCAGGTCACGAGAACCAATCAGCTTCAGTCTGAATTGAGCTGTGCTAGCAGAAGGATCTCCCATGTGATTTTCATTTCCATTAGAATATTTTTTATTGTTGAGTTTGTTGTTGTTTTTTTTTTGTTAAGTGTTTATAATAAGGCTGCCAAAGAATCTAGGTGTCAGGTGTTACACAAGCAGGCTAGGGAGGTAGTGTTTCAAGTTTATAAGTATTTCAAGAATGAAGCAGATGCTGGGAGACCTATTGAAGACGTTGCCAAATCTCAAGAACGTACCCAAGCTGCAACCGGAGTTGCAATGAGAACCATCCAAAGAATTATTAATATAGCAAGGAAATCCATGGATGTTGTAGGAAGCATTAATTTGAGATCTCTGGGGAAACATCGTCAATCCAGAAAACCCGTGACTGATTTAGATAATTTTAACAAAGATGCTCTTCGAAGGAAGATATTCGAAATGTACAACAGAGGAGAATATCCTAAAGCCATGAAATCAGTGCGTGAAATTAAGGAATTAACAGGATATTCAGGAAGTGCACAATCAATGTGTAGAATTTTGAAGCAGCTTGGGTTCAAATATATGAAAAGTAATGATGGGAGAAAATTTTCGATGGAAAGAGGTGACATTGCTGCAGTGAGTGAAATTTTTAAGAAAGATGCACAAGATTAGGAAACAAAATGTTTGCACAGTATATTATATTGATGAAACTTGGGTAATTCAAAATCACACAATAAAATATCGCTGGAAGATGAGTGATGGGCTTGGTGGCATGAAGACCCCAATCGGCAAAGGGGGAAGATTGATAATATGCCATGCCACCTCGGGCGTCACAGGCTTCATTCCACAGAGCAAATTGGTGTTTCGCTTTAAAGGGAATAGTTCAGAATATCACAGCAAAATGAGAGGGGAAACATTTAAAAAATGGTTTACTGATGATTTCCTACTGCATTTAGCACCTGGCTCTGTTATCGTTATGGACAATGCTACATACCATTCCATTGTTATTGATAAAGCTCTCACCAACCAGACCAGAAAAGCTGATATCATAGCTTGGTTGGAAGCACATGATATTCAGCACAATGTCAAAAACACCTGAGTGGAGTTACTAGAGGCAGCAAAACAAAGTGAGCATTATAAGAGAAACTGGTAAGAATTGGATCAACTGGCTCAACATCATGGCCACAAAGTAGTGCATCTTCCACCTTATCACTGCCAGTATAACCCAATTGAACTTATTTGGGCACAAGTCAAAGGTTATGTAGCAGACAAAAATGCCATTTTTAAGATAGCAGACATTGAAAAGCTGGTGCATGAAACTTTGTCTCAAATCACCGTTTCGGCATGGGTTGAGTGACATGCAGAAGAATTGCAAGAAGATCTGCATACGGAAATCACGATAGATGAAGTGCTGGAGTCGATTCTCATAAGTCTGCAGACATCTGGTTCAGATAGTTGACAGTGATTCGGAGTGAAATCATTAATGATAAGTCTACATTTCGTATGCATGCTGTAGAGCGACTTGGCAATGTCACAAAATATGTCTGTCTCGCTCTGAGCAATAGATATCCCTTTCACCTGCCTTCCTGTTTGGCGAGGACTATAGAGCAGGGATGGCAAACCTATGGCATGCGTGCCCAAAGTGGCACCCGAGATGATTTTTGTTGGCATGCCACTGCGAGGGAAAAAGTAATAAGTGCCAATGACTAGTGTAGAGACATTTCAACGATAGCCCTAGCTAATCAATACATATTTATGGATGAATCATTGGTGGTGAAACGGCGGCCTTTAAATACGACAGGAGCAGATATATGTGAAGCTGTTGTTACTGAACTCTGTAATGCACAGATTGAAATTTTGAAAATAGCATCAGTAATTACAGATGGTGCACCAAGTATGGCTGGACGAAATGCAGGATTTGTAACATTATTTACTGCACACGTTGGTCATCTGCTGCTAGGTTTCCATTGTATTGTATACCAGGAGGCACTGTGTGCAAAAGTAAGATCAATAGAACCTGAAGACGTAATGACGGTTGTGACAAAAATCGTTAACTTCATTGCTTCACGGGTGATTTCGGTCACTGCTAAGTGAAGTAGATTCAGTATACAATGGATCGTTTATGTATGACAATGTGTGATGGCTTAGTCGAGGTAATGTACTTGAACGCTCTGTGGAGTGTTTAAATGAAATCTGAATGTTTTTGAACGAGAAAAAAATAGAATCTTTTTCTCAAATAACCGATGTAGCATGGCTCAGCAGACTTTTGTTTTTCAATGAATTGTCATTGCATTTAAATGAGTTGAATATTAAATTACAAGGTTTTGGGAAAACTATTGATGTTATGTTCGACACAATAAAAGCCTTTGAAATCAAGCTTAAAATATTCAAACGTGATGTGGAAAGTTGTAGTTTTAAGTACTTTCCCCGCTTGAAGAAGCATTTTAACGAAATGGAATTTCATGACAAACTTGACTCGAAAAATGTTGTGAAACAGTTTAGTGAGATCTTAAACTCAAAAATTGAACAGTTCTCGTCCAAATTGGCTCAATTCAGGGAATTTGAAGACAATGCAAAATTTGTAAAATATCCTGATACAGATATTTTGGAAAATTTGATATTAGAAATACTTGATTGGATGGGCTTAAATGACTTTGAAATGCAGCTAGTTGAGTTCCAGTCCAGCTCAATTTGGAAGCAAAAGTTTATTGACGTAAGATCTGAATTAGAAACAGTTGAACGAGATCGGTTAACAGAAGTAATGAATACGAGTGCTGACAGTGAGGTTCTGAAAGTGTGGAATACCATTCTGGAAACGTTTGACACTCTGTAAATAGTTGCTAAAGCGATTTTGACAATTTTTTCAACTTACTCGTGTGAATCTTTGTTTTCTGCTTTGAACACCATAAAGACAGACAAGAGAAACAGACTGACTGATGATGTTAGTGCTGCTTGTGTAGCAGTGAAATGTACAAACTACACACCTGCTATACAAGAAATATCTTCCACAGTACAGTAGCAGAAATCCCACTAATAACAGGTAAAATTAATTTTATTTTTTATTGGTATTTGTATTGTATTTAATTTGAATTTCATGATAAACGGATAAGTACCCTTAACTGGCATAAATAATGTTAAGTTTTTTGTAATGTTGGCACCATAGGTATGGCCAGACGTTGAATAATAGGGGGAGGCATTGATGTTCGGATGGGACGGGAGGGGAACAAGTGATTTAGGGAGCGCTTTTTTAATTCAATGAGGCCATGTGTTTTTTCTGAACTTTCAAATGCATTTGTTCGTGGTGTTGCAGCTAACTATCAGCCCCACCATGTGGTTTTCAGCCGCATAAAAAATCGGTTCGATATATAATACATCACACAAACTTGCATAAGCTGAGTGGTCTTTTTAAGCTTGATTTATTTTAATGTCGCTGGACACGAATTAGTTATTTTTTAAAGACATATGCCTAGTGCAGTATGATAGGTGATGCCTAGCTCTATCACTGTAAGAAATTTGATCAAAATTGTTCAAGCTATTTTTGAGAAAATCTAAATGTTGTTAAAATCACAGTAGATTAAATACCATTTGTTTGTATGCAATATTTATATGCCCCCTCCCGCTAGCCACACTTATGGTTGGCACACGAGCTAGAAAATGATCTCTTATTCCTGTAATTTGGGCACACAATCTCAAAAAGGTTCGCCAGCCCTGGTATCCACGATTTTCAAGAACAGAGGCGGTGCCATGCGGAATTTTGTCTAAGCTTTCTAGCAAGGATACATGCACCTTTCCTAACCAGCCGTATTGTGATTTTGGTTGAGAAATTTTTCCTACTTGGTCCATTAATATGCACTTTTACGTAAATTTAGCGATAATTAGGGGTTTTAATTGTACTTAGTGATTTAGTGGTAAAGTGAATTATTTAGCGTAAGTTCATTAGTTGTATGTAGGTATAAGTAGGTATTTAGTGATATTAGGAATTATTTAGTGGTAGTTCATTATTGTTAGGTAATCATAGTCGTTCTGTATTAGTAGGGAATATATATACCGTATTCACCTGAATCTAAGACGACCTTTTTTTCCAAATTTTCAGCTGTAAATATCAAGAGTCGTCTTACATTCGGATACGAAGTATATTTAAGCATTTAATCAGTGGTTTTTACAACAAATGGTATATTAGAGTAAACAATTCACAACAGCAAATTCAAGTACGTACATAAAGACGTGAAATAAACAAATAGTAATAACAATAAGAAAAACATGACGGGAATAATAATTATTTAGACTAATAATCATCGTCGACGATCATAACACAGACGTACTTTCACCTTGCACGTAATGCCAACCGCAATGTTAAAACAAATGAGAGCGGAAATCATTGGGATTCCCCTTTCAAACGACGCACCGCGATTCACTAAGTGTGACAGTAACTTTGAGTTGTGCATTCTTGATTTAAATGCACAACCCTTAAGTTAAAATGACAGATCATGTTGAAGTACGTGGCACGAGTGCAAAGGGAAAGTTAACAAAGGAATTAGACGGAGCTAAGATACAAATTTTAAGCTGATCATGATAAATTACGCCGAAAAAACTAATAACTGTGATGCGAGTAGAAAGTTCGGTGTATCTGAGGCAAATGTGCGTGGATGGAAACTCTCAAAACAGGAACTAGAAAATGCCAAAGCCACAAGGAAGTCGCTCAGTGGTCCAAAATTAGGCCGATTTCATGGCATTGAAGAAGAAGTAGTCAAGTTTGTGCGCACCATGAGGAAGAACGGTATGCCTGTTTCGACTGAAAGTATTATACTTAAAGTTAATGAAATTACTAGAGGACTTAATATATCATTGCAAGAATTCAAGGCCAACAGAAGTTGGTGCGTGAGAATGATGCGACGAAATAATTTTTCTTTACGGCGACGAAATAATTTTTCTTTACGGCGACGAACTTCGCTGTGTCAGAAATTGTCAAAGACTATGTTGAAAAACTTCTCGCTTACCAGAAATACGTAATTGGACTTAGAAAAACCAATAATTACCTTTTGAGCCAAATAGGAAATGCCGATGAAACTCCGGTTTTCTTCTACATGCCATCTAATTATACTGTGAACGAAAAAGGTGCGAAGTCCGTCCTAATTAAAACTACAGGCAACGAAAAAATGCGAGTCACGGTAATGTTGGCGGTTTTAGCAGATGGGACTAAATTACCACCATATGTGATTCTAAAGCGGAAAACAATGCCTAAGAAACATTTGCCAAGTGGAATAATAGGTGTCAAGAAAAGGGGTGGATGACTAAAGAACTAATCAGAGATTGGTTACATGTGGTGTGGAATAGACGGCCAGGAGCTTTACTGAAACAAAGAGCAATGCTTTCACTGGATGCATTCAAGGACACATCTCCTGAAATTAAAAACATAATGAGTGCGATGAATATTGATCTTATTGTAATACCTGGAGGAATGACATCGCAACTTCAAGTTTGAGATGTTGCTGTCAATAAGTGTTTTAAAAATAATTTAAAGGTTTTGTATTCTGAGTGGTTACAGAGTGGAACTCACACTTTAACACCAAAAGGAAATCTTAAGAAACCTGAAGTTGCAATGCTCTGCCAATGGATCAAGGCATCGTGGCAACAAATAAATGCAAAAGTAATAGTGAAAGGATTTAAGAAATGCTGCTTATCTAATGCCATGGATGGGAGTGAGGATGATGTTTTGTGGGAGACTGATGATGAAGTTGAGAGTGATAAAGATAGTGACCGTGAGGAAAATAGTGAAGGTTGCATAGACAGTGATGATGACTAACACAATAAAATGATTTTATGCAGCACTTGGATTGAAATGTTTTTTTGTTGTCCTGAAATGAGTGTATTCTTTCAATGTATTTACTTGATTTTTAATGTTATCTTAAAATGAATGCTACCATTTAATTTGTTTGAAAACCTGAATGGTTCTATTTGTGATGTGATCTTATGATTTTAAAATGTTAAAAGACAATGACATTCAAGAAAAGTATAAGAGAAAATAAATATTTCACAAGATTTATAATTTTTGTAGTCATGAAGGTCAATTTGAGCTTTTTTCTCTTTTGGAATCATCAAAATGGGGGGTCGTCTTAGATTCAGGGTCGTCTTGGATTCGGGTGAATACGGTATATATCGGTAGTTAGTTAGGGATAGTTAGGTATTCATTATTGTATTGTTTAGTATTAGTAGAATTATTCAGCGGTAGTATTTTATTGTTGTAATGGACCACACATATGGAAAGTGTCCGTCGGATGAGAAGTATCCGTCGGCAGTTATGGTAGACAAGGGCTTCCTCATTGAGAAGGAATGCATTGAGAAGAAAATAAAACTTATTAGACTACCATTTCTCAAAAGGAAATTAACACAGTACTCACAGGAAGAGTCGTTGGAAACTGTAGATGTAGCTTCTGGAGGAGTGCATGTTGAAAGATCTATTCAGAGAATGAAAATATTTAACATACTGAAATCCCCTTTCAGTTTCTCACAGTTAACATATATAGACAGTATAATAAACGTTATAGCAGTCCTTGTTAATCTCCCCTCTCCCCTATTTTAGCTCCTGATAAATATTAACTGTAGCTTGTAACCCATTTTCCCTATCCTCATCATCTTCTCATACTCTTTGTATCCTTCTTTCCTTATCACCATCTTTCCATCTCAGCCTTTGTCTTCCTTTTCTCAAAAACAAAACATTGACACTAAGAAATGTCATTACTGTTTTAACTGTTTTTATTTCACATTTCAGTTTGGCTGTTATCTATGTAAAACATAATGAAAGTAAATCATATAAAGACAAAAGCATTCATTTTATGTAATTCCCATTCATTTCGACTTTCAAGGCATTAAATCGGTGGTGGTTATCTTAATTAGATGGGTCATTTACGTTCCCAGTAGTTCTTCCTCTCCTACGTAGGAAATGAAAGAGATTGATTTCTTATTGATGCAATCAAGGATATGAACAAAAAGTGGACATGTTTTGAAAAAAAAATTTGAAATAAGTTACATTATCTAGAGAAGTGATATTTGCACAATTATAGGAATTCATCGAACTTGAAAAACATTACTAGTATCAGTTCACATTAAAAGCCTTTGGATGAAGACTGCTCAAACATTATATGAATAATCTTTGAAAAATTCCCCTTTATGTCTATTACTCAAGAAGATAATATAAAAATGACATGCGTAAAAGGAAATCTTCTATGTCATCTTCAAAGCTTTCTTCATCAATATTGGACAATCTTTCACACTGTTCCCTTGGTCTAACAAGGCAAAAATCCAGGACACTCCATAACAACGTCTCAATCAATATCGCTTAGTTCCTACCTCTAAAATAACACCTAAAATACTCCAAAAATATAAGTAGATAAACTAAACTGCTCCCAATCAATTACATACAACAAAAATTAGCAGCTAAAACACTGGAAACCTATCTACCGGGAAACTAAAATATTATCTTTACGAAGCTAAATAGAATGAACACATATATTCCAACCTCTAAAATAGCAACTAAACTGTACCAAAAATATAAGAAAATAATCCAAACTACGCATAATAACAATAAACACAAAAATTCACTGTTGAAATACATGGTTACTATTGTACGTCTGCTACGGTATCCTCACTAGTAAGCCATATTGAAATCGACAGTGCTTCTACCCAGGGGCACCTTAACTATATGGGCTAAATGGGCTGCAGCCTAGAGCACCAGGTGCAGCAGGGCGCCTGGCGCCACCGCTTCACGAATAATATATATACCGTATTTAATCGATTGTAAGCCGACCTTTTTTTACCTTTTTACCATCCCAGAAATCACCACCCGGCTTAGAATCGGGTGCAAAAAAAATTAGTCAATGAATGTATGCCCGTAGTTACATTATAACGCGAGATTTTTAAATATATGCAAAAAAAGAATCGAATTGACTGAACACCTACGAATAAATAAATTTTGTAAACAATACGTGGCACGTCAAAGTCGTAAAAGAACGCAGCGATAGCGCTCGTATGCGTAAGGAGCTAACACTGAAACATGATAAGTGAAGGAGGGAGGACAGGGGAGGGCAAATGCTTCGATTCACGAGTAAAATGAAACATTGTGTTAGCTCCTTATGCATACGAGTGCTATTGCTGCGTTCTTTAAGACTTTGACGCACCACGTATTATTTACATAATTTATTCCCAGGGTATTATTATATTAAGATCCCGCGAGGTCAAATTACTTTTTTCGTAGAAGTTGTTATGAATAAGTGAATAAAATGTATTTTATGTCAGGTAATTTTAGTTAATACTTTAACCCTCTCACGTCCTGAGGTGTGGGGCACCTACTGGCATTAAAAGTCCGGAGAAATTCAAGATGGCCACAAAATGGGAAACATTAAATACAACAATTATACATTAGTCTCCAAAAATATATATATGAAAAATCTCCAAAGTAGAAGAATTACTGCGAGACATATTAGACTGCTCAGGGTCCAAAAAAATAGCGAATTTCAAACGAATATTTAAAAAACATTCTTTGTATACAAAGTTACGAAAAATCCACCAAATACTATCTAAATCTCGTGTTTCTATGGTATACTACGTCATTTCTGAGATAGAAGCCATCCAGTCAACGTTTTCAGAGGTAAATTTGAAAGCGTATTTTCCGGGCGGTCTCGGCGGTCCCGTGATCGGGAGTATAAAAATTTACGGGCATTCTCGGGCGGACCGGTCACGAGAGGGTTAAAATCAAATTTTTTTCTTGCGTGGCCTCAGAGGCGTAGCAAGGTCTTCGGCGCCCGGGGGCAAGGCATCTTTTTGGCGCCCCTAAGGGTGGGGGTTATATTTCCAATCTGGCCCATATGACCTTTTTTCTTGTCGCCAAGTTCCAGGTGGAGGGGTTTACGGGGTCTTCTGTACTTAATTTAGCGTGTTGACATCTTTAAGCAATTCCCTGTTTTGCTACCATATGCAACAAACATTTGAATTGGAAATTGGTGCAAGGCTAGATGGCAGGAGATAACTCAATTGCAAACCCCCCTAGCCCGTCGGCACAACATCGTTTACAACTGAGATCCAGTCTAAAGAAATATATAGGCAAAACAAGAGTGTAACCCGAAACTCGAAGAATGAGCGATAACCCTAAAGACTTCGGATGAGACAGGAAAAGGTGGCAACCTGAGTGGCCACCTCAAATTCGTCAATGACCGAGAGATTTCCTAATCTGACCCGGTGATTTCCTAATTTAGCCCGGAGATTCTCATATGTGAAGAAATTGAAGTATGTTTACTGTCTTTAAATGTTTAATACAAAAGAGATAATTAGTTTTCATAGAAATGTGAATGTGATGAGCCATATTTTGTCGCTCTCTCACGCAACTTGGCAGTTCCCTCGAACACCAACGAAAGATTGCAGTGGTACCTACTTTATAACAGCACCACCAATCCAAAATCACCGAATAAATGTAGTAATCAGAGCTACGACCCTATCCCTGAGATTTAGAATTTGTCGTTGCCGTAGATATGGTGGTAGCAAATACACCTAAATGCGAGTCACCCTGCTGATGCGATAAGATTTTTTCAGTGCGTATTTCACAAATTAGACGTGTTTCTTTTAAGATTCTTAAGTCTCATATGTTTCCAAACTAAAAAGAAATGTGCTGACCGAAGATAAAATGTAATATCGAGGCCCTTGAAACTGTTACTTCATAGAGAGTATTCTGACTTATTTATGCACACATGTGGCGATATAGCATGGGTTTGGGATAGACTTCGGACAAAACCCAAGCAATAGCTAGGGTCTGTAATAAGCACCATTAATTTTTAGACTTTCTAAATCGTACTTTCATAACATCGTAGCTAATCTAGCTGCCCTGAATTGTGGAGTGCTTAGGGTCATCACATATGATTGACTATTTTAAGAGACAGATCCATAAAAAAACCGGACTATTAAAAATTTTACGTGACTTTTTTTAGCTTTGAAATTAAGACAAAAAATATTCTTTGAAAGTATGTAAGAAAAAAATATATCTTTTACAGAAAATCTACACAAGATAAGCGTCTAGCAAATAAAAAGAACAAAACCTCAACGTAACCATTTTAAAACGTTATAGTATCAATTGAAACAAAATAAAAAACAAATTAATGGCACAATTTAAAATAAAACAATTCGTTGGGAACTTGTTTGTTATACCTACACATGTTATTGACACAGCTAGAAAAGCTTCCCATACACAGTCAACAGACAAATTATCCATAAATATTTACGTTGCTATGCTTCATTAATTTCTATGCGAATAATGCTTTTCTTTTGTCTATTTGAAGGTTTAATTGGCATTAAATGAATCGGAGGTAAAAATGAGAGTCTCCTTGTCAATGCCCTGAATGAGTACGAAAAATCCGCAAAACTTCGAAAAAGGATGCGTATTTCTGAAAACTTCGACCATGTACCATGTAAACATCACAATAATAAGATAGTATAAAGCTTTAGCTGTCGAATAAAGCAAAAAAGAAGAAAATCGGTCCATATTTACGTATTTTAATGTATGAAGGAAAAAAACCTTGCACTCTAAAAAATCGAAGTCCCATGTAAACTCATGGGAAAATATAATTGTCTCCTGGATTCGAACCTGGGACACTTTAGCAGATGAAAATATTTTTCCAGGGGTCTCATAGCCAGTAGAAACAAAACGCCGTTTACCGCATATCTTTATGACGAACAGTTCTTGAGAAATATGCCGAAATAATTGTAAACAAACGTCTACAGACGTCAACGTAAAATTAATATATAGTTAGATTAGATATGTATTGGTTTTATTTATGATTAATAAATCGATGTGTATTTACCTATTTACTTTTACATTAAAAATTAGTAATCCCCACTCCACTATAAGAGGGCGCATCATGTTGCTAGCCCAGGCCGCCCAAATGTCTTCCACCTGGATTTCGTGAAAAACGCAGATAGAGCAATCTGGTGCCCCTGACATGTAGGCATCCTGCCACCCTTATCTAAATTTCCATACTACTTTTTTTTTTTTAGAGAGAGCCGGTTCTTAATATTTTTTCCAGCTCATCACTAGGTAAAACCGCCAGGGTTTTTTGTTTTTGGCTCATCACTTATTCTTGGGTAAAACAAAGGCATGATCTTTTTAGAGACGACATTCGGTATAACTTTGTACAA
Organism: Uropetala carovei; assembly: GCA_036926305.1. Lineage (NCBI taxonomy): Eukaryota > Metazoa > Arthropoda > Insecta > Odonata > Petaluridae > Uropetala > Uropetala carovei. The sequence continues at coordinate 2,220,434 of JAXCHB010000149.1, forward strand.
CATGTATGTATGTATGTACAGATTTCAAGAGTGATAAATTATCAAAATCTGTACATAACGATTTTAAACTGGACGCCTACGAAAGTATGCTCATCGCAAAATACAAAGGAACCATTATGAACCGATTCTGGCCCTCTCTCCCATTCCCCTCTTTATAGTCTAATGGTCCATCCTTCCTCCTCCTTTTACTTTCACATAAACACTTCTCCATTAACACTTTCAAAACACACGCCAGACCTTCATTCCACATTTCCCTCTGAGGATGGGCGCTTTGTGTCCGAAATACGTATTAGTGTCCCTTGAATATTTAGAGATTCCCGGTTTTGCGAGAGTGTGTGTCTAAATGAGTTTTCTAAAACCTTGGTTTCTTTTGGAGTGAATGTGTACTAGGTTTCCCGTTCTTTTTTTATTATTTCCTTTTGTTGTTTGAGTGCGTGTTTGAGTGATTGTTCTCCTGACGGAAAAATTTTTTCCTTTGGGGAAATGAGTTCATGAACGTGTGACACCAGGCCACCAGCGAGGTTTTCTTCCCCCATAAACCTGTAAGTGTTACTTTTGCTTTTCTTTCCTTTGATTCCTTCCTTACTCGGTTTTTGTTTACCCTTTTCATTGTTTATTTTGTCTCTAAATATTCTCACTTTGTACAGTTAAGGAGTATTTATGTTTTAATTAATCCATCTCGCTGTAGTCTCCGACCTTCTTTAATTATAATAGGGGTTCTTGCAACTTCTGTTCATTTCACCTTAGTTCTCGAATTTTGCTATCCGATTGAGCTGATTCATTTATTTGAATCATCTACGGCTTTTATTTCACGTTGACTATTAAATTGGGTGACCATATTCCGGCGAGGTGAAAACGGGACAATTCCCGTCAATGTAAAAAAAATGGGACAAAATTTTCGCATGATTTTTACATTCTCATACAAAGTATCGAGAAAGTATTGTTATTGCGAAAAAATTCGACCTCGAGATTTTTACGGAAATATACATTTTAGGTGTCGATGAATCAGAAAAAGTGGTTTTTGTAATGCCGTCTGTCTGTCTGTTACTGGCTCTGGAGCCTAGACGGTGGAGCGAAAATGAATGAATGAACGTCAACTTTAAAAAAACCAAAAAAATTAAAACTATCATCATTCAAAGCAGAATTAATGCAAACTGATATGACTCTTATTAGAATCCATTAAGCTGTTTTTAAGATATTTAGCCTCAAACTCGAGTCTACATACTTTTGGCGCCAACAGTATTGTCACCATCGTCGAAACTCGAAGGGAATAAGTTAGGCTAAACCCAGGCAGGATATTATATGAGGAGACCAGATTTTCCACCTCATATGTATTAATCAATGACCCTGAGTTTTCTAATCTGACAATTGCAACTGTAATTAACATTTGTTGTTCGTTTAACAACCTCCATGTTTCCAAGAATCCTACATTTCTAATAGGAATATCAGCTATGCTATCAGATAATCTAAATTTTATATGCGAAGGGCTTCAAAACAGTACAAAATGGTCTTTTGTAAAAAAAATGACTGTCCTGTCAAATATGGGACACTTGGTCATCCTACTATTAAATAAGGAAAAGGAGTCACATGTATGGGGCGCTATATGTATTTCGTACGTGAGAAATGATGGTGATGTGATGGTGTGCGTGTGAACTTTCTGCTTACATATGATTGAGATTTTGAATTAAATGAACTGTTCGTGAGTCACCGGCCCAGATCATGACTTCTACTTTCATTGTAGGCATATTTAGAATAATCCGTACCAAAAAGTACCCAAAATCCTATGGTGCTGGCTGGGAACTGATCTTAGCTTCAAATTACATCATACGAGGGTTGGCTGAAAAGTAATGCACATGGTTACATACAATTCAAATGAAGAAGCAAAGCACGAAGCATACAGTCTCATTTTGCTCCTTCATTCCCCCTCTACAAACCAGTCAAATTTCAACTTGAGCCCATATACAGTCACCGAGCAGTGTGTATTAGAATGGAGCTGTGTACAGGTGACTTGTCAATCTGTTTGAAGCAACGAGTTGTTATTGAATTTTTAATTGCTGAAAATGTTTCTTCTACAGACATTCATTGGCGATTACAAAATGTTTATGATGATAAATGTGTTAATCAAAGTACAGTGAATCGTTGGGCAATATGATATAAGGAACGTGAACCCAGGAAAGCCAATGTGAAGGATGTTTCATGTCCTGGGAGATCGATTACAGCAACTGACGAACTGCATCAAAATCAGGCCAACAATTTGATTAAAGAAGACTGCCGGATAATGCAAAGTCATATTGCTGAACAAGTGGGTATTTCTAAAGGAGGAGTATGCCACATTATTCAAGGTTTAGGCTATAGAAAGATTTGTGCTTGTTGGGTTCCGCGAATGCTGACCCCTGAAATGAAGGCCAAGCAAGTTGAAATTTGTGAAGAACTTTTGCAATAATCACTGGAGATGAAACGTGGGTACACCAGTACGACTCTGAAGAAAAAAAGTCTATGGAGTACCGCCACACTTCTTCTCCAAGACCAAAAAATTTGTAGTAACCTTTTGATAATGATTTTTTGGGCAATGAGTTTACGTCACTGATTTCCTGGAAAGAAGGACAACAGTGAATTTGGCACATTAGATAGAGACATTAGAGAACCTGAGAAGACATGTCTGCCTTGTCCAAGGCAGTACAGATTCCATTTTGCTGCATCATGACAACACGAGACTGCACACGTCACACCAAATGCAGGAAGTGCTACAAAGAAATAAATTTGCCATTGCTCCGTATCCCCCATACAGTCCCAATCTCACTCCCTGCGATTTTTTTTGTTCCGGTATTGAAGCATTATCTTTGAGGCAACCAGTATGGGTCTGACGACGACGACCAGTTGAAAGCTGCTATACACAAATGGATCCAAAAGAAAACTCCAGAATGCTTCATAGATGGGATGGGAAAACTAGTTCCACATTGAGAGAAATGCATCCGTAATGGTGGAGATTTTATAGAAAAACAATAAATGGATTAAAAGATGAGATTCTGAGCTACCTTCTTTTTTGTTTTTTATACATCTCTCTTCGTTCAGGAGATGCATGACCGTGTGCATTACTTTTCAGCTGACCCTAGTACTTTGAATTATCTGGGATAACGGGGTTTTCTGTATATGCCAGTAAATATGGTATCTGAAGCCAACATACTGTGTAAGTTACAATTCATCAAACAAACGAAAAATTTAGCAACAACATAGCAGAGCTGTATAACAATAATTTATGAATACACTAGCAGAATTACCTGGTGTTGCCCGGAGAAATTTGGTCCAAATTCAATCGGAATTCTAGATGATACATGGTATTTAACCCTTAAACTGCACAACATATACAAAAGTCTGCCTACTGCTGTGTGCAAAAAATTTAAGTTCATATTTTTAAAATATAGTTCTCTCAAATGCTTAATAGTAACAAAACTAAGGAAAATATATATATTTTCCAAAAATTGACATATAAATTAAATTATCCTTAACCAATATTCCGGAACTGAGGCTTTTTTTGTACATGAGGCATCAACAAAAGATGACTGATGAAAACATAAATTTGTGAGCCGTTACATCTACCCAACGCTGCATGCAGGAATGGGGTGAAAGCGACTCCGTATTGATGCACTGTGCTGCGTATTCATTTGTTTCAATAACTATGTAGTTCACCAAATTCATATTGAAGAATGCCTCAAAATAGTCTAGTACATTGTCATAATCAGGAATCACAAAATCACCAGTAATACCAAAATTATTGCCATCGAACTGTAGTTCACTCGTGTTCGTCTGTCCATGAAAATGAAAATACGACATTCGAATCTCCCACTGTTATTTCCTCTATTTCTTTATTTCTTCCTCTTCACAGTCGTCCTCACTAGTGTGTTTCTCCTCAGATGCCAAAAAGAAAATATTCTCCTCCTCGTCATTAACACTAACTTGTTGTAAGCTCGTCAAGAACTCTTGCTATAGCAGGAGGAGAAATTGCACATCTTCTCCGATGGCTTCTCCGTCACATCGACACAGTACCTACTTCAGACATGGCTGGACCGCAAATAAAAAAAAATATGGGGGAGAAAAGGCTACGTGGGCTTCAGAAGGTACCTAGGGACCTCTCTAGGAAGTTTGAAGAAACTATCATTTCAAACAAGGGCGGGAAAGAAGCAATCGTATATATACGATGGGAGCAGTTTAAGGGTTAAGAATTCAATTGGTTGCCATTTTGAATAACCCCCATGTTGACTCTCCCCTTAGTGCCTCATACAATCATGCCAAATTTGGTTAGAATAGGTCGAGAAATGGGGGTGGGTATAAAGGAAGTCAAACAATTGGCCGCCATTTTGAATCAAACAGACAGCCGGATACTAAAACCCCATGTTGGCCTTCCCCTTAGTGTCCCCTACTATCGTGCCAAATTTGGTTGGAATCGGTTGATCGTGGTCATGCATAAAGAAGCAGACAGAAAATGGGCTACCATTTTGAAACGAACGGACAGACAGACAGACAGACACCAAAACCACGCATTAACCTTCCCCTTGGCACCCCCTACAATCGTGCCAAATTTGGTCGGAATCATTTAAGAAATGTGGGCGTGCATAAAGGAACAGACAGACAGGCTTACTAAAATATAGTGGTGGAGATAATGTACTTTTGCAGTATTGGGTTATACTTTCTAAATATTACTACTTACTCTCCAACTATTTCATGTGAATTACAATTGCAAATATGAAGTCAACAATATTTCAATGATAAAAGCTAAAGATACCTTTGTTTTTATTACCAAATTTGTCTGTACTTAACATACTTTTCATTTGTATGTCTGGTGAAGCTTCATTAGATTTTCTTCTTGGTGATTTTCCAGACGATGCCTTCTCCAACAATGGGGTAACAATAGGATTCTTTGAAAGAGTCCTTCGTCGACCTCTTACATTTGGTACTGGTGATTCCTTAACTAAAATGACACCAACTTTTCTTCCTGGTAAGGAACCACTACGTTCAAATGCTAAACGCCTTCTGATCTTGGTTATCTCTTTCCTGAATAAATGAAATGAAGAAATTAATAGAAACATTAATGTACATTAAAGAAAGTCATCATCTCTGCTTGCAACATAATTTAATTACAGAAACTAATTGAAATAAGTGATAAAAATGTGTCTTAAAATTCCGTTGCAATGGTTGTAGACATTAAAAAAGTATCAATAGCAAAAGAAATGCAAGTATTCTATTGTAGGAGAAACGAACGAAGGCGGTCAAGTTTTCGACTGTTCTGCACAGCTATTGTCACGTGGTCTCGTGAGCCAATCAGCTTCAGTCACTTGCTATTTGCTTGCTTGTAAAGTAGTCTCATTCGTAGTCCATGTGTATATTGTGTTTGTGATATATTCATCAAAACTTGTGTTTAAGTGAAGCATTAGCTGTTCATTTAGTGTATTAAAACATGGAAGGTGAACGTCACAAGTGCCAGGTTCTCCACAAGCAGGCCAGAGATATGGTTTATAAAGTATTCAGTTTCTTCATGCGCGAAGCGGATGCTGGCATGCTGCTCTTCGATGTTGCCAAAGTGCAAAAACATACTGCTGAAGCATGCGATCTAGGTATAAGAAGTGTACAAAGAATTGTTAGTGAGGGAAAATCTTTGAATAAGTCACCAGGGAAACACCACAAGCAAAATAAACCTGTTACTGAATTAGATGACTTTGATAAAGATGTCTTGAGGTGCTCAATATTGGACGTGTACACTGCAAGAGAATTTCCAACAGCAAAAAAATTAGTTCTGAAAATGAATGCAGCTGTGGGGTTTCAGGGATCTACGAGGTCAATGTTGCACATTCAGATACATGAAATTCAATGATGGCAGAAAGTTCCTCATGGACCGCAGCGATATTGCTGCTGCAAGGGCAATATTCCTGCGCACAATGCATGAAATTAAACAGGCTGGACATGCAAATATTTATTACTAGCAGAAATACCCAGCATTGCCTGGGTAAATTTGGTTCAAATCCGATCAGAATTCTAGATGATACATGGTATTTAAGAATTCACTCGGCTGCTGTTTTGAATAAAACGAGCAGAGAGAAACAAAAACCACGTATGAATTATTTCTGGGAGCCCTCCACAATCATACCAAATTTGATTCAAATCAATAGTAGGACTTGGGAAAATATGCGTAGTTTAATCAGTACCCCCCGTCCAATTATGAATAAGGAAGTAGTCGTTTACCACCTTTCTCACTGTGTATAAGATGTAGAGTTACCTGTTATTACAGTTATTTTAGGCATCAGAACAGTTCGAAAAGAACTGTCCCGTTCTTTCTGACCCATCTCTAGATGGCAATGCATTAGCATGCAAATTTATTTTGCTTTTTGTACAATTAATATAAAACATTTGGGATAAAAAGTAGCCTATGACCTTCCTATTTGTGAAGAAAGTATTTGTTGAAAGTTTGATTATTCTAACTTTAACAGTGAGGAAGTGTATAGATGCACAAACAAACTTTCATAGGAGATTGATCTTATACTTGTATTGAAAGTGACAAATATCAAATTTGAACTTCCTAAGTTAATTTACTTGAGAGATATCATCGAAAAACCAAATCGATGCCCCCCAAACCCCCACTTAAAATTTTTTTTGAGATACACCACATAGCCTATATTTTAAGCTGGACCAGTCTAAAGATACGCTAAAAGTTTCATAAAAATTCGACCAGCCGTTGCGTGATGTGGTAACAAACAGACAGAAAGACTTTTTCCTAAAATATTTATCCAAATTGTTTTCCTAAAATATTTCTTATTTATACTTCCTCGATGTAATCAACCGTTAGCTTGAAATCAGCGATTTCTCTTATGAGTGCCCCCCCCCCCTCCCCCCACAACTCCCCCTCCCCAGGGTCTGATTTTGCTCATCTACAAACTTGATCTTACACTTGTATTGAAAGAGACAAATATCAAATTTGAACTACCTAAGTTAATTTACTCGAGAGTTATCGTTGAAAAACCAAATCGATGCCTCCCCCAAATCCCCACTTAAAATTTTTTTTGAGATACACCACATAGCCTATATTTTAAGCTGGACCAGTCTAAAGATACGCTAAAAGTTTCATAAAAATTTGACCAGCCATTTTTGCATGATGCGGTAACAAACAAACAGACAGAGACAACAAACTTCTTCTTGCGATGCAAAACACACAAAAAAAGTAAAACCCGACAAAAAAACAAATGTACAGACAGAGGTTACAATTTTATTTATATAGATCCAGATGAGACATGGGTTAACCAGAACCACACCAGAAATACTTGCTGGAAGATGGGTGCCCATCGGTAAAGGTGGCAATTTAATTATCTGCCATGCTGGTTCTGCTGCAACTGGATTTATTTCACGAAGTAAATTAGTTTTTTAGATCAAAAAAGAAGAATGTCAGTGCCAGTGATTATCATTGCGAAATGAATGCAGCGACATTTAAGAAGTGGTTGGAAGAGGATTTCCAACCATATCTCACTGCAGAATCCGTCATCGTGATGGATAATGCGAGCTATCACTCCAAACTTCAGGACAAACCACCAAGCATGAATAGTAGGAAAGCCAACATCTTGGCACGGCTTTGCAGCAAAAACATTCCCTACACTGCCTCACAAACGTTCCATGAGCTCTTGCAATAAGTAAAAATGAGCAAATCACACACGTAAAATTATGAACTTGATTCTATTGCCGAGAACATGGCCATAGAGCGGTTCGTCTGCCACCGTATCATTGCCAATATAATCCCATTGAGCTGGTATGGGCACAGCTCAAAGGATATGTGGCAGAAAGTAACACAATTTTCAGAATTGCTGACATGGAGAAGCTGGTACATGAAGCCATCGGCATGGGCAGATTGTGTTCAACATGCTGAGACCCTCCAAGAGGAAGATTTGAAGTGGGAGATTGTTGTAGACAACATGCTGGAGCCCATCACTGTCAGAATATAGCAGCTATGTCGTCAACATTCATGCTTTTGTGTGCCATCCTGGAAAGCGTATTTATTGACTTATGGACTAATACGTTTTTTTTTCTGATGAATGTGCTATTTTAAGGTTAAGATATCTAAAATCTGGAAATATTGTGTATCTGGAACAGGCCAGGTCCCATACATTCCGAATAAACAATCTTCTACTGTAAGTAATTTTAAAATGCAAAAATAATGCCACACACACACACCAGTGTTAATCGAATGGAGAAATTAAATGCTCCCATTATATTACTGTAGGTCTTTAACCTTTTTCGACTCACCGCCCTCTTTTACTATATTTTGCTGTTTGAAATAAGTTTACTGCCCACTTTCTGTAACAACTTAACAATAAAAGTGCCCACCAAAAACCTAAAAATGCCCACTGATGGGCACTATCACCTATGCTGAAAACCACTGCTGTAGATGGTTAACAGTATAAAATTTAACAGTGGTAAGGCCAAGTAAACCCTAAAAATATTATTAAAATTCGATATTACCATTCTCGACTTATAAGCAATTAAATATACAGTCATTAAACTCAATACATTCTTCCCAGCAAACAAGCAAACCAACCAAAAGAATTGGGCTTATAGTAGAAAAACTAGTGTACCCACCCGTCCTAGGATGGGAAATTTTTTTTTGAATGCATGCATAGTAAATTTATTTTTGTTAATTTTTAAGTTCAAAAACTTTAAACTACATTTAATGCCTTATTTTTCTGTCCAAAAATGCAATTTTTTACATCTGAAAAAAATTTGAAGTTACATTGATTATTCAAAAAAAGTGTTTTAATCACAGGAACAACCAGGATTTTCTTACAAATGAAGTGAGCATTTATTTGCCTTCATCTCACCAATACCATCAAAACAAAGAATATTATTTTAATGTACAGGAGTAATGTATTTTGTTTTTGTTGGTGTTTGTGTGATGAACGCAACTGAAATAATAAATATACTCCTTTTTCATTGGTGTTCGTTAGAATTTTTTTTTGCTTTCTCAAAGGAAAATTTGCATTGACTTTACTTAATTTCAATTAAGATCTTATTCATCATCATCATAGGTAGTCTGTCCATTGACAGGTCCGTGATTATTCTATGTTAAACTTGGTTCTCCATATACTCCTATTTTCCGCAGTTTTCTTCATGTCTTGATAGCTCTCTTTCCCTTTCAAGTCGTCTACCAGCTGAAACCTTTTCCTACCTTTTTCTCTTTTTCCATCCAGTTTTCCTTCTAGCACTTCTTTAATCATGCACTCTCTCCTCAGGTAATGCCCAATCCAGTTCGCCTTCCTCTTTCTGATAGTCTGTATAATCGTTCGCTTCTCTCCTATTCTTCATAGTACTTCCTCATTTTTCACCCTATCTGTCCATTTTATCTTCAGCATTCTTCTCCATGTCCACATTTCAAAGCTTTCCAAGTATTTAATATCATTTTTTCTTAGCGTCCATGGTTCTGCTCCGTATAAAGCTATACTCCATACATAGCATTTTATCAACCTCTTGTGTATTTCCTGCTTTATATTTCCCATTAGCAGGAGTTTCTTTCTTCTGAAAGCGGCTTTTGCTTTTGTTATTCTAGTCCTGATTTCATCTGTAGATTTTGCTTCTCTCGTTATGATGCTTCCAAGGTATTTATAATCTGAAACTTGTTCTAACGGCTTTCCTCCAATACTTATGTTCAAATTTTCTTCTTCTTTACTTGATATTCACATAACCTTGGATTTTTCTGTATTAATTTCCATACCGTATTTTCTACCTGTTATAACTAGTCTATTTATCATTTTATGGAGTTCCTTTTCCTTTCTTCCTAGAAGTACTTGATCATCCGCATATTTCACTGTTCTTATAATCCTTCCTCCGATTTTGAAATCTCCCATGCCTTCTAACGTTTCCTGCATTAGTCTCTCTCCATATATATTGAATAGAATCGGCGATAGACAGCAGCCCTGTCTTACTCCTCTACCGATATGTACTCCGCTGGTGTCCGTATTCTCCAACCTGACCTTTACAACTTGATTCACATATAGATTCCTGATCAGTCTCCTGTCTTTCCAGTCTACACCTATATCCTTTAATATCCTCATCAGCAGTATCCAGTTTACTCTATCAAAGGCCTTCTGCCAGTCGACGAAACATACGCAGCAATCTTGACTGTACTCTATTGCCCTTTCTGATAAGATTCTCACTACATCGATAGCATCTCTGGTTCCTCGTCCTTTTCTTAAGCCGAATTGATCTTCCCCTAGCATTTCTTCGGCCTTTTTCTCTAGTCTTTTATTAAGAATCCTTGTGATGATCTTCGAAGTGTGTGACAGTAGGGATATCGTTCTGTAGTCCTTACACTGCATTGCCTTTGGCTTCTTCTTTTACAGGGATCATTGTTACATCTAAGAAATCCTGAGGCCACTCTCCCGAGTCGTAAATCCTGTTAATTAGTTTCGTAATCACTTTTAGTCCTTCCGATCCCATGACTTTAAGTACCTCTACCGGTATTCCATCGTTGCCTGTAGCTTTTCCTTTCTTTAGTTCCTGTATCGCCTTTTCTACTTTGCTTTTCATAATACTTGGTCCCAAGTTGTCTTTTTCAATGCAATTCTCTTCTTCAAGTTCCATTTGTACCGATCCTGCCTGCTTTTTGTATAGTTCCTTAATGTATTCTTCCCATACCTGTGCTACATCCTTTGGTTCTGTGACTATTTTTCCATCTGTATTAATAATTCCTTTACCACGAATCCCATTAGGCTTCTTATCTTCTAACTCAAGTGCCCTAGCGTACATCATACCGCACTGTCCTAACTTTTCCATCTGTTGTATTTCCTCATATTTTTCTTTTATCCAAATTTCCCTAGCTTTATCTCTTACCCTTCTCAACTCATTGTTTATGCATCTATAGTTGGCTCTACCTTCTTCACTGTTAACGTTTTTCCATTTTCTTCTCTCATCCATTTTCTCCAGCATTTCCTTAGTAATGCATGGTTTTCTGATTTTCTTCTCTTGTTCCCCAATCTCTTTAATCTTATTATCTATATAATAAAACACTAAGGCAATACACAATAACATTGTATTGCTAAGCAACAGGATATATAAACTGCTGAAACAGCTATCACTGAAACATATCAGATCTTTGTATCATAATGTTAGTATAGTATTGTAAAATCTGCATTAAAGATTATTATTATTAAGTAGATATTAAATTACGTACAATTTTATATGGTAGATTACCTATATATCAAAAGCCCGTAAAAAATTACGGAACCTAAATGATTAAGCGTTTCCATTTACTTAATAACCCGAATCCCTCTTGGTTGGTCAGAGACATTTTTGTTCAATGAGAATTTATAACACATAAATAAATTCTAACATTTAGCATTTCAATTTTTATTCAATTATTACATCGTGTACTGAACGGACATTTTCGCTCTGGTGACCTCCTCTCTTTCTTTTCCTTTCGCATTCCTCCTTGCCCCACCCGTAACATGAGCTTATTGCACATCCCTCACTTCCATTTATCTATTTCCCAGCAATCCTTATTCCACCGAATCCCCTCCCTCTGCTGCAACGCCCTTACTGCAAAATATCCGTCTTTGGACCTCTTCACCTCCCCTAATATTTTCATCTCTTTCACCAAACATGTTATTGTTAATACTATTATATTTTTTATTATTTTGTTTTTGTTTTTTAAAATAATTTATTTGTTACTGCACCCAATGTAAAAGGCCTCTGTTGCTGTTATTGGTGTCCTAATAAATAAATACCGTATTTACTAGTGTACCCCGCGCACATTTTTTCCCGAAACGCTGGGGAAAAAAGGGGGTGCGCATCTTACACGAGCATTTCTGAACAGGTTATATAAATTGTGAGTATCGATAGTAAATTCTCTGCAATATGCTTGCGTCTACATTTATATTCGTAAAAGACGTCGAATTCTACGAAGAATAGGCGAATTTATGCGACCAAGCAAACGTATAAGTTACGCCTATGCTGCAGGCAAAAACTCGAAAAATTAGGCAGAAAGAATACGCCGACTAACTGATAACTATAGTTCAATGACTACTGAGGGTTTACCAGCTTGAAAATAAGTAGGTTCAAGTTTGGTCCTGAGGGTGTGCCGGCTTGAGAATAGAGAATAGGTAGGTTCAAGTTTGGTCCTTTTTCCTCATCCACTTCAAGGAATTCGGAGTGGTGAAATTTTGTTGCGAATGAAAGATTTCATCATTCGAATAAAAGACTGAAATCCACATCACAAGTGTTTGGACTTGTTTGTTCTTAACCTTCCAATATTTACTCAAGAGATGCTACGCGAAAAAACTTCACATCCACCTAAAGATGATGAACAAATAATTTGTCAAGCTCTGCATCTGTTCATAACATTATGTCAAAAACAGTACTGGGGACGAAGTTGCGTAATAATACAACAAAAACAGTTAAGGGGTTAACAAAAGAGGACTATTGGTGAGGAGAATTCTGCTAGTATAGTCATAAAGGGATCATCCAATAAATTGCGTCACGTAGAAGGGAGAAGATGCTTAACTTGAGTGGAACTTGTTTCAGGGAGTGGGAATCAGTGACTAAAAAGAAACATTCTGGCTCAAATTAATTTTTTCCCTCCGAACCGGCCCAAAAATAGGAGTGAGTGGGGTACAGGAGTGAGTGGGATACTGGAATTCGCAGGTTACATGAGTAAATACGGTATTAAACAAAACACTGCAAATATGTCATTGGAACTGATTACGTGAAAACAGCTTTCCTTTATTTTTTTAAGCAAACAAAAACCAGTAATAATACGCACCGTGAACAGTATTTTCATTTTGCAGTACGTACCATGCATGCAGTATGTATTTTATTAAAAAATAAATTAAAATGTATATCACGGGATTTCAATTGCGCTATATTGAAATTGCACTAAACAAACATGCGCCAAACGAGGCATGACTGTATTTCTAATTGTTACAGTATTATTAGATCGCAGTTGGTTTCCAAATTGGCAAATCGCACTGGAATTGTGATTTTTCTTGTAATATTCTGGACTTTTTAAAAACAACTGAAATCCAGAGCCCCCCCATAAATCAGGGGCCCTGAGTGAGCCCTCAGTGTGCCCATAGGATAATGCACCACTGTCCATGATCATGAAAATGCTGCTTGACCTAGGCAGGCCAACTACATAATCTGCCTGACAACATCTCTGCTATCTGAAGACTCAGTTAAGAAAACTGGCATATTGAGCTGAAAAAATCAAGCAAGGTTTTAAATGAGTACTGGATCTGTTCATCACATTGTCTCTAATGATCTGAGATTTAGTAAAATGCATGCAAGATGGATCCTTTGTCTTCTCACAGATGAGCAACATTGAGTTGAAGTATTCTATATGTAATATGGAAATGAAAGAGATGGTTATCTGGACTGTATAGACACTGGATATAATTAATCTTATCATAGGATAGCCAATTTCTGTTTGTATGTTTGTACAGCTTTTGGAGCGTTTTTAACGTGAGCATATACATTAAAAAGTAAGTGCACGAAATTTTATTCTTTTTTCTTATACTAGCAAAATTATCTACAGTCAGTTCCCTTTATGATGAAATCACGGTAGTGAAACATTAACATTAAATCCTTAAATTAAATTTATCACCTTAATTTATTGAACAGAGGTAACAGCTATGTTATGTTTTGACATGTGAATATTAATTTATAACGTTGCGATGAATCATTCATTGTTGAGAAATCATATGTTTATAACTCTTTTAAAGATTTTACAATCGTCTGCGTAAAGAAGTATATATATTGCAGACCGATGAGAATACGCATTCTATGATGTCATCCACGTAGAGGGCAAAGAGAAGGGGGCCGAGAACGCTACTCCGAGGAACACCGCAAGAGACAGACAATAGAGAAGAAGAAAAGCCATCGATTAAAACTCTCTGATTGCGAGAGTTCAGGAAATTACAAATTACTGATAAGAGGCGGCCATGGATATTGTAACGAGTCTCAAGTTTGTGGAGGAGGAGGATGTGGCTCACTGAATCAAAAGCTTTAGAAAAGTCGATGTAGCAGACATCGAGTTGAGATTTTAATTCAAAGGAGGAAATAATATGATGTTGTAAGACAGAAAGATTGGTGAGACAGGAGCTACCAGGAAGAAAACCATGCTGAAAGGGTGAGATGTATGGAAGAGTGAAATGTAGGATACGGTTGTGGATTATACGTTCAAAGATGATAGAAAGTACTGGCAAGGTTGAAATAGGGCGATAATTTTCAACGTTGTCTTCTGAACCTGACTTTAAAATGGGGGTGACGTTGGAATTCTTCCAAAGAGACGGGAAAGTTCCTGACGAAAAGAATTTATTGAATAATAGGGAGATGGGAACATGGAGAACGGCGGATGTGCGTTGGAGAAAGAGAGAACCAATATTATCTGAGCCGGTGGATTTCGAGGGAGGTAGGGAGGAAAGATGAGCTAGAACCTCCTGTGGTGAAGTTGTTATAAACGCAAGGGAATGGGTGCACATGGGCTGAAGTGGTGGGAGAGGAATGTTAGGGGAGGCAGGTGTGAAATTGGAGCAAAAATATTCATTGAAGGCTGAAGGCCTAGCATCCCCTTGGAACGATGTGCCGTTGGCAGAGATGGAAATTGGGATACGATGTGTTTTCCATTTGGAGTATATCAGGGTACAAAATCTCTTTGAATTGTTTTTAATTTCGTCTGTTATCCCTTCCACAAAATTCGAGTAATCTCGGCGAAGAAGATAACGTGCGTGCCAATGTATGGTAACAAAGGAGGCACGAGTGGGGAGTTTTGGGGTGAGACTTCCACAATCTCCGCGATGAAAGATTATTCTTTAGGCCGAGGGTCGTCTCAGACGATACCCAAAGGTGCTTTTTTTCGACACTCGTCGTGAAGGGACAAAGTCCTCGATGACTGCGTGGAGAAGGTCGTAGAAGAGGTGAAGCCCATCCTTGGGATTACCGCTTTCGAGGAGGTCCCAGGGAAGGAGGGAAAGAGCGTGGTTAATAGTGGGCCAGTCCGCTTTGTTCCAGGTTCTGAGGGACCTGGGAGGGGTTGGAAGCGTCGGTGCAGCTCGCCGGGAGGTAGGGAGTGGGAGGGATAGCGAACACTCGAGGGATCCGTGGTCAGTTGCGAAAATGTTTCGGCCCGCGGCTACGGGAGACACTGGGACAGAGGACAGAATTAGATCCAGCATTGCCATATTTCTAGTAGGAAAAGGATTACACTGAAGGAGGTCGAAGCCGTTCATGAAATGTTCGAGAAAATAATGATCAATGTTATTAGATGAGCTGCCACTGGTGGATGAGGTCCAATTGATGGATAGGTTGAAGTCTCCAAATAAAATAAGGTCACCTAATGCACGAACGCGAAGAACTGAATCAAAACAAGCCTCCAAACACGATAAATCACTGTTAGATGGGCGATAAAAACAACCAACAAATAATTTAACTGAGTGATCACTGCTGCCACTACATTTCACTCGTAATTCGGTCCACAAAATTTCACAATTGGTTTCTAAATCCGCCTGTCGGGTAGCAGGGAAGTCAAAATCAATGGCAAGGAGAACACCGTCACCTCGGAAAATTCGATCATGATGAAAAATTTGGTGGGTAGCCGCAAACGCAAGTTCACCGTCCAAAACATTGCTGTTAAGCCAAGTCTCCGTGAGTGCAATAATGTTGAAAGCCGAAAGTTCACTAATGTGTTAATAAACCACAGACAGCTTGTTCCAGATACACCTCAAATTTTGATAGTAAATATCACAAGAGGAAGGACCGGGATTGAGATTCACATCCCAGGAGAGAAGAACGAGAAGGGCAAGACGTTTCCATGCTGGGGAGAAGCATCCGCGGTTGCCAGGAGACACTCCGGGTGTAGGCGGGAGGCGACAAACCAGTGAGAGCGAAGCCATTCCAAGTAAATTCACAATAAAAAGGGGACATGATGAAATATCCTGTAACAAACGAAGTATTGTGAGAGGGGCACCGCAGGACAATCGCAAGTTGTTGAGAAAGTGTCAAGGGAAGCACTGTTAAAAGTCCCTTTATTTTTTCTCTGCGCATATTTCTGCCATTCTTGGAAGCTTCTCATATGTGATAAAGATTTATCATGCTCACTTAACTTACTTCCAACATTCTTCCATTGACTAAACCCCTCAGATGCCAATGCCAACTTTGACTCTGATGATGGAAACAGTTTACAGCAGAGACAAAAGAAGACATCTTTTTCTTCAGAATAAACCAACCACGTCCTTCTCACCTTCTCCCCATTTTTCAAAATCCTATAAAAATGGTAGTCAGAAAAGCATCTGTGCTCTGAGTTGCGTGGATAATTCCTCAGTGTACTTCGGACCCATTTCTACTATAAGATCCCTATGAGGAGTAATAAATGTAGGCCATGTACGGGGTCTGACGTAAAATTAAAATTTTCAGGGCTTACAGCAAGGTGACTGTGACTAATATTTATGGAAACGTTATTCACATCACGGGAAGAAAAGGATGGCGTACTCGGTGATGGAGTCTCAATGAAATTGATGTTTGGCAAATTGCTGTTCACTGTAACTATTTGTTGACACCTCGATTCCTACGTCTGAAGAAATCAATGCTTTACTTTCACTTTTACCCGATATGACGTCACTTAGCGCTGAAAAGGTCTTGATGAACTTTTTTAATGTTCCGTTTTGTTTCTTCAATTGTTCTTGTACTTCTTTCACCCTTTTTCCTTTTTGTGATCCACTCTTGTATTTTCTTCCTATATCTCTCTCGCTGGAGTCACTCATTTTTTTGTGATGGGATACTATATAATGAATATAAATATGCGAATTTTATTTTAAAAGTCGTATAAAAAGAGTATCATATTCTTATATTACAATAATGAAGAGATATCGGTATTAACCTTTAAAACTAAAATGCTGAACTCATTTCCCAGACTACGGCCAAAACTTCCAAAGAATAAAAGGTTCACTATTTAACAGAGGTAGCATTCTAAATTAAGTTAAATGGCCCATGAGTACGCATACTGAAATATTAAATAATATAAATGAATGCACTAACCTTCTATGTTAATGTCAAATTCTTCATGAAAATGTCTAATAAATCCAGGTGCTCTTTTGTTTGCAGATAAAAGATTCACGCGCCACAAGAAAACGTTCTCACAGTTGATGTTTCTTCTACCACAGTTTTAGGAGAACTGAGGAGATGCGTTTCACTATTTTCCTAAGTTCCAAAATGCCACCAGAGCTGTAAGCAATAAACCGAACCGAATGTGGCTGAAAAATTGTGCCCTCACCCTCGGTTTTTCGCATACCCCTTCTGAATTCTACTATATGGGATAAAGTGCCGCTATGCACGTTCTGCACTATTTTTCGGTGGACAATCCCGTTAGGGAAAAGGAAATGAGTCTGCAGGGGAGCCTCGAAGCTCGGGCGGCACTTCTTACTTTGTAAGTGGCATTGACTTTGTTGAAGGCAAGATAAGAATTTTATTGTGCTTGTCTTCCCTTTCTCGAAAGGAATTAGAATATGGAAAAGCAGGCTAGATGTCCGAAAGAATGCCTGGGAAACGGCGTTGTCGGGGTCTATGTCGATGTCTGCCAGATGTTTTCAAAGGCCGAATTTTGCGAAATGACGCCCTCTTGTCAGTCTTGCAGGAAGGGACATTGCTTTCTCCTAATTCTTGGACATGCGGTCGCATTGCCGACTCCTCTATCTCCAAGTTCATGCATTGTATTGACTTTTTGCGTAGATTCCCAAGAGGACATGTTTCTTGAGATTCTCCAGAGAATTCATTGAGAAGCAATATTACCGAATTATTTAAAAAAATGATATTCTAGATAATCTAGAATATGAAATAAATTTTAACGACAATTTTCGATGCAGAATTTATCGAGCATAATCTCTACTAGAATTCCTCGTAGGTGCGGGGCCCCCCATAGACGCGGGGCCCGAGGCGACTGCCTACCCAGCCACCCCCTTCAGACGGGCCTGATTGTAAGGGTCAATCATATGACAATGCTGCAAATGTGGCAGGTCAGTATTCTGGTTTACAAGCCAGAATAAAAGAACACTCCCCAACTGCCCATTTATTCCGTGTTCTAGCCATTCATTGAATTTAATTGGCAATGCAGCAGAAGAATCTTGTTTTCATAAATAATTTATATATTTTTTTTTCTGCTTCAACAAGATGGTGGAACATTTTGATGAATTAACAAACAGAAGCTTCAACCATTAAAAGTATTGTAGGTCAGCAAGAGTAGATTCCATATTAGCAGTAAAGTTGAATTATACGTGCAAAAAAGAAGCTGCGCTTCAAATAAGTGAAAGAGATTCTAAAAAGCCTTTTGTGAAAATCGAAGCCAAGAAATTGTATAACTCTTTTGATGACTATGAGATGGCACTACCAATTATATTATGGGATATTCTCCTTCAGAGACTAAATGCTACTAGCAAAAGTTTACAGAATAAAAAATGCACTTTACATGAAGGCATTGAAGTACTGAAATTTTTGTCAATTTATTTTGTATTTGTGAAAAGATTTTGATAACACTGAAAAAGAAGCAATGCTCTTGACAGAAAATAGAGAATTGAAATCTAGAAAAGGTAGAATTAAATAAAAAAGAAATTTATTTGCTGACGAAACTTCTGTAAATGATACAATTTTAATAGGAAGACAATTATTCATTGTAGATACATTTTACATCATTTGCAATACACTTCAGGCAGAAATAGATCAAAAATTGCAAGTATATGAGGATATATTAAATCTTTTAAAAATATTTACAGAATTTAATTTACCAAAAACTGAATTTGATATACATGTCAAAAATATAATAGATACTTACTCTGCAGATATCGATGCCAACATTTTAAAAGATGAAGTGGTACAATTTCTCTTATTTGCAAAGGAAGAAAATCTATTAACTCCAGAAGAAATGTACAAGACAATACAAACTGGCTTAAAATCAAAATTTCCAAAGGTAGAAACAATTTTGAAAATATTTTTGACAATGCCAGTTTCAAATGCAGGCAGTGAAAGGTAATTTTCCATTTTCACCCGAGTTAAAATTTATCTTAGGAATACTTCAGGCCAAGAAAAACTTTGTAATTTAGGAATATTATTTATTGAAAAAGAAATTATTAATGAAATTAATTTTTCTAATATTATTGACAGGTTTTCAAGGTTAAAAGCTAGAAAAGTACAAATATAATAATTGCCAAGGCGACCATCATTGTTATCTCTGATTCAATTAGCTTCAATGAAGCTTACCAATAGATAAAAGTTTAGCGTTATTCGCTTCCCACTTTTGTTTAAGCAACGAAACGATCAGTGTAGCAACGTCAATCTTTATACATAGCAACGTAAATAGATATTGATTATTATTCAGGAAACTGTGTGCGGGAAGCATTTATAACAATTGACGAAAGCAATTGAACCTTCTTTCATCTACTGAATACTGTAATCTTACCTTCATAACATCAATATTATTCTTAAAAGTATCAATAATACATTCACCCTTCATATGATGGAAATTAACGTCAGAAGATATCCGTTATAATAATTATAAAATTAAACAAACTACATAACATTAGATTATCTCATTCTTTTGTTGATTTCAATATTTATTTACGATTTGCTGTATGTATTGTTAATCGTTTGGATTGTTGTATGAAAATTGAATTTTATTCTGATTATTAAACTAGCTGTACAATGTTAGATTAAACTCTAAGAAAAATACCAAAATGTTCTATTAAAACTAATAAACAACAAACTAAAGGACTGTCAGATCAAGTCGTGAAGCTAAGAATTAATTGGGTAAACAAAGAAAAAGAACAACTGAGAAAGGGACTGGCAGATCACATCGTAAGAAAAAGAACAAGTTACACATATACAGCATAGAACCTTTTATCCGGACTCCAGTTATCCATAAATCCAGTTAACAGACTATTTTTAAAAATAATGTATTTTTCCAAAATTTGCTAGGAGAAAGAAATTTAAATTTAAAGCTTTGCTAGTAATGTGGGTGAACAAGTGAATACATATTTTGGAAGAGAACGAGGAATTTATAATGGAAAGTACCAGATTACGTGAGCCGGCTAGGAAAATCACGGGGTCTGGTGCAAAGTGAGCGTGTGGGGCCTCTTATGCGTCAAACATTTTTAATAGTAAATTTTAATAAATAAAACAGTCACTCTTGCTATGGCACTTTGATATTTTTTCAGATTTTATTTTTAAATGTGTGTAGTTTATAAGTACGACAAATATTTGTTAGAGAGCTCTTTAAGTGCGGAGCCAGTGC
This sequence comes from Uropetala carovei, assembly GCA_036926305.1. Classification (NCBI taxonomy): domain Eukaryota; kingdom Metazoa; phylum Arthropoda; class Insecta; order Odonata; family Petaluridae; genus Uropetala; species Uropetala carovei. The sequence continues at coordinate 2,240,730 of JAXCHB010000149.1, forward strand.
AGTTACACCATTCGCACCACCATCAAGCATACCCCGCCGATTACTACAGTATTAATATTCAATGCAGACAGTGATGAACTGGAATAAAATTATGAACTGGCTCGTAAGGAAATTTGGAAAGGGGAGGCCTACCTGTTAGGGGCACCAGATCACTCTAGCTTAGTAATACCGTTACACTAGCTTAACAAGTGTCGTGTTCGTAATATATTCCATTTCATACATAGTCAGTAATTGAATGTCAGATAGGGCAAAATGTACTTGTAAGGACAAAATCAATAAATTTTCATATTTTCTAAAAATTTAATAACTGGCTCGCAAATTCAGAGAAAAATTAACAACCAGCTCGCGTGAGCCAGCTTCAGCTCATCACTGAGTACAGGTATGCAGGCCCTCTCAGAGGTCGAGAGAGGCCCAGGCCACTTCCATTTTTTGTGGCCCCCGGGATATTAAAAAATGAAGAAATGCCAAAGCAGGGTTACAAAAACTGTGATATATTTTAAATGTTTACATTTAACAAATTAACGCTTTCAACACACAAAAAATACAATGCAATAATTTGTAATAAATGTTCTTTTTTTATTTAACAAGTGCTTTTCTAGCCTTTTTCTGTGCAAATTGCTCAATTATTGTGGAAAAATTTAGTTTTCTTGCAATGTCACAGTTTATGTTGAGCATAGCAAGGCCATTCAAACGATCTTGAACGATCATAGTTGAATGGTGGTAATTCTTGACCTGCTTCAGCACATTGAAAGACCGTTCGTTCACCTGAAGCTACTGATGCAGGTAGACTGAGAAAAATCCTCAATGCAACAGTGACATTAGGAAACATACCAGCAAGTCCAAGTTTGAGTATTTCTTGAAGCAATTCCTTTGGCTTACAATCCAGTTTAAAGTTCATGGAATGTATTCGCTTGAGGAAAATGACCTCGTCATACATCTGTTGATATTTCTTTGGTGTACTTTCTTTGGAATTGTTCTGCTGATGTACGTACATCTTCACTACTCAGTCTATTAAATTGACAGAGGAATCCAAACGGTTACAAATTGCATTAAGTGATTCAAACCGCCTTCTAAGACCTGACAGAATGGAGTCAACAATAACAAAGAAGACACTGATTCTATAATGTTGTTCAACATCAGATTCATTACGAATCTTGCGATTGCAGGTAAACTCAAATGAAATGCCAATATTCTGAGCTACTATTTAGCCTCACTCAATATCGCATCCCATTGTTCAAGAACCTGCTGAATATCAGCAATGGGATTTTCAATGTTACCCCTCTCAACATCAAGTGTAGCGTTACGTGCTTCAATCAACAGATTAGTCTGGTAGTAACTTAACCCACAACAATGACATTCAAACACATTCAAATCTGGACATGTATTTCTGGTTAGAATTAAGTTCAGGTTGAGCCTGTGCAGTGAGACTGAGAGATTCGAGTTCACTTAAGGCCATTCTTACTTCATCCAAGATGTTGCTTCAATATTTCTCACCTTTGTGGACTGCTATTGAATAAGTTGTACATTTGCTGTATCAGCTGCGTAGCCAGGATTTGACCAAGAGGGGGGGGTCAGGTTCAGAGCTATGTACCAGACAGGGGGTTACCCCGCCCTGGTGCACTGGAGGCAAGACGTTTTTACTTTATTTAATGATTTATACACGTGTTCTGCAAATCCCTATATAGATTTTTTTGTTAAAAATGAATAAATTGTGTTGCCTCACCAAAATTAAAAATTTTCTTAAAATATAATGAAATTCGTGGGATTTATAATTAATAAACGGGATATCGCCAACGTCATCGAAGCGTGTGTAGATCGGTTCCTTGCTGTTTAATAAAATATGGCATTAATTCAGAATGCCACAGTACATATTGTGTTATTATATTTTGAAGGGCAAAAATGCAAGTTACATGCTGGAATAGGGACTCAAAGAACCAAACCCTACTTTTTCCATATACCCAAATACTTACCATTCGCGAATTTTCCATATGCGAGGGTTTTCAGGAACCTAACCCTCGCGAACGGCGAGGGACTACTGTACCTTCATTTCCTATCATAAATGCATTTTATACAATGTTAGTAACAAAGACTTTGCTAGGAATATTGGTGCCTATGGCCAAGTTATCAAAATTCAGCTTTTTATAACACAGGTACAGTAGAACCTCCAAATTCGCAGCTTCCAAATTCGTGTGATTCGCAGTTTCGTGGTTTTTTTTCGATTACTGCTGCCATCTTTGAAGTGATGAGAAAAAACACTAAACAAATGAATTTCCCCATCCGCGAGGTTTTTTATCACGCTATGGTTGTGTACGATCGGCGTGGGATTCGTTTTCTAGCTCTCACCAAATTTAATGCATTTTTTTTGCCGTTTACGTGATTCATTAAATATTTTTTCAGTATATTCTTTGCTAATCATGGTTTATGCAAACTTATCTCTTTAAACCTACTGTATGACTACGGCAGATTTAAATGCCACACTAGCAGCCCGCTGCAGCTACGCTTGCAAATAATCTAAATAGTTCGGCCCTACGTTAGATCATATCGTGGTATATTCAAAGGGGAAAAATTTTTAATTCTACCTTACCTTAGTTCCAATGATTATCATTGCACCCTTATAGACGAACACACAAACAGTTGCTTTCCTTCAAGTGTCTATCAGCTACTGCTTTTAACTTCTTACAGGAACTACTATAAAGGCGATGTCAATGCAAGCGTTTACTTAGATTATCAATGAAGAGAAGGTAACAATAACACTTTTCTTTCGTCTATTTGAAGGTTTAATTGGCCTTAAATGAATCGGAGGCAACAATGAGAGTCTCCTTGGCAACGCCCTGAATGAGTACGAAAAATCTGCAAAACTTCGAAAAAGGATGTGTATTTCTGAAAACTTCGACCGTATAACGTGTAAACATCGCAAGAATAAGATATTATAGAGCTTTAGCCGTCGAATAAAGAAAAAAAATAAGAAAATCGGTCCATATTTACATATTTGAATGAATGAAGGAAAAAAAACCTTGCACTCTAAAAATCGAAAATCCTGTGTAAACTTATGGGAAAATATAAGTCTCCTGGATTCGAACCCAGGACACTTAAGCAAACGAAAATAGTTTTTCAGGGACCTCATAGCCAGTAGAAACAAAACGCCGTTTACCGCATATCTTTACAACGAAGGGTTCTCGAGAAATATGCCGACATAATTACGTGAGGCTTCATACGCATGCAGTTTCACTACCGTGCATAATATAAAGGATTGTATTGGTTCAAAACCACTTTTAGCCTATCTTTTCAGCATTTATTGTTGTCAAAATAATGGAGAGCCGCGAACCTAACCCCCATTTTCTCATAAGGCCTTTATTTCTATTTTCGCGGATTCCAAATTCACAGTGTTGTCGGGAACGTAACCCCCGCGAATTTGGAGGTTCTACTGTATTTCTATAGTAGCATTTATGTATTACTTCTGAAAACGATCAAGTGAATTACCTTTGAATGTATAATGTATGATTAAAATATGAAATATCTTGTATGCTTGTTTGATGTAACGTCAGTAATAAATATAAACTTTAGCTATAAAAATTAATTTATGTAAATTTTCATCTTAAGGATTCTGGAAAATACTAACAATAAGTCACATTGTCATTTATCTGAGACATTTAAATTTTTAGTTTATAAACTCATCGCTACAGATACTGTTATTAAAATATGAAATACAAAATTCTATATAATGTTACTAGATGCATTAAATTTTATAACTCCCATTCAGGGCTGCTGCATCAAAAGTTGCCATCTGAGGCGAGTGTACTTTATGCCGCCCTTCTGCACAGTAACAGCATTTATATTTTTTAGGCCCAATGAATTTTCTTAATTCCGAAAAATCTTCATATAAAAAGTAATGCACCATATTTAAAATAAAAATCCCCTTTTATTCTACCATGTTACTATTCACATAGTACATAGATATATTCTTCCCGCTTCTATTCAAATTTAGTTCAGTCTTTTCCCACAAGTGGTTCAGGTGTATCATTCTTTAAATGGCTGCTGTCATGGAAGTTCATCAGAAACAACGCACTGTTATCGAGTTCCTTGTGTGTGAGAACAAGAAGGTGGGAAACATCCACAAGCGATTGCAGAAGGTTTACGGGGAAGATACTGTCGATCGCAGCACAGTTAGCCGCTGGGCCCAAAGAACATCAGGCAAAGATGGACATGCAAACAATCACGATTTGCTGCACAGCGGTAGGCCACAGTCAGCGCGGATGGATGCCAATGTTGAAAGGATGAAAAACATGATTATGGAAGACAGACGCATAACTGTGAAACAATTGTCATTCCGGCTGGACATTGGAGAAGCAAGTGGGTGCAGAATATTGGAACAGTTGGGATTTTCAAAGGTCTGTGCGAGGTGGGTCTGCAAACCACGGAGGCCATCACAAAATTGAGGTGGACAGTGTTACCACACCCACCATATAGTCCAGATTTGGCACCGTCAGATTATCACTTGTTCGGTAAACTGAAAGACAGCATTCGAGGGACAAAGTTTGAGGATGATGACTCCCTTGTGGCATCTGTGAAAAAGTGGCTCAAAAGCACTGATCCCGAGTTTTACCATGCGGGCGTGCATGCCCTTGTTCCGAGATGACGTAAGGCAGTTGAGAGATACGGGGACTATGTTAAAAAATAGCATTTTGTTCCTAAAGGCTGTATCTATCCATTGTGTAAATAGCAAGGTTGTAAAATAAAAATTGATTTAAAAAAAAACATGGTGCATTACTTTTGGAGTGACCCTCGTATTTCAAAAGAGGAACATTTGGCCTTTACTTTTTCAGCTCCATTCTACAATTTGGTGCATATAATGTACATTGATTTTTGCGTTTTTATTTTCATGCAAGTAGCGAAATGTGGAACTCGTCTGCGTAAAAACCTCATATAATTCTGAGACGAATCATATCTCGGCATAAAAGGAAGGAGCCATCGTCCACACGTATCATATGTCAGTTACAATGGAACCCCTCAACGAAATTTACGATGTTTATCTCTTGACCGAGAGTGAGTCCGAGATGCGAGGGAAAGATTCTCGCGTTCAAGTTGCATAGAAAACCCTCTCCCGTCGCCATATCTCCGGTTCTAATGAACAAAATGCAACAATTTTTTGTGTATGACTTCTGTAATGTTTATGAATAATGATTTTGTAACTATAACTTCTATATTAATAATGAGCTGTCTTTAAAAAAATCAGAATGCAACATTTTCTTGAAAATTTTCAGTCGAAACGTCAAAAAATTGACCTGTGGTAAACTTTTTCCGTCTGTTTTAGAGAGGTACACCCAGAGGATGAAATGTTTAGAAATGTTCACATATTTCTTTGAATAAGATTGCATATCAATAGATTCGATAGTGTTCATGATACTGTAAGCTATATGAATACCAATGGTGGACCTTAGGTAGTTTTTCAATTTGAAAATTAATTACCATTATTTAATTTATATTATGATTAAAATTCTGCGTTTCTATGATGATTATTAGTATTTTAGAATTCCTCTGTTTCCTACAAAATACGATATCATATATACCAATTTTCTGATGAAAATGCTGCCATTATATTGATGAGCGATTACGTACCTAGATGTAAAGATGATCCAGGAAGAAGATGTCAGTGTTACTGGCTGAAACAGTGGTAAGGATGCACTTAGGACCCCTCTGCAGAAATTGAGTGTAACTGTAAAACTACACTCGGACAAGCTGCCCTACATTAGACGATACCTGCAGACTTGTACATTTTGGAGAGTTATCTTCTAACACGACCGAGTCTGGTGATCCCGTAATTCTGACTGGGAACTAAGATGCAGCAAGCAAAGAAAGGCATGCTAGATGCTATGAATTTAATTAAGCAGAACATGAAAAAGATGTCAATGAAAGATACAGAGAAGGAAAAGGAAACTCTAACCTAAACATCCTGAGTCCAAGGGCTAGCTCTAATCGTCATGGAGAGATGTTTAAAAAATTCAAATTATTATTTTTAATGCTCTGAGTGCAAAATCATGTATGCTTAGTTGATGTTGAAGTGGTGAACGACAATGTATGGGCATCCTTTTCTTTTTCGCAAATCCGCAATGGCGGTTGATTTTTGTCTCAATATGTGTCTGAAAATGCCACCCCAAGCTAAACACCGCCTGAGGTGGTCGCCTCACCCCTGGTGCCGGCCCTGCTCCCATTTTTACCTTTAAAAATGTGTACAGTAGCCAAAAATAATCCATAAATGGCGAAAATAAAGCAACAATCAGCGTTCCGTAATTTCACACCTAAGATTGTATGCGCTTCAAGTACGGCACTTGTTTCACTTTGAAGTATAGATGATCAGCTCGCTGTTTTTGTCTCATATTTACACAGCATTCTTTGTTACTATTTCTTTAATTATTTTTACTAATAAGTTCAATTTTTTCACTGGATGTCATAGTTGTAATAAAAACAGGCAAAAAATAATAATAACAAATAATTTTTCGATTTCCTCATGGGGAGGGGGTTTGACCCCATAAACCCCCCCCCCCCCCCCCCCCCCCTTGGCTATGCCTCTGTGCTATATAGCTCCAAAGTAAGTGATTGTCTTTTTGCACGATTCAGCACAGTCAACATCTACAAGGTTTTATTTGTGGTTTCCACAGCTGGAGAAAATGCATTTTGAGTTATGCTCAAGGAGAACTGATTGTACGCCATTATATTTGCCAGCCATGTTAGATCCACTATCGTAGGCTTGACCAATGCAGAGTTGAAAATCTAACTCAAACTCCTCTAGAACTGTTAAAACTCGAGCAGTGAAATTATCAAAACACAAAAACCTTTCTTCGATTGAAAATGTTCAGCTGTTGTCGACAATCTTTACATACCGAATTACAATAGTGGTTTGTTCTTTGTTAGAACAATCTGGCAAAGCATCAACAAATATTGAAAAATATTTGGCATTTTGGAGTTAAGAACACAACGCAGCCCTGCCCAAATATTATGAACTATCATAACATTTCAATGGGTGACAAAATTTGCAGTGCTTATCCACTACGGAAGAACAAACAACACACAAGTCAGACTGACTTGTAGTGTAGTTACAGTTGTGACAACAACTAGACTCCCATGATAGTTCCTTTGCTCCCTGACAACACTGTTGCCAGTGTTGCCAAGCGCTAAGCCAGTAGGAAGTGTACCGCTTTCTGCTGTTTATGTTAATACATAGTGCACCAGAGGCAGTGTGGCCCAGTAATGGGACACAAGTTTTAAGTTGTATGATGAACGTCTTCTTCTTTCAATCCTGTCAGTGTATCTCTGTGTCTGTATGTATAACCTCATTTGGAGAAAATATCAGGCTAAATTTGAGGCCCTCTGTGATTGTAGGGCCCGGGCCAAATGGCCCTCCTGGACTCCCCTGTGATAGGCCCTGCAGGTATTTTATACTATAATAGCCCAGGTCTGTTGGTTGGTTGGTCACGCTTTCACGATGGCCGATATAGAGTGTTTTAACAAACTTCCCGAATAGGTAGAAGATTGAAATTTGGCAAGGATGCTTGATTAACATATTTTAAGGTAATGACGAAAATAAATCTCGAAAAAGTCCTGGGTTCGACTCCAAGGAAGACATTTCTATTTTCCGTAAGGTAACACGTAAAAATCCATTTCTTGATGTGCAGGCTTTTATTGTTTTGGAAATTAAAATTAGAAGGAATTAACCTACGATCTTCGGATCTGAACCATTTTGAAGAAAAAATTACAAAGTTTCTTATTCTGTTCATCTTTTTCCGCATACAATTCAAAATCGCTCATGTTATATGTTTAATTCACATATTTTGTGGTAATATTGCCATTTTAATGGAATGTTGCCTTGACTACCAATTCCATTGTTAGACCTCTATATCATATGTTAATTCAATCCTTATGGGTATAAACGTGCTTTGAATGCTTTTAATATGAGAAAGAGAGGGGGGAGTGAGAGGGAGGGAGGAGAGGGGAAAGAGGGGGAGGGGATAGAGGGGGGAAGAAATGAGGAGGGGGGAGGGAGAGGGTGTAAGATAGGGGGAGGGGGAGAGAGGGGGAGGGAGAGGAGGAAAGGAGAGGGGGGGAGAGGGAGGGAAAGAGAGGCAACTATTTTAAGTTTAACTAAAGATAGTCCGTCAACAACAGAATATTCACTAGAAATGTTGTATATGACAAAATATTTCATATGTAAAAGGGTGATATTAATTATTTTAAATGAAAATAATAATCTATCTATCTATCTATAATTCTTCCGTTGATATTTCAACGGGCATTACACTAGTGTATTGTAATAGTAGTCGAAATGGAAAATATTACAAAACAGATGCACATTCTGGTAGTGGAACTGAAAGCAGTGGATGCAAAATAACTGATAGAACATTTACAATCGAGTTAAATTTTGATTTATTCCTTAAGTACTACGATGAAGAAAAGTAAAGAAAATTTTTTATATAATTTTTATTAAATGAAATTAACAAAACGGTATTACTAAATGTTTGATGAGACAGAATGATATTATTGACACATGCGACAGGCCAGAATGCCGTTCCCGTTCTAGCTCTTTCCGGGCATTGTTTATGAGTATATTCCAGATAACCGGCTATCCCCATATCCCAAGTTTGCTGGATAAAAGGTTCTATACTGCATATAGATGCCATAATTTATCATCACAGAAAATTACAATGACATTATAGGATACTTTTTTAGAGTATTCAGATGTAACATAACTTTCTGAATGATTTGAATGATCATAATTCTCCCATTAAATTTTAATGGGCAATTCTACTAGTCTTATATGTATATATGTATATGTATATATGTATATGTATATATGTATATGTATATGTATATGTATATGTATATGTATATGTATATGTATATGTATATGTATATGTATATGTATATGTATATGTATATGTATATGTATATGTATATGTATATGTATATGTATATGTATATGTATATGTATATGTATATATATATATGTATATATGTATATAATTCTGGAAGCATCCGTCGATCCCCCACTGTATCTCAAAAACCGTTTATCATAGAGATATGTGGTAAACAGCATTTTGTTCCTAGTAGTTTGGAGATCCTTGGGAAGTGAGTTTCATTTTCATAAGTTCCCAGGTTCAAATCTTAGGAATCATTTATATTTTCCACTAGCTGGAGAAACCCGGCATTGCCTGGGAAACCGGAGGAATAAAATTTAGAAAAACAGAAACCATTATCTTTTTTTGAATGGTAGAAAAGTTGCACTGATTTCTATGGAGATTCAAACATATAAAAAAGAATTATAAAACACCCAATTTTACATGTTATCATTAAAAACTACTGTAAACTATATTGTTTTTCATTATTCTTAACAAATACAGTAAAACCTCGTTATACGTTGCCCCACTATACGTTGTTACTCATATATGTCGTCAATCAATTACGGATCATGTTTCGTTATAAGTTGTGTTGCTTCGCATATACGTCGTTTGTGAAATACTAGAAGCAAAATTTCAGAATTCCAATTGCGGAGCATAAATTATAAATATAACAATAAAAACCCTCTATTCGGCTTTTTATTTCATGTTTATTATTATTTATATGAATTAATTTAATTTCATGTTTCTTATTTGTTTTAATGCAATTACGAGATAACTTTCATGCACTTAAAAGCTCTTTCACAATAAAAAACAAATCTAACAAAAGCACTTCTGTTTGCTACATTTCCTGCAGTGTACAAGTAACGCCATCTATCGAGCAGCTTTCTAACTAACTGTATACGCGCAGCAGTTCAACTACGCTAATGACACATTCTAATAAGTTACGCCGTGTATCTGCAGATCCATGTAAGTCGAGGACACTGTATTTATATGAATTAATTTAATTTCACGGTTATCAATTCGTGTAAAATCATATCCAGAATAAACATTTGCTGGCCATGTGTTTGAGAGATCACAACAGGTTAGGTGGTTCACAAGATACACATGGGATAAAAGGGACTGTCTCAATTTTAATGACGATGTGTAAAAGCCTATTTCTGAGCTTTGTGAACAGTTGTGTCTAACATTTTGTGTGTTTACGTTTGCGTTGATATCTCGTGAGATATTGGATATATGTACATAGGCAACACTAACAATAATTCGATTTTCTCAAAAATGGCTCTAAAGATTTTGATCAAATTTCGTACAGTTACTTGAGTTTACGTCTTCAATAATACTGTATAGTTCATATTTCTCAAAAAATGAATATAAGGCTAGTTTATTCTAGGCAACTTTAACAATAATTCGATTTTCTCAAAAACGGCTCTAACGATTTCGATCAAATTTCGTACAGTCACTTGAGTATACATGTACAATAATACTACATATTCCATTTCTCTCAATGAATGAGTATAAGGCTGGTTTATTCTTGGGCAACTTTAACAAAAATTGGATTTTCTAAAAACAGGCTCATACGATTTTCATTTTCTAAAGATAACTAAACGACGCATTAGTATATGAGAAAGTTTGTACAATGTATGTTGTACAGATTTTTAAAAAGAGATTCATGATCATATACAATGAAAATTTTCATTAAGATCCAGATATTTTCTTGAACACAAAATTTTATTTTATATTTTTTAGTGCGCTCTATAAAAAGAGTATAACATAAAAATGTTTTTTATATATTTTTATTTTATAATTTTTATTGAAATGAATTTATACCATATTTTTTGCATTATAATACACATTTTTTTCTCGAAATAGTTGACAAAAAGTTAGGGTGCATATTATATACGGTTATAAATGCATATAACTTTTTTCAGTATGGAAGTAATTTATATTTTTGAACATTTTTTTACCAATAAATCCTACATTTCAATAATGAACATGTTTTTACAAACAAATCGTACATTTCAATGCATTTCGATAACATTCCTTTAAATATTGTTTTTCAAAACAAAAATAAGAATATTTATTTATTTACTTTAGCTGTCAGAATTACTAAAGCCTAGGAATTCATTACCACTCTCCTCAATGTCCTCAAGCAGTTTCTCGGCGACCATGTGTTCTCTCTCATCATCTATGTAAATTGCATCGCCGAGAACATTTCACACACCTCAATCAGCTTGTATGAACTGGACTTGATGTTCATGTAAACGATGTCAATGGGTGGCATTATTATTCCAACCGACCAGGTTAATATAAAAGGCAACATTGAGACTGAAGTTTTTATACATTGTATCGATCTTTAACGGGAGTCAGAACATAACGTGACATTTTCGTAAACTCTGTCACACATATCTAGTTTGGCAGCAAAGCGCGAACTCATATTCCAACCGACCAGATTAATACAAAAGGGGGCAATGAGACAAAATGTTTTTATACAGCGTAGCGATCTTTAATGGAAGAGTCAGAACGTAACGTGATATTCTTATAAATTCTCTCACATGTATCTCATTTGGCGGCAAGGCGATACTACACATAGTCAAGTAAAATTAGATTGATCTTTTATAAAAAAATAGGTGCGTATTATACATAGTGATAAGAGAATTTTCACATTTCACTCGTGAAAACATGGGTGCATATTATATAGGTTGCGTATTATAATCAGAAAATTACGGTAATTATGACAATGAGATCAAATTATGATGTATTAACTTGCACCAAACATTATTATTCAATACTGAAATTAATATTGTAGCTAATCTATAGACATTTAGAAAGAAAAGTGTATATATGTATGTATGTATGTATGTTTTTTATAGCTCAGCAACTACAGCATGTAGAAACAAGAGAAAGATATCATTTTAACCGGAATAAAGAGTCAAGTGAGGTAGTAAGGTTTTCATATCGATTTGATTGACCTTTCTAATTTAAAAAATTATTTTCTTTTCCATTTTCTCCATTTGAATAACGCAGGGTTGAATGCAGCTTATTTTTCATTTGAATTTTAAAATTACTTAGAAACATGGTACGAACTTGAGACTTGGATGGTTCTATGAAGGAAAGAACAAAGTTTATTTCTGTTGAAGATAGAATCTGAATCCTGATCAAATAAGTGTAAAAATGCATTTAGAATCAATAAAATAAGTGATTTATGACAATACCAATTATAAGCTACCATGAACTCCTATTGGTGCCAAAGATGAGAGTCCAATGCATTTACTGTATCTGCCCAAATACAAGGATGTTTTTTCAAAATTTATCATGAAAAAATCACCCCTAGGCTAAAACACAAGTCCGAGGAAAATTTGCATCATGGTTAAATCTCGTAGTCACACACAGATGGCAGAACGTCTCTCATTTCCGTCACGTTCAAATGATAGTACCATAGTTTTCGTAAAGTAAATATTTGACCCACGATGAATATTAATAAATAAATAATAAAGGCTAGAATATTGAATTTAGCACTACCTGTGATTTGTTACTGTTTAAGGCTCTGTTTTTCACATTATTTGAGTGGTCACATTATTTGCGTAGATTGACAATGCAGATGATTATGCAAAATGCATTGACGGCTTTGTATGCTCAACTGTTTGAATTTCGGAAAAACTTTACATGGAATGTGTATAATTATAAAAATGCAATTTCTTAAGGCAATGTAAATGCTAATTTCATTGTAAATAGACTTGGATGAAAAATTATCTTGGCGAGATCGCTATTACTATATTTCATCTTTTGTGAAAATGAAGATGAATGAAATTATTGCCACTGAATGTGGAACATTATTCAACAATGCAAAATTATTAATTGGAGTAATATTTCAAAATGTCAACAACTAAACCATCTCCCACTCATTCCTTCGATCTCGAATAATGTAGTCTAAGCCGTGCATGAATGCCCGGCACACTTCAGCATAAAATCTACGAAATTTACGATTTTGCCAAAAAATTGTGGAAATTTTTGGGTGGGTCGGCCTCTATTCGAGCAGATATGGTATATGGGAAATTTTTTAACATAAAATCGTTTTTCAGTTTCTGCGTGCAAATTTGATTTGTTTACATGGCAACCAAATATTTAGATTTTAACTAAAATATTACTAATAAACTGTTTTTAATAATATTTTTGTGGCATAGAGTTCTCCAAAGCAACCTGTTTTTAAAATTATGTAAGTAACTTAAATAATAATTAGACAGATATTCCAGAAATTGTGATTGGATAAATCGATTCATTGTTTCCAAAGTATTATGGATGTAATCAATTTTCTCACAACAGAACTCATGGATAAGAGAATTGAGTTAATAGTCGGAGGATAATATTTAATCTGTATTTCTTAAATGTTCTCTATTTACTGTTTTGTCTTTCGTTAAAATAATTCAATTTGTTTGTTCCTTTGTTCATCCATTTTCTGTAGATTATTGTGTTCTAACTGGTTTTATTTGTTTTCGTTTTGAAGATATCGTCATGAAACTTCGCATAGGTATTTAATTTTACCCTGCAGGTAACATAGGCTGTATGGCGATAAAAAATTTGGAGGGAGGGAGAGCTTAATTCAATAATTATTTTCTCATAAGTATACACATAATTTTTGATTTGTCACAGTGCAAGATTTTCTTCCTTCATTCATCTAAACAGGTAAATGCAGAGGGGTTTTCTTTATTTTTACTTTATTCGACGGTTAAAACTGTGTACTATGTTATTCTTTCGATGTTTTCATGTTACATGGTCGAAGTTTTAGATTCACTAAATCCTTCGAAATTCAACGGGCACTTCTGCTAGTATTGTTATAAAACTTTCATAAGGAAATTTTTAATGGTAACATTTTGCCAAACTATGATTTTATGCTGTGCTCTACCCAACCCCTTCAAAATGATTTCCCCAGAACTGAACTAAGAAATATTTAGCCTTGTAATGATTAAAATATTTCTGGACATTTAAAATAGCAGATGAGACTATTAACACAATATAAAACTTAAACGGGAGGTGCTGCCTACATGTATATTATAAATTGAAATCAAGTTATAATATAACTTAAAATTACCATATATACTGGAGTATAAGTCGATCAACTTATAAGTTGAATCCTACAAATGAGTCAAAAAGTGCCCAAAAGTCGAATGACAAAAAAATGATGAGCGTATAACTAAAACAAATTTTTCATTTTTAAATAAATTTAATATTATAATGTTTAATTACCTATTATTACTGGAATTAATTATTAACCCTATAAGTTCCAACCATCGATAAATTACACGGTATGCATCCTGCCGTAGTACCAGTAAAAAATTTTGAAACCTACTAAATTCACAATTTTCAGACTTCTGTTGCCATGTTTAGGTATCTTATATAAATACATGCATTAGCAGTCTTTTGCGGAATACTTTCGCTTTGATATGACTGTGGCATTTTGTTTGTCATATATTTTACCCATATAAAGTACATGTGTGTCAAAATGGTGTCTCGTAATGTTTTGACTAAGGAGAGTGAAATTTTAGATGGAATTTTTGAAGAAGGAAGCGATGTGAGTAATATATTTGAAGATGAAATTGATAGTAGTATCTCAGATTCTGATTTGAATTGGCATTGCCATGAATTTCAGCAAATTCAACAACTCGCAATTTAAACCATGCTTCGTAAGAATTTCATTTCATCATTAGTACAGAAAAATATCAACCCAATATGTGCACAGCTGCGATTGCTAGATCTTTGTCTGTTTATAGCATATTTGTTTATGTTTTGTTTATGCCAATTGAATGTGTCAAATTATGTTTAATGATAAAAAACGACGAAATGTTTTAAAAATTACTGAAATTTGTCAATTAAAAAGTCCAAATTGTTTATGGCTGGTGTATAAGTTGAATATGTGAATCCGGGATTTGAAAAAGGAAGAAATTTTCTGACTTATATGCTAGCATATTTGGTAATTACTTTTCACTCTCATGCATATCATAAAATCTATCAATTTGGCTAACAAAAAACACATTCATCTCATGTTAAATAAATTGTCCATTGATTCTGCTTGTGATTTGTTATTAATTTATGCTCAACAATTCTTTTAACAATTCACTAAAAATATAAATTGAAAAGTCATTCAAATTTAACATTTTAATAAAACGCATAACAATTTACCACTGTTGAACTAAAGCTGACATAGGGTGCAGTGTTCATATTTGTAATGAAATACTTCTACTCACAGGAAATTTCCTCTGTATTTTTATAATCTATCAGAAAACTGTTAGTAAAATTGTACATAGAGGATGTTTAAGAAAAAATCCAAACAATTTCAAAAGTTCATAATATTTAGGTTAAATAGAAAGGTTTCTTACTGGAATTCATAACAATATTCCTTGCAAATATAACAAATTTGATCAGCGAATTTATGGGTGTCAGCTGTGAAACAACTACTATATTTGTTGGTAAAAATTTTATAGCTAAGATGTGGAGAACGATTTAAACTTAACTGATTTAGATGTTTACCTCGCTCACCTTCGGTTTTTTTTTGCTGAATTTTGTGATTGTTTTCCCCCAGCTTAATAACTAAACAGGCATTTTGTTGTTCTTGTGTCTCTTTATTTACACGAAATTCATACTTTGAACTCTGAACTTTTCTAATCCTTCCAGATGCTTTTTTATATTTTCGTTTTCTCTTCCTCTACTTAAAAGCCTTGTTTTCATTTGTTCCAGCCTCTCTATTCTTTCTCTATACATACTCTCTATTCTATTCTTTTCTATTCTATTCTCTTCCTTTCTTCTAGTACATACTTTTTGTCTCGCTAATCTCACTAGTCTTCCTTTATTTTTTTCATGCCTCAAGTTTCTATGAATTAAAATAAATTAAGATCTTAGAATCAAACTCAATACGGCACAGTATGTTAGAAAAAACTAACCTACAATTTTGGATCTGAACCATTTTGAAAAAAATATAAAGTTTCTTATTCTGTTCATCTTTATCCTCCATAAACATCGAAATCGATCATGTTAAACGTTTATATTTCACATATTTTGGGGAAATATAGCCATTTTAACAGGATGTTTCCTTGCCTACCAATTACATTGTTAGACCTTGAAATCCTACTGTTATTTCAAACTTATTATGGGTGTAAGTGTGCTTTGAATGCTTTTAATATATGAGAGGGAGAAAGGCAGAGAGAGAGGGGGGAGAGGGGGGGGGGGGGGGGAGAGAGACAGAGAGAGACGAGGGGGATGGAGAGGGAAATGATTTTCATATCAACCAAAGTAAACAACTTTTATTATATTGAACATACATTCATTCTTTCGTGGAAGAATATACGCAACTATTTTAAGTTTAACTAATGACAGCCAGTCATATACAACTTGATAATGGCTCCACAGATACTGCAGCTCACTTCAGGCATTAAATTCATAAAGACAAAAAGAAAGATAACTGATAACGTATTTTTGAACAAAATAAAAATTATACTTTGAAATTTGCATATTTGATATACCGTATTTACTTGTGTAAAATTATATTTTGAAATTTGCATATTTGATATACCGTATTTACTTGTGTAATAGCCACACCCCCATTTTTGGAAGTAAATATCTGGGAAAAAAAGGTATTTATGTAATGCCCACACTTGAAAATTCTAATTTTGTTATGTAATGGCAACATTGGTAAACTTATCTATCTAAAGTCTTACGTATTTAAGACAAATATTAAAACAACTTTTAATGCCTATTTTAACACAATCAATCACAAAAAATTGACATTCAACAATATTATATTATAAGGAAAGAAGCTGGAAGCATATTTTGAAGGCATTAATATAACCAAAAGGTTCCGTTTTGAGTCACTGCACAGTGTACATGCTTTACTTTCACTAAATGTTCAGAATCATGACGGATATGCTACCATCACTGAAAAGAGTGCAACTCTCATAAAAGAAAACTTAAAAATTATGTGCTCAGACTAAATCCCAACATCCAACAGAACGATTTTTGATTCTTTCTTATCATAATTATAAGTCAATTTAGGTCTTAAGGCTCCATGCGGTCTCATTATCTTTTGATTATTAAATTGTATGTAACTACCCATATAAATTACAATGAAAACAAGAAATACCGTCAAATCCCAAATTTTTAAACAAAGAATTTATTCAACTTGCATTTCAAGGGCTTCTTTAGGAATTCCACGTTGTTTTTTTTTTGTAATATCTAATGACTGATCTGGTCTTCATCTGCAACATAATCACCCCATAAGTAATGGTCCTCAGTTCCATCCAATGAATTCAAAATTCCAGTCAATTTAAAGCCTTTGATCACAGTTTCTTCACTTATCCGAGCCATGCTGCGAACACCAATAGGCACACCTCGGAGAGCGGAGCGAGTTTCAGCCTGCCTGTTGCTATTGTGTTCTTCAAATTTAGGCATGAATCACATCAAATTAAAGACAAAATCCACGGTGTACGGCACTTTCCAGGAAACACATTGAATTCATTCTTTGCCACGAAACACGGCAGGCGTCTTGTGGGTGGCCTACCCTCGAAAGGTAAAGGGACATATCTTGTGTAATGTCTGCAGCCCCTTTTTCTGGGTCCAGTTTTAGGGAAAAAAGTGCAGGTATTACACAAAAAATGTGGTATTATTTCAACCCATCATATTGACGGGCTATTGCCTAGTTATTTTGATTTTGCAACAATGATTTTAATATCTGGGTGCAGTAGTAAGTTGACTAGTTTGCAGTTTAGTATAAATGTTAACTCTTTGTTTTGTGCTTTTCATGTGGTTATTTGATAAACAGAAAATTATAAACTAAACCTTTTCATTCTCAGAAAGTAGTGGCAAACAATTAAGAATTCTACTGCAATAATTGATGCTTTAGTTGACCAGTTTCCAAAATGTCTATTGGAGCTGCAAGAACTCTTATCAGGAGTTACTGCATGAATTAAACTAATCAGATATTAACATCTGGGCCAGGATTAGATCAGATGGTGTTGTTCGTATTTATCTCTTTGATGACACAGTTAATGCCAGTAATTATCTGAAAATGTCGCAGGATGCAGTGTTTGATTAAATTTAGAAATCATCCTGATTTTGAAAGACATGGCAACAAGATGGGACTCCATCATCTAACTATATATTAATTTTATGTTGACAAATGTAGACATTTGTGTACAATTTATATCGGCATATTTGTCGAGAACCGTTCGTCGTAAAGATATGTGGTAAACAGCGTTTTGTTTCTACTGCCTATGAGATCTCTGGAAAAATATTTTCGTTTGCTAAAGTGTCATGGGTTCGAATCCAGGAGACAATTATATTTTCCCATAAGTTTATACAGGATTTTTGATTTTTCAGAGTGCAGGGTTTTTTTACCTCATTCGTTAAAATACGTAAATATGGACCGATTTTCTTCTTTTTTGCTTTATTCGACGGCTAAAGCTCTCTATTATCTTATTCTTGTGATGTTTACATGGTACATGGTCAAAGATTCAGAAATACGCATTCTTTTTTGAAATTTTGGGGATTTTTCGTACTCATCCCGGGCGTTGCCAAGGAGACTCTCATTGTTGCCTCTGATTGATTTAATGCCAATTAAACCTTAAAATAGACGAAAGAAAGTTATTCGCATCAAACTGTTGTTTGAGTATCGAAATTAATGAAGCATAGCAACGTAAATATTTACAAATAATTAGTCTGTTAACTGCGTATGGGACAGTATAGGAAGCGTTTCTAGCTGTGTGAATAACATATGTATAACAAACAAGTCCATTGAAATCTCGATTTCGAATTTTTTCATGAAAACAATAATTTCTCTATACTACGTATATTGGAGAAAGTAAAAATTAATTCTGAGATATCTCTGATACATATGAATTGGGTGAACTTTTATGTTTTTCTTTCTATTCAAATACGAGGTGCTATCAAAAAGTTCCCGGATTGGCCGCGTGGAGCGCTAACCGGACGTAGTACAGACTTGGGCCGCTAAGTAGTGCTAAAGAGCTTCATTGTGAAGCAGTGTGCCGAGTGTCACATTGATACACATAAGAGTTTTTTTTAACGAGCATTTTTGTGCAGTAATATTGGTGGTGTTCTGCGATTTTTGTGTGAAGAGAAATTGCAGGTTTGAAGGAGCAGCACTGGGATGACTGCTGTATGGTTTCTAGGTCGTAGCCATAAACCCAGCTTTCATCACCAGTGATGACCTTGGAAAGGAAGTTTCGGTCGTTTCTGACGTGTTCCTGGAGGTCCCTGCACAGTGAGCCGGTGTTGCCTCTGGTCCTGGATCAGCAAGCGGGGCACGAATTTGGCAGCCTCATGTTGAGTTCCTCCGCGAGAATGAATTGGCATATGTACCGAGCGATGGGCCAACGATGCTGCAGATGTTGTTAATTGTTGGCCGACGGTCCTCGTGGATGGCTTGAAGCACTTTTTCAACATTTTCTTCGGTTCTGCTGGTTGAGGGCCAACCAGAACGATCAGAGTCCTCAACCGACATTTGCCCACGTTTGAACCGCGAGAACCACTCGAAAGTCTGGGTTCTGCCCATGGCATCATCACCAAATGCTTGTTTAGCATTTCGTGGGTCTACGATGCGGTTTTGTGGAGTTTGAAGCAAAAATTGATGCACACATGCTGTTCCTTCAAGTCTGCAATTTCTATTCTCGCAAAAAATCGCTGAACACCACTAACAGTAATGCACAAAAACGCTCGTAAAAAAAACCCTTTCGTGTATCAATGTGACACTCAGCACAATGCTTCACACTGAAGTTCTTTAGCGCTACTTAGTGGCCCAAGTCTGTACTATGTCCGGTTAGCGCTCCACACGGCCAGTCAGGGAACTTTTTGATAGCACCTCGTATATGTCCTTTCTTTTTTATATAACAATCAATGCCACAGTTTATGTAGAATATCAATGAAGAGAAGATAACCATGTAATGTGTTTAAAATAATAACGTGTGTCCCTATTCTCATTTAATTAAAAATTTATGCTTGAGCCTATTTGCATTAATAAACATTATGGATGTATAATATAATGGTTCTATTTACAAAGAGATAAGATTCCTGCATTCAAACGATGATAGAAAGATTCAACTGCTTTGACTGAATCGTTAGAAATGCTTCCCATACACAGTTAACTAAATATTTATCCGTAAATATTTATGTTGCTATGTATAAATGTTGACATTGCTACAGCAATAATTTCGATGCTTAAACAAAGTGTGAAGCGAATAAAGCTATTCTTTCACCTATATGAAGGTTTAATTGGCATTAATTGAATTGGAGGCAACAATTACAGTCGCCTTGACAACGTCTGGAAAGAGTACGAAATATCCGAAAAATTTCAAAAACAATTGCGTATTTCTGAATGATTCGACTGTGTAACATTTAAACATCGCAAGAATACGATAGTATAGAGTTTTAGCCGTTGAATAAAGCAAAGACAAAGAAAATCAGTAGATATTTACATGTTTTAACGAATGAAGGAATAAAACCTTGCACTCTGAAAAATTGAAAATCCCGAGTCAACTTATGGGAAAATAAAATTGTCTCCTGGAATCGAACCCGGGTTGATTTTGGAAATCCTGGGTGCCCTATGTTACTCATAGAGTCATATGAAGTCAATTTGCAAAGTTTGGTCCCGATAGCTCAAAAGGCATGGGAATGTATAAAGAACAGACAGATGGACAGACATTCAATTTTATTATATAAGATTGTGCAATTAATTTGTTTTTATTTTGTTTCAGTTGATTCTATAAGGAATTGTGTTTCATTTTAAATTGTGCAATTAATTTGTTTTTTATTTTGTTTCAACTGATACTATAACGTTTTAAAATGGTTATGTTGACGAATGTCAGCATTAGTTTACAATTTATTGTTAACGTCTGTGTTGATAATATGTGTATAAGAAATCTAACTATATATTAATTTTACGTTGACGCCTGTCAGTATTTGTGTACAATTTATTGTTAGCACCTGTAGATGTGCTAGAAACTTGAAATTTGGTAGGAGTATAGGTTTTATGCTTACTCATTAAATTAAGGTGAGATAAAATGCTTTTTTATTTTAATACTTTGCATTTCATATATACCATATTTAATCGATTGTAAGCCGACCTTTTTTCTACTTTTTTACTTTTTTTACCTTATTGCCATCTCAGAAATCGCCACTCGGCTTAGAATCGGGTGCAAAAAAAATTAGTCAATGAATGTATGTCCGTAGTTACATTATAACGCAAGATCTTTAAATATATGGAAAAAAAGGAATCAAATTGACTGAACACCTACGAAGAAATAAATTATGTAAATAATACGTGGCACGTCAAAGTCGTAAAAGAACGCAGCGATAGCGCTCGTATGCGTAAGGAGCTAACACTGAAACATGAAAGGTGGAGGAGGGAGGGCAGGGGAGGGCAAATGCTTTGATTCACGAGTAAAATGAAACATTGTGTTAGCTCCTTATGCATACGAGTGCTATCGCTGCGTTCTTTAAGACTTTGACGCACCACGTATTATTTACATAATTTATTCCCAGGGTATTATTATATTAAGATCCCGCGAGGTCAAATTACTTTTTTCGTAGAAGTTGTTATGAATAAGTGAATAAAATGTATTTTATGTCTGGTAATTTTAGTTAATACTTTAACCCTCTCACGTCCTGAGGTGTGGGGCACCTGCTGGCATTAAAAGTCCGGAGAAATTCAAGATGGCCACAAAATGGGAAACATTAAATACAACAATTATACATTAATCTTCAAAAATATATATTTTGAAAAATCTCCAAAGTAGAAGAATTACTGCGAGACATATTAGATTGTTCAGGGTCCAAAAAAATAGCGAATTTCGATCAAATATTTAAAAAACATTCTTTATATACAAAGTTAAGAAAAATCCACCAAATACTATCTAAATCTCGTGTTTATATGGTATATTATGTCATTTCTGAGAGAGAAGCCATCCAGTCAACGTTTTCAGAGGTAATTTTGAAAGCGTATTTTCTGGGCGGTCTCGGATGGTCCCGCGATCGGGAGTATAAAAATTTATGGGCATTCTCGGGCAGTCTGGTCGCAAGAGGGTTAAAATCAAATTTTTTTCTTGCGTGGCCTTGTGAAAAGTGGGGGTCGGCTTACAATCGGTGTCGGCTTACAATCGATTAAATACGGTATTTCATTAATTATTCAATAAAAAGTATTTCACTAAAGCTTTAGTTTATTTAAATCGCATTGAGGATCGGAGATCCGGGGCTGCCCTACTAGTATTTTGTAAAAACGTTTATGCATTCTTAAATGGTGATTTTGAAAATGGATAGAATGTAGTGGGACAACTGAATTTCTCACTTGATATAGATCCATGTGATTATTTAATGTAGGATATAATGAAAGATATGGCAAGAAACCTCACGACTTTAGTCACCCGAAGACTTTGATAAGCCAGTAGTTCAAGAGTTTAAATACCGTATTTACCGAAAGGAAGACGAGATTTTTTACAAAAAATGTCCGCAAAAAAATTAGGGATTGTCTTAAAATCGAGTACGAAGTTTTAGGTGGGAAAAATGGGTGCATTTCAAACACCAAACGGAACACCCGGATTTCGAGTATATGTCCATGAAAACGCATTTATAAATGCATACAACAATACACTACATTTAATTAATTATTATAATACATTAAAAATTCGTACCATAGTTCTTAAAGTTGCACATAGTACGAAAGATTACCTCCAGGGTACTGATGGAAGGGGTGTGTTTACGGCTGGGTAGGAAATCTGATATGTGCGACAATGTAGACGGTTAAGCAAGGATTGGCGGCCGTATTTGAGGTATATTGTTACATTTTAAACATGTCTACATATTACAATTTAAAAATCTGCTACCTTTCGATTGGTGCTCCAGCAGCAGACGAAAGTACGCCTGAATTTTAAAGAGTATAACATTTATGAAAGCACTCCAATAGTACTTACTCACTTCGCCAAGTTTTAATGTGAAGGGAAGACTAGTCATTATTTTTAAGTTTGAAATAAGTTACCCCAAAGATATAGCGTCACTATAAAAACTTCCAGGAATGAAAAATTACGCGTTATGGTAATGCTGGCTGCGTTAGCGGATGGCACGAACTTGCTGCCGTATGTTATTTTAAAACGCAAAACAATGCTTAGGGAACTGCTACCTAAAGGAATAATTGTTAGATGTCAAAGCCAATGCCTTTTACTTTCTCATACGAAGTATTGAGAAAGTATTGTTATCGCGAAAAAAATCGACCTCGAGATTTTTACGGAAATATACGTTTTAGGTGTCGCTGAATCCGAAAAAGTGGTTTTTCCAATGCTGTCTAGAGCCCAAATGTTAGAGCGAAAATGAATGAAATCTTGTACTTAGGCATTTTATCATACTGAGCAGAGTCTATGAAGAAATGGTTGACATTGCTCAATAATTAAGGGAACTTTATTCTATGTAACTTTACGAATAATTTGATTTTCTCAAAAACGTCTCTAACGATTTTGATCAAATTTCGTTCGGTTATTTGAGTTTACGTCTTTAATAATACTGTAGAGTTCATATTTCTCAAAAAATGAATATAAGGCTAGTTTATTCTATGCAACTTTAAGAATAATTTGATTTTCTCAAAAACGGCTCGAACAATTTTGATCAAATTTTGTACAATTACTTGAGTATACTTCTGCAATAATATTACATATTTCATTTTTCTCAATGAACGAATATAAGGCTAGTTTATTCTTGGGCAACTTTACAAAAATTGGATTTTCTAAAAACAGGCTGATAGGATTTTCTAAAGATAACTAAACGACGCATTATTACATGAGAAAGTTTGCACAATGTATGTTGTACCAATTTTTTATTCATGCTTTTAGTAAGTTATTATTTAAAAGTTTTTCGTAAATAGACCTTGGTTTTTTAGGGGTCGTCTTAAATTCGAGGTCGTCTTCCTTTCGGGTAAATACGGTAATAACAAATATCTGTGCCATGCTATATGTTGTTCAATGGTTCATAGGTGCAACATATGTAATGAACATGATGGACACTTTGGACAATTTTTGTAATAAATATTTTTCACAAAGTGATTCCACTATTCCAGGTAAAGCAACTGATGCCTCATGAATAATAAATATTATTCTTAGCAAAGTGATTCCATTATTCTTGATAATGAAGGTTATGTTGCACCCTGTATATTGCAAATTAAATTCATATTAACAAAAAATTATTCAATTTTGCTGTTCATTCAAAACATTCTCATACAAAAGACCAGTGCTTTTTTTGTCATTGTATGTGCCGTTATGGTGTACTGGCATCTTTTCTCAGAGCGATTCTGACCCATGACTAATTTCTGTACATTTTCATTTTTTAATCGTTAAAAAAAGTAATAAACGGCTTCTATAAATGTTAAATATTTTGATTTTCACTATCAACTTTGTTATTAAAAGTTCATCACAAATTCAATAGAGAAGGAAGAGAGGGTGAAGGAAGAGGTGGAGAGATGGGTGGGGGTAGGGGCACCTATTATTTTTTTACAAAAAAAGCACTGAAAAAGACTATAGTAAAAGCAATCACTTAAAAATACATACTTAATGTATCTTGTCCTCTTTGCACGTAATATTCCATGTTGCAACTTTTGACTCTTATCCAGAAGTTCTAGCAGTTTTGTAAGATGAGCTTGAGGAGAAAGATTCTTTCTTTCTTCACTGTTAAGAATCTGGTCAACTGTAATGAGACATTGAAGAGGACAAATATTAATAATAAAGATCTCAATCTTTGCCCAATAAACCAATTACAATTTCACAATGAAAAACCAAAACTTTATATTGTAAATCCTTATTGAAAGTAATACTGGTCAACAAAAACTAATATTAGCAAACAAGACAAAATAACAATGATGTTATAATTCCACTTTTTAATAAAAGTGGGATTCCAACATTATTGTCATTTTGTTTTGTAATGGATGAACTCCGCAAAGTCATGCCACAAACTGTAAAATAAAATATTAACCAATTGTTTACACAATATTCGGTCCAGCAGTCTCTTAATCAGCCATTTGCAAAAATAAAATCATACAATTAAAAACTGGGTGTCTTTCCTGGTGGTCCCTCAGGAAAGGTAATTGGTGAATGGCTACAGAACCAATGATTCAATTTCAATCAGTTTCATCAGGATGACCTGCATTGTATTCTACGGGGATTCATTAATTCCAACCACCCCAATAAAATTAAATATTTTATCTTATTCAATACCCTCCATTTGAATAACACAGGAATGAGTGTAGCATATTTTTTATTTGTACTTTAACCTGCAGATGTTGTCTTACGTACTATTACGTCCTCCGTCAGCACTACATTTAATTGTCTTTTGACGCAAGAGACATTCTTATATCTAAATAAGCTTTATATATTTTCAAAGAGGAATCTTTGGCCTTTCTAGTAGTGCATGTTTTGTAATTTTAGTAGTGTTTTTACTTTCTCATACGTAGTAATGGGAAAGTATTGTTTCA
Organism: Uropetala carovei; assembly: GCA_036926305.1. Classification (NCBI taxonomy): domain Eukaryota; kingdom Metazoa; phylum Arthropoda; class Insecta; order Odonata; family Petaluridae; genus Uropetala; species Uropetala carovei. The sequence goes on from JAXCHB010000149.1 coordinate 2,266,122, forward strand.
TGAAAAAAATCGACTTCCAGATTTCAACGGAAATACATGTTTTGAGGTCCCTAGAACACGTTTACACTATTTTCGGAATGATGTCTGTGTGTGTGTGTATGTTAGTGTGGGCGCTCTAACTCAAAAAGTACATACCATATCGTTACCAAACTTCATATATAACACTTTAACATGAGCACAAAGAACTGATTAGTTTTTGGACAATAGTGGATAACCGGAAGTCGCGGTTTATTCGAAACCCGATTCGGTTTTTGCGATATTTCTTTGTTAAAACATCATTATTGTATATACAATTCTAAACAAAAGTTATAGAGAATGTAATTTCCTACAGTTTTCATTTGAAACAATTTTCTATAGGAGTTATTGTTTAGGAGTTATTTATAAATAACCGGTTTTTCGGTTTCCGTTAAATATCTCCTTAACAACATCGTTATTGGTAATCTTCGTAAGGACCAAAGTTGTAGAGAATAATATTTCTTCCAAGTTTTGTTTGAAACTAATTTTCGTAGAACCATCCATTTCGGATATATTTCGCTTTTTCTTAATACCAGCCTACAGCGCCAACACCATGTAGCGGTGAATTCTGTAAACATTCAAAATATACGTAATTTACGGCAACGACGTGTCTTCATTTACGATACGAAATAATAATTTTGCCTTATAATGCTATTCATAATAATTTAAATATCTATACCCCAAATATGGAGAAAGTCATGTGTTGGCCACATCAGATTTTTGTATTTTATATTCTACGTTAAATTTTACGACGAAATTTTCATTTTTGTCACGAAATTACGGTGCGTCAGCACTAATTTTAATTGTCTTTTGGCGCAAGGGACATACTTAAATCTGAATAATCTTTATATATTTTGAAAGAGAAAGCTTTGGCCTTTCTAGTAATGCATGATTTTATATTTTATAATGTACGTTAATGTTTGAGCTGGATTTTTCATTTTTTCCACAAAGTTACGGAGCGCCAGCACTAATTTTAATTGTCTTTTGACGTAAGGGAGACGCGTAAATCTAAATAACCTTTATATATTGTGAAAGAGGAAGCTTTGGCCTTTCTAGTAATACATGTCTTGTATTTGTTATTGAGTTTTTGTATTATATAATGTACGATAAATTTTTCGTTCGATTTTTTACGAAATTACCGTGCGCCAGTACGTTTCATCGCCTTTTGGCGCAATGGAGTTTCGTATATCTAAATAAGATTTATATATTTCGAAAGAGGAAGCTTTGGCCTTTGTAGTAATGCATGTTTTGTAATTTTTGTCTTGTTGTTTATAGTTTATAATCTACGTTAAATTTTGCGCTGGATTTTTCATTTCTGCCACAGAATTACGGTGGTTCTCGTTCTAAAAATTGCTTTTCAATGTACTAGGAATGCTTTCCCTAGCGTTTGAAGTTTGAATCGGGAAAGGACTTGTGAGCTTATATGTAACTTTTAAAAGTTTTCCGTATTCTGTGTCTAAAATCATTCATGATAAATACAACTTCATATCTCCGATTCTAATGAACGAAATGTAACCATCTTTTTTATGTGACTTCTGTAATGATTAAGAATGATGACTGCGTAAGTAATACGTTTATATTATTTAGAAAACGTCTTTTAAAAAATCATAAATACAACACTTAGTTAAAAATTTCCAGTCAAGACATGGAAAAGTTGACATGTGACAAACTTTTCACCTAACTGGTTTAGATAGGTACATTCAGCAAATGAAATGTTTTTTTGAATTTTCATGTCAATACATTTCATAGTTCTTGCGATGTCAAAAGTTACATATAAACCGTGAATGTGCACAGGAAAATTGAGTGGTGTTTATTCACTTCCACTGCAGCAATATTTGTGTGTGACATATGATATTTTAAATGACACTGTTTAAAAATTTCATCTTTTATGTATATTCACAAAAAATTTTGTCAAAATAAAAAGAAAACAATAAAAGTTATGAATTTTTTTAAAAAATTGCAAATTTTCTCACCTTTATCTGTATTTTAAAAAAACCTCATTCGGCGAATAAGGTAGGTTTTCATAAATCTTTTTCTGGCTTGAGGGGTTAAAATTACTTAAATTGAAGATATGAAGTCGAGGTATGATCCAGGTTAAGAGAAAAGAATGAAGTTTAATTTTTATACCATTAAATTTAAATCAGTCCAAAATTGTGCTTTTAACAACAAAATTAATGATTTTTGAGGTGAAAAGTTTTGTATCCAAAGAACCCAATAGTTGCCAATCACATTCTCTACCCCCGGCAAGAAAGAAGGACAGTGCAGATGCATATGCAGATAGCATACTGTTGTAAGAGTGAAGGTGAAATAATTGCAGCAGTAATAACATAATTTCTGTCTACAAATACATCCAAGTTCGATGTTATTTTTCATTATTCACAAATATAACATATTTTCTAACGTTTGTCTCTACTAATTTATAATAAAAACAAAAATGTAATACAAAAATTGAACTTATTTAAAATCGCTGATCTGTAATTTAAATACAATAGAAAAGATAATAAAATTAAGATTCTTAATTCAATGGAATATGTACCTTCTTCCACAATTCTGTCATCTGGTGTTTGTCCATTAGCTCTGGGTCTTTCTGGAAGCATTATGCCTGATTCAGCATCAAAACCTATGTTATCTAAGTCTCGTCTTGCCTGCCGGATAATAGCACCTCCCTAAAAATTCATTTATAAAATTTAAAAAAAAATTATTACTGTAAAACTTATTCAAGTATGAATAATATAGGGTGGGCCAAAAAAAACACCTGATTTTAAAATAAAATTATGCGATAACTACATAAGATAAGGCTGAATAATAAAGTGCACCAAGCAAGCAAAATTCAATAAAGTAAAACCCCGTTATTTCGATCCTGGATAATGCAAAGTATGGTGTAATTCGAAGCTAAGATCAGTCCCCAGCCAACACCATAGCATTTTGGGCTCTTTTTCGTACAGATTATTTGAACTTCATCTACAATGAAATTCGAAGTCATGATCTGGTCCGGTGACTCACGAACAGTTCATTTAATTCAAAAGCTCGATCCTTCATGTATGTGTAAGTGGAAGGTTCATGCGCACCATCACATCATGATTTTATTCCCCATTTCTCATGCACGAAATACATACAGCACTGCAAACAGGTGACTCCTTTTTACTTATTTAATAGTAGGGTGATCATACTTCCTGTTTTTGCAGGGACTGTCCCATTTCTTAGCCATTTCTCGATCGTCCCATCGTTTTGGTCAAAAAATCCATTTTGAAGCACATTGCAATTAAAATTCAGAATATCTGATAGTATAGGTTTCTTGGAAATATGGAACTTATCAAATTAGAGATGCACCTAAGATTGGATTCAGCTTCAGCCGAATATATACTAAATCTACTATTCGGCTTTGTCCTTGGTGTATTTAAGGCTGAATAACCAAATATTATCCAAATACCAAATTATTTCCATATTTTTACTTTTTTTAAATGAAGGGAAGAATACGGAATATTTATTATTATTTAGCAATATGCAGGGTGTTTATTAAGTGCTTGTGCAAATCCGTCTATGTCTATGTATGTGGCTATCTGGCATTCACCTAATTCCAGTGGTAACTCGACAACTACAATAGCTAATTAAAGAAGGTCGGAGACTATGGCGAGATGGATTAATTAAAACATAAATACTCCTTAACTGTACAAAGTGAGAATATTTAGAGACAAAATAAACAATGAAAAGGGTAAACAAAAACCGAGTAAGGAAGGAATCAAAGGAAAGAAAAGCAAAAGTAACACTTACAGGTTTATGGGGGAAGAAAACCTCGCTGGTGGCCTGGTGTCACACGTTCATGAACTCATTTCCCCAAAGGAAAAAATTTTTCCGTCAGGAGAACAATCACTCAAACAACAAAACGAAATAATAAAAAAAGAATGGGAAACCTTGTACACTTGTATTAAATGATAGTGCATGAAATTGTTCATATCGTATAAAATGTAATTTTTACAATTCCAGGTGAGGTTATAACACATCTGTTTATTTGCAGATCTTCTGGTTCTTGTTTTTATTTGAACCTTTCGGTCTCTTGACTTGGGAATATTAAAATTCAATTGATTCTCAAATTTTTCCTCAGTTACTATAAGTATTTCGTTTACACTTTCTTAATATCGCCTTTATACCAGTTATTTTCAGTTACAAATTTGTTTATTCGGTTTGATTTAATAAGTTAAAATTGTTTTTAGTTTTTCTTTGTATATAATGGCCCCAAGACAAAAACGAAGAGATGCTGATAAAATCCACAATTCAGATGATGTTGATAAAATTGTTTGCGCAGAAATTTCAGATCCAGATACACAACCCAGACTGTATAACACTGTTAAGTCTTCAATGATGTTTTGGTTCTATCATTACAAGCAGAATATCTAAGTAGGCCTGCTAGTATATAATTAAAGTTTTGAACATTATTCGAAATTAAAGTGGTTTATGAAGTAGTATGATTAATCGGTTAGGTTAACTACATGCTGAAGCACAGCAGATAGGAACAATAATGTTCCTTTAAAATACCACAGTAGCCTTGCGCTTTATATTATTGTTTAACATGACATGCATGGCATATTAATTATATTTAAATATCATGACAATATCAGAGTATATGATATTATACTGGCATGAAGACTTGTCAAACATAATAGATATACAGTAAAACCTCTTATCTAGTGAACCTCCGTATTTCGTAATATCTTTTGGGTCCCGCCAAAACTGTATGTTACGGTATAGACAAACCTCTTAATATCGTACCTCCGTATTTTCGTAATTCTCCGTATATCGTAATGGGAAAATGCACCCCTGATAAAAAACAACCTCCCTATAGTAAAATAATGTATTCCTGTTTACGGATAAAATAATTAAGCTAGTTTGCAATGAAAATTTGCATGTGAATAACCAAAAGAAATCAGTCGATGGTATATGCATACGTACGTACAAGGTTATCCCGTTGAAGCAACCACCGTAGTGGCCTCTCGAAAAAGTCGCCAAAATATTATCATAATGCAACAAATATGCACAATTTAAGTTGAAGTTAGGTTGCGTAGTTTATTACCCTACAAGTTCAACTTGCTCAGTTTTACAGTCCCCTTCTAAAAGGAAACAACGGCAAGCACCAATAGTCAATTCTTCCGTGATTCTCAAGTTACACATCACTGCTACTTATGTACGTATCAATTTTAATCACTCGTGAAAAGTGTCACGAGAATATTATTACAATGTTGCAAAGATATATCACTTAAACGTAAATTAATTCTCGATCCTCAGCTAACACACCATTGCTACGTATTTATTAATTTTCACGGCCTTTGAAAAGAGCCCTGAAAATATGACTACAGTGTTGCAAAGGCATTTAATTGTCAATTCTTTCGTGATTCTCATGTTACTTTTACTGCCTCTGAAAAACCCACGAATATATAACTGTAACATTGCAAAGACAATATTTAAGTCAATTCTTTCGCGGTCCTGAGGTTAACAACGCACCACTGCTACGTACGTATCACTTTTTACCACATCTGAAAAGAACCGTGAATACATGACTATAATGTTACATACACATAATATTTAAGATAGGTACTGCTTCTGCTGCGAAGATTTCTCGCCTGGTGAATCCCCTCACACGTCTCGGTTTATCCCCTCATGCAGGCGTCCAGCTATACGCCGGTATGCGTCAAGTTTCTATGAGCGTGTAGTGCTTATGTTTGCCTAATACGAGGAGCTTGTTAAAATTACTGGTTATACCACATTGATTTGTTTCATTAAGCTATAGTGGATACATAATCTACAAATACGTGTTTTTTAACGTTAATTTTGTCCTTAATCACGTGAGTATATTATTTATTATATCACAACTTTCATGTAATTATTAATGCATTAATTTTCCGATTATAATTAAAGTTTGTTAGGTGTATAACAATATACTTCATTATGCCTTGTATAATATTAAGTGCAATATTTACAAATAATACACAAGTAATTAATGAATATGTTTATGAATAAATTAATTTTAGACCCAAAATTGACATGGTAAATCATAGAAAAAGACGGCTGCTGAAAATAGAAACGAAGTTAGCAATTTTCCAAGCCATTGATGAGGGGAAAAGAAAAATAGATGTGGCAGAAACCTTTGGCATACCACCATCGACTCTAACATCTATTTTAAATAAACGTAAAGAAACTGAAGTAGCAGCACATCAAGGTTTCATCAATAAAAGATCTCGGGCAGTGAAAAATGGAGAATTAGATAAATGTGTGTTTGATTGGTTGATGGAAGCTAGAGCCAGAAGCATACCTATATCTGAGCCTATTCTACAACAGAAGGCTAGGGAAATGGCATTGAAAATGGGAATAGATGACTTTCAAGGGTCAAATGGATGGCTACAGAAGTTTAAAGTGCGCTAGAACCTAAGAACTTTAAAAATGTGTGGGGAAGAAGCTTCTGTAAGTACAATTGCGGTAGAAGAGTGGAAAAACACTCTGCAAACAATTTTAGTGAGTTATGATCCTAAAGACATTTTCAATGCAGATGAAGCTGGATTTTTTTATAACTTACTCCCAGATAGAACTATTGCAGTTAAAGGAGAACCCTGCCATGGAGGGAAAAAAGGAAGGAGAGATTTACAGTGCTTTTCTGTACCAATGCAGATAGCACTGAGAAATTAGAGCCACTTGTGATTGGGAAATATAAAAAACCCAGATGTTTTAAGAATATAAAAAAACTTCCCTGTTTATACAGAAATTCTAAAAAGTCATGGATAACTGCAGCTTTATTTAGTGAGTGGCTAAGCATGCTTGATGCAAAGATGGGCATAAAGAACAGAAAAATAGTTCTTTTTCTGGATCAGTGCACTGCTCATAAAGTTGAGGGGATCGTGTTGCGACATGTTAAAATAATGTATTTTCCTCCAAATACCACAAGTAAACTGCAACCATTAGATCAGGGCATAATTTCTAGTGTTAAGAGAAATTACAGACAGCAGTTGGTGCGCTGTATTTTAAGAAACGTGGATGAAACAAATGATCTTACAAAATGTAAATGGAATATATTGCAGGCCGTGCATAGGCTCTGCCTATCATGGAATTATGTTCAATCAGCCTCTATTAATAAATGTTTCATAAAGGCAGGATTTATGAGGACAACATATGAGGAAGATGAAGTATCAGATGATGAACCTTTGGAATGGGATGAAATCAATAAAATAATTCATCTTCAAACATTTAATGATTTTGATAATGTTGACACTTCCCTATTAACTTGTGCACCAACTGAGGGAGAAATGGTAGAAGAAGTGGAGATAGAAGTTGAAAGGGAGACTATAGCAGAGACTAATAAGGAAGAAGAAAATGATGAAGAGGAAATAATTCCATCTCCAAAAAAGAGTGAAGTGCAAGAGGCTTTGAGTGTGCTAGAAAGATTTTTTATGAATATGGAGGATTGCAGTGGTGATAATCTCTTGCTACTAAATAAAATAGAAAATGTTGTATCCAATGAATTTAAGAAAAAGATGACACAGACTGAAATTACCAACTTTTTTCCAGTAAACAATAGGTAGAGTACATATTCATTTTTTGTTCAGTTAGGTTGGTATTTATATTATAAATATATTAAATTTATGTTGTGTATATATAAATATACTAATATAATAATTAAAAAGACAATAGTACTTTTAATTACCAGTTTGTGCATTTATGAATAATAATATGAAGGTCTTACGGTAAACCTCTTTATAGTGAACCTCCATTCATCAAAATGCCTAAAAATCTTGTCCCTTCCATTTCGATATATAGAGGTTTTACTGTATATGATAGGCTTATGTAGTATAATTTGAAAGCATACAAATATAAAGTTAAACATAAACAATTCATTCAATAACGTATAAATACTCAAATAAACCAACACAAATTATCTTTTTGTGTATATTTAGAGATACTTGGGTTTGGTGTGTTTTAAAAATGTGACTGATTCTTGGATGGATGAGGACAATTTCTGCAGCATCCCACAGAACACTTCACGGCACCCATGTTGGGAAACACTGGTTCAGTGTATCGCCAACATTTCTTGAAAATTATACAATACTAATGCATCACGGCAAATCGCTTTTTTTCACCAGTATTTCTAGAAAATTTTAAAACAATATTATATTGATTAAAAAGTGTCAAATGGTATACTAATGTTAGTTTTGATATATTTCTGCAAGTTTCATTTTGGTACAAGGTCTGTTTTTTTTTTACTTTATTTCATGCTTTATAGTTGCATCTTCTGAAAACTTGGCAGTAACAATCGTGGTCAGCTGTGCATGCACAAGTGCATGTGAAACTCCTTCGTCCAAGTATCTTTAATAATTGTGAAAAACTTCCTGATCTCAAAGAACAGCTAACTCTACATCTTATACACAGTGCGAAAGGTGGTAAATGACTACTTCTTTATCCGTAATTGGATGGTGGGTACTGATTAAACTATGCGTATTTTCCCAAGTCCTACTATTGATTTGAATCAAATTTGGTATGATTGTGGAGGGCTCCCAGAAATAATTCATACGTGGTTTTTGTTTCTCTCTGCCCATTTTATTCAAAACAGCAGCCGAGTGAATTCTTAAATACCATGTATCATCTAGAATTCCGATCGGATTTGAACCAAATTTTCCCGGGCAACACCGGGTATTTCTGCTAGTTTAAACATTAAAAGCTTTGGCACTAGACTAGAGTTGTCAACTTTAAGACCTTCATGACCTGGAGATTTTCATCTGAGTTTTTTATCCATGTGAAAAAATTTCTCATTTAATTCTAAATCGCTCGAAAATTGTTTAATTTCAGAGTTGCAAAATGAAAATTGATTTTCCCATATATCTTACTTGAAACGGAATTATTCCAAGGAATCGAACTTGGGATACTTTTTCAAAAATTTAGATTTTACCCGACCCTGGTGGAAATTTGGAAGAAAATAGCAGTTGGAAAATCTATCCGTTATATCTGAAGTCCGTTCTATCGAGGTCTGATATACCGATGGTTCACTGTACATTCATTCTCTTTGTAGAATATACACAACTATTTTAAGTTTAAGATATATTTGTCTCACTTTAGAAATTTCAGTATGATAAAATAATTTTGAAGTTTCTTTATTCCCTTCATTTCTGACGGGCTATATACTAGTATAAATATAATGACATGGATACCGAATCCCAGAAATAATACAATACATTGCTTCATTTCTAAACCGGTCCCTAGCTAATTGGATCAAGGAAAGTTAACAACCAAATGTCTCTTTTTACTTTCTCATACACGAAGTATACCTATTGATAAAGTATTGTTATCGCGAAAAAATTCGACCTCGAGATTTTGACGGAAATATACGTTTTATGTGTAGCTGAGTCCGAAAAAGTGGTTTTTGCAATTCTTCAATAATACCAAATAATTCATATTTCTCAAAAAATGAATATAAGGCTAGTTTATTCTAGGAATTTGGAACAATAATTTGATTTTCTCAAAAACGACTCTAATGATTTTGATCAAATTTTGTACAGTTACTTGAGTTTACATCTTCAATAATACCAAATAGTTCATTTTTCTCAATGAATGAATATAAGGCTAGTTTATTCTTGGGGATCTTTAACAAAAATTGGATTTTCTAAAAACCAGCTGAGACGATTTTCATTATCTAAAGATAAGTAAACGACGCATTATTATATGAGAAAGTTTTTGTACTATGTATGTTGTACCGATTTTTTGCATTGATTTGAGAACACGAGTGACACCGGGTATAATTGCTGTTTATAAATTAAACTAAAATCTATAGGTGAAAGTAAAAAAGTTTAAGGAATAAGTTTTTTCCCTTTTCGTTTTTTTTATGGGCCTTTAAATCTGAGCGTTGCTAATAGCCACCCCCTGTTTCGACCATCACTTTCAGATTTCTAGCACATCTAGAAGTACCAAAACATTTATATCCTCCTGTATCCTATACATAAGAAGTGTCCATATATGTTGTAGATAATCCATAAAATTTATTAGTTTCCCTTGGAGGCGAATTTTCCACGGCGGTGAATTGCTGGTGGTAAATTTTCTGGCGGTGAGTTGATAGCGTTGAATCTTCCGCATACCATCATTTATATACCAGAGAATTTAAAAGTCATTTAAAGTTGATTGCATGATTTAGCCTATATGTTTGGAATGAAAGTATTTTTCTCACCTATTTTAAAAGTAACATTTAATCGAATTAAGTATCAGTTGAGCAATTCCAATCATTCATCCATCAGTGGTGTTCTAATCATTCAATCATCCAATTTCATTTGAATCCAAAATGTTAGTAAGAAAATGCTTCAGAGTCTATGCTGTGATTTTCCATAAATATACTGAGCAAATTGTCAATAAGTAATTGTAAATTGGCAGTCAACATGTATGGTATGATATGTACATCAATCACCAACCAGAGTACGCTATGCCTGGGCTTGTGTTTAGGCATGCCAAACACCCTACCGCCAGGTACGATGTATTCTAGAGTACGTGGTACCTAGGTAAGGCGTACTCAAGAGTCTGTCTTGCCTAAAGTACACCTTACCTGCCACACTGGCCCAAAAATAGGAGTTCGTGGGTTACATGAGTAAATACGGTATTAAACAAAACACCGCAAATATGTCATTGGAACTGATTACGTGAAAACAGCTTTCCTTTATTATTTTAAGGAAACAAAAGCCAGCCATACATAACAGTATTTATTTTATTAAAAAATAAATAAAAATGTATACCACGCGTTTCCAATTGCGCTATATCAAAATTGCGCTAAACAAACATGCGCTAAACGAGGCATGACTGTATCGCCACATAAGAAAAGCACATAAATTGATGTAGAGGTTTTTAAAATTATTTCCCATCAAGATTCAAACTCGGGACGAACTATTGGAAAGTATAGAAATTGTGCTTTCTTAGTTTTGAAGATGAAATTAAAATCCGTGTTGATTTAGCGTAAATTTATAGTTTTTATCAAAAAAGTGAGAATTTTTCTGGGTCCCAAAAATCGACTGGCATGGCAACGAACTTTTAAAGGGAATCAGAGGGCTATATTATTATGCCATTAATATTAAACAATGACCAATGCAAGAAATCCGATATTATAAAAATTAAATTTTTGGGGCTGTTCTGCCACATTTCTGCCTCATACGAGTATGAAAATCATAAGGGACTTCTAGATAATCTGCAGACTTGAAATTCGGCATGATTATAGCTTTTTAGTCCCAACTGAAGGGAAAAACCTAATTTGTATAAATTCCTATTTTTAGGGGTTGTTTTGCCCCATTTTTACCCCATACGAGGATAAAAATTATAAGGCACTTCCAGATGAGCTCGAGACTTGAATCATCTCCCTCATTCTCAAAAGATTTAGACTCTAGAATGGACGGAATGTTCTAGAACACTGATTGGGAATCTTTTCGAGCCCGCATGCAAAAATTAATGAAATAAAAAATCATTTTATAGCTTGCGTGCCAGCCATAAGCATTACAACAGGAGGAGATGGGGGGGGGGCATCAGTATTTTCCTAGCTATATCGGAAAATATGAATTTCTTTTGAGTTACTTGTTTTACAATGAAAGGATTTATAATAGTGTTTCACGTGGTTTAAAATGTTTTAAGTCCTCTGGCATTCACATATTATAATATTCCTGTCCCGATCATAACCCCTATTTTTCAACATTCTATCATTCTTTTTAATCACACCATATTTTTCAATCCACCAATCTTGAAAACTCCTTTCACTTTCTTCTTTTGAAAGTTTTGCTTTTTAATTTTAGATTCCGCCATTATACAAAGGAAGAATTAAAGGAAATAGAACAGTAGTTAATCAAAACCAAAATCAATCAATAAGAACACCATTTGGTTCTCTACTTCACACACTAATCAGCCACGCTGTACTGGCACATAACGTTGAAAAACTCACCTGCTGCCTTTGAGAAGAAACAGGACAGTCCAGATGTAGCAAACTGTTCTCAATTCCACACGGACACAAAACTGAAGTTCTAATAAAAGCAACATTGTCGCCATTTCGTCTCTAATTATTCATCCATATATACCATAATTTTCTGATTATAATATGCATTTTTTTCTCAAAATAGATGACAAAAAGTTAGGGTGCATATTATACATGGTTATAAATGCATACAACTTTTTTCAGTATGGAAATACTTTATATTTTTGAACATGTTTTTACAAATAAATCGTACATTTCAATGCATTTCGATAACATTCCTTTAAATATTGTTTTTAAAAACAAAAATAAGAATATTTATTTCAGAATTATTCAAGACTAGGAATTCATTACCACTCTCCTCACTGTCCTCAAACAGTTCCTCGGCGATCTTGTGTTCTCTCTCATCGTCTACGTAAATTGTGTCGCTGAGAACATTTTATACACCTCAATTGGCTTGTATGAACGATGTCACTGGGCAGCAAAGGATGAGCTGTTATTCCAACCGACCAGGTTAATATAAAAGGCAACATTGAGACAGGTTTTTATACATTGTATCGATATTTAATGGGAGTCAGAACGTAACGTGATATTTTTGTAAACTCTCTCATACATATCTAGTAGTCGGGTCTATGAATTTTTCTGTCTTGATAAGGAGAAGGGAGTGTACAAATGTGCTCTGGAGAACGAGAATGGTGAAGCATGTGGCACTGCGGTGAAAGCTGCTGCAAGATGGAATGTATGTGGGAATCTGAAGTGCCACTTAGAGAGAAGTCACCAAAACAAGTGGAAACTGGTCAAGATATCGGATGAGCAGGGGTCTTTTTCAGCAAAGAAGCAGAGAGTGGAGAAACAGAAGCAGACTTCCCTTGTATCTCGCTTCAAGCCCATGTCGGTGACAGTAAACATGACAAAAGAGACTTTCAAGATGGGGCTTGTACAGATGGTCATGTCTGGTGTGGCGCTGCATGTATTTGCAAGTCGTGGCTTTGTAACATTAAAAGGTGAAATGGCTCGTAAACTTGGAGTAAGCCTTTCCCGCGACTCTGTCCGTGGTTATATCCTGGAAAAGGCTAAAAGTGTAGAGGAGAAACTTAAAGCCGACCTGATGGATAAACTCGTTTACATAAAAACCGATGCTGCTACACGTCAATTGGAAAACTTCCTCGGCGTCAATGTCCAATACTATGACAAAATTGATAGAAGAGGCATAGTTAAAACATTAGCTGTTGTTGATACAGAAAGGGAACACACCAGCCAACACATTTGCAATTTGCTGGACTTAACTGTGCAGAGATTCGGCATCCCAAAGGAAAATGTCCTTTGCTTGGTCGTTGACAACGCGAGAAATATGACCAAATCTGTAGAACAACTCAATGAACAAGTGAAAGTAGGATCAGATGATGTCAGTGACAGTAAGCATGATGATGAAAACGGAGGTAACAGTACTGAAGATGAAGAAGTAATGGGCATTAATATTCACCACGTGAGATGCGCAGTGCACACCCTTCAACTGGCTATCAGGTTGGTCTCCGTCAACCTAACTGCACAAAGCTACTCACCAAGGTTCGTTTTGTGATGCACGAACTACAGGCGCCGAATCTCCTGGCTGTGCTTGAAAAGCAAACAAGGAAACGTCCGATTCTGGGCATTGCCACAAGGTGTGGTTCCACTTTCCAAATGATTAAGCACCTTTTGAAACTTCAAGAAGTGATTCAAGATCTTGGGAAGGTGTCTCTGAATCTGCATCTCTCAGATGCTATATGGGTACAGCTGCAGCAACTGAAGGATCTGGTAGAAGCCCCATACGTCACTACGATCCACCTTCAGGAGGAGGCTTTGAGTCCTGGGATCTTCATGAAGGAACGGTGCGACCTCAAATGATCACTGCAGCAAATCGGCTGTCGTATCGCTGAAGATATACATAGTTGAATCAATGGAGAAACGTGAGGAGGCTCTGCTGTGGAATAAGATCTTCCTCGCTGCAGTGTTTGTGGATCCCCGCTTCAGGATATTGCTTTCCCCATAACAAACCCTTCTGGCGAATGAAGGGATTCGAGAAGCGGCAACAAAATTGCAGTTTTCCTCATCCTCACTACAAATAGCTGAGGACTCAGCTAATTCAGAATCTATTGTGATAGCTGAGGAGAATGCAAGTGGCGAAGAAGAGAATGAGTTTGAGAAGGAGCTTGATCAGTTAGAAATGAGGCGATCTCCCCTTAGAATGCGGCGGGTGAGCACAGTGGAGCAGTTAACTACAGAGTTGGAGCGTAGTATCGACAAGATGATTGAGAAGGAAAGGCTAAAGAGTCCGTCTGTCCGGCCTCTGTTAGATTCATTTGATGAGCCTCTAAGAGGTGCATCAAGAATTTTAAGTGCAATACCTGTAAATCAAGTGTCAGTACAACGTTTGTTCTCATCAATGCATTTTATCCTTAGCAACATAAGGTTGTCCATAAAACAGGATATGTTGGAAGCAATATTATTCCTACATACTAACAACAGCTAGCAGTTGGTTCACTAACTTTATATCAAATTTTAAGAATAATATAGTTTTGGTGTACAAATTTTATCAAAATAAAAGTATAAAATTTTTTTTATTTTAATTTTTTAATGTCTATAAATAGCGTGTATCACGAGCACAATAATGTAACTTGAACTTGAACTCAATAAGATAATTGAACTCGAAAATATTTCAACTGAGTTCGCACCCCTGGTACCAATGTAAGTGCAACAAATTTTGTAAATATAGATGAAATGCAACAACATCAGAAGTTTTACAATTTTCTCATTAAAATCAACCAAAAAGAAAAAAGTGCATAAAATATTTTAACTTGTCTAAGGCGGAAAACGTGTGAAAGACAGAAAAATTGACCAGTTCCTTCTGCCTCTTGTAGGATTTACTGTATTTACATACTGGCACTGAAATGGCCCATTTCACTAAATTTGACCTTATTCATGCCATCTTGTAAGGCAGGGGTGCCCAATGCATAGCTTGCGAGCCACATGTGACTCGCGCAACGTCAAATGGCTCATGATGACTGTATTTGAATTTTCCGCATCATTTATACTAGTGAGTGAAACAAGTTTGTTGGCAAACTTTTGGAGGTTACATACAGTTATGATCTGTTTTCAGTAGTCAAGATTGTTGTAAAATGTCCATTTCTGCATGTAAACAATCCAAGTCCATCGTATTTCTACTCGCTACCATAAATAATATCGCGATTACTCACATTTGAGGTGTTGTATATCGCGACGACACGATGCGCGTTGATGATCGATCTTCGCGAATCGAATCAGAAATGATCATCACTACAAACCTGTCTAAAATCCATTATTTTCATCTAAATTTTGTTATTATTAGTTGCTATTGTTGCAGGTGAGCTAGTAATTATAGTTGTTTCTTTAATCTTATTTCCCTCTAATAAATAAGTAATTGATTTTGATTAATTATTATTTGTAGATATCCTCAATTATGTCTGCAAGTGAACCACAAAATAAGAAAGTGTGTACATACAAGTATAATTTTCATGAAGAATGGGAAGAACGGTATTTTTTCATTGATTTTAAAGACAAATGTCATCTATCAAACACTTAAAAATTATGTAAAAGAAATCAATTTGCAACTTCAAAAACTCATCTCTATAACAACTGATGGTGCACCAGCCATGATTGGGCGGGGTTTTGGTTTAATTGCATTGTGTAGGGAAGATGGTGAGTTTCCAGATTTTCTAAACTAGCATTGCATCATTCATCAGCAGGCGTTATGTTCATTTTGATCATGTTATGGCTGTTATTCTGAAAATTGTGAATTCTATTCATGCTTGGCCACTGCAACATGGACTCTTTAAAGCACTTCCAGAGGAACTTGATTCACAGTAGGGTGCTCTCATTTTGCATTCAGAGGTTACATGGCTCAGTAAAGGTAAAGTGTTGCAACGATTTCAAGATCTTCTTCCAGAAATAAAGATGTTTTTGGAATCAAGGAATGAACATTGTGAAGAACTCACTATGCCTAGGTGGTTATCTGACATGGCATTTCTTACAGACTTAACATCCAAGCTAAATGATCTCAATCTTGAACTTCAAGGAAAAGACAAAACCATAGCTCAATTGATGGGATCAGTAATTAAATTAAAATTAATTTTATGGCTATATTAAATAAAAAACAGAATCTTCATTCATTTTCCCAGCTTAGAGAAAAGAGCTCAAGAATTTATGGAAATAGACATGAGTACATACTCTAAAAACCTTGAAGAGATTAAAAATGATTTTGAAGCTTGATTTTCTGATTTTCATGTGATTTTGAAGTTAGTGAAATGTCAGCATAAATAGCAAAAGTAATGCATAGAAGCACTGACGATATAGAAATGGAAATAATTACTCTCCAAACAGATTTACAGTTAAAGAAGAGGAAAAATATCCTTTGTTGAAAGAAACTTTCCAATGAATGAATGCATGTTTTGGGTCAACGTACCGTATTTGACCGAATATAGCCCCCCTGTTTTTCGCCAAAAGTGAAGTGCAAAAGTTGAGGGGGGAGGCTATTTTCGGGCACTAAAAATTAGGTGGGTACAAACAAGTGTGCAAAGCTTCAATAACGATGAATTTCATTCGAGTCAGTAAGTGTTTCTATCCATTGTAAGAATAAACTACTCGGGTTGCGAATATTTATTTGCAAGGCTGATTGACGTCACCATATAGGAAGGATTTTTCAATTACCTGATCGCTCTCATTATCGTCAAATTGCAAGTTTTTCCGTATTTGCTCGTGTAAGCCGTGCCCCCGTGTATCCCGCGTACCCCGGTTTTTGGGCCAGCTCTAAGGAAAAAAATTTATTTGAGCCGAAAAAGGGTTTTTTAAATCACCAATTCCTATTTCTCAAAAATGCTATGCTCAAGTTAAGCATCTTCACGCTCCTACGTGACGAATTTATTGGGTGATCTCTTTATGTCGGTACTAGCAGAAATCTCCTCGGTAGTCCTCTTTTGTTAAACACTTAACTGTTTTTGTTGTCATATTGGTCATGTTCGGCAGAAATCGCTCCGGTAGCGATCATTCTGCTGTACGTAATTTTCCAGCCATATGGTCACTGATCCCTACCATAGCAGTCGTCATTTTTTTGGCGAACTAAAATTATGATCAGTGATCATTCAATGATCACCACGGTGGCTATGACTTTCATAGACGTATCATAGAATAAAGGAAGCATCCCGTATCTTAACATGGTAGGCATCGTCTGCCGTGAGAAAAAAACCCCCGCCAACCCAAACTGGTCGCGCATGCGCCGTGACCTCCATGACGATTGCAGCAGAAAGCCGTCGAGTTTGGGGAGCACCCGTTTAAACTTTTAAGATTTTTATACGATGAATGAAAATGACTAAATAGACGGAAATTTAGAAATAGAATAATAGATGCGGCATGGGTGCTAGCTTAACGTATATTTGTTTACCGACACGACAATTTGGGAAAAAAGGTGAGCGGCAAATAAAAGAATTCGTGTAAGACACGCACCCCCTTTTTTCCACTGGCATTTTGGGAAAAAAGGTGCGCAGCTTACACGAGCAAATACAGTAATACCAATAAAATTAACCTTACCCGAGAATGGACTAATTGCCTGGCTAAGCTCGAATTGTTAATTACACAAACGAAAGATAGATTAGCATTGCGCATCGAAATATGAGCAGTGCGAATTTATATTGCTGCATAAATTGGTATGTTATTTCGACTTGCTAATATTGCTGCATTAATTAGTATGTTATTTCGACTTTTTAAAGTTTATTTTTACTCCTTAAAAATGTATTTTTGTTCATTTCCTTGTCAAATATCTCTTTCGTTAGTATACCATCTGAATTCTGAGGTACAAATCTGAAAACCTTAAAATTCCAATTAGCATGGCGTTTTATCACTTTTTTATTAAACGAGTGCAAGTTTGATATTTCTTCAAATTATACAGCATGTTTCATGACATTAACCTTTAACCGCCGAAAGGGACACCGGTGTCCCGGCAAATTTCTGGGTAAGCCTGCCGAAAGGGACACCGGTGTCCCGCTTAGCTCCGAGGCCGCTCACAGATGTCGTTTTTGTCATAGAATCAAAATTTTTGGAAGAGAAGAAAGATGAGGCATCCTTCTTTTCCATCTGCTCTCCCAAGGCCGAAGGTCTTGCGTATTGGGGAAGGGGAGAGTAAACAAACAATCGAGAGTGCCTCACTCAAAGTGTACGTCTCCGCTGAGGTGAGACTCTCTCGCAACACAAAGAGATGCAATTAGCTGAACCCCAAACGTCCCTTCCCTTTGTTAGTCTTCCTTTTCCGCATTTCTGTTTTACTACGTTGCAACCCAAAGAGATGCAATAAACTGAACCCCAGGACTAAGCCCTACCCCAAAGCTTCCTTCCCTTTCTTATTTTCTTCTTCCATTTCCACATATATGCATATACCTATGTTTTACTACGTTTACGTTCATTCATTTGCAGACTACGAAGTAGAGCGGATGTAGACTTGTGCATTCAAAATATCTGTAGCTGTTCGTCTGTTTATTTTTTAGTGATTCCTTTATTTTTATATAACTAGTTGAGATAGGATGGCTAACAGCTACACCATCGGTCGCCGCACTTGGAAATGGACAAAGAAATTATTTTTTCATTTAGTCGATCTAACTATCCTAAATAGTTGGATTCTCCTTCCCTCGTGCAGTGGCGCATTTTCACATCGGCAATTCCGACTGTCCCTTGTGCGGCAAATGGTTGAAGAGGGCGCTAGAACTCTTCCTTCCCAGACTCTCTCAAGGGGGCGACCTAGTGCTAGTGGAATGCAAATAAAGTGCTTAGAGGCCAAGGACAATAAGCATTGGCCCATTTCGGGGACCCTTATCTGTTGCCATGTGTGTTCCTCAAAGAGCAATAACTCAAGGACGAAATATAGGTGCAAGACATGTGACGTGGGACTATGTGTTGAGCCCTGCTTCGAGGAATACCACACTAGCTCGACTCTATAGGGAAGTGTAAATACTGGGGTTGTGTCAGCTGCAGACTGAGCAGGAACCACATTGCCAAAAAGTGACTAAATGCAGTATTTTTGCACTTTATTTTGATTTATATCAACAATAAGTTATTTCGGCATCGTAATTTAGTCTATTAGGGTTATATAACCCTTTTTATTTCTATAAATAGGCAGAACGATGTAATTCTCTGATAGTTTGACCACAAAATGCTTTTTATTTGAACATTTTATCACCAATAGTTCACGAGATATGCGATTTTTGCAAAAGACGTACACAAAATATTTAAATGTCCAAAATTAAATCCGGCAGCGGGACCCCGCCAGAGGGTATTTAAATCCGGCGGATAAAGGTTAAAGTCCAAAAAATGATCATGTCCTTTCAGGGTATTAAAATATTTTCTAGATTTGTGTGAGAAAAATGGGTAGGGGGGCTATATTCGGAGGGGGGCTATATTCAGTCAAATATGGTATTTGTGTGAAAAAGGTTTCTCAACAATTATATTGGTTCATGTCTCAGATCCAGGCTATGTTTTGGAAGACTACCTACTCTTCCCTTTCGACCCTCATTAGAGAGGATTAGAGACCCTCACTGGGACTTGAGTCCTGGCCCCTAGCTCAGTGTAGTCTACCCTAACAGCGGGTGGTAAAATTACCGATCTATCATTGCAAAATTGCAATACTTTTTGCAAATAAGACGATTGAAAGTTACATCATTGCATTGCGGTGAAAATGCTGATTATTGGCATTTTTTAAACGAAATTCTACGATACATAACAACGCAGTTAGGAAACGAGCGAGGTAGATGGTGGGGGAGGAAGGAAACTGAAGGGAGAGTGAGGGGTACCAACATAAGGGCTTCGACTTGTCTTAAGCTTTTTAGGAGAGAAATTTGAAAAGGACATTGCCTTTCCGAATTACAACACGTACAGCGACTCTGTCCTTTCAGCTATCCCTTTCAAATAGTCTACAGAGCCCATAAAATATTAAACAAAAAGTAACAACGATGAAAATATGATTTTTTTCATGGTCATTGGTCTATGTTACATGATTTTCTCGGGATTTCAAATTTTCTTCTTTGGAATAAATAGGAACAGCGCATGCTAAATGTTTTTGTTGCGCTTTTCTAAGTCTGAAATTATTAATTTTTGATTTCTTTTTGAGTAAAAACAAAAAAACTGGGACCAAGTTTTACTGAATGTTGTAAAAACGTGAACTTATAAAAGCACTAAAATTTTCTCATTTCAAAGAAAACTGCATTAATATTTTCAGCGTATATCTGTGCCTTTACTGAATCACTTGAATTGTGTCTGGTGCAAAACTGTCATATTTTGCGCATATGAGACTTTTTTCATTTTGCATCTCCTGAAGCTGTACTTTATCAACTTAGAAAAGCGCAACAGAAACATTTATCAGACCCTGCTCCTATTTATTCCAAAGAAGAAAATTTAAATTCCGAGGAAATCATGTAACATAGACTAATGACAATGAAAACAATCATATTTTCATCTAAATCAAAAATTACATGTAAACTTATAGGAAAATAAAGATTTGAAACTTTCCCGGCGGATGATCGTGATAAAATTTTCTCGGGTTTCTAGCCGGGTTAAATAAGAACTGTGTGAGAATAAGAAGCCTTTTCATGTGATTACAATCAATTATTGAAGCTAATTAGGCACAGATTTTAATTGGAATAAATAGGAAAATTTGAAATCCCGAGAAAATCATGTAACATAGACCAATGACCATGAAAAAAATCATATTTTCATCGTTGTTACTTTTTGTTTAATATTTTATGGGCTCTGTAGACTATTTGAAAGGGATAGCTGAAAGGACAGAGTCGCTGTACGTGTTGTAATTCGGAAAGGCAATGTCCTTTTCAAATTTCTCTCCTAAAAAGCTTAAGACAAGTCGAAGCCCTTATGTTGGTACCCCTCACTCTCCCTTCAGTTTCCTTCCTCCCCCACCATCTACCTCGCTCGTTTCCTAACTGCGTTGTTATGTATCGTAGAATTTCGTTTAAAAAATGCCAATAATCAGCATTTTCACCGCAATGCAATGATGTAACTTTCAATCGTCTTATTTGCAAAAAGTATTGCAATTTTGCAATGATAGATCGGTAATTTTACCACCCGCTGTTAGGGTAGACTACACTGAGCTAGGGGCCAGGACTCAAGTCCCAGTGAGGGTCGCTAATACTCTCTAATGAGGGTTGAAAGGGAAGAGCAGGTAGTCTTCCAAAATATAGCCCTGGATCTGAGACAGGAAACATTACATTTTAAAAATCTAACTACAGATCGCAATTAACTGATGCTCATCTCAATGATGCATGACACTGGCTGTAACACCGCATATGCGAAGTATAACAAATTGGTGGGCAGCATGCTATTCCAAATTTAGCATTAAGTAGGTAATTAAAAATAACTTATTTTTTAATAGTGTTAAATGATACTGTATTAAAATAAACAATAGTACCTTCAAATTATTTTAAATAACATATTTCAATATAATTTTGTCTATAATTAGTAATTTCACACTTTATACTATACTTTTATACGTATTAAACCCATATGTGGCTTG
This sequence comes from Uropetala carovei, assembly GCA_036926305.1. Taxonomy (NCBI): domain Eukaryota; kingdom Metazoa; phylum Arthropoda; class Insecta; order Odonata; family Petaluridae; genus Uropetala; species Uropetala carovei. Next base: position 2,287,682 of record JAXCHB010000149.1, read on the forward strand.
CGAGACATACTGAATCATTAAAGTGGCTCATGGTAGCCCAAAGGTTGGGTTGTAAGGGATCACTAATATTTTGAAGGATGTGGATGGGCCTTAAAGCTTCGTATAAACCAAAACTCTGACCATTGTCCTAATGTAGAATGGTGTGTAAAGTGAAACTGCATAAACTGAAGTCCCGTAAACCGCGGGAGTAGTGAACTGGGAAATTCGGGATAATCACTCCAGCCTATTTTTCACACAGTGGTGTTTGTGAATCGCAAACTAAGTGTTCAATTCAGTTCTGTTCAAATTTGCCATGTATATGATACTAACTTGTAAGACTAATTCATTTGCAGAACAAATAGATAAGATTTTGTATTGTGATTTTGCTGTCCAAGTATCAGATTGTAAGAACGTTCAATTTTCATGAAAGTTCATTTATTTCGAACCCGAATATAAAGAAGACATAATTTTTTGATCCCTTGAACATCGAAATAATGAGGTTTTACTGTATTTTTAACCAAATTACTTTATATTTATATTACATTTCATTTTATTTTTATTGAATTTTAATCAGGTACATTTTTTGACCCATCCTGCATGTGCCACTATCACTGATTGAGTTTTGATGCACTCCTCAAAGATGAAGATTCTTTGTTGTGAACTTAATGAAGAAAATTTGAAAGGAGATTGATGATAAAATATATTCACTTTTGCCTGAAAAATGCACTTCATTACTGAATACTATCTTGTAAGATTATCCTGTAATTTCATTTCAAAATCAGATACATTTCTTGGTCCACCCTGAATAACAAACATAAAAAATAGCTCATAGACTTGGTTAATTGTATAAAATTCTTTATGATTAAAAATAAGAAAGAATACTTCACCAGAAAGTATGATGATAAAACATTTACATACAATGTATGAAATTCATTAAAGAATTTCAAGCGTACAATGCACATTGAGTGTCGCAACAAAGTGTGCCAACTTATAAATCAATTAACAATTAATATCAAATTCAATACACAAATCTCTCAGAAAAGAAAACAGCTATTAATTTACCTGATCTCGCATTTTAACAGCAGCACGGTAGAAGACAGTTTCCTTAGAATTATAGGCCATGCAATTATGAAGCATGAGGCTAAAATCTGCTTCAAATTCATCAAGATCTTTGTAATGGAAGTTTTCAAGCTTTTGCCTCATTGTAGAAAGATCCATTGGACGCTTTACAACATCACCATAATCTGGTACTTCTCCAGGGTCCACTGGCTCTGAAAAAATTTCTCCAGCATCTCGACTTTGTATCATTTCTAATACTCGACGTAAGAAACAAACTAATGGGCGCAGTTCAAGTTCCAATGTTTTTTCTTTTCTAAAATAAGAACAATTCAAAATGCTTTCAACTTCCAAAAATTGCATACTAAACATGATTTACACATGTAAAAAACTTTTTTACGCAGTCAAATCTATTCAGAATTTTCATAGGCATTAACAACAGAAAGGGTAAATTGTTCATTGATATATTAGTACATTCATAAAATGAAATGAAAATAAATGAATGTGGTAACAAATATTTCACAAAACTGATCTAATGAATGTTCACTACTGCTTCATAACTGCAACTTGCAAATGCTAAAAAACATTGCTCAAAGTAATACATATTCAATCAACTAGCAATTTCACTTTAGATATATTTTCAAGGATAATAATAACTATAAAATGACTCACACTTTAACAAACTCCTTTTTCAGTTTCTCACGCTTTCTCACTAGTTCACAAAGGAGGCGAGCCCTCTCAAGGTCTTGCCGCAAACACTGCCAATATTTGAGCTGCTGGCAAAGTTCACCTTTCTGAGAGATACAGATACGGAAGAAAATATATTATTCGAAGATAATGAAATTATCTTCTTATATATAGATCAATTTTATTAGGGATTATTAATACAGTAAACCCTTACTAATTTGGACCCTCTATAATTCGGACTGACTTCTGTTGTGGGAAGTGAAGAAGAAGAAAGTAAAGAAGAAAAAGATCAATTACATGAAGCCACCAGAAGCTGCCATGATACTCTTATTAAATCTGCTAATTCTGACAAGGAATTCAAAAAATTTTTTTACTCTATAAGAGAAATGAAGAATGACATACAATAGAATTTCCGATTACTTTAAAAAAGAGAATACAATTGGGGAGAAACCATATACATCTGATTAAATTTGTAGTTATTAATGTTTAACACACTATTTAAAGTATATTGTTTGCATTCTATTTGATTTGAATTCTTTGAATTTAATTTTGTTTGCGCAATAAAGTAACACATTTTCTATTAGAAACAGTGAGGTAATGTAACAGTTGTTTGTGATAAGAAATCAAATATGATATGTGAATAATAACCTTCACATGAGAAAATGTAATTATTAACATACGTTGCTGGAGTGCAAATAAATTTGCTTGCTTTAATTAACTAAGACTTGAAAATACATAATTATATTCTATAATTTGGACTTTTCACTAATTTGGACTACCCTTATTAGTTCGTATTAGTGAGGTTTTACCATACAGGTGACTCCAGAGATTCGACCGTTCGAGATTCGACCAACTCGAGAATTGGACCGGTTGAATTGACACAGCCGATCGATCGGTCGAATTAGAAACTAGTTTACACGAAGTAATTTTCGGCCCGTCCGACCACGAGAGATTTAGTTTCAGTCTAAACATCGTTATTTCTGCTCTAATTGTTTGAATTTGTGCTGATTCGACATTCGACTGTTTGAGATTCCACCACGTTTTCAGGAACGCATCCCTGTCGAATCTTGAAAGTCGCCTGTACTTTCAAATATATAAAAATATAACTATAATTTCAATTTATTTTTTTATAAATCTTTCTTAATATTTTATTAAATAAGTATATTAAAAAACAGTAGCTCTTCAAAGGTTTTAAAACTAGCAGATTTTGGATTTGCAATAAGGCCGAAATAGGGGATGGCCTAGTAGAGGCAAGATTTCATAGCAGCAATAAAAACGACATCTGAAGGAAATAACGAAAAAATAATATTAGACATACTTTTGATGAATTAGACTATTACAAGCATAATTGCAAGTCAAATATGACAGATGTGGGTGAATTAAGTATCACGTTAAAATGAAATAAAAATTAATAACTCCAACTTTTATGTACACTAAAAAATAAAATATAAAATAACAATTTGCTGCCATTATGAATCAGGCAGACAGATGGACACTAAAACCCCATGTTGACCTTCCACTTAGTTCCCCTACAATCGTGCCAAATTTGGTCGGAATTGGTTTAGAAATGTGGGCGTGCAAAAGTTAACAGACAGACTTACTACAGTAAACTCCCAGTTATCAGACACTCATTCAACCACAATTCTCAAGCAACCGGCATCTCCTGCCTCTCAATTTTTTATTACATCTAGTTTGAAATGTTACCGATATAATTGGTGTTTTCAAGAATTTTTCATTTATATCTAATTTGGAATGTTACTGCTAAAAATGGCACTTTTTCAAATTTTTTGTTTACATTTAATTTGGAATGTTACTGCTAAACTTTGCATTTTCAGCAGTTCAATACACAATTGTGGAAGCTTCTTGAACTCGGTGTTTGTGTTAAATACACTACAGTCATGCCCCGTTTAGGGCATGTTTGTTTAGCGCAATTTCGATATAGCGCAATAGAAAATGCGTGGTAAACATTTCTATTTATCTTTTAATAAAATAAATACTGTTATGTATGGCTGGCTTTTGTTTCCTTAAAAAAGTAAAAGAAAGCTGTTTTCACGTAATCAGTTCCAATGATATATTTGCTGTGTTTTGTTTAATACCATATTTATTAATGTAACCTGCGAACTCGTATTTTTGGGCCGGTTCGCAGGGAAAAAATTAATTTGAGCCAGAATAAGTTTTTTTTTTAAGTCACCGATTCCCACTCCCTGAAACAAGTTCCGCTTAAGTTAAGCATCCTCTCCCTTCTACGTGACGCAACGTATTGGATGATCTCTTTATGACGATACTACCAGAAATCTCCTCACCGATAGTCCTCTTTTATTAAACCCTTAACTGTTTTTGTTGTATTATTACACAACTTTGTCCCCGCTTCACTGTTTTTGACGTAATATTACGAACACATGTTGAGCTTCACGAACTATTTGTTCATCTATGAACGGGAACTTCCTTAGGTGGATGGGGAGTTTTTCTGCATTTCGTCTCGTGAGTAAATATTGGAAGGTTACTAACAAACGAGTCCAAACACTTGAGATGTGGATTTCCGTCTTCCTTTCGAGCGATGAAATCTTTCATTCACAAAAAAATTTCACCACTCCGAATTCCTTGAAGTGGATGAGGACCAAACGTGAACCTACCTATTTTCAAGCCAGTAAACCCTCAGTAGTCATTAAACTATAGTTATCAGTTAGTCGGCGTATTCTTTCTGTCTACTTTTGTGAGTTTTTGCCTGCAGCGTGGGCATAACTTACATGTTTGCTTGGTCGCATAAATATGCATATACTTCGTAGAATTCGACATCTTTTACGAATATAAATGTAGACGCAAACATATAGCAAAGAATTTACTATCGATACTCACAATTTATATAACCTGTTCAGAAATCCTCGTGCAAGTCGTGCACCCCCTTTTCTCCCCAGCGTTTCGGGAAATAATGTGCGCGGGGTACACGAGTAAATATGGTATCTATGGCAAAATAACATTTTAACAGTAAATAGGGGAAAATAATTTCAGTAAATCATGGCGATCATGGCGGATAGGAGGAAATTGAGTAAAGGCAATCAAAGTGTACAAAATAATCCTAAATTATCAAGGAAAACATAAATCTTGAGGAAAAACTTAAGTGATTCAGTGTTTTGAACAAGGTGAGCATCAGAGCAATATTGCACATAAGTTTAACTTCACAACTTCTACATTTCATACAGTTTTGTTAAATAAAGACAAAATAAAAATTTCCATTGAAGCAACCAGTGCAGAAACTCACACGATCACTTATTGTTAGTAATATGCTTGAAAAAATGGAGAAACTGCTAGTGTTGTAGATTGATTCTAAGCGATCTAATGAACACATGCCCCTTAGTCAAGCAATAATTTGCAGTAAAGCACTTTCCCTGTTTGAATGTGTAAAGCAAGAAGAGGGTGGAGATTCTTCAGAAACTTTTCATGCCAGTTCCGGTTGGTTTCAAAATTTTAAACGTTGCGCAAATATACATAGCGCTAGTTTTACAGGTGAATCAGCAAGTGCTGATAAAGATGCAGCTATAAAGTTTCCTGACGAATTTCAAGCAATTATTGAAAATGGTGAATACCCCCACACATACATACAATAAGTAATTTACACGTTGATTTGAATGCTGCAGTGACGAAAATGATAACTCGCAGAACCTAGCAATCTATGCATAAATACAAGCACCGCTGCGAAAGATTTCAAATTGTTTTAATAAAGATTTTTAATGATAATTAATCTAATAAATAAAAGAGAATGTCTGTCTGTCTGTTTGTGGCAGCTATAACACATCAGAGTATAAAGTTAGGAGCTCGAAATTTTGACAGCAGCTTCAGTTTGATCATCGGAGTTGCAGTGCCGAATGTAATTCAAATCGGCCCATGGGGTCGTGACCTCGGAGGCCACGGATTGGTCGGTCGGTCAAAATTTCAGTTTCTTGAAGATATCTCAGCAACTATTGGACCGATTTTGATGAATCCTACACCAATATCAATGTTTTGATGATATACATTTTCTAACTGAAAATGGAGAAAATCAGTCCACTGGGTCGAAAGGTCTTAATGTAATGGCCGGTTCAAATCAGGGCATCGAAACGTAATTTTTTTTTCGCTCCGGTTTTCGTTCCGATTCACTCAAAACACAAAATTTCGGTTCGGTTCCTTTTCCGCTCCGGCAAGCGTAAGTGAACCGGTTCTTTTCACTCCGACTTTAAAATATTTTTAGGAAACTTTCAAGAATTGATTTATTAAGTAATTTTCTTATTAAATCAAATACATCTTCACTATAAAAAGTGATATTTTAAAAAATAATCAAGACACGAAAATAAATTATTTAAATGTGAATATTTAGTACATATGTATCTTATTTATTTACGAATATATTTTGAATAGAATATTTACAAACCATACATGCGCCACAAATGATTTCAATATATTAGGAAAGTATAAAGTAAATTATAAATGAGCACATTTTCTGCGATAGAGTATCCTAAACTTATTATGTTATGCAAAGCATTCATCTCATTTTCTAATTTACTGTGCTTAGTCCTTAGTACTAAATTTTATCAAAATCCGCTGAATAGCTACAAAAAAAATTGCATCCTGATAGAAGGACGGACACATCAAGGCTAATATGGGCTAAAGCGGGAATGCCTAATAATGAATTATTAATATTTTTATTTACAAATCGTGCGGTAAAATAAGAGATCGCATTATCTCAATAGTGCCAGTAAGTTGAGTAAGATATTGCGTTATTTTCATTAACAATTTGTAGATCACGTCCACTGCTTGTATTATAGTAGTAGCTTAATTTTTTCATTCAGAGATTACTTAAATGGATGAAAAAATCTATAAAATATCTATGAGGAAGAAGCCTGCAGAAATTGGGGGTCCGAGAATTAAGAAAGGCTGAGAAATGTTTATTAACATGATACAAATTTACGATGACTGAACATTTTTAATCACTTAAGTAGTGTGAGAATGTTAAACTTCATTATTTCATGAAATTGAAATGATAAGTACTGTTTTGAAAAATTATTACTAAGCAAAAGCTTGTGATTTTCACCCAGCAGCAAATAAAAAACATCTACATACATCTACATATTACCCTGCAATCAAACATGCAAACAAAAAGAAAATAAGACTTATTCGGCCTGTCGTGAACTTTCTTCAGGTGGAGTCTCTAATGTGGGTGTCTGCAGTCAGCAAAATATTTCACTAAAAATAACTAATTCGCATTCATATTTAATTTCTCTTCAGTTTTAAGCAATCAATATGAATATGTGAGCTCATTTTAAGATGCACTCTATAAAATAAATAGAATTTAGTAACCTATAACAAAGGATAACTGAAGTAAGAATATCTCAAAACCACGAGTGCGGAGCGATCCTTCCTGGATAAGTTTTAGAGAATACAAGGGTTCAGTGGATATGGAGAGGGAGTGAAACTATATGGGGACAATAACCTCCAACTTTAAGGAAAATCCAAATTAAGAATTGGTAAATATTTTTGCCAGGAACACACTCTAAGGGGTATGCTTGGAGGGAGGGTAGCAAGACAATTAGAGGCTGTCTTCAAAGTACTGCCCAAGTTCCTTTCCAGTAGCCTTGTTTAACAGGTAATCTCAGCAGGATGTATTGTAGACCCTCTCTCTATGTATTGAGATGCACATGGAAAATCCCACTATTGAGCCAACAGATATTATCACTTCCCAAGGCTTAGGAGAATGTGTTCTCAAGAAAAACCCGAAACTTTTCTTAATCGGTTTCTAAACGTAAGGCTTTCAAAAAGACTCAAACTAAAGCAAAAGGTAAAACCCTTCTTTCGCTCCTACTTTTTATGCGAACCGAAATATATGGAACGAAATACATAATGGTTTTCAGTTCGGTTCCAGTTCGATGTCCTGGTTCAAATTTTGGTTTTTTGAGTATATCTCAGCAACGAATTGAAATACCGTATATACTCATGTATCTGCCGACTCCATGTATAGTACGACCCCTGATTTTTTGGTGAACAAAGCTGATTTTTTCATATATCTCGTTTATAGTACGACCCCAGCTTTCCACCATGGTCGATATATTTCGTTTCGATGGCTCGATGGTTACGAGCGAGATATATCGAACAGCCTTGATTTTCCACACCACCATAGAATAGACCGTAAATGTCGTAAATATTATTTCTTGCGAGTATACTAAAATTCGGATAAGTTAAGTATCTTACTCCTAAAACATTTAATAAAAAGTGATATGAATCATGATTGCACAAGATGAAATAAAATCGTTTCAATTCTAGTACGTCTGGATTACGTTCCGCGTACGTAATGGTTCCACTCGCTCATCTATTTAATAGGTAGGGATAACGGATAAAAAGAAATTACTTTGTAATATTCCACAGTCTTTATTGTTTCTTCAATCACACACCGACCGGTTTCCACTATAAAATCATTCTAATGGTGTTACTAACCGACGTAACACCTTTAGAATGACTCTGTAGTGGAAACCGATCAGGGTGTGATTGAAGAAACAATAAAGACTGTTGAATATTACAAAGTAATTTCTTTTTTCCAAGATGTCGAAATTCCATAAAGTTATGCCGTCTACGATACTTTTAGTCCAACTCGTTCCAATCCATCCCTTGTAAAAAGACGCAAACAAAGATGTACATACATAAAATTCAAGAAAGGAAGTGCCCATAAATCGTCACTTATATCAAGTATTTGTGAATTTGAAGCTGTATATATGAAAAAGATTCTACTCTTCACAAAGCAACATAACAACGATAAAGGACCTCACTGTTAAGGTTAGCCCACCATTAGAATGCGTGCGGGTGGCATAACTTCACCGAAAATGCCCGTGAAGATACATGAATTTTAAATCTTCAAATGCATTACTCGTGTATAGTACGATCCCAAATATTTGCAATAAAAATTTGGTCGTAAAAACTCGTACTATACACAAGTATATACGGTAGGTTTAAAAATATAAATTTTTCATTAGTTATTTCTGTAAAACATAATTTTTGCATTTACGGCATTATTGAAGTATAGAAATTTACTAACATTCCATTTCTTATGTAAAAATTGTTGTTGAATTGTTGTTTATTTCATTGAAATATTTGTTGTTTTTAATTCAATTATCTTCTAATCTAACATATAAAGGAGAATGTTTGTAAGTTTGTTCACTTTGAATGCTTTTAATACGAGATAGGGAGGGGGAGAGATGGATGGTAACGGAAGGGGGAGTTGGAGAGAGGGAATTAGAGGGAAGGGGTGGAGAGAGGGAGGGGGAGAGATGGAGGGGGAGGGAGGGAGAGAGGGGAGGGAGGGGGAGAAGGGAAGGAGAGGGTGGAAGGGAGGGGGAGGGAGTTTATACATTATTTTCCTAAGAGTTTCTTCCTTCATTCATCTAAATAGGAAAATGCAGAGTGGTTTTCTTCATTTTAGCTTTATTCGACGGGTATAACTGTGTACTATCTTATTCTTGCGATGCTTACATGTTACACGGTCGAAGTTTTAGATTCACTAAATCCGTTGGAAGTCAACAGGCACTCCTACTAGTATTAAATAAATAAAAAAGTAACATTAGCGAACCTTACAATTTCGCGAACCGATCACTACTAAGTACATGTTATAATCGGTTTGTTTAGTGCAAAGACCGTTCGGGACGTATCCTTTGCACTAAACGAGGCATGACTGTATTTCGCACACCCTTTTTAAATGCCTCCTAAAACTCCAATATGCTCTAAAGGTAATAAAAGGAAATGTGTTGTGCTAACCTTAACCCAGAAACATGATATAATAAAATGTTTAGAGAAAAGTGAGAACCGCAATGTTTTAATGAAAGGGTTCAATGTCGGTTCTTCCACTGTTTATGACATTAAGGCATAGAAATCACACTTAATGAAATTTGTTACATCTTCTGAGACACCTAGAAGAGTTGAATATTGGCACATTCTTCATAAGCTGAAACTTGAGCAATTGGATATTGGTATTTATGAATGGTTTTCTATAAAGTGTTCCGAGGAAGCCCCTATTTCTGGACCAATGTTGACTGAAAAGGCGAAAGAATTTTATGAACAAATGGAGATTAGTGAACCGTGTTGGATGGCTAAATCGTTTTAAGATCATACGTCTAGATGTTTCGGGTGATAAAAATCAGTCGACCAAGAAGCTGCTGATAAATTTTGTGATTTTTTTAAACATTAGTTAAGGAATATATATGTATATAACTATCCAACACATTTAATTGCATTATTTTAATATTTATTAACTGCACTGTAAGTAATGGTGTCATGATTGCGTGTCACTATTCGCTTCTCTTTTGTTTAATATCAATTTGCCTAAAGAATTTCTGCTAATACAATGTGTTGTGTGAGGATAATTTCTCTCCTTTTCGCGGAGAAGGAAACAATTTTTTTGTCGTAATATTCTAAAGGTTGGACGAAGTTAACCTTTACCTTGCGTTGCTATTAGAACAAAAGAGAAGTTAATAGCAATAGATCAGAGGCATACCTAGGCGATATGGATCCTATGGTAAAATTTTAGGAAACGCCTCGGTTATGTAGGATATAATTTTTTCTTCATTTTAATAAAGAATAATAGCGTTTTTATTATAAACAAATCAACGTTTGAATGTTAAAATAACATTTATTTATGGGAAAATTAACTTTTGGCGCATTTATCGGGAATGTTTGGCGCCTTTTGCAAGCGGCGCCTATGGCAAATGCCTTCTTCGCCATACCCTAGTTACGGCACTGAATGGAGTTATTAAATATTAAAATATTGCAATTAAAACGTTTTGAATACAGGTGAGCCACACTTAACATGGCCCCAGCCAACATGGATTCGTTATAATGTAAATTTTATTTCAAATTAAAAATTTTTATTTTAATATAGACATCTTATGCACAGTGCGACCACAGTCTTTTTTAAATTTCGCACTAATCAAATTTCATAAAGTATCCTAAATATTGTGATATTTCAGCAGTTGCATAATATTGCATTGTCTGGTGGTCAATTTCACTCTTTTCCCTGTAAATTTCATGGGTCCAACACAAAAAATATGTCTCTTAAGGTGGAAAACATTTGAAAAACGGAAATATAAATATGATTCATGCTTCTTTGGCATCATTGAATCATAAAGAATGTTTTTGATATTTATATTTTTAAAATCTATAATTTTCAACAATTACTTTATTACAATTTTAATTTACCGTATTAACATGTCATAAATAATAATAAAACAATAACGCTACACATCAAAAAATTCTATAATTTTGATCTACATATGAAAAAAATGTGGTACGCACGGAGGAATCTTAATGTTTGAATGCATATAATGTATAATAATATATAATCAGTGATGAGCTGGAAAAAAATTAAGAACCAGCTCTCTAAAAAAAAGAGGGTTAGGAAATTTGGATAACGGTGGCAGGAGGCCTATATGCCATGGGCACCATATCGCTCTAATTTAATAATACTGTTCCACTAGCTTAAGAAGTGTTCAGTTCGTAATGTATTCCATTTCATACACTGTCAGTAATTCACTATCAGAAAGGGCAAAATGTACTTGAAAGAAGAAAATCAATAAATATTCATATTTTCTGAGAAAAATTAACAACAGCCTCGATTGAGCTGGTGGGAGTCGGCTTCAGCTCATCACTGTATATAATGATACATATATAAATTGCAGAAAACTCAACATGCACTACTATGGGGTTGATTTATAAGCAGAGCTGCAAGAGCATCGTCGATCAGTGCATGACTTTGTTGGAGGAGCACAATGACTTCACGTGCGTGAGTGCCGTGAAGCGGGGCTATCTGAATGCTACTGACAAGTTTTACGTAATAAGCGAAAAAAAGCTAAGCAGTCAACCCTGGACTCTTTTTTTAATAAAACTTTGTAGGTGTTCTGAGAAATATTTTGAAAATATGTACGTCTACCGCTAAAAAGCCCTTTTGTCTTACTGTTTACTATAGGGTGACCAAACGTCCCGTTATTTATTTAGGTGTCCCGTTATCCCGATAAAGTTAAAACGGGATGCCAATTGTCCCGTTTTTTGCGGAAGTGCGAATTCATGTACAAAATTAAGCCTAAAAACGAATTCAGAATATGGTGGCTTTTTCATTAATTTTATGTTGGCAGTGCAACAGAATATACTCATTTTCGTAGGTTGGTAATGCACAACAGCAGCTAGTTTCATTCTGCTTTGTTGTTGCAAACACGTGGTTTTGGAAGAACGTGACCGGTTATACATCTACTGTTGGATTCAGAAAAGTAAATAAAACCCCAGAAAATGCCGAAAAGAAAATGTTTTTACTGAAAGGTTAAAAACTGAATTCCCTTTTTTAAAGGATGATACACAAATGGGAAAAGTGTTGTGTACCTTTTGCAAAGTGGTGTTTTCTATAGAACATGGAGGTCGTTCATTGTCAGATATACTACAGCATAGCAAAAAAATCATTTGATTGCGGCAAGCAGTAAGAGTTGCAGCCAAAAGGTAATCTCATATTTTACCAAGCAAACAATGACAGAAGAGTGGAGGAATTAAAGAATTTTTGTGACACTGTCGATATTGAGTACAAGCAGATTCTAGGAATTGTGAAAACTAGATGGCTATCACTACAACCAGCAATCACCAGAATTATTGAAATATTCCCTGGATTAAAATCTTACTTTATTTCACAAGAAAAATGTCTGACCATTCTGAAAAAGTTTTTAATGATCCTGTTTCCATTATTTGACTTCATTTCATGGAGAGTCAATTAAAGGTTTCTCGAAGCTACTAAAAAAATAGAGAGTGATAATATTTCAGAAAGTGAAGTAGCTGAAGAACTGGATATTTTTGCAAACAAAATTAAAAACCAGAGAAATGAAATTTCCGCACCTCAAAACTTAGATCGGTTTTATCAGATTTAGAAGATTTCTTCATTGAAAAACAACTCACAGAAGCTGCAAATTCCTTTTACAACATACTTCTAATGTATTTAGAAAAATGGAGTTATCGACCATAAAAAGTGTTTTATTGGGTGCAGTACTGTTCGGGAACAAATTCAGGATACACTCAAATTCATGTCAACAAAAACATCACTGAAATAATAGATGAAGATGAGTTTTTCAATGAATACCACCATGTTATGAACATCAGTAAAAACAAAATTGCCGAATGGAACAGGAACTTAACTGAAACTCTGGAACTATGGTTCGGAATTTTCAAGTTCGTGCAAGGTGAAGGAATATAGTTAAAAAATATTTAAATGATTTTGGAATTTGCTTTAGCCATACCTGGCACCAGTGGAGCTATAGAAAGTGTTTTCTATCACAAATTCTTTGTGGACAGGTGAAAAGAAACACTTCCTCGTTGAAAACGTCAAAGCAGTGATAGTGACGAAAACTCATTTTCGGGAACTTTTGTGCAACGACTTTTACAATTTGCTTTTAAAGAATCCCAAATTACTGAAAGAAATATCTTCACCCGCAAAGTACAACGTCTCCGCAAGAGAATGAATCATCAACACTCATACCAGCTTCAGAAGTAACTCCTCCTACATCAACTGCAAATTAATTGCAAACAAAACTATGCGAAAGTAAATAAACTGAATTAAATATTTTAAAAGTAAAATAATTTGTTCATCCACAAATATTTTAGAATTAATAAAGTAAATTTCTATTTTTCCCCACTTGGGAAAATGTTTTTGAACGACTCTTTTCACTGAATTAAAATTTACGTCGGCTGTTTATTTAATTTATAAAATTCGATCTCCCTATTGCATAATAAAGTAAAGATAGAAATCAAAGCGTCGGAAATGAGAGAATGAATTTTTCCCCAATATTTCATATTGTATTTTACTTCTTTAGAAGAAGTCCAGAAAAACTCACTGACCCGAAGAAACTACACCCTGACATCGGATAGAGATCCATAGGGCCTAGACCCGAGTCTGCAGGTCAAGCGATATTGTTAGCAATACTACTTACATTCGTTGTTGCCAATAATCTAATATAATTGATTATGTGTTCCACAAGTTCATTTAATTCTTTTAACTCCACACATCATTATCTAAGTTTCCTTGTTAATGAGTTTGTTTTTCCTGTCTACGTACATAAATCTTCAAATTCTTGTAAATGATGTATTTACCGAAATAAACCAAACTTCCGTTTTAAAAAGTCACACGAAAATTTTGTCCTGTTTTGTCCCATTTTTTTCTTGAGAATTACAGGAAATGTCCCGTTTTAGTCACGTGGAAATATGGTCACCCTAGTTTACTAGGTAATTTTATAGTTTGTTTAATAAATTACGTTCTAAAAGTCCAGTAGAAATATGTTTTATATTGAATGTGGGTCCAAAAATACCATTTGGGAAGTTATTTCCCTCTAGGCGCCTAAAGACTGTGGTGCCCCGCCAAACGCGGATTTTTGCTTAATGTGGAGACCTCAGGAACGCATCCCCTGCATTAAGCGGGGCTCATCTGTACTTGTATATTTGAGTTTCATTACTTCCTTGAATATCAAGGAATTATTTAAGAACAATTGAGTCAAGTACCTAGGCTAAAGGTTAGCAATTTGAAGGTGAAGGTATAATTCGGCATCTGTTTCTTATTTTGGTATCCAAATGCTATCTTGAAGCCTATCCAATAAAACTTAAGCAACCGGAATATTCACTTAACCAGAAAACCGAATTCCCTGGGCATTCTGGATAACTAGGAGTTTACTGTAAAATAGTATATAGGTGGAGATGTTGACTAACAATCAGTTTAGCCCGTTTTTTTAAGGTACACCTTATCAGTAAATTAATTTTAGCAACAGATATTTCATTATAACTTCTGTAAATAGGAATGTCTTGTTTTCTCTTCTATTTGTAATTATCACTTATACTTTTATGCAGCTGTGTCAGTTCATAAATCTTGATTACTCATATTTAATAATAATTCTACCTTATTAAACAACATATTTGTGTTTGAATACTGTTTGTGTTTGTCCTATTAGCACTTTTCCTGAATCAATATTGGCATTCTATAAATACCTAGGAATTACATATAATGCCTAGGTAAAGCATAAAAATCCAATCACAACTCATATAATTCATACTTTGCCTAGGAATTGTATAGAATGCCTGGATTATATAATTTGCCCATAACATATACAAGGTGTCCATTTAATCTCTCTGGTATTTTAAGAAGCTATATTTTTTTAACAATGAGAAATATCGAAAAAAGCCAAATTGAGAATTGAAGCCTATCTCAAACAGTTTTAGGTAGGGAGTTGGCAACTTGGTTGTGCCAGTGGTGGAGCCAAGAGGAGGGCGATGGCAATGGAGACTCCACAAGTGAAAGCACAGTGTGTTCTGTGGATTGCTGAATTTAAATCAGTGATTCGTGTGCAAAGAGAATTCAGACAGACGTACAACAGAGATCCTCCCACTGTTAAAACGATCGGGCAATGGTATCAAAAGTTTAAAGAAATGGGTAGTGTCTTGCCAACAAAACAGTCTGGCCGAAATTGACTATCAACTAGAAATCTGCCGTGCGACAAAAGGAGCACATATAGAAGTTTATTATCTTCAGGTTTTAAACTTTTTTAGTTCTACATTTTTATTGTTTTTCATTTTCTATTATATCTGTATTGGTTTAAAAAATATAGCTTCTTAAAATACTGGAGAGATTAAATAGACACCCTGTATATTAAAAAAGGGCAATTCCCTCGATTTCATTAATGTGTACTAAAAGTTTTCGTTACAATGTTAAACGTAATGAAAAATGAAATTTAGATTTGAGTCTAATGAAAAACGATATCTTTTTTGTGACAGTAACGAAAAACATAACGAAACAAATTTTTTTCGTTTGCCATCACTGGTTGATAGTAGGACATAGTTCAGTTTGTGGCCACTGTCATTTGCAGCACCACAGTCAAAGAGACGCCATTAATCCGACAATAATAAGAAATCCATATTTTATTCTACTTTGTCCTTTATAAGGTATCGATTAATAAATTTATTCAGATAGAGGATTACATTTGCAACAAAAAGTCTTGAGAGAGTATATAATTATGACTTATAGTTTAGGAGATAAAAATTTAAGAAGGTCCCCCACCTATGTTATGAAATTGGGGGAATTAAACGTCCCTGGAATTGAACTCGGTGAGTACACATAAGAGTCTTTATGTGTGGCACTCCATAAAATTGAAAGAATGGGTAAAATACATGCAGCCGTTCTTGAGTTATTAGACATTATATGTGGTAGAGCATTCTGATGGATGGACAATGGATGGACGGACCAACAGAATAAGGATATTATATGTATAATGATCTGCAGACCGAAGGATGGATAGACAATACGAGCGATTTTTAGTAAAAAACGCCAAAAAGGTGGCAGAAAAATAATTTGGCAGGGAATTTCAAAATTCGCCACTGTTAGGCCCAGTGCACATTGAGATGCAGGCGAGGCAGCACAGGAGAGGGCAGGTTTTTGTGTTTCGTAACTTTCAGACCTGCTCAGCCCTGCGGGCTCTGCATGGGTTTATACTGGAAGCACAGTTTCCTGCATCTGCTCGGCATATGTGGTCATTGGTTTTCTATCTGTTGCATGCGGCTATCTCCTGCAATGGGTGAAGAACTGATCGAAAAGGTTCGATTTCATGGAGTTCTATATGATACCTCACATGAAGATTATATGAAGACGAAGCTGAAGGACAAAATATGGGAGAACATTGCTCGAGAGCTGGATTTTAAAGATGGTAATAGTAATTTCCGATAACAAATTTAAAAATATTTACGCGGGTGCCTTTCATTAGGAATTATAATACATATAAAAGGTCAGGTATTTCTGTCTGGTAAACGCTTTGTTTACATAGTAACCGAGTATTGGGACTACTTTAGATATCGGTAAATCTAATATTTTATTTTGATTTATTTGGAATAAAAGTAGTTATATTTTGTGATAATTGTTTTGTAATTCTCACTTTAATATATTGTCTGTATTATTACGCAGAGCCAACTTTATTCAGAATAGATTTCAAATCAATTTTTCTTTGATAGATTCTTCACTGAAAATTGCATTTTTAAACTGAGGAGTTGCCACAGAGATGCTCTCAGAAGACAGAACAACAAGAGGCCCAAGAGTGGATCTGCTGCTATAAATGTTAAAACATGGAAATATCAGAGACAAATGGAGTTTTTAATCCCTTTCATGTCTAACAGACAGATAAGTACAAATATGGTGGATGTAGTCTTTGAGTCTTATAACCCTGAAGAAATTTCATTGGAGGAGAGGGAAAATGAGAGTAATGACAGAAATGACCATTATTGTCTAACTCTGTCGATCACCCTGAAAATATCTATCAAAAACTTTTTTGCCATTGTCAATGAAGATGGCGACGACAATTTTTCCAAACGAAACCTTTTCAACCATTTGTCCATGCGACACATGAGCGGCAATACAATACACAGTAATTTTTAGGAAGTGAAGGCGAAGCTGGTGGTAATCGGAACAAATTTGCAGATTTGTTCAAACACAAAATATCAAGAGAGAAGGAGTCAGTGTAAAGTTTTTGTAAAGTTATATACAAGAAAAAATAACATCAGGTAGGTGAAAAGAAAATGTCAAGCTTGGGATTCGAACCTTATGCATAGAGCTTCGCAAGCCAGGACAATAACCACTATGCTACATCTACCGTGAGCTACAGGTTGTTCATAATAGGCTTTAAAGGAACCCTACGGTAAAAAGTTCATTTTTTGGCTAAAGTATTAAATCTACACCCAAAAGGGGGATGATTTGTAAATTTCGTCTTGACTACTATCCATTTACCAAGTTTCATCAAAATCCGAGATTCCAATAAGTGGTCCTCCCCTTGTCAGGCGTAACTTGATGGAATTTCTTCATATTGTCGAAATAAAAAGGATTTACTTGGTAATTCAATAGAAATTCATTTTTTAAAATAAACAAATAAATTTTTGTGGTTTTACCAAGTAAATATTTTTTATTTTGACCTCCATTGTGTCTACCAATTATTAATGTACTACTTTTATGCTTATTACGTAGAAATACATTTATTAGAAAAAGTGAGATTTTTCATTATATCATGGTGGGACCAGGGTTTCTTGAAAAGGTGGCATATAGGTGGGACACAAGAGGCAGAAGGTTGAGAACCACTGTTCTAGCTAATAGTTCTGAAAGTGATTCTTGTAGTTTTGACAGCAATTATAAAGAAACTAGTATAAAAGCCCCTCAATATGACGGGATACCTTTAGTTAACCTTAAAATAGTTGCTTCCCTCCCCCCCTCTCTCTCCCTCCCTCTCTTCCTCTCCCTCACTCCCTCTCCTCACTTGCACGCTTATGGTCATTGGTGACTGCCGTGTCTCTCAGTCGCTCCACATATCCTACCTTTCATTCTCCCTGCTGCGATGTCCCCGAAAAACAACCCAGAGAAGAAGGACCTGGAAACGGAGAATAACGATATTCGTTCCATGGTGGAGTCTGTGATGTCCTCCTTGGCAAGCTTTAAAGAAGAACTTAAGGAAGTCAAGGTACAGGATGACTCTACAAAGAAGGAATTGTTATCATCCCTCGAGGAATGATTCGACTCCTTCCACCAACAAGTCCTGGGCGATGTTAAGAATATTTTTAAGTGCTGGGACAATCTCAGCGGTCGTCAAGAAAATTTCGACGACCGATTCGATGCCCTCAAACAGCATTTGAGACGAACCTGCCTCCTCCTTCATGGCATCCCCGAGATCGAGCATGAAAACTTTCTTCTGGTCGCCGGTGAGTTTTTCAGGAAACTCCTAAAAGTAGAAGTTGCTCCTTCAATGCTCTCCAGAGCTCATCATATTGGACCGCCAAGAAGGGATTCTAAATTTGCATGCCGTATCATTGTGCGCTTCCTATCCTATCAAGATAGGGAAAATGTATGGCACAATAAACGCGAGCTCAAGGGAATGGCTTTTCTTGTCACCAAGTCACTAACGCAAAGGCAAAAAAGCTTACTTCACTCAGCCAAGCATATCACCAGCCCTAGATCCGTTTGGACCCGAGACGGGAAAATCGTTGCTTTATCCCACAATGGTGGTCATTTCCACATCACCACTGAGAAGGAGTTGCATAACTTCCAGCGGGAATTTACTAAACCAAATCTAAGGTGTGAGCGCCATACTTAGTGTGAGACTGTGTCTTTTGATGAAACTGTTTATAGCAGATTGAAATCTTATAATATTTATATCTCCTTTGCCTACCATATACTTATACAAACATAACTACTGTCCTCCCACTTATTGTGCGTTTAATATTCTGTGATCCTGCATTATTGCCAACTTGATTTCCACCGCTTCCAGAAGCCTCGGCAACCCTGTTCCTGTCTCCTGTGAGAAGAAAAAGTTACCCCGGCTTAGCTCCCAGTTCTCTTCCACATTCGTCGGTGTTAAGGGTTTTTTATTTTCCTCCATATCCTAATTGCTATCCAAACTCCCGTGACGCTGGCCATCCCAGTTCCTATGACATCTGCTATCCCCGTTCCCGCGACACCTACAATCCCCGTTTCTATTTCTGCAAATTTCTGATTAGACCTGGGCCTTCCCCTGCAAGTATTATTAGTGCTCCGATTCCCCCACAGTACACAGTGCTCCCATTTCCCTGTGCAGTGAGAGTCCCCTATTCTGCGGATCTGCCATCGGTCGGTCGGTCTTCAGTGTTCCCCAGTCTAGTGCATACCCATTCTGTGTAATTTATCCAGTCCTCAGTGTAATGACACTCCATATTTGCGAGTTTAAGTGCTGGCTTAGTGTTGCATTTTCCCATGGTGCATATCCCCTAGTGGTCCCTTCCCTCAATTTTCAGTGCTTACCGATTATTACTCCCCTCTCCATTCTGTGTTCTTAGTGCCATTTGAGTGTCGCTTTACTAGTACAGTTTCCCCATTTATACGTGTTCTATTCCTCATCTATTGCTGTATTTTCCCTTTACTGGTGCAGTTTCCCCATTTCTAAGTGTTCTTAATCCCTTCTTTTCCTCATCTATTGCTCATACCAGTGCTGCATTTTCGCTTTACTAGAGCAGTTTCCCCATTTCTAAGTGTTCTTAATCCCTTCTTTTCCTCATCTATTGCTCATACCAGTGCTGCATTTTCGCTTTACTAGAGCAGTTTCCCCATTTCTAAGTGTTCTTAATCCCTTCTTTTCCTCATCTATTACTCATACCAGTGCTGTATTTTCCCTTTACCTCCCTCAACCTCCCACCCGCTCAGCATGACTCCCAGTCCTTGTCCTCTCCTCTCCTGATGAACAACACCAATGTCCACTCTCTCAATCCACCCACCCCTATCTTCTTCCCTTCTCCCATCCCCAATTCCCGGAATCTTAACATTACTTGTGAAAGTATTTCCTCTGCCTATTCTTCCAAACTCAATCCTAAAGTGCCTGCCTTCATCCCTAACGAATGCCCAATGAGTTCATACCTAAACCCTCTAGCTGCTGACTTCATTCCTACCCCATCCACAATCAGGCCCCATGGCAACACCTCTGCCCTCAACGGTCTTCTCCCAGACCATGCAGTGCCTCGTTTACCACCCACTGATTATACTCAAACCCAACAAATACTATCCATGAAACTAGCTCCTTTTCCACCCTCTTTCCAAATCCTTTACATTAATGCTCAAAGCCTTCAAGCGCATATAGACGTTACTTTCAGGAAAAAGCATTCACTTAATTGCCATCACCAAGACATGGCTAAAACCCTTGATACCATCATTTTCAGTAGAAATACCCGGCTTTAAACTCTTTTGTAAAGATCGTATTGGAAAAGGGAGGGGCAGAGTGGGAATATACACCAGGAATGACATTAGTTGCAATGTGTTAACTCATAGTGATCCAGTTTATAGGAAAAGGCCTGAATATCTCTTTCTTGACATAAAAATTGAATCCATTAAGACTCTTGCAGGGGTTGTTTATCGGGAGCAGACAAATTCTTCGAAAATCAATTCTTCGAAAATCAATTCTTCGAAAATCAATTCTTCGAAATCAATTCTTCGAAAATCAATTCTTCAAAAATCAGTTCTTCGAACGAGCAGTTCTTCGAATGACAAATTCTTCGAAAATTCACAAGATTTTGGAAAGATATTAAAATATATAGAAAAATCTTAACTTAAACAAAAATTAAGTTATCGATAAACTATTTCTGATTTGAAAAGTAATTACCTTGTTAACCGCTTCATCGATTATCGTGAAGATATTCGGCAAATGAGATCGTATATAAATACTTTTACGCTACTTTTCACTACAATTTTCGTATGTAAGCTTCACGTTTTCAATTTCTCGTGATTTTATTTTTACCAGTCTTGTATTTTTACTAGATAATAGTTTTATTTAAGTTTTATTATAATAATATTTAAAGGGATCATGCTTATTACTCATTTAATAAGATGGTTTAAATATGAAGCAAAATGAATTCTTTTATTAATTAAAATTAATAAAAATTATAATTAAAAAAATCAACTTACTGTGAAGGTGAAGGTTCCCTAGTTTAATTAAAGAATTGTTTTCTATCACAATTGAAATTTCCACATAATTCTATAACATATTGGAAATCAAATTGTGATACAATTTTAAAAATTACTTTTAATTGATTACAATGTAAAGATACGAACTAAACTTTTATTAATGCCTTGTACATAGACTTCAGTTTGAAAATAAGTTTTGGGTGGAAAGGTATCGCTATGGCGTTGAATTTTGTTATGAGTGAGAAAGGAAAATGTAAACTGCTGCTTGATGGACATTTGTTTTACAAAGACAAGCAAGTTGAAGAAAAAATTTATTGGAAGTGTGAAAGATTTCAAACTAACAAGTGTGGAGCGAGAGTTATAACGAAAGCTCAAACTATTTTGAATAAGAGGTGCGAACATAACCATTTAGGGCAGTGGTCTTCAAGGTGGGCGATAGCGCCCACCAGTGGGCGTTAAAGAACACACCAAATGCTATTCTAATTTTTACACTGAAAAATAAAATTCTATAAAAAAGCTTAATGATACGCATACATATTTTGTACAACTATTTTATGTAAAACTATTACAGTTCGTTTGTCGTTAACTATAGTATCATATCATACTATACTAGCGACAATGTATCCATGCTGCGGTAAAATCGAAAGGCCCATGAGGGTGGTCGGAGTCTCTCGCAGAAGTAGCGAAGCGTTTAAGTTTAATTTTATCAAATATATAAAATGAAATTTTTAAACACTGTTATTACCACTGAGACTGTATTCGGTAATCTCATATAAGGACAATCCCACTAGTATTAGGGTTACCATACGTCCGGATTTTCTTAAAATTTACTGAGATTTTAGCAAATAAAACCCATTTTTTTCTGGTTATGCCCATCAAAATCTTAACACTATAGACTTAAGCAATAAGATACCTTGATTTAAAAAAAATATACTACATTTTAGGTTTAAAATTAAATTTGTCTGGGTTTTATTATCAGAATATGGTAATCCTATTTGGATGTGCCATTTAGGAAAGAAATGCTGAAAAGCGGCCAGTGATTTAAAATTCCCTTCACTCAGATATTTGATACATTATATGGGGAACGCAGCGAAATGAAAGAGAAGCGATATTAAGAGATACTAACTATAATCTCTCTTCCCGTGGACACTCATTGATTGCAAAAATGTTATTTCGGTATTCATTGACAAATTGGATTTATTCAGAAAAACATCCTGCAAAAAGAATTTTACGTTTCCGGAACTACTCAACATCAAAGATGATCTTACAGCTGAAGACATAGACAAGTTTGCAGACAACCTTTCCGTCATTAGAATTGATATGATGACTCGTTTTCGAGATGTAATAGACTTGAAAGTGGATGCCTGGATGGTGACTCCATTCATCACAAATGTGTGTGATGTGGATATTGAATACCAAGAGGAGATAATAGAATTAATTCATGATGATGAGTGTAAAGCCAATTTCAACCAAGGTGGAAGAAAATATCGTTGCTCTTGTTAGCTTTCCCAACTTCATGTGTAGTCGAGAAGGGATTCAGTGCAGTCGACAATCTTCTGTCCAAAAAAAGAAACTGCTTACAAATACATAACAGAAAGAGGAGATCTTCGAATGACCCTTACAGACTTTAAGTCAGACATTGATTCCGTGGTTTGTAGGCACCAAACACAAAGTATGCATTGAAATGTATGCTAAACGCTTATTTTAACATTGTTTTGGGATTAATAAACATAATTAAAATTTGTCTTTTTAAACATTTATTCTATTAAAACCTTAACTATTAAGTTGATAGGGTAGGTGGGCTAAGTGGCGTAGTGAAGGGGAACAGGGGGGGGGGGGGGTGCAGTTGCCCGGGCGCCGAGGTCGAGGTGCGATTTGAACCACCCCCCTCCGTAAATCGCTTTGCTACTGGAGGTGCAAAATTATCCTTTGCCCTGGGCGCCAGAAACCCTTAATATGCCACTGGGTGGGCGGTGAACTTATTTCAAAGTACAACATATGGTAAGAGTGGGCGGTGACTGAAAAAAGGTTGAAGACCACTGATTTAGGGGATGCTAGCCACGTAGATGCAGACAGAGTAATGGTAGCCATCTGTGAAAGGGCAAAAAACACCCGCAAAACACCAACCTACGTAGTGTCTTCCTTGTCAGTTGGAGTCAGTCAAGCTGCTGCTGCGAAACTACCCTCTGTACCGAATATTAAACGTACTAAAAAAGAAGATGCTGGACCAGCTATTCCAATTTTCCGTCACGATATTGTGCTTCAAGAAGAGTACAAGCGGACTGAAGGAGGAGAAGAGTTTCTTCTATATTATTCTGGACCTCTAGAAGACCGCATTTTAATATTTTCCACTAGGAAAAATTTAAAGTTTCTTAGTCGTTCCAGAAATTGGTATTCTGATGGAACCTTTGAGACTGTACCGCCTCTATTTCAGCAGCTTTATACCATCCATGGATTAGAAGCTAACAACTCCATTCCTTTGGTGTATGCTCTTCTACCAGACAAGAAGGAAGAAACATATACCCGTCTTCTGAGAAAAGTTAAGGAATTCGAGCCAGCTTCTGACCCTCTCTCTTTTTTGACCGACTTTGAAATGTCAATGATTAATGCAGTGAAGAGTGTATTTCCTCTTGCTAATCACCGTGGATGCTTCTTCCAATTTTGCCAGTGCATTTTGTGTAGAATTCAAACAAGCGGTTTAAAGGAATTACTGTATCTGCCTGCATAGAAGCCGACCCCGGATTTAAGCCGACCCCCAAAAATTTCCACAATTTTCTGGCAAAAACGTAAATTAGATTTTATGCTGAAGTGTGCCGGGCATTTATGCACATCTTAGAATACATTATTCCAGATCGAAGAAATGTGTGGGAAATGGTTTAGTTGTTGACATTTTTTAATATTACTCCAATCAATAATTTTGCGTTGCTGAATAATGTTCCACATTCAGTGGCAATAATTTTATTCATTTTCATTTTCACAAAAGGTCAAATATAGTAACAGCGATCTCGCCAAGATATTTTTTCATCCAAGTGTTTGACACCATATTTTCAACAGCTGTTTTGCCAGGTTAAACAATATAGTAAGGAAAACTCTTATAAATATGCATGGGTAAAAAATGGTAAAATCTTTTTAAAAAAAGATGAGAACTCTGTCACAACGTTAATTGAAAATGAAAATGATCTGAGGAAATAATATTCTACATTGGTATGCTGTTTAATTTTCATACTATTTGTCAGTTTTGTTAATCTTGTGATGAAATGGAGGCATTGGATATTATTGAAAGTTTTTCTCCAAATCATGCTTCCATTGGAAGTATTATAGATTTCAATGTTGATTATTACAATGGTTTGTTATTTTTACATGTAAACATTAGATCAATCAGATTGCATTGGGATGAATTTAAAACCTCTTTTGACCACATAAATGGAAATGGTAATGTTGCTGTAGCATTTATTACAGAAGTTAATATAAGTGATAATGAAGTATACCTGTATAGCATAGCTGGCTATCAAAAATACTATTCACTTAGAGCATGTAGAAAGGGTGGTGGAGTACTTATGTTTGTTAAAGACAGTATACATTTTGTAGAAAACTTAATAACCTTTTCTACCTGTGAATATATTAGTGGCTTTTGTATGTTGCCTGATGTAAAAGTCTCACTACTGGGTTTATATCGTCCTCCTAATAGCAGCAAGACTGAGTTTCTCAATGACGTACAAATTTATATTAATACTGATATAGGTAATTACTCAGTTATATTAGGAGATACTAATACTGATTATAAAAAGGAAGGTGATTCTATTGTGAATGAATATAAGGATATATTGAGCTCTGCTGGGTTCTTGAATTTGATAAATGGTTTCACAAGGGAAGAGGTATTAAACCTCAACGTAGTTAGATCAAGTATAGACCAAATTTTATTTAGAACACTAGTGAACTCCATAAATAGTTTTACAATTCATACCAAAATAGCTGATCATTATTTAACTGGTGTAAATTTAAATTTTGTTAATAATGTCTGTATTTCTAAAGGTACGAATCATCTCCCTAGCACTAGGTTGTATCTAAATGAAAATATATTGACTAGTTCACTTGGTGATATAAATTACCTAGCCATTCTTAGTGAAACTGATGTTCTAAAACAATATCAACTTATTAAAGATGAACTTCATCATATATATAATAACTCCACTGAAGTTATTGAAAATTATTCACATGTATTTAAAAAATCTTGGATGACTACTAATTTACTGCAATTGTTAAAACAAAGGGAAATCTTGTTTAAGAAATATAAAAGCTGTCCAACAAATACCGTATTCACCTGAATCTAAGACGACCTTTTTTTCCAAATTTTCAGCTGTAAATATCAAGAGTCGTCTTACATTCGAATACGAAGTATATTTAAGCATTTAATCAATGGTTTTTACAACAAATGGTATATTAGAGTAAACAATTCACAACAGCAAATTCAAGTATGTACATAAAGAAGTGAAATAAACAAATAGTAATAACAATAAGAAAAACATGACGGGAATAATAATTATTTAGACTAATAATCATCGTCGACGATCATAACACAGACGACGTACTTTCATCTTGCACGTAATGGCAACCGCAATGTCAAAACAAATGAGAGCGGAAATCATTGGGATTCCCCTTTCAAACGACGCGCCGCGATTCACTAAGCGTGACAGTAATTTTGAGTTGTGCATTCTTGATTTAAATGCACAACCCTTAAGTTAAAATGACAGATCATGTTGAAGTACGTGGCATGAGTGCAAAGGGAAAGTTAACAAAGGAATTAGACGGAGCTAAGATACAAATTTTAAGCTGATCGTGATAAATTACGCCGAAAAAACTAATAACTGTGATGCGAGTAGAAAGTTCGGTGTATCTGAGGCAAATGTGCGTCGATGGAAACACTCAAAACAGGAACTAGAAAAAGCCAAAGCCACAAGGAAGTCGCTCAGTGGTTCAAAATTAGGCCGATTTCATGGCATTGAAGAAGTAGTAAAGTTTGTGCGCACCATGAGGAAGAACGGTATGCCTGTTTCGACTGAAAGTATTATACTTAAAGCGAATGAAATTACTAGAGGACTTAATATATCATTGCAAGAATTCAAGGCCAGCAGAAGTTGGTGCGTGAGAATGATGCGACGAAATAATTTTTCTTTACGGCGACGAAATAATTTTTCTTTACGGCGACGAACTTCGCTGTGTCAGAAATTGTCAGAAGACTATGTTGAAAAACTTCTCGCTTACCAGAAATACGTAATTGGACTTAGAAAAACCAATAATTACCTTTTGAGCCAAATAGGAAATGCCGATGAAACTCCGGTTTTCTTCTACATGCCATCTAATTATACTGTAAACGAAAAAGGTGCGAAGTCCGTCCTAATTAAAACTACAGGCAACGAAAAAATGCGAGTCACGGTAATGTTGGCGGTTTTAGCAGATTGGGACTAAATTACCACCATATGTGATTCTAAAGCGGAAAACAATGCCTAAGAAACATTTGCCAAGTGGAATAATAGGTGTCAAGAAAAGGGGTGGATGACTAAAGAACTAATCAGAGATTGGTTACATGTGGTGTGGAATAGACGGCCAGGAGCTTTACTGAAACAAAGAGCAATGCTTTCACTGGATGCATTCAAGGACACTTATCTCCTGAAATTAAAAACATAATGAGTGCGATGAATATTGATCTTATTGTAATACCTGGAGGAATGACATCGCAACTTCAGGTTTTAGATGTTGCTGTCAATAAGTGTTTTAAAAATAATTTAAAGGTTTTGTATTCTGAGTGGTTACAGAGTGGAACTCACACTTTAACACCAAAAGGAAATCTTAAGAAACCTGAAGTTGCAATGCTTTGCCAATGGATCAAGGCATCCTGGCAACAAATAAATGCAAAAGTAATAGTGAAAGGATTTAAGAAATGCTGCTTATCTAATGCCATGGATGGGAGTGAGGATGATGTTTTGTGGGAGACTGATGATGAAGTTGAGAGTGATAAAGATAATGAGCAGAGGAAAATAGTGAAGGTTGCATAGACAGTGATGATGACTAACACAATAAAATGATTTTATGCAGCACTTGGATTGAAATGTTTTTTTGTTGTCCTGAAATGAGTGTATTCTTTCAATGTATTTACTTGATTTTTAATGTTATCTTAAAATGAATGCTACCATTTAATTTGTTTGAATACCTGAATGGTTCTATTTGTGATGTGATCTTATGATTTTAAAATGTTAAAAGACAATGACATTCAAGAAAAGTATAAGAGAAAATAAATATTTCACAAGATTTATAATTTTTGTAGTCATGAAGGTCAATTTGAGCTTTTTTCTCTTTTGGAATCATCAAAATGGGGGGCCGTCTTAGATTCAGGGTCGTCTTGGATTCGGGTGAATACGGTACAAACTACAAAATTGATTATCAAAAACTTAGATACAGAGCCACTGCTGAAATCAGGAAAGCTAAAATAGAATTTTATAATGCTAAGTTTAAGAAAATTGGGAGTAATACTAGATTATTATGGTCACAAATTAATGATGTTGTTCGTGGCACAAAATCACAATTGCTCCATGATAAAATATTTTTTAAATATTGATTCAGAATATAAACTTGCTAATAATTTTTTATATTCCTTTACCATCGAGATGGATAAGTTAAAGGGAAGCAATCAGTGCCACAAAACTCTGTGTAATATAAAATATGGCCAATATTCTAGTGTGAATAGCATCGTTATCCCTGAGGCTACTGACCTTGATATTAAAAAAATTATTAGTGATCTACCTCTAAAAGGACCTGGTTGTGATGGCATTAGAATAGTGGATTTAAAAAATCCTTCCTTTAATATCTCATCTATTTCCAATGAAATTACCATATATATTGCCTTAAGAAACTGCATTTTTAAAATTATACACATTCCATGTAAATGTTTTACCGAAACTCAAACAGTTGAGCGTTCAAAGCCGTCAATGCATTTTGCATAATCGTCAATTTACGCAAGCGATCTTGCCAAGATATTTATATATATATTCATTGTAGGTCAATATTACTTTACGGAAAAAATAGTACTATCATTTGAACGCGAAGGCAATGACTTCGAGATTTAACCACTACCCAAATTTTCCTCGGACTCGCATTTAAGCCAAGGGGTGATTTTTTCATGATAAATTTTGACAAAAAACATCGGCTTGTATTCGGGCTGATACGGTATATGAGAATGACACAGAATTTTCTCTAAAGCTCTGTATGCTTCCGGCTCTAGCTTTTGTTCCCACTGCAGAGGTTGTGAACTCTTTTGAAACTCTATGCAACAGCGACGGTTTTCCAGAAGAAGCACAATCAGTTATTGATTACTTTGAGGACACATGGATTGGGTGTCCGGATCATCATTTGGGTCGAAGTCCTCCAATCTATAAGCATCAAATGTGGAACTGTTACAAAAGCGTGCTGAACGGACTGTCAAAAACAAATAACAATATTGAAGGATGACACCGAGGGTTCCAGCAAGAAATTGATGGGAGTCATCCTAGCATCTGGAAGTTCATTTGTGGAATCAAGAAGGAACAGAGCCTGAACGAACTACGCTTAGAGCAGTACACCAGTGGTCAGGAACCACCACGTCAGCGGAGAAAATATCGGGACAGTGCAGAAATATTGAGGCGAGTTGTTGCTGATTGGGATGAAACTATAAACATTTGTGATTATTTTCATGCTGTTGCACATAACATTGGATATTGATAAGCCAATAAAATGTAGAGTTTCCTTCTGGTACGATAAAGTGTAGTTATAGTCATATAGGTAGCATAAATTATATTTTTATAATGAATTAGAAACAAAAATAATTTCCATATGTGAACCCAAAATTTGTTGTCTCTAATTCTTTATAACATGTTACTCTATGTGAAAATAAATAAAATGTTTCCTGTGAATAAATATTTTAATGATTTGAAATATTTACCAAAGTTAATTAACCCTTGCCTGACTTTTTCATTCTTTCAAAATACCAAATAATAAATGCTCTAGCCGACAAAAAAGGGAAGCATAATCAATTTTACTTTTAAATATACTTTAATAAAATAACAACTTTCACAATAATTTATATTCATTTATATAACTATTGAAAGAAAAATAGTGATACATAATCGCTCTGACAACATCTCATTTGCCGAATATCTTCATGATAATCGATGAAGCGGTTAACAAGGTAATTACTTTTCAAATCAGAAAAAGTTTATCGATAACTTAATTTTTGTTTAAGTTAAGATTTTTCTATATATTTTAATATCTTTCCAAAATCTTGTGAATTTTCGAAGAATTTGTCATTCGAAGAACTGCTCGTTCGAAGAACTGATTTTCGAAGAATTGATTTTCGAAGAATTGATTTCGAAGAATTGATTTTCGAAGAATTTACCTAGAACCTGTTTATCACCCACCAAAATTAGGCTATCTGAATGAACTAGATGAAGTCATATCCACCCATATTCACCCAGCACATTTTTATCACGGGTGACTTCAATGCTAATTTCCTCTCTACCAAACATGATGCAAATTACCTGAGAAATTCTTTCAATTCCAATGGGCTAACTCTCTTGCCTCTCGATCGCACTCACCATACTTCAACGTCATCCACATGGATCGATGCTGCCATAATCGCCAATCCCGACAAAGTATTAATTCACAGTCAACAGGCCGCACTCGGAATATCTGCACACTACCTACTCTACATCGCGTACTCCCTTAGATGCCCTAAGGAAAAACCCAAATTTATCACATCTCGCAATTTGAAGGCAATCGACGACGAAAAACTGATAGATGACGCCGCTAAAATATCTTGGGATTCTATCGAATTCTTAAATGATTTAGACGAAAAAGTACAAACATTCAACGCCCACATACATTCTCTACTAGACAAACACGCTCCTCTCAAAACAATTTGGGTCTCTAAACCACATGCACCTTGGCTAATGACAGATATTAAATCCCTTATGTCAAAACATGATGCGGCCTTCCACTCTTTCAAGGAATCAAAATCTTCTGGTGCATTCCAACGTTGCAAATCACTAAGAAACTATACAAAACAACATATTAGGAACTCAAAAATAAAATGTACATACGAGATATCAAAACAGTCACAAGCTTCGACATGGAAAAATCTAAGGCACTTAGGCATTGGCAAATCTAAAGATAGCACTCTACCCACAGAGATATCCCTTGACAATCTCAACAATGAATTCACCACACCACCAACCATTATCGAATGCGATAGAAAAACTGCTTTCATCGACAACTTGCTCTGCCGTGCCGCAACATCTCTCACCGCCTCATCTCCAATATTCAACTTTGCTGCCATAACTCAAATACAAGTCATTAATGCTCTCCGCAAAATAAAATCCAAGTCGCTTGGCGCAGATGGGATATCTATCACAATAATACAGAAAATACTCCACCTTGTCGCTCCAACCATAACAAATATCTTTAATTGGTCTCTTCTCCAAGGAAAATATCCATCACAATGGAAATTAGTGTTAGTGCGCCCCCTTCCTAAGAAATCTTCCCATGGGTCTACTCAATATAGGCTGATCAGTCTTCTACCCTCCCTTCCCAAAGCACTTGAAAGACTCATCCATGAGCAAATCACATCATTTCTCACATACAACAACTTACTCGACCCGCTTCAATCAGGATTCCGTAAATCACACAGCATGGCCACAGCACTTGTAAAAATTACCGACGATATTCGCCGCACCTTGTACAGAAGAGAGATCACTTTAATGATGCTGCTCTACTTTAGTAACCTTCCACCACTCTCCATACATAACCACATCATAAATCCTGTAAAATCAGTCATTAATCTTGGCATTATTATTCATGAATCCTTTTCCTGGTCTGATCAAGCAAACAAAATCTGTAAAACTGTCAACAGTTCACTTCATTCCCTCACGCGCCTAAAGAATTCAATACCTTACTCTCTGAGAAAACTTCTAGTCTCTGCACTTCTCATACTCCACTTCGACTACTGTGACATTGTTTACAAAGGCCTTACTGATGAACTTTCTACAAAACTTCAACGCACCCATAACGCCTGCCTAAGATTTATATGCGACCTCAAAAAAAGCGACCATGTCTCAAGCTCCTTTACCAAACTATCATGGGTTAAACTCGAGGCAAGAAGACGTATTCATCTTTTATCACTATTTTTCACCATAAAATCCACTCTTAACCCTCATTACCTGTCATCGCAATTTCATTCATGAGCAGCATGCATAGCATTTACACACGGGGAAACAGCTAACTTCAAATTCCTCTTCACAGGACAGAAATCTACAATAAATCTTTTCATGTCACCGCATGCAGACTCTAGAATGCTCTACCTCCACTCATAGAAAACTCTCCAACTGTACCCTCCTTCAAGAAATCATACTTCAGGTTACTCCTTTCTCATATGACAACAGTAAACGAGGCAGCACCGAGCATTTCATAATCACAACACAAACGCATAGTAATGACAGAATGTATATAATTAATCATTATCTTTTCTTCCAGGAAACAGTGTTTTCTAAACTCTTCAATTATAATTTGTTGTAATGTAGTTTACTGTAGAATTTTTTTCCTCCTTTTTTTGCCTTCAGCTTTTAAAACCATATTTGTAATTTTGCACACTACGTAAAAATTTCCTGTATGTATATGTTGTATAAGTATTTTAAATAATGTATATTCCTCTTTTGCACATTATTTAAAATTTTATTGTATGTAGTTGTTGTATAAGTATTTGCTGTATTTGTATATTTTTATGTATTTTTTTCTCATGTTCTATGTATGTCTATGTTACTTCTTTCCTTTTATTTGTTTGGAATTCAAATCCTTAGCTTTTATCTCTTAATATCTTTTCTTCTGTATCTGTTTAGGGATTTTTCCCAGTTTTTTTACACCTCCCTCCTCTTCGTAGGTGTTTTTCCGCAGTGGAACTTTTTTTCTGTGTCAAAAGAAGTGATCAGTTTCTTTCCAACCCATAAAACTAACATCAATTCTATGGTAATTTCTCTATGTCAACTAACAAAATTTGTAATCAATATGTATGTTAAAATATGTAGTTTAACTTGTATATAATCGTCAATCCTGATGAAAGGGTTAAATGTAAGAAGGGACTCCACAGTCTCAATTTCGCCCTAAATAAAGTCGTTTGTCTGTCTGTCTGTCTCCCTCTCTCTCTCTCTTAAACGTAAAAAGGGGCTATATACAGTAAAACCCTGCTATACGTTGTTTCACATATACGTAGCCAATCAATTAAGGAACATATTTCATTAAAAGTTGTTTCACTTTGCATATACGTCGTTTGTGAAATACTAAAAGCAAAATTTCAGAAATTGCAATTGCAGTGCATAAATTATAACTATAACAATAAAAAACCTCTATTTGGCTTTTAATTGCATGTTTATTATTATTTATATGGTGATGTAGTGGTTAGCGTGTTGGCTTTCCATTACAAAGTTCCTGGGTTCGATCCCTGCAAATGGTGGTTTTTCACAAAAAAAATATCATCAGTGCCTGGCAGTAGGCAGCAGTACTGTCAGTATGGTATAGAGCCAAAAACAAATTATGTTGGAAGGGTCTATATCCAATAGAACTGTAGGCATGATCAGGACGATTTGAACGGCTACAGTACTGCGATGTGGAAAGCAAGAGGGAAACTACCACATTACAACTACCTAGTAATGATAATATGGTTGGACAATATGAGTTCTCTTGAGGTAAAATATCCCGGAGGTAAAATATACATTTTAAAAGGTAACTTATGCATAGATACTTGTAATGTAAAAAACATGAGGAAGGCAGGAAAGCTAGAGAACATGAAAGAAGAAATGAGAAGAAATAGGACTGACATCATAGGGCTGAGCGAAGCTAGATAGGAAGGAGAAGGGCAGTTCGAATCGGAAGAATTCACGGTAGTTTACTCTGGAGGCAATAGTGGGGCAAGGGGAGTAGCTCTGGTACTTAGGAAAGATACGATGAAGAGTGTGACAAAAATAACAGCAAGGAACGATAGGTTGATGGCAATAAAGCTAAAAGCAGTCCCAGTGGACATGTTGATAATCCAGGTATATATGCCAACGTCCACTCATGCAGAAGAAGAAATTGAGGAGATGTATGAACAAATTAATGAGATTCATGAAGAAGATGGAAGACGAAAGGTAAACTGCATAATAATGGGAGATTGGAACAGCATAGTTGGTGAAGGACAAGAAGAAAATGTTGTTGGTCAATACGGACTTGGGAAAAGAAACTGAGGAGGATAAAAACTGGTAAATTCAGCGTTAATAACGACCTAGTAGTCACTAATACATGATTCAGAAACCATAAACGAAGGCTATACACATGGAAAAGCCCAGGAGATACAATGAGATGCCAAATAGATTACATCCTAGTAAAACAAAGATTCAGGAACAGCATAAAAAATGCTAAGACATTACGAGGTGCAGACATTAATTCGGATCACATCCTTCTAATAGTTGATGTAACTACAAAGCTTACACTAATAAGGAAAACAAGAAGAGAAAGACAGACTTGGGACCTAGAAAAACTGAAAGAAAAAAACGATGCATTCAGCACGGAGTTGGAAGATCGCCTAGGGAATTTGGATAACAAACTGAAGACCGTGGATACAGAATGGGAGGAAATTAAAGCCAGCATCAAAGACACCTTGAATAAAGAGATTGGGAAACAAAGAAAGAAAATCAGAAAACCATGGATTACTTAGGAAATGCTGGAGAAAATGGATGAGAGAAGAAAATGGAAAAACGTTAACAGTGAAGAAGGTAGAGCCAACTATAGACGCATAAACAATGAG
Source organism: Uropetala carovei (assembly GCA_036926305.1). NCBI lineage: Eukaryota > Metazoa > Arthropoda > Insecta > Odonata > Petaluridae > Uropetala > Uropetala carovei. The sequence goes on from JAXCHB010000149.1 coordinate 2,321,743, forward strand.
ATGAGAAGGGTAACAGATAAAGCTAGGGAAAATTGGATAAAAGAAAAATGTGAGGAAATACAACAGATGGAGAAGTTAGGACGGTACGATATGATGTACGCTAGGGCACTGGAGTTAGAAGATAAGAAGTCTAATGGGATTCGTGGTAAAGGAATTATTAATACAGATGGAAAAATAGTCACAGAACCAAAGGATGTAGCACAGGTATGGGAAGAATACATTAAGGAACTATACAAAAAGCAGGTAGGATCGGTACAAATGGAACTTGAAGAAGAGAATTGCATTGAAAAAGAAAACTTGGGACCAAGTATTATGAAAAGCAAAGTAGAAAAGGCGATACAGGAACTAAAGAAAGGAAAAGCTACAGGCAACGATGGAATGCCGGTAGAGGTACTTAAAGTCATGGGATCGGAAGGACTAAAAGTGATTACGAAACTAATTAACAGGATTTACGACTCGGGAGAGTGGCCTCAGGATTTCTTAGATGTAACAATGATCCCTCTAAAAGAAGAAGCCAAAGGCAATGCAGTGTAAGGACTACAGAACGATATCCCTACTGTCACACACTTCGAAGATCATCACGAGGATTCTTAATAAAAGACTAGAGAAAAAGGCCGAAGAAATGCTAGGGGAAGATCAATTCGGCTTAAGAAAAGGACGAGGAACCAGAGATGCTATCGGTGTAGTGAAAATCATATCAGAAAGGGCAATAGAGTACAGCCAAGATTGCTGCATATGTTTCGTCGACTGGCAGAAGGCCGTTGATAGAGTAAATTGGGTACTGCTGATGAGGATATTAAAGGATATAGGTGTAGACTGGAAAGACAGGAGGCTGATCAGGACTCTATATGTGAATCAAGTTGTAAAGGTCAGGTTGGAGAATACAGACACCAGCGGAGTACATATCGGTAGAGGAGTAAGACAGGGCTGCTGTCTATCGCCGATTCTATTCAATATATATGGAGAGAGACTAATGCAGGAAGCGTTAGAAGGCACAGGAGATTTCAAATTCAGAGGAAGGATTATAATAACAGTGAAATATGCAGATGGTCAAGTACTTCTAGCAAGAAAGGAAACGGAACTCCAGAAAATGATTAATAGACCAGTGATAACAGGTAAAAAATACGGTATGGAAATTAATACAGAAAAATCCAAGGTCATGCGAATATCAAGTAAAGAAGAAGAAAATTTGAACGTAAGTATTGCTGGAGAGCCATTAGAACAAGTTTCAGATTATAAAAGCAAAATGTACCGATGAAATCAGGACTATAATATCAAAAGCAAAAGCCACTTTCAGAAGGAAGAAACTCCTACTATAGTCTGTTCACTCTCTAAAGTCTCTTGACCTTGAAGACACCACTTAGCAGCAGTCAATAGGAGACAGTTTGTTTGGGAAGGTAGTGGGGGGAACTCAGTGTTACTCTTGCTCTCAAAGTGTTCACAAAGGTCTGCGTTGCCATTTCTACCGCCGTTTCCTTGCTGTTGCTGTTCGTGATTGGGTATCTGTCCTCCCGCGTGAAAGTTGTGAGGGGCGATGGAAGGGGAAACGTTCGTATTGGCTACTTGCTCTATGAAGGTCAAGAGACTTAAGAAAGTGAACAGACTATAATGGGAAATATAAAGCAGGAAATCCGCAAGAGGTTGATAAAATGCTATGTATGGAGTATAGCTTTGTATGGGCAGAAACATGAATGCTAAGGAAAAATGACATTAAATACTTGGAAAGCTTTGAAATGTCGACATGGAGTAGAATGCTGAAGATGAAATGGACAGATAAGGTGAAAAACGAGGAAGTACTACGAAGAGTAGGAGAGAAGTGAACGAATATACAGAATATACAGAATATACAGACTATCAGAAAGAGGAAGGCGAACTGGATTGGGCATTACCTGAGGAGAGAATGCATGATTAAAGAAGTGCTAGAAGGAAAACTGGATGGAAAACTGGATAGAAAAAGAGAAAAAGGTAGGAAAAGGTTTCAGCTGGTAGACGACTTGAAAGGGAAAAAAAGCTATCAAGACCTGAAGAAAACTGTGGAAAATACGAGTATATGGAGAACCAAGTTTAACCTAGAATAATCACGGACCTGTCAACGGACAGACTGCCTATGATGATGATATGAATTAATTTAATTTCATGTTTGTCAATTCGTGTAAAATCATACTCAGAATAAACATTTGCTGTCCATGTGTTTGAGAGATCATGATGGGTTAGGTGGTTCACAAGATACACATAGGATAAAAGGGACTGTCCCAATATTAATGACGATGTGTAAAAACCTATTTCTGAGCAATAGTCAGCTATAAGAGAGCTTTGTGAACAGTTTTGTCTAACATTTTGTGTGTCCTTTCATCCCAGTTTACGTTTGCATTGATATCTCATGAGATATTGGATATACTTTGGATTGCGAAATCTGCTTGAAAAGTACTCTAAAGTGCATATCAGTGTACATGTAAGTAAAGAAACATTTTTGTGCGCCATCACAGTATAGACAATTATTTTCGGTGATTTATGAATTTATTATTGCAATTGGTTACTCGCTGTTATGATTAAATGTATATTAAACCCTAGTAGCAATGAGTGGTAAACACAGTGGTAACCCAGTACGAGTATGTTCAATGTACTGTATTGATATGTATTATTTGGGAAACAAATGTGCCACAGATATCTGCCAGGAACGTAACCCTTACTTTTTTCATAATTCTTATGGTAATATTTGTTTCTCTATACGTTGTTTTGTTATGAGTCACATTTTTCAGGAATGCATCTCCGACTTATAGCGGGGTATTACTGTAGACTCAGTTTCGCCCTCAATAAAGTCGTTTGTCTGTCTGTCTGTCTCCCTCCCTCCATCTCTCTCCCAGTCTTTCCCTCTCTCTCTTTTTCTCCCTCCCTTCTTACTCTCACTCCCCCTCTCCATCCCTCTCTCCGCCTCATCCCCTCTCTCCACCCCCTTCCCCTCATTCCCTCTGCGATTCTTTTTAAATAAAAAATGAATCTTTGAAAGAATGAGTGTGCGTGAAATTTTGTTTTAACACATTTGGTGCGGGTGCTGTCGATAGGCGGCGCTCAGGTATTTACTTGACCGGCCGCTGCCTTTCGAAGTCTTCCTTCCAATTCGTTTCAAACAGCGTGTGGGACAGTATACGTTCCCCAAGTCACGTAGCCGACTTTTGTATCGTCTTCAGTAAGGTTCTACCTTTATGCCCATGTGGACCGTTTCGGAAATTCTTTTCTCTATGCCGAAAAAGTGGTTTTTGCAATGCTGTCTGTCTGTCTATTACTGGCTCTGAAGCCTAAGCAGTACAGCGAAAATGAATGAAATCTCGTACTTAGGTATTTTATCATAATTAAGGGTAGTTTATTCAACGCATTTTTAACAATTCCATTTTCTCAAAAACAGCTCTAATGATTTTGATCAAATTTCGTACAGTTACTTGAGTCTACGTCTTCAATAATACTGTATAGCTCATATTTCGCAAAAAATGAATGTCTAGTTTATTCTACTCAACTTGAGCAATAATTTGATTTTCTCAAAAACGGCTCCAATGATTTTGATCAAATTTCATACAGTTACTTGAGTATAGGTCTGCAATATTACTACCTATTTCATTTTTCTCAATGAATGAGTATAAGGCTAGTTTATTCTTGGGCAACTTGAACAAAAATTGGATTTTCTAAAAACCGGCTGATATGATTTTCATTTTCTAAAGATAACTAAACGACATATTATTATATGAGAAAGTTTGTACAATGTATGCTGTACCGATTTTTTATTTTTGGATGGATTATGAAAATTTCGAGGGGGAAAAAACAGCCTAAGGTGTAGTGCAGGTTTGCCTATACATAAGCTAATCTGAGGACCGAAGCGCCGCCGATTGGCGGCTGCACTCGAAATTAGGGTTTCAATGAAAAAAAGGATTGGGACAGCTATTATTTACAAAAGTAAGGGTCTCAACACATATAATGTGTAAAAATTAAAAAGAAACGTCGTTCTCGGGAGAAATCGTGTTCACCACCCCCGCAGTGAATGTGTTAAGCTCGGTAAAACGGCTTCAGAGACCCACAAGATACTTTAGGAAGCTTTTGGTGAGGAAGCCAAGGCAGGACCCAATGTTTCGAGTGTTTTTCCCAGTTTAAGGAAGGACAAATGTTCGTTGAGGGCAATGAACGTTCTGACCATCGATCAAGCAGCAAAACTGACGAGAACAAAGAAAAAGTAGCCACCTCCAAAACCGAAATATTGGTGGGGTCACTTACGTATGAAATTTGACCTGGTCATCTGAGGTTTAATACCATAATTCACTATCAGAGGCATGGCCTATGGAATAGCATGACCAACCAACCAACCAACAGACCTGGGCTATTATATTATAAAATTAATTGTTGCAGTGTAACTGAATAGTCACAATTTATTTACAAGAAAATATGTGGTTCCTCTTAATTTATCAGAGTGTTTGAGGCATATAATACCAAATCTACATTTTATACATTACCAATAGTTTAAGTAAACACCTTAAATAAAATTTAATATTTCAAAGTTAAAAAAAACAATGGTAAAAAAAATATATATATATACAGGGTGTATTTAAATTCTACTGACAAACTTCTAGGGCTTGTAGGTGGGTTTGAAGCATGCTCCAGAAATTAGTCCGAGTTGTCTGCATCGCCTCATTACCATGATACAGGCTGATGAATGTACCATTGCCCCTGTAGGGTTTGCAACCGTCTTAGCGCTTCTGTCACTGCTTGTAGTTGCATATTTGGGACTGCTATTCACGGTTCAATGTGACTGGTCTGGCCACATTGAACTGCACTCCTCGATCAGTAGCTTGTTAGCCTGGAACATGCCACCACGTCTCTGTTGTGAGTTTGTTTGCATTAGTGCATGAGAGACTTCAGCAATGGAAGCGTATACGTGGGAAGAAATGACAGATATGCTCCTTGCGTATGGTACAGCTGAGGGAAATGGCAGGAAGGCTCAGCGGTTGTATCAGGAATGCTTTCCTAATCGGCAACTTCCACACCACAGCACGTTTGCATCCATAAATCGGCGGCTAAGAGAGACTGGCTCATTGAAGGTCAACAGGCATGATTGTGGATGGAGGGCTGTCCACACTCTGCGCTTTGAGGAAGCAGTCTTGGATATGGTTGTTGATGAACCGTCAACCAGCACGTGCCGAGTTGGGCATGCCATGCATGCATCTCACACTGCCGTTTGGCAGGTCGTGCATGAGAAGAAGCTACACCTGTATCATCTGCAAAAAGTGCAGGCAATGGGCCCAGCAGACTACCCCAGGTGACAGGAGTTTACTCAGTGGTTCCTCCAGCATTGTACTGCAGAGCCCCGGTTCCCCAGCATTGTGCTCTACACAGATGAGGCGTCCTTCACTTGAGAGAGTATTATCAACAGCCATAACAGCCATGTTTGGGCCGAAGAAAACCTGCATGCGACAGTCATACAAGGCCATAAGCAAAGATTTTGCATCAATGTCTGGTGTGGTATTATTCATAATTTTTTAATAGGCCCTACATACTTCCTGCACGCTTGACAGGACCAGTCTACAGGGATTTTTTGGAGCAGTCACTGCCAGAATTGCTGGAGGATGTGCCCCTAAACGTTCACCGAAGGATGTGGTTCATATATGATGGGGCCCCAGCACATTTCAGAATGGATGCACAAGAATATCTTAAAGCTGTTTTTCCTGCACGATGGATTGGGCGCGGTGGTCCTGTTTCCTGGCCTGCTCGCTCACCAGACCTAAATCCGCTTGACTTTTTCTTCTGGGGACATCTTAGGTATCTCGTCTACGAGACTCCGGTAAAGCGAGAAGACGATCTTCAGCCAAGGATACAGGCAGCATGTGACAAGATACGACAGACACCTGGTATTTTTGAGCGAGTGCGACAGTCAATGGTGCGTTGCTGAGGGCTGTGCAATGAAGTCGGTGGTCATCACTTTGAACAGCTGCTGTAGTTTCCATGTTAATGCTGAATGGAGTGATCATCATCATATCATTGTTACCTTTGCATGATTAAATTTCTCACCCATGTCCGTTTACAGCATCTAAATACACTAAGGCAGGGCTGCTACCAATTTTTTTTTAAATCCTGTTACTGACATCAAAATATCCTGTAAAATCCTGTAATATGTAATATCTTGAATTTTTTATGCGAAATCTACAAATGTATGCTTTCAATATTTTCAGCATCTGCATCACATATTTTAAGTAAAATTATTGACAACTGTTTATGTATAGCCCAGTAATTTAAATTTAAACATGCTTATTTATGAATTTTAAATTTATCCTGCATTACGAATCAACTGTATTGGCATAGAAAGTTTTAAAAAAAATGTATTCAAGTTTTTAATATACAGTAAATAGCACAAATGCAGTGAAAACAATAAGTAACCATAGGCCTAGTTTACAGGGCAGGCCTTAGAATAGGAAATCCATTAAATACAATAATTTTAACTTTTAATGATATCAATATAATGGCTCAACAAAATTAGACAAAGTTTAAAAATATCTACGCATTGTGATCAACAATTAGAAAGTTTTATAATAGCAATGGAAACAATAGCATAACTTAGCGACATATTTAATATATATTTAGATGAAAAATCATAATCCCTCTTAACACATTAGCCGAGTGCCATCAATAGATGACGTTCGGACTTTGCCGATATCCGAGCACTATCAATAGATGACCGGCAACTACTCAGTTCCACTTCGGCTTTCAAACTCCCATCCCCTCCCATTTCTGCAGGTATAACTCTTGAACCTTCACAGCAGTAACATTTGAGGCCTGCCTTTCATGTGCTATGCGTCGGTTCTCGGTCCGAGTTTTCATTTTTTTGTAACAGTGGCATTTTGTAATAGGCGTTTCTGTCGAGGTGTTTTATTCCTCCGTATTTTCCTAATTTTTACTGTTGTTTTAATATTCCCTTTTTTGTTAATAAAAGTTTTTAATATTTTCTTTAATTTTTGATTTCAGTGATGTTAATAAATTCTCCTGTACAAAAAATTCAGTTATAATAAAATGATCTTGTATGAATACAGCTTGTTCATCATAGACGCCCTTGCAAAGGAAACTACTCAGCAGAATCAGTCCGTATTTTGGAGACCCTCTATAATATCAATAGATTCAGATTATCCAAAATACTGTGAAAAAAGAAATGATAGGAGGGTCCAAAAGAGGTGTAGGCAATGTTCAAAAAACAAAAGAAAAAGTGCGAATTTCGACAAAAAACGGTTACTCTTCAACAAAAAAAAACAATTTGCATTCGAATAGAATAAGTAGACTATTAAGAAGGAATATCACAGAAAAATAATCCTCGGATTTCAGAAATTCTCGGAAAATACTATCCGGGCTGAAAGTGTTAAACTGTCGGGCTTACAAAAAATGTTTCGAACAAAAATTTAGATAATTACATTGTCTACAACTTCTATAATAACAAATATTTACGTAAATTGAGTTTTAAAGGTGACATTTGGAAAACATCTGATGTGGTCAACATGACTTTCTCCATATTTGGGGTATACCGTATTTAATCGATTGTAAGCCGACCCCCAATTTTCACAAGGCCACGCAAGAAAAAAAATTTGATTTTAACCCTCTCGCGACCAGATCGCCCAAGAATGCCCGTAAATTTTTATACTCCCGATCGCGGGACCGCCCGAGACCGCTCGGAAAATACACTTTCAAATTTACCTCTGAAAATGTTGACTGGATGGCTTCTCTCTCTGAAATGACGTAGTATACCATATAAACATGAGATTTACATCGTATTTAGCAGATTTTTCTTAACTTTGTATACAAAGAATGTTTTTTAAATATTCGATCGAAATTCGCTATGTTTTTGGACCCCAAACAATCTAATATGTCTCACAGTAATTCTTCTACTTTGGAGATTTTTCAAAATATATATTTTTGGAGATTAATGTATAATTGTTGTATTTAATGTTTTCCATTTGGTGGCCAGCTTGAATTTCTCCGGACTTTTAAGGCCAGCAGGTGCCCCACACCTCAGGACGTGAGAGGGTTAAAGTATTAACTAAAATTACGGTGACATAAAATACATTTTATTCACTTATTCATAACAACTTCTACGAAAAAAGTAATTTGACCTCGTTATCCCCCGTGATCTTAATATAATAATACCCCGGGAGCTTAATATAATAATAAAAGTAGCCATTTCTAGTCAATCAGATACAGAGACCGTTTTACATAATATATGTTCGTACTAAAATACTATATATATATATATAATAGTATGGTCAAAAGAATTATATGTACTTTGACATCGCATTTTCAGTTGGGACGTTTTTGCTCTCTCAAATAAAACATAATATACATTAGTATGTAAAAATAAATAAAATACTACACAAGTATGCATTGTGCGGGAAACGGGAATGTAAACAAATGTAAACAGTGATAATAACGATTGGTTCATTCTAATTTTTCTTTATTCAATCATTTAATGCATGTAACGATTTATAATTCTCATTGTTGAAGTTATTGTTAGGATTTTCTACATTATATACGAACTCAAGTTTCAAGATATATTTAGTACCATACGACATTATAGCATTAAAATTTTATCAATATATATATTTACATGAGTGCCATTTTAGGCCCAAAGAGGTAAAAACACAGGAAATAATGCTCAAAAAATTGTTATTGGTTGGAAAGGCAAATACTTCGATTCACGGGTAAACAAAAGAGAATCAAATTGACTATACACCTACAAAGAAATAAACTATGTAAATACGTGCTGCGTCAAAGTCGTAAATGGTCATAAAGAATGCAGCGATAGCACTCTCGTATGCGTAAGGACCTAACAGAATGTTTCATTTTACTCGTGAATCGAAGCATTTGCCCTCCCCTGCCCTCCCTCCTCCACCTATCATGTTTCAGTGTTAGCTCCTTACGCATATGAGTGCTACTGCTGCATTCTTTTACGACTTTGACGCGCCACGTATTATTTACATAATTTATTTCTTCGTAGGTGTTCAGCCAATTTTATTCTTTTTTTGCGTATGTTTAAAGTAGATAGTTTACTTCCACTTTAATACACTTATATCTCGCGTTATAATTTAACTACAGACAAATTCATTGACTACTTTTTTTTGCCCCCGATTCTAAGCCGAGTGGCGATTTCTGAGATGGTAAAAAGGTAAAAAAAGGTCGGCTTACAATCAATTAAATACGGTAGATATTTAAATTGAAATGAATAGCATTTTAAGGCAAAATTAATATTTTGTATCGTAAAAGAATACAGTCGTCCTTATTGTCGTAAATTATATTTTGAATATTTTTACAGAATTCACCACCACATGGTGGTAGCGCTGTATACTGGAAATTACGAATTAGTCAAATATCTCCGAAATGGATGGTTCTACAAAAATTTGTTTCAAACAAAACTTGGAAAAAATATTATACTCTACAAATTTGGTCCTCACAAAGATTACCAATTTTAAGGAGATATTTGATGGAAACGGAAAAAACCGATTATTTATAAATAATTCCTAAACAATACCTGCTATGCAAAATTGTTTGAAATAAAAGATGTAGGAAATTATCTTTCCTACATTTTTTGTAATGGTCAATGTATACAATAAAGACATTATAGGAGAAATATCGCAAAAACCGAATAGGATTTCGAATAAACCTTGACTTCCGGTTAACCATTATTGTCCAAAAACTAATCAGTTCTTTGTGCTTATACTGAAGTGTTATATATGAAATTTGGTATTAATAAGACAAGTACTTTTTGAGTTAGAGCGCCAAACAATCACATACATCCACACACACATATTTCCGAAAATAGTCTAAACGTGTTCTAGGGACCTCAAAACATGTATTTCCATTGAAACCTCGAAGTTGTATTAATATGGCAAGTAGTTTCTGTGTTGGAGCCCCCACAATCATATACATACATCCATCCATCCGCCCCCTCCCCCCCTCCCCCCACACACAAATGCACGAACGCATGCACGCACACACACACATTCCGAAAATAGTCTAAACGTGTTCTAGGGACCTCAAAATGTGTATTTTCGTTGAAATCTCGAAGTTGATTTTTTTTGTGATCACAATACTTTCCCCATAATAGTATGGAGAAAGTAAAAAATCTGATGTGGCCAACACATGACTTTCTCCATATTTGGGGTACAGCAGTCCTCGACCTCCGTACATAATGCGTTCCTGAAAACGTGTATGGAAGTCGAATGTATGTATGTCGAACATAGATTAACATGTTATAGAGGGGGTTCCGTTCCCAGAGAGCCAAAAAATATTATAAAATCTCTAATTATATTTTAAATATTTAGTGTTTTGAGCAGGGTTTTTTTGTGCAGGGGCCTTTTAGACACAATCGTCGATTTTATAATATAGAGAGATAGGGCAAGATGCAATAAAATATTTAAATAATTGCACAAATGAACACTGCTGTACGGACAAAGATGGTGACCCGGTGGAAACTGGTGGTTGGCAACCAGCACCACTCGAAATATTCTTTCATCATTTCGATGACGCATGAAAGTCCAAATTCGGCATACGGAAGGCGGTTTAGGGTTGTCAGTGTATAATGTATAAAAGTGCGATTTTTTTTCATTAAAGCATTTTGCTATTTTCATAGTTTTTTGTAATATTGCCTAATCATGGCCCCAAAGAGAGTGATGATTGAAATGAAAGAAAAGTCGGTAAAAAGGGCGAAAAAAGGAATGATTTTGGAGAGGAAAATTGAAGTTTTAGATAGGCTTGTGCATAATGAATCTGATTCATCAGTTGGTAAATTACTTGGTATGACCGAGTCCACAATAAAATCGATACGGAAACTGAAGAATTGATTAGAGCTAGTGTTGCAAGTGGTACTTCAACGAGTACAAAAGTATCTTTTGTACAGAGAGAAGACAGAGAAGGCTTTAAACCTGTGAATTGAGACCCAAACTCACAAGAAAATCTCGCTGAGTTCACTTGTTATTCGCAAGAAGGCCAAGCAACTGCACGATCATTATGTCCCAAATTGTTTCGCGGTCTGCTAACGGGATACAACGTCATCGAAGTGTGTGTAGATCGGTTCCTTGCTCTTTAATAAAATGTGGCGTTTATTCAGAACGCCACAGTATGTATTGTATTATAATATTTGTTTTTCTCCTTCACAATTGAATACATACTCGACTGGCTTAAGTTCAATGAGCATCCGATTGAAGCTAAAGATTCGCCGCTTTCGGCACGACTAATTATTTCCATCTTTTTCTTAATCGTGTTCAGTTTATGAGTCCTACGTTTCTTTTCACTTGTATTAGCACTTTCGGTTTTCCGTTTATCACTCAAGTTTATAAAATAATAGGTGTAAGATGCACAAACAAAGAAACACTGCTATACATACAAACAATGATGGTAACGCTGCCGAGACTGAATAATAATAATAATTTATTGATTATTAACAGAGTTAACAGTGGCATTAATCTTGTCAAATTTCAGTACAATATTAAAAAACATTACATATAATACGTATATTATTACATAGCATACTTTAATTTATTAAAAGTGTTGGCTTGGCTGACAGCACCATTATGCGATAGCTCGTAATGTTTGTTCATCAGCTGATGTACAAAAGTCCGAATTCAGAGTACGAAAGACAGTTTAGGGGCGAGAATTTATAATGTAGAAAAGAGCGAATTGTAGGGATGTCGAGCACTGCCTGTATAGATATTTAAATTATTATGAATAGCATTATAAGGCAAAATTATTATTTCGTATCGTAAAAGAATACAGTCATCCTTATTGCCATAAATTATATTTTGAATATTTTTACAGAATTCACCTCTACATGGTGGTGGCGCTGTATAATGAAAATTACGAATAAGTTAAATATCTCCAAAATGGATGATTCTACGAAAATTTGTTTCAAACAAAACTTGGAAGAAAAATTATTCTCTACAGCCTTGGTCCTCATAAAGATTACCAATTACGATGTTCTTAAGGAGATATTTGATGGAAACTGAAAAAACCTATTATTTATAAATACTTTCTAAACAATAACTGCTATGAAAGAAAGAAAGCTTACTCGAATCATGAATAATGTTCTCCATCGTTATGTAAATAAAGCTTTAATAGATTAAATTAAAAACTAACTAATTAATCAATCAGCAGAATAATTTCTTTGAATACCGTCTGAACAAAAACAAATCACCAATTTATTTCAACAATGTAAACTGTTCTCTTCACGATAAAATGGATCATCGTGTTGGAGATCCTGACAAAAAAATTAACTATTTGTTTATTGTAGAAACCGTTACATAAACATAAGTGTTCATTATATATTCCCGTCGTTTTCGCTGATAGAAAGGAATTGTTGACGTACATGTGGGGCCGACACTAATAGTAAGTGTATAGATTTTTTCATTCATAAGATTTCACTGAACGAAGATGGTTGAGAATAATACCAACTGTAAGTACTCCGGCGAAGGTGATTCTTTTAGCTTATGTTTTTTTTGCAAAATCAGTGGTCATTTCAAGGCTGTGACCCTCATTGCACCTCCTAGCAGTGAATTTGCGATATTTAATTTTTCCAAGACAAACTTTCTTAAAACTTTTAAGCAAATAAACACAATTGGAGCGCTCCTATATAGGAGGAATCAGTCAAGCATGCAGATCCTTTCAGTTTTTTAAGTTCGCATGCCATAATGAATACATGATATAATAGGGCTCGCATGGGTTATATAAGATAATACAGTAAAACCCCGTTATGACGTGGGTTTCGGGAGACAGAATGTACACCCGCGTTATGCACAAACCATGGTATATCGGGAAATAATTTTTAAAAATGTGAAAGTATATCATTATAACAAATTTAATTGCAAAATACTATAAAAACTGATATCGTATTTTGATTTAAATGCATACCTTACTTTAACCCTTTTAGTGCCAGCCCAAATATCATGGGGTTATCGAAGAATGCCAAGCCAAATTTGAGGAAAATACACTCGTTCAGTAAATTATTTTTCCCAGAGTTATTATGAATACTTGGAAGCCAATTTTTTAAATCAACCCTTTGCGTATACGTAGAATATAGAAAATAAATAAAAAATGTATTTTTTGCATATTGTAAAATCATGAAAAATGTTTATTCTGAGAATTTGTTAGAAAAAATTTAAAAGTTTTGCAACTCGATCGTACAAATCGTGTGTCACAAATTTTTTTGAGCAATTAATTTCTTAATATTAGTTACACATATTAGTTATGAAGCTAAATCCAATTTTTTATATTTTTTGTATTAGATGTTCATCATTTACACTTGAAAATGTATACTGGCGCACATCTCGCACGAGCCCATGTTAGCCATTACACTTGTGTTCTGGGAAACACTGACCATGAAGACCCATCTCACACTTTATACATACAGTACGAGCCCTTTTTCGCTTCCCGGGTATATTTCCACCTCTTTTGCTGCAAACACAACAGTCCTTTTATTTTTTTCCTGATAATTTTTTCAGTGTCTTATTGCTGACTGCCGTTTACCCAATTCTGCGCATGAGCACTCGGGGATAGATTTTTATGCGTCGAAAGAAAAAGTTTAACATAGTCATTTGTTTCCTTTATCAATTTGTTCAAAAAAGAGCTCGTAAAAAACGTAAATATAGCTGATCGGCGCTGCAGTAAGAGGGGATGCGTGTTTTGGTCCATATGCTTCTTGGAACACAAGAGGAAATGGAGGTGGGTTATCACTGTTCTCGAACACCTCATGCCAATCACTTTCATCCGAATCAACTTTGCCCTCACCTGTATCTGACTCTTGAGACTCAGCACTCTCGGATGACGATAAAATTCGTACACATGAAGCAGGGGATCGAGGAAGACATCCAATTGAGTCGTCACTGTTAGATGAAAAAACCTCTTCATCAGTCATATCTGATTCACCATTACTTCCATCAGACTCAAACAATAACTCTTCAACGTTCTTAGTTTTCAAATTCCTCGACATTATCGAAGGGTGGAATGGAAAATTTTCCTTAGTAAAAGATTTCAAATAAAAACGATAATATGAAACATCCTAGTAAATCATATGCGCATTGACATAATATAATTTAGAATAATTGCATATAAAGAATATATATAGAATACTAAGTATTGTATGGAATTTTGAATTTTCAAGTGAAAATATTTCGAGACTGATATAATGGTACGATGAATATTTCTCAGAATAAATTTATGAAAAAAATTTTGTGGAGGACCAGAGATAGTTTTCATCGATAGATCGGCCCGTGGCATTCTTCGCACATGCAGCAAGGGCCGATAGATCGGCCGGCTGGCACTAAAAGGGTTAATCGGTGTTTTTAAAATAGTCTGATAGTTTCTTTTGGCGCGACAGCTGATGTTGTTTCTTCGTCACATACGTCTTAATGTTTTGCAAATGTAAAAGATAAAGATGATCAAAATCACTCTGTCTCTCCATCCAATTCAACACTTCACTGATGTTATCCAATAGTTTGCTTATTTAAGGGGTCTCAACCTCACATATCTCTTCATTCTCGCTGTCATCTTCTGATAATTTTTCTGCTCTTCCGTGGTTCTGGACTTCAGCTACAATTTCTTCATCATTCTTATAGACAGCGACGGAAGTTTAGCATCACAGTAAAATTTTAACCAGGTGGTTTACGAAAAAAATAAATCGCGGTAATATCTGAACAAAGTTGTTTACGAAGAAAATAAATGGAATCATTTTGGCGGACATGACTACACCCGCAGTATATCCGAATCGACGGTATAGTGAGGCGCGTTATACATATCACATAATCAGGAAATTAACCAATACGAAGTCGAGGAGTCGCCCATTTAAGCTACCCGCCGTACCCCCCCCCTCGAGCGGCGACGTCAGGCGAGAGCGGCAGTCGAGAGAACGAAGGGAGACCACCGAGATATACGGAGAGCGAGGTGTCGCCGGGGTGGTCGAGAGTAAGAGAGAGAGAGAGGAGAGCCAGAGAAAAAAGCGAGAAGAGTCGTTCCTCGCAAGGGAGAGTGTGAAAAGTTTCCTGTCGGACAGACTGTAACGACAAGTGACAGTTTCTGAAGTGGTTAAGTGTTGTTTATACTTTATTTTTCTGCATTATGTGTACGATATAGCAGTTAGTTAGAGCCGTATGTGGCTTTGATTTTTGGTCGCCACACAGCATAGAACAATGAATTGGATCCTCAATTGGTTGGTTAACCGCTCTAGATAGACAGTCTGCTACCCTATTTTTAGAAGATGGGACATGATGGATTACAAAGCGAAAAGATGACAATTTTAAAACCATTCGTCCAATTTTTCCTAGTTGCTTGGGATGTTTAAACAACCAGGTTATCGCCCCATTGTCTGTGTATAAATGGAATAGTTTTGGCTGTAGATAAGTCCTGAATTTTTCGACCGCCCAACAACAAGCAAGACACTCCAATTCATAAGATGGCTGCCTTTGTTCAAAATTATTCAAGGTTCTCCTAGCTTAAGCTATAGGCTTTAGCTTCCCATCGAACATTTGGTGAAGAACCCCCCCAAGTGCCACATGACTGGCATCCACGAACAAATGGAATTCTTCCTCAAAGTTAGGAAGTTGAAGTACAGGGGGAGAAGACAGACATTGTTTCAATGTGACAAAAGAATCTTGCTGCAAATTGGTCCATTTGAAAATGACATCTTTCTTGCGGAGTGCATTCAGAGGGGATGCTATCTCCGCATAATTTGGAATAAATTTGGAACAAAAACCGCACATACCGAGAAAGCGTGACACCTCCTTAACTGATTTAGGAGCAGGGAATGCCGAAAGGGTTTGTGTTCTCTCTGGGTCAGTGGTAAGTTCGCCATGGGAGATTCGATGTCCAAGGAAGGTAATGGATTCGTGGGCCAATTTCATCTTCTCTGGATGGACCGTGAGACCAGCTGCCCTTAGCTTCTCCAATACCAGTTTGACATGACGAAGATGTTCTTGCAGGCTCTTGGAATAAATGCATAAATCATCAATATATGGATACACACAAGAATATTTTAAATCACCTAGCACCTTGTCAATCAACCTCGAAAAGACCTGAGGAGATGTGGTTAAACCAAATGGAAGACGATTATATTGATACAGCCCAAACGGTGTGACGAAGGCGGTATACTCCTTTGAAGGCGATGTCAAAGGAATTTGATGGAAGGCAGAATTTAAATCAAGAATGGTGAAATATTTGGCAGAGCCCAAATATTGTAGGGCGTGTTCTATCGGAGGCGTAGGAAAATTATCGGCCTTGACCTGCTTATTGAGTTTACGATAGTCGACCACTAGTCTTCGGAGCCATCTCTCTTGGGGATGAGAAAGGCAGGTGAACTCCAGTTTGATAACGAAGGCTGGATAATACCGTCGGCGAGTAACTTATCGACATGAGCCCTCATCATGGCCAATTTTGGCGGTGAGCATTGATATGGAGGGGATCTGACCGGAGTTGAATCGAGCAATTCAATCTCATAACACATCAGGTTGGTTTGGCCTAATTGTGAAGAGATTACGTCGGAATAGCCATCGACGAGACATTTCATTTCCTTTGTTGGACGACTTAGGTTGGCTTCGCCGCCGGATGAAACCTTTTCCCTGTTGGAATGGGTTTTGCTTGCAAGTGGGGCATTTTGGCATTGCATATGAACAATTGATGACGGGGGCGAATCGGACGACGCTAACGAAGTGTAGGAATTGAAGTGGAAAGGGAATTTCTTATCTGGACAGTTTTCAAAGGAAAACGCGTCGTGGTAAAGTACAATTCGCGTCCTTTTGATGAAATCCTGACCCAATATCATTGGGACAGGCAAATCGGACAAATAGAATGTATGTCGCCACGATAAGTTTTGAATGTGGACCCTCAATGTAACATATCGTGTCAAGATAATCCGAGCTGCAATGATATTCCGACACGTAATGTTACACTGTTGGGTTCGTCCCGTGCGGGGAATTTTACGCCAAGTATTAATGTCAAGCATCGATAAGGAGGAGCTGGTATCTAGCAAAGCTGGAATTTTTGCGGAATGAATCTCGCAATTTACAAAAGGCATCTCAAGCTGGTCATTTATATTGGAAAACGAAATGGCTGGGCGGTCTCTCGCGGATCTCGCGGAGCGATTTTCACTAGCTCTTCGCCGACAGTCGCGGAAAGAATGTCCGCGATTATTACAAAAGGAACAAATTGTTACATGGGGGAATGCAACCGACTGTGAATTGGGAGAAGGAAGCAAGTTTGCTAAGTTTAACGGCGCCTCGGCCGCGGAATATTCGAGGCGATTCATGAGCCCCTTAGCTGCATGACTCATCAACCCCTCCAGCTGACCGAGCGTCTGGGGGCAGGTAGCGAAGGTCAACGTTGACTGCGACATAGGATTGAGCCCTTCCAATACCAATTCTATAAATTCTTCATCAGAATACGTTTTTCCGAGTGCTTTAGCGGCAACTTGGACGGAATAATAAAAGTCGCGAGGGGACTCGTGCGGCATCTGAAATCGTTTGACTTTGGTTGTCAGAAGTCGTTCGTATTCCCTTTTTGAGACGAAAGTATCCCATACTTTAGTTATTATATTATCCCATGGAAGTCTCTGGTTAACGACCGCGAGCCAGAATTGGCGACAATTAGCCGGAAGTTTAGACAGCAACAGAGTAAACAAATAATGTTCTGGGATCAAAGACAATGACAAGACATCGCATACCGCTGATATGAATTTAAACCAATTCTCCGACGTGGGTTCATGGAAAGGGGAAATTTCAAGCAACAGCTGATTAGCGACTTTTACACAATCCGAGAAATGAGGCTTCATTTCACCCCCGTTCGACGGGGTCTCTTCTGCGGGTTCAGGAAGCAATCCAACGCCCCTTTTACCGCGTTCTTTAGACATATTTAATACGAAATAACAGGATATTAAACAAACAGCGATCTCGAAAGGAGATGGAATGAATGAGATGACAAAGCGGAATGATTCACAATATAATCAAATACCAGGAGAACTATACCACCAAAAACCAGAAATACCCTTAAACAAACTAAAACTATTCCACAAATTGTAGATCCCAAAATAAACCGAACATATAGCAACCTTATAGTTAGAGTTACAGAATACATCTCCCCGGTGCCTCCATTTATGTGGCGACCAAAAATCAAAGCCACATACGGCTCTAACTAACTGCTATATCGTACACATAATGCAGAAAAATAAAGTATAAACAACACTTAACCACTTCAGAAACTGTCACTTGTCGTTACAGTTTGTCCAACAGGAAACTTTTCACACTCTCCCTTGCGAGGAACGACTCTTCTCGCTTTTTTCTCTGGCTCTCCTCTCTCTCTCTCTTACTCTCGACCACCCCGGCGACACCTCGCTCTCCGTATATCTCGGTGGTCTCCCTTCGTTCTCTCGACTGCCGCTCTCACCTGACGTCGCCGCTCGAGGGGGGGGGGGGGTACGGCGGGTAGCTTAAATGGGCGACTCCTCGACTTCGTATTGGTTAATTTCCTGATTATGTGATATAACCCTACGAAAAGGAGGGAATGGGAAATAGGGGTAATATTCGCCCTATATAAAGCGCGTTGCTGTGGGAGCAGCCATTCGGTGAGGCCATTCGTGTTCTGTTCACCGATGACAGAGACACCGATAACAGAGCAGCGATATTCTGCAATTTTCTGCATTTTCGTCGCGTTATTTCGACAAGTGCTTCGTTAAGTGCGGAGTTGTGGGGAAAATCGCTGCAATAGCATCTCCACTATTTACTCTATACCGCAGAATCTCCCTAAAATTGCCTTAGTTTATGAGTGATGCTGGTGTTTCTGTTTCAACATTTAATTTTTCGTCATCTCGGCATCCTCGCAAAGGAATATTCTGCCTACCGAGAAATATGATGTTTTCAACAATGGGTTTCAACCTCTGTATATTTTCTTGCACCTGCCTTAGATGTTCTAAGTTAATCTTATTCATAATGTTTTCTTCTGGTGTATAATACGTTTTAAGAAATAATTTAGCTGCTTCTACAGAATTCCTATGGTATTCGTTCTTCTCATGAGTGCGAAGGCAAGTAACTATCTTTCCCTAAAAGCTTAGCAAAAACAGACAAAGGCTCTGTTACAAGTTTTTAAAGAGGTACGTGCTTGTGCGAACCACCCATCCCTGCCCTGATTAAGAGTGCACAATATTTGCAAAAAAGCCCTTTCTTCACGTTGGAATGTACTAACCATGGGTAACTGTCTAGGTGGGACTGATTTAAATATCTTTTTTCTTCCTTCCCTTTTGACTTTTTCATACGAAGTATCGAGAAATAATTGTTATCGCGAAAAAATTCGACCTCGAGATTTTTACGGAAATATACGTTTTTAGGTGTTGCTGAATCCGAAAAAGTGATTTTCGCAATGCCGTTTGTCTGTTACTGGCTCTGGAGCCTAGGCGGTAGAGCGAAAATGAATGAAATCTCGTACTTAGGCATTTCATCAAACTTAGCAGAGTGTACATAGAAATGGTTGACATTGATCAATAATTAAGAGTAGCTTATTCCACGCTTTTTTAACAACAATCCGATTTTTAATAATACAGGTAACCTCCGATTTACGTCGGGGATGTGTTCCTAGAACCGGCGACGTATATCGAAACGACGTAAATCGGACATGTTTTTACCATGTATTTATCTCTTATATATTTATGAAAGTTTGTTTGTTTGTTTGTTTATTTGTGCATCTATACATTTCCACACCATTAAAGCTAGAGTAATCAAACTTTCAACAGATACTTTCTTCACAAATAGGAAGGCCGTAGGCTACTTATTAATACCAAATGTTTTATATTAATTGTACAAAAAGCAAAATAACTTTGTATGTCAGAAAGAATGGAACAGTTGTTTTCGAGCTGTTCTGATGCCCAAACTGTTCAATAAAATAACTGTTCTCTACATCTTATACATAGTGAGAAAGGTGGGAAACGACTACTTCCTTATCCGTAATTGGACGGCGGGGACGACGGGGACTACGCGTATTTTCCCAAGTCCTACTATTGATTTGAATCAAATTTGGTACGATTGTGGAGGGCTCCCAGAAATAATTCATACGTGGTTTTTGCTTCTCTCTGCCCGTTTTATTCAAAATGGCGGCTGAGTGGATTCTTAAATACCATGCATCATCTAGAATTCCGATCGGATTTGAACCAAATTTCCCCGGGCAACGCCGGGTATTTCTGCTAGTATGTTATAAAGGGATTAACTAATTAAATGATTAACTCGAATTCTCCATCTGCCTAGCGATTGAAAGGAGAAGCATTCGATACATTGCAGCGGTTCGCTCGACGTTATATCGGACATAGAAACGAAGAACGACGTAAAACGGAGAAACTGTCCCCTATTTGTAAACGACATTATATCAAAACAACGTAAAACGGAATGACGTAAATCCGAGATTACCTGTACTGTATAGTTCATATTTCTCAAAAAATGAATATAAGGCTAGTTTATTCTAGGCTAATTTAACAACTTCGATTTTCTCAAAAATGGCTCTTACGTTTTTGATCAAATTTCGTACAGTTACTTGAGTATACATCTACAATAATACTACGCATTTCATTTTTCTCAATGAATGAATATAAGGCTGGTTTATTCTTAGGCAACTTCAACAAAAATTGTATTTTCTAAAAACAGGCTCATACGATTTTCATTTTCTAAAGATAACTAAATGATGCATTAGTACCCATATATGAGAAAGTTTGTACAATGTATGTTGTAGCGATATTTTAAGGTGTGTTGAATAGGGTAGCTTGAATCCAGATGGGAGTTTCCATGGTCTTTCTATTAGCTTACATCTGATTCTATCATTAATAGAAGAAATTGAGTCAATGTAATTGCCTATATCCTTCCTGTCAGACACATTATTAAAGCTATAAGTATGTGCAGGCGTAACCGATGCGCTGGAAGTTGAAGTCGAACATTCTTCATCAACTTCACCACTTTTTAGTTCACTGTGATGTTCCATTGCAACTAATTCATCACCTTCTACAGTTTTTTGCTTTTTTAGAAACACATCCAAAGTTGAATGACCGCGCTTCATTTCTAGAGCATAAAATAAACATCAAAATGTTAAAAGTAACAAAGTGGTTTGTTAACAAGCAAAATTTAATTTATTAAAAGTACAATAAAAGGCTGACAAAGTAAAAGAGCTCAATTTTTCATTACCTTTCTCTCCTGTTTCACTTTGCTGCAGCCTTAAAGCGTATATTCCTTGGGAGTGATTACGAATTACTCCATTTACTCAAAATTGCAGCGCGGCAGGAAGAGCAACTGTAATGTTATAACCACAACTACAGGACCCGAATACAGCCGTATCACAAATGAAACTAAGCAGAGAGGTTTCGAAGCAGCATTACTCCTGTCCGGTCTAGAACGTCTTGTAATCAGTTTACAATAATTTGTATTCACTTTATAGGGTTTCGAAAACTAATCCCAAATGTATACCTACACTTCTTTCTCCTTACACATTAAGGTACCTATTTTGTAAACACTTAGAAAATGTTATTTTATCGATCTCACACCACCACAATGTAGCAGTATCGATCACCGCAGTAACATGTAATGAGCTGATGAATAATATTTTATACACTGTATAGCTGTTGTAGCATTTTAGGAACCATCCATAAATTACGTTAAGCTCTAGGGGGGGAGGGGGTTGAGAATTTTGTGATGGATCGTGACGAGGGGGAGGGAAAGGGTGTTATGGTAACGTGACGTATTTGGTTTAACGAAAAAATAAAGCGCTACAAGTCACATCAGCATTTACATTGTCGATATACTACGTATACTATAAGAAATTAAAACCATTTCGTAATTTCTTACATTACGTTTAAATTTTTTAACACGTTGCTGCTTTGGATGTACACGAGCTTATACATGACGCACTGGGTTGATTTGTAAATGTGAATATATTTTTTTTCGACTCTGCTTCGGCTTTAGTGGGGGTGATCATCCCCCCCTGGATCTGCTCCTGCTTCAATGGCTAAATTTGTGAATGATTTATAAAGTGTTATAAAATATTCTAATTCTAACCTGGTTATTGTTGGTGATATGAATATAAATACCATGGTTTTTAATAGTGATTCTAATAATTATATTAATTTAATGAGTTCTTATGGCTTGAGTTGCTTACTCAATGAACCAACTAGGATAGTGAATGCATCTTCTTCTTGTTAGATCATGTATTTGTTAGATTTGTAAAGTTTTATAAATATAAATTCCCTGCTGAAGTATTGCATTTGGGTATATCGGATCATTCTATGACTATTTTAATTATTTCATCTAGTGAATATTATGGTCACAGCATAAAGGAAGTAAACCAATATACTTCTTATATCAACATTAATTATAGTATTTTAAAAGAATTGACGTAATTGACTGGACTCTGGTATATAATGAAAGTAATGCTTCTAAAGCCTTTGAGTTAATTATTGATCTACTTTAGAAGTGTCTTGAATCATCAAAATTTAGTTGTGATAATTTGAGTAAGCCAATTAAATTGAAGCCTTGGATAACGGATGCCCTGTTAGAACATGTTGAGAGAAAAAACTACTTGTTTAAAAAGAGTAAACGTCATCCAAATAATAGTAACTTAAAACTTCAGTTTATCAAGTGTAGAGATAGTTTAAGAAACAAACTAAGATATGCTTTGAATAACTAATAATATACGAATTAGTTTCAGAAGATGAATGGTAAAATAAAGGAGCAATGGAAATTGTTTAAGGAATTAACTGGGGAAGTGGCAGCCGGTGTGCAATCCTTGACAATAAAAGTTGATGTCACTGATCCCTTTTTATTGGCAAATGTATTCAATAATTACTTTATTAGTGTTTTTGAGTCTGCTAATGACATCAACGTAGCACGTAAAAATAAATGTTTGAAAAACCCATATCCAGCACCGAGTAGGCTTGAATCGTTCTACTTGGAATCTGCATTGCCGGATGAAATAGTTAAAATAATGCAGTCCTTTCAACGTGGTAAATCGCCTGGTATTGACAGGATAGGATAGACAGTAAAATACTTAAGTTGATTGTGCCAAACATAGCATCTGTTCTTGCTCATTCTTGTAATTTAAGCTTCGCTAGTGGTGAATTTCCTTGTATATTAAAAAAAGCAGTGATCATCCCCTTGTTTAAAAAAGTGATCCTAAAAATTTTCAGAATTATAGACCTATTTCACTTTTGTCGCAGTTTTCTAAAGTCATAGAGAAGCTTGTGAAATGGCGCTTGTTAAATTTTTTTAGAAAAGATTGACTTTTTTAGTTCCAATCAGTATGAGTTTAGAAGTGGTAAGGGGACAGAAGATGTGCTCGAAAATTATTCTTCTTTTATTTATAATGAAATCAATATCAAAAGACGTACAGCTGGGTTATTTATAGACAAAAAATCTGATGTGGCCAACACATGACTTTCTCCATATTTGGGGTATAGATATTTAAATTATTATGAGTAGCATTATAAGGCAAAATTATTATTTCGTATCGTAAAAGAAGACACGTCCTTGCCGTAAATTACGTATATTTTGAATGTTTACAGAATTCACCGCTACAAGGTGTTGGCGCTGTAGGCTGGTATTAAGATAAAGCGAAATATATCCGAAAGGGATGGTTCTACGAAAATTTGTCTCAAACAAAACTTGGAAGAAATATTATTCTCTACAACTTTGTTCCTCACGAAGATTACCAATAACGATGTTTTTAAGGATATATTTGACGGAAACCGAAAAACCGGTTATTTATAAATAACTCCTAAACAATAACTCCTATAGAAAATTGTTTCAAATTAAAACTGTAGGAAATTACATTCTCTATAACATTATTATAGAATTGTATATAGAATAATGATGTTTTAACAAAGAAATATCGCAAAAACCGAATCGGGTTTCGAATAAACCGCGACTTCCGATTATCCGTTATTGTCCAAAAACTAATCAGTTCTTTGTGCTCATGTTCAAGTGTTATATATGAAGTTTGGTAACGATATGGCATGTACTTTTTGAGTTAGAGCGCCCACAATAACATACACACACAGACATCATTCCGAAAATAGTCTAAACTTGTTCTAGGGACCTCAAAACATGTATTTCCGTTGAAATCTGGAAGTCGATTTTTTTCATGAATACAATACTTTCCCATTACTACGTATGAGAAAGTAAAAAGGCATTTGATACTTTGGATCACTCTGTCCTGTTAAATAAATTGTATGATGCAGGTATTCGTGGTATAGTGATTAGTAGGTTTTAAAAGCTACCTTAGTGAAGCTCCCAGTGTGTAAGAATTGGGACCTGTTACAGTGAATTTAGAAGTATTGGTTCTGGAGTGCCACAAGTCTCGGTTCTTGGACCTATTTTATTTCTAGTTTACGTAAATGATTTGTGTAGTTTTAAGTTCAATGGTTATGTTACTGCTTTTGCTGATGATTTGGCTCTGAGCTATAGTGCAAGTACTGCGAGAGAGGTAGCAAATTATGTTCAAAGTGATTTGCATAATCTATGGAAATGGTTCGATTTTAATGGTCTTGAGTTGAGTGATAAAACAAAATATATGTTTTATGATCCAAGTAATTGTTATGTGTTCCATTATAAATTAGTTTATCATTGTACATGTCATTGTCCAGAAAGAGAATGGGTTAAATCCATTAAATATTTAGGAGTAACATTAGATCAAGGTTTGAAATGGAATGAGCATATTGTTAATGTGACCAAGTCCTTGAGATTTTGTTTGTCAAAATTGTATTTTCTTCGTAACAAGTGTACTTTATTGTTTCGTAAAATTATATATTATGCGTTAGAGGATTCAAAGCTAAATTATGGTGTAATATGTTGGGGTGGGGTCTATGAGAATGCTTTAAAACCCCTAATTATAATACAGAAGAAAATTATTAGATGTATGGCAGGCAAGAATCGATTTGAGCATTCATATTCTTTATTTTTTAATTTAAAGATACTTCCCATGAGGTATATTTATAAAGTATTGAAGGTTTTTTATGCCAGAAGTGGAAATATTCCTCAAAAAAAATGCTGGAGTACAACGTTATTATTTAGGTAGAAATGTTGGTGTGGTAGTTCCAAAACCAAACCTATCTTTATTCAAAAGGAGTTTTTTGTATGTGGGACCAAAAGTGTTTTGTAATTTATCGGATGAAATTAAAAGGTATAAAGGTACTCTATTTCTTAAAAAAGTAAAACTTTATTTTGGCTCCCGAAAATATTTATACTGTGTTGAAGTTTTAGTTTTAGTGGTTGTGTTCACTTGATTGTTTGTTGGCTAACTGGATGTTAGTAAAATTGTTATAATAACAAATTTGTATATTGTTCACTAGTGTAGCAGCACATTAAGCTTAAGGATGGCACCCTCACCTCAGGCTTGTTGCCTTGGAGGACACCTAAAGGTTTCTAATGTCAAATTGTACTGTTTTTGTATTTATTATAATTGTTGTTGAATCCAATAAATCTATTATTATTATTTATCATTTTCTTCCTCTTGCCTAATGTTTGATGGCGGTAACTGGTAAATCCAGACCCCAACAAGAGGTCAACGTGATTTACCCTAGCACCTTTCGAATGATGTGTGCATAACCCATTAGTGCGATCTTCTGCACTTTGTTGGCTGACGGATGCCCTGGAAGCGACTGCAGGTTCTGACTAAATTCTCTCTTGAGCGTTCCCAATGTTCCAATTATAATTGGTATTACTCTTGTTACTTTCTCCATACGTAGTAATGGGAAAGTATTGTATTCATGAAAAAAATCGACTTCCAGATTTCAACGGAAATACATGTTTTGAGGTCCCTAGAACACGTTTAGAGTATTTTCGGAATGTCTGTGTGTGTGTGTTAGTGTGGGTGCACTAACTCAAAAAGTACGTGCCATATCGTTACCAAACTTCATATATAACACTTTGGCATGAGCACAAAGAACTGATTAGTTTTTGGACAATAACGGTTAACCGGAAGTCGAGGTTTATTGGAAACCCGATTAGGTTTTTGTGATATTTCTTCGTTAGAACATCATTATTGTATATACAATTCTATACAAAAGTTATACAGAATGTAATTTCCTACAACTTTCATTTGAAGCCATTTTCTATTGTAGTTAATGTTTAGGAGTTATTTATAAATAACCGGTTTTTCGGTTTCCGATAAATATCTCCTTAAAAACATCGTTATTGGTAATCTTCGTAAGGACCAAAGTTGTAGAGAATAATATTTCTTCCAAGTTTTGTTTGAAACTAATTTTCGTAGAACCATCCATTTTAGATATATTTCACTTTATCTTAATACCAGTATACAGTGCCAATACCATGTAGCGGTGAATTCTGTTAACATTCAAAATATACGTAATTATGGCAACAAGGACGTGTCTTCTTTTACGATAGGAAATAATAATTTTGCCTCGTAATATTATTCATAATAATTTAAAAATCTATACACCAAATATGGAGAAAGTCATGTGTTGGCCACATCAGATTTTCTTATTATTATTATTATCATAAATGGAAAAACTGTCCAACTAAGAGAGAATATAGAGATGCATATAAAGCCAAAAGAAATTTAGTTATGAAATAAATTAGAAAAGCAAAAAAAGCTTATTATTCTGATAAGATTTCTAAGAGTAATGGTAGTAATCAATTATGGACAGAAATAAATAAACTCCTCAATAAGAAGAATAAAACAGAACATGATAGTTTTTATTTTAGGCAAGCTGTGGGTGAAAAAAACCTGGATAAAATTTGTGATAATTTTGCTTTTCAGTTTACAAATGGCATAAGAAAAATGAAGGAATTTTTCGAAGATAGGGTATCTATGGAAAATGATCAATGTGAAATGAATAGCATGTATCTACCTGTGCCCGATTATAATGATGTAAAAAAACTTTTAAGATGGTTAAAAATAAAAGGACCAGGTGCTGATGGGATTAGAGCTCAGGATATAAAACAACATGAAATATTAATACCTTTATTAACTGACTTTAACTCAAAGAGTGTTGCCACTGATGTGTTTCCAGGAGGATTAAAACTTGCCATAGTTAGACCTATATATAAGGGAGGCTAGCATCGAGACCTAAGTAATTACAGGCCCGTATCTATATTATCTCCTCTGAGTAAGCTAATTGAGAAATGGGTTGCTGAATGCCTTATTAACTATATGAATAAAATTAATTACATAACACCATATCAATTTGGTTTTCAGGAAAAAAAGGATACAAAAGATGCTTTAGGGAGACTTAATGACTTAATAAAGTATAATATTGATAAAGGAAATGAGGTAATAGCTGTATTTATAGACTACAAAAAAGCCTTTGATACCGTTAATACTGAAATTTTGTTAAATAAACTACAGTGTATGGGTGTAAGGGAGAATGTCTTTGATCGGTTTGTTAGTTACCTAAGCAAAAGCAAAGTTATGGTAAAGATTAATAACATATTTAGTACAACCAGAATAGTAGATTTTGGAGTTCCTCAGGGATGAGTCCTAGGTCCAGTACTTTTTAATATATACATCAATAATGTTGTTGACAATATTAAATTTTCTGATGTGATTCTATATGCTGATGATGTTTTACTTCTTACATACCATAAAACCTTAAGATTATGCTATAAATAACATGCAGAATGACTTAACAAGTGTAACAGTATGGTCACATGACCATGACATGGTTATAAATGTAAAGAAAACTAAGATAATGTATACTGCTGCTAAGATGGACCATATAAAGAGGGTATGGCTAAAAATACATAACCATGAATGTTTACATACAGTTGTTTGTGAAGATATGTGTCAATGTGAATATATTGAACAAGTTTCGGAGTATAAATATCTTGGCATGGTAATTGATCAGAATTACAAATTTAGTAGTCATTGTGTAAAACTTAGTAAAAAACTGGCAATTTTAAGTTATAATTTTTATCACATAAAAGAGCTCTTTAACTATCAATGCGTGTAAAGTAATTTATTTTGCTCTACTTGAGAGTCTACTTACAAGGAGAGGACTTGAGGTGAAATCCACGGATTCCTGTCATACTTTGCGAGTAGGTAACTTCACTCCCCTAGTGTACGTGTGCAAAACGCTAGGTGTAGATAAGCAGTCGTTATTGAAAAATTAGCGATTAAAAATTTAAGGCAACTGAAGCTCAAGATGAATACAATAATAAGGCATCAGTTGCTAAGCGAAACGGTGGTCTAGTTGCTAGAGACGTGGCCGTCAAAACTTATTTTCGCGCGTTCGAGACCCGTTATCGCGAATTATTTTTTTCGTTTTTTATTTCTTCTTTCATGACACAATAATGCATCATTTATATTTTATCGGTATTTCCTGCGAAAAATTCGCATTTTCCGCGATTGTGAAATTATTTACATTAACCTGTTTTATCTATATTTATTTTTGTGTATATTAATAATATGAGATTGATATAATAACAATAGATATAATAACAGTGATATAATAACAATGAAACGCTCCGAGAATAGACTCGTGTAGTCCAAAGTTCACTACATTTGCTTGTGAAAGATTTCAACTGTGCTAGAGTGGTCAGTCGGTGGAGAATATTCACAATCAAAGCGAATGGTGCAAGCATGGAGACTGTAGCTGGTAGTTTGGAATCTCACGAAAATGTGCCTGTTTTGTGTGTTACACAAAAACAAGAACTGACGGATGCGATAGAATATTGTATACGACTGCTGCGAGAGAAAGAACTGCTCACAGATAGTGTCAGTGCTTCAATTTCCATCCGTTCTCAAGGCATGGGACGCAAAATCAAGAACCGTATCACAAATATGCTTTGTGAAATGGTATTTGCGGATGAAGAAGAACTGTTGGAAGAAACAGCGTGTGTTGATGATGAAGATGTCGCCATGCAAAGGGAGGAAATTAAACGAATGGATGTCGAATCACAGCATTCTTCTCCTTCCTCTTCATCATGTAATGAAGAAGTCACGAGTGCGGATAATATTCCGTTTTCAATGAAGGTCAAAGTTGTTAAATTGTCACAGATACATCCGACGTGGAGTTTTAAATCATTGCGATTGAAAACAACATGTCACTTACAAAGCAACTTGCAGTTATGGAGATGGAAAAAGCAACTGGAAGGTGGTGGAACGTTGACTGATAAAGTACGTATACGATCGCTTCAAGGAAGCTAGGCAAAATCTCCATCTTGTCACCACGAGAATGCTACAGCAATGGGCAATCGCTGCTGTGTTTCAATACGGTGGTGATAATTATGCTTTCAAGGCCTCTCACACCTGGATAGTTAGATTCAAACAAAAATTCAGAATTACGCAACGAAAATTAAATATAGATAAAACAGGTTAACGTAAATAATTTCACAATTGCGGAAAATGCGAATTTTTCACAGGAAATACCAATAAAATATAAATGATGCATTATTGTGTCATGAAAGAAGAAATAAAAAACGAAAAAAATAATTCGCGATAACGAGCCTCGAACGCGCGAAAATAAGTTTCAACGGCCGCGTCTCTAGCGACTAGACCACCGTTTCGCTTAGCAACTGATGCCTTATTATTGTATTCATCTTGAGCTTCAGTTGCCTTAAATTTTTAATCGCTAATTTTTCAATAACGACTGCTTATCTACACCTAGCGTTTTGCACACGTACACTAGGGGAGTGAAGTTACCTACTCGCAAAGTATGACAGGAATCCGTGGATTTCACCTCAAGTCCTCTCCTTGTTAGATATGGTATTACCCTTTGGGGTTTTACTAGGTTTTCACATATCTCTAGGATAATGATGTTACAAAATCGAATAATAAAATTAATGTACTGTGAATGTAAGCTGCCCATACATAAAATATATAGAAAATTGGAAATTTTGCCAATAAATAAGCTATTAAAATATATAATTATTATGGAAAATTATTTCAAAACTGAATACAAGCATGTGAAGATGAAGGATCATGCCATGACCATGAGGGTGCAAAATTATTATGAAGTGCCTAAATATATGACTAACTATGGTGAAACTAGATTGAGTGTTGTAATTCCCAGAATATTTAATGAGTTACCATTAGACCTAGAAAACCTGAAAACAATATCACAGGTAAAATTGAAAGTCAGAGAGTACTTGTTAAATTGATATTGTTCTTGGTGTCTCTCTTTTTTAATTTCCTGATTATAATATGTTGTATATTACACAAGGTGGATTTAAAATATTGTTTTGTATTTCTCTTGAGATGACTTTTTATGAATATGTTTTCTTAACATGATAAAAAACTTTCATATGAATACATGGTTTCTATGAAAATGGCTATGATTGTGTCTTATGTCATTTATGAAGGAACTTAACGTGTTTTTCTTTTTTGAATGAGCACCACCTGATGAGCCTATAGCTCAGGTGGACTCTAATTTTTACATTCAGAAATAGATAGATGATTTGTGATGTCGTAATTTCAATTTTCTTTTTTTGTAATTTTTGCAATTTTCCTTTTTTGTAATTTTTTCTTTAAATTCCAAATTTTTTCTCTTATAATTTACTGTTGTGCTTTGCACCTTTGTATATTTTTCTGTATATTAAATTATTATTATTATTAATATATTTGGAATAATATTCCGGATCTGATTTCACTTTTATATATTTGATTGGTACAAACTTATTCATGGCTTTCAAAACTATTCCCTTAAAATTTTCCCATATTTCATTTACTGATGAACCTTCACTGGCCCATTTTGAATATTCATTTCTTAAATATTCTATATATTTCTCTTTTTTTACCTGCCGAAATTGATAAATTTCTCGTTTCTCTTGCAACTTATTTAAATCATAATTCATACACAAATATAATATTACTGCAGAATGGTCAATAATTCCCTCTAAGATCTCATGACCTTCATATAATTCCAAATGCTTCACTAAATAAACATCAATAATATTATTTCCTCTTGTGGGACTATCAATAATCTGATTAAAATCCCCCTCCCTTATTAATTTATTAATCAATAATTGAGACCTACCAGAACTTATGCCTTTTCCTGTCCAATCAACTTGGGGGAAATTTAAATCCCTGGAATTAAAATATTCCTATTTGCTTTTTGTCCATCCACTGTCATATCTATTATTCTCTCAAGTACTTCTAAACTTCCTCCAGGAGGTCTATATACTACAATTATATCTAAACTAGCATAAGTGCCCATTGAATTTCAATGGGTTTAACCCGGCAGTACTCGCGCTCATTTTTGGACACCCCACGGTTATTTTTGTTTAAAAAATTATTAATTGTCGATTTTCAATAAAATTTTCATTTTATTTTTGTCTCTTGATATGTGTTGGATTAATTGAAATTTATTTTAAGACGTCAATTATTTAACAAAACCAGGAGGAAAATAATAATTGTGATAAATACAACGTTTGCTCATTTTTGTAACGTAAGAGGTCGTGCGGGGTGTCTCGGACACCCCACGGATATTTTTGTTTAAAAAATTATTAATTGTCGATTTTCAATAAAACTTTCATTTTATTTTTGTCTCTTGATATGTGTTGGATTAATTGAAATTTATTTTAAGACGTCAATTATTTAACAAAACCGGGAGGAAAATAATAATTGTGATAAATACAACGTTTGCTCTTAATTTTATGAAATTTTATATTTTGTAATCTAAATGAAATGAAAAGGTAAACCAGTAATATCAGCACATTATTTATGTATGAAACTATCGCTACAAACTTTCATCATGTGAGTTCCACACATCCATGTATCGCACGATTCACAAAATGATTTTGTTTTTATGTCTTTATTTCGTGGGCAAATTACACATCTGCTACTACTACCCTTTCTTGGTTTTTTTTGTTCTTGTGCGGTAGATGTCACTCCATATTTTTCAGTCTTTCATTTTAATTCTTTTGGTAGCATTTTCATACTCGATCTTTTCTTTATAAAAGGTAAAGTTAAAGCCCTCGCTACTTCTCGAAGGAAAGTGCTCCTACGCATCATAGAAGTGGCATTTATATCTCTATGAATAACAAATGAATTTATTCCTGTGGTGTTCAACAAATGGAAGAATATGGCCATTGGCCATCTTCTTGTGTTCCTACTAGTACTATAGGTACCACACATTTCGTCAACAGCGTCTACGCCCCCTTTTGTAACATTATAAAATGTTAGAATCTCGGGTTTTCTTTTATCTCCGGTAGATTCATCAATATTTTTTTGGTTGTGCATAGTTGACAACAGGATTACATTTTTCCCTTTCTTAGGAATATAAGACACTAGGGTCATATTCTTTTTGAAGCAGAACAAGCTACTTCTTTCCTCCCTTCCTCTTACATTTACTACCTGCGGTGGCAATTCTTTTTTATTTTTTCGCAAGGTACCCACTAGTGTCCGTTTATTATGAAGCAAATCCTCAGCAAGAGGCACATTCGTAAACCAGTTGTCAACGGTGAGGTTTCTCCCACTCCCTAAAATTGGTCCAACCAAACGTTTTACGACCTCTCTGGAACTGTTTTCTATTTTGAATGGACCTTCTGGTTGTGTACCTGCATAGACCTCCAGATTGAGGGTATAAAATACTCTAGAATCCACCAGAGCAAAGACTTTTATCCCATATTTTGCAGGTTTTGACGGTAAGTATTGCCTAAAGGAACATCTGCCTCGAAACCCAACTAATTGCTCGTCTACTGTAGCAAATTCGCTAATAGTATTGCAGCGATTTTCTCTAGTTCTACGCACTTAACGAAGCACTTGTCGCATAAACGCGACGAAAACGCAGCAAATTGGCCGAATATCGCCGCCTTTGTTATCGGTGTCTTTGTAATCGGTGAAGAGAACGCCAAACGTCTCCGCCGAATGGCTGCTCCCACACCAACGCGCTTTATATAGGGCGAATATTACCCCTATTTCCCATTCCCTCCTTTTCGCATGGTTATATCACATAATCAGGAAATTAACCAATACGAAGTCGAGGAGTCGCCCATTTAAGCTACCCGCCGAACCCCCCCTGAGCGGCGACGTCAGGCGAGAGCGGCAGTCAAGAGAACGAGAGCAGACCACCGGGATATACCGAGAGCGGAGTGTCGCCGCGGTGAGCGAGAGTAAGAGAGAGAGAGAAGTCACGGAGACAAAAGCGAGAAGAGTTGTTCCTCGCAAGGGAGAGTGTGCTAAAGTTTCCTGTCGGACAGACTGTAACGATAAGGTGACATTTTCTGAAGTGGTTAAGCTGCGAGACTTACGTCTCAAGAGCATTTGTGTTATTAATACTTTATTTTACTTTATTATGTGTACGATATAGCATTTAGTTAGAGCCGTATGTGGCGATGATTTTGGTTGCCACAGTATATTGAGACCGAAAGTTCTCTAAAAATAACTGAAAAATACATCGTATTGGTGCTAGTTTATCGCTTGTTTTCCTTTCCTCTCGGGTGTTTATATCATCAAAACGAAGGCATCGAAGGAGGAACCTAAACCTTTGGTAGCTCATTGAAGCATAACATATTTCGATACCTAATCCATTGTGGTCCCATAAGTCTTTCAGGTTTTGTCGCCCGGATTTGTTTGCCCCCGCATAAAGTAGAATGCCGATGAGGCACTCAATTTCTACCTCATCAGTTGGATTAGCATCTCTCTTACGAGAATATTTTTCTGCGACCATATGAATGTGAATATTCGTACAATTCACTATTATGTCCATAATACGTTTATCAAGCATAAGGCGAAAACAGTCCACCGGGGAAACAGTCTCTTCTTTTCTACCCTTGAAGCTAGATTTTTTGGTAATGATGTTACGTTTTGCAAGTCTAACATTAGGACGCGGCCCTTCCTTTTTCTACTTAGTGATACCGTCTCTGCCAATAAAAAGTTTCTCTCCATTCTCCACTTCAAATTCAGAATCACTAGCATCTTGTTCACTCTCACTATTATGATCCGATAAATGAACACAATCCTCCGAAGATTCATCTCCAGAATCAATAGCCTCTCTTCGGAAGATTCATTTAGAAGGCGAACAATCAGCTTTGCTTCTCTCTCGGAAGGAAGAGTTGACATCTGTAGTTGGATGTGAAATAGTATAAATATTTAGATAATTTTACGCAATAAGGATAAATACTGATAAAAACATAATATACTGTCAGTAAAGAAAAAATAATACAAACCTTGGAAAATGATAATCAGTAAAGTAACTGTTCAATCGCAGTCCCAGATCAAAAAAGGAAACGACGACGCAAATAGTAACAATAATTTTACAATGAAACACATAAACCACTCGCAAAACAAAAAACACGGATATTTCCGCACAACGCTCTGTCGTACAGTCTAAGAAAAACGTCCGAACTCAAAGAATAACCATAGGATACTAGCCCTTTTAGGCTAAAATGGTTGAAAACACGTGCCATTCCAGCTACTGAAGGAAAGGAGTCATAAAACCTAAAAGTAAAGGAACCCTGTCATAAAACTTAGGGCTGGGGTGTCTACAGCACCCCGCGCGACCACTCCCGGGTTAATGAATCTAAATTTTCGTCAATGCAACATGTAAAAATCACAAGAATAAAATTGTGCACTGTTTTAACCATCGAATATTTCTACATTGTAAGTCTGTTTTAATTAATTAATTATAATCTCACAGAAATTCATTGTGAATAAAATAGTACCTTTCTTTCTACTAAATTAGCCATTGTTATTAGTTTTAAATTGATTATAGCATTAGGATTTCAATTTCATTAAATAAGCAGAATTCTGGTTCCAAAAAATTGGTTCAATCTTCAATTGTCTCTGATAATACTTTAAATACATTTTGGAATATAATGTACCTCAATATCGTTTATCATCTGCTCAGCACTCTTGCCTTCTCGTTTTCCGAAACAACCACTTCCACCAGTTTTAAATGGATTTCAAACTTAGAAGAGAACTTGATTCAATTCAGTTAAAATAACCACATAACAAACTTCTTATTCCAAAGAAAATCCTTTTATAATATGCAATGTTAACCTACAATTCATTCATTCTGAAAAGTGAATAAAAGTACCGACCATGTACATATATTTCTTTCAACTAAAATAGCCACTCTTAACAGATTTTAATGGACTAATGCATTAGCATTTCAATTTCATGAACTAAGCAGAATTCCGGTAACAAAAAAATTTGTTCAATCTTCAATTGCCTCTGATAATACTTAAACAGATTTTGGAATAAAATGTACTTTAATATCGTTTAGCATCCGCTCACCACTCTGGACTTCTCAGTTTCCAAAACAACGACCTTCAATAGTTTTAAATTGATTTTTGCTTTGAAATACACTTGAGTCAATTCAGTACAACTTCCGCTTTACATACTGTAAATTCCAAAGTAACTCCTTTTATAATAGGCAATGCTAGCCTAAAATTAATTCATTCTGTAAAGTGAATAAATAAAGTTCTTTCTTTAAACTATAATAGCCACTGTTATTAGATTTAAATGGATTATAAGCCTTAGAACTTACTCTGTATTAAATAAGCACCAAAATTCCTTTTATAAAAACAAATCAATTCATTAAAAGATCCACTGTTATTTCTTCGAAAATTGCCTGTTAACAGTTTTAAATGCCCTTTTAATTTTAATTGAATTTTAATTTATACTGGTTTCCAAACTTTGGCCATTGATACGAAATTAATTCCAGGAATAACAATATAAATTCGTAAGCACGTATGGTTTACAAAGAATTTAATTTAAGAATGCTTTTTATTTCCAATTTTTCTAAAATGACACTGTTGATACTTAAAATATTTTATATTTACGTTAATATACTTATTTTCCACAAAACATGCCAATTCTCCCCTTCCTTCTTCTCTCTCTCTCTGCATTGAAGCACTCAAGGCACGCTTATTCCCAGAAGGATGTATAAAGTAACAATGATAATGGTCGACATAGCAACATCACGTTAAAATGGCGAGATTTCCACAAAATATGCAAATTAAATGTTTAACATGGAATATTTCAAACTGTGGGTGAAAAAAGACGAATGGAATAAGAAACTTTATAAATGTTTCTTCAAAATGATTAAAATCTGAAGGTCGTCTGTTAATTTCTTCTAATTTTAATTTCCAAATGAATAAAAACCTGCACGTCGAAAAATCGCATTTTACATGTTAACTAATGGGAAATGGAAATGCCTCTCTTGGAACCAAGGAATTTTTTCGCGATTTAAATTTGTCATTCTCTGAATAAGTGTTAATCAAGCATCCCTACCAAATTTTGAGTTTCTATCATTATTATTTCTCGAGTTATTAGCATTTGCATAGCATGACCAATCAACCAACCAACAGACGATGGCTATTATTACATAAAATTCTTCTTCCTAATGGGATCGACTAATGTTACACTTAAGAATTCATATTCTTTATCAATTACATTTAAAAAACTATGTATTTGTTTAGAAATACATATAAAGACACCTCCACCCCTTGTATTTCTGTCTCTCCTATACACTACCAAATTATCTGGAAAAATTGCTGACGTACCCACCTCTTCCCGAAGCCAGGATTCTGTCCCTATTATTACATCCGGTTTACACATTTCTAACATAGTTCCGAATTCACAACTCTTATTAACTATACTACGACAATTTACCTGGAGAAGTTTAAGAGCCTTACCTGCTTTATTTACATTTTTATTTCCATATTTGGACATCAAAGTTTCATCCATCCCAATTAGTGGCACCTCAGTCCACTCTTCTTTTTGACACCTATTCTGCTCTGTGATACCATCTCCAGGATTCGTTTCTAGTTTCCCCTTTTCTTATAAACATTCACCAAATTTGTATTTGACTGGGTATAAATGTCTTCCATGAAAGCGAATGTACTGGGCAAAAGAAGATGATGTGCACAATAACCTAGTGGCTAATGCAATGCAAAGAGACAGATTTTTAGAAATAATGACATTTATTCACCTTGCAGACAATCTAAACCTTGATAAGGAGGTTAAATTTAGCAAAGTTCGGCCGCTGGCTCAGAGTCTGAACGAAAAATGTTTGGAAAACTTTGTGATGTACCAATTCATTGATTATGACGAAGTGATGATAAAATATTATGGTAGGCATGGTTGCAAACAGTTCATAAAAGGAAAACCTATAAGGTTTGGTTTCAAAGCATGGTGCCTCAACACCGATTATGGATATTTAATAAATTTTGATTTTTAACAGGAAAAGAGCCCAAAATCAAGTAATAACTATGAGAAGGCATTCAGAAAACCTACCGCACCTTTGCTGGAAATGTTGGATGAAATGCCGGATGAAAGTAAACGAATGCCTTACAGCATATTTTTTGACAATTTATTTACAGGTACTCTTGAAAGTAAAAGTATTGCATTTAGATAAAATAAGTCTCTAAAACCCATTTACAATTTTTTTCAGGAATGAATTTGCTGCACCATCTGAAACAAAGGGGTTACAATGGAACTTAAACAATACGGGAGAACAGAATTCCAAAGGATTGTCCTTTAACGAGCAAAACAGATAAGGCCAAACGGAATCAAGGAGACTCAAAACATACGAGGTGTTACCTAAAAGTTCCCGAAAGATATCTGAAAAAAAAGTAGACTTGTCCAAAGTCCTAATCGCCACCGTCCCCTTCAAAGTACTCCCATTGGGTGCGTACACAATCATCCCAACGTTTCTGCCATGATCGGAAGCTGTTCTGGAAGTCCTTTTGTGTCTGCGTCTTCAGCACCTCCTGCGATTCGGCCTGGATCTCCCATACGGTGTCAAATCTTTGCCCCTTCAACTTGATTTTTATCTTGGGGAAGAGGAAGAAGTCACAGGGGGATAAATCAGGCGAGTAAGGGGGGTGAGGGACAGCCGCCATGCTTTTGGAGGCCAAAAACTGCTGCACAGACACAGCGGTGTGCGTGGGCACATTGTCGTGATATAGCACCCAGTTGTTCCTGTGCCATTTCTCTGGCCGCTTTTGCCTCATGTACTCCCTAAGCCGCCTCAGGACGTCGCAGTAGAACTTCGCATTGACGGTCTGACCTGGAGGGACGAATTTCTTGTGGATAATCCCGTCAATGTCGAAAAAGCAGATCAGCATTGACTTAACATTGCTTTTGACTTGCCGCGCTTTCTTCGGTCGGGGTGAAGATGGACTCTTCCACTGGGACGACTGCTGTTTTGTTTCAGGGTCGTACCCATAAACCCAACTTTCGTCAACAGTTATGACCTTAGAAAGGAAGTCTGGGTCATTTCTGACCTGCTCCTGAAGTTCCATGCAGACTTCCAGCCGATGTTGCTTCTGGTCGTCAGACAGCAGCCTTGGCACGAATTTTGCAGCAATCCGTCTCATGTTGAGTTCGTCTGACAAAATGTGCTGGGATGTTCCGTATGACTGTCCCACAATGTTGCAAACGTCATGGATCGTTCACCTACGGTCCTCGAGGATAGCTTCACACACCTTTTCAACATTTTCTGGCAATGTGCCAGTTGAAGGTCATCCAGAATGTGTGTCATCATCAACTGACGATCGGCCATTTTTAAACCGGTTAAACCAGTCGTAGGTTTGTGTCTGACCCAAAGCGTCATCACCAAATGATTGTTTAAGCATTTTGTGAGTTTCTGCCGCACTCTTGCCAAGTTTGAAGCAAAACTTGATGCACACACGCTGCTCCTTCACGTCCACCATTTCAACGAAAGAAAAATCGCAAAACGACACAAACACGACGTTATAAAACACGCAGAACAAAAGAATGCGTGCACTCAGCGCAAAGCCACGTCGCACACTGGTTTACAAAGGATACATGCAGTGCTACCGAGCGCCACTAGTCCATATTACAACCCGTTTCAGCATGACGTTCAATTTTCGGGAACTTTTGGGTAGCACCTCATAAATTAGACAAGACTGACGGAATTCAAATTATAAAATGGATTGACAACTCTGTAGTTTCAGTAACCTCTACGGAATATGGTGATGCACCAAAATACATTGTCAAAAGATTTACTCAGAAGCAGAAAAAAATTATTCAGATCCCTCAACCGAGAGCCATGACAGAATATAACAGACACATGGGTGGCACCGATTGAATGGACGAAGATGTGAATGCTTTGAGAATCGGTAATTATAATTTCATCGATCTTCACTGTCACTGAATCTTATGAAAAAAAATCCAATCAAATTTTCTTGTCAGGAATTCAAGGAAAAAATGTTGGTGGTCGGTGTTCACATGGATGCTCGACGTCGCCATGAACAACGCCTGGATACTGCACAAGGTCTGCCAGAAAAATGTGACGAAATTGCAATTTTGATGAGAAGTGGTCCAGGTATTTTGAATAGGTACAAAACACCTCCAAAGAAACCAGGGTCTTCAAAATCTCGTAGTGGGTCAAAAGAAATCTTATGGTATGACAGACTTGACCATTTTGTTCAAGAAATCCCAAACAATAAAAGACGGAGATGTGCCTTGGAAGGTTGTAGGTCGATTGTATGCTTTATGTGTATCAAATGCGATGTAGGGTTATGTATTAGTCTTTTTGTCCCCTACCATAAATAACGGTCTGTTATTTCTGTGTTATTTTACATTTTTCTGCACATTTTTTCTAGAACTATAGTTTTCAAAATTCCTAAATTTTAATACTCATTTGTATCATTAATAAAATTATAATAAACCTATTATTACAGTTAATTATGAGCATTGTTTTTCAAATTCCTTTTTCATAGCATATGACAAGCATGGCATTGGGGAAACTAAAATAGCTGTGGGAGCGCCTAGCGTTGCATATATGCAACGACCGCTCACGTGTTCCTGGTACATCAGAAATTCCTAAGATCAATCTTCTGCATCCCTTCTGTTTTACGAATGCATACCCCCAAAAATATGTAAAATTCACGAAAAAAAATTACCGGTGCTGGAGGGTTAAACTTTTAATGGGAATCAGAGGCTTATGTTTTAATGCCATTAACCTTTAAATGCCTAAAGGGACACCGGTGTCCCGGCAAATTTCTGGGTAAGCCTGTCCCACTTATTCATAGACAAGCACGTGTTGCAAAATGCATGAATAAAGGCAGTGACAAACTTATCTAAAGCTAATGGTACAAATGGAATGAAATAGAAAGGATGAAATTGATTCTTGATTGCAAAATGCACTTGGGAGTCAGTGAATACTGCAAAAGGAGGAGGCAGAGGAAAAAGAAGCGATGAAGCGAATGGAATCAAACCTTATCTTTGAAGTGAACTTGGAAAGACGTTCCGAAAAAAATTATTAAAACAATATGGGTTGGCATGAAAAGCGGGCTTTATCATGAATAAATGAGACTCCAACATTATGAATGATTACGAACTTCAAGAGCAAGACGAACATCTTCTATTGGAATTATTACAACAAAGGACAACTTTCGTTAACAGAAGCAGCTTACGAATTTCTTAACAATTTAAAATTGAAAATTTACGACCTTCAGGATGAATTTCTTAAAAGGAAATAAAATTGCCTAATAATAGAGTTAATTACCTCAAATTTTAAAGAGAAAAACCTCTACATTAAACTACTTATCAAAGGTTAGTTCAAGAAAGAGCCTAATAGCAACAAACATTTGAATTAAACTAAAAAATAATTTAACCATACAACGTGAAAGATATACCATATTTAATCGATTGTAAGCCAATTTTTTTATATTTTTTACCGCCTTAAAAATTGCCAATCGGCTTAGAATCGAGTATTAAAAATCGAAATGAATGTTTCAATAAATTCACTCCCGAGCCATCTCTAGTATGCGCATGCGCATAATGTTTTGATTCCCTGAGTCAATCATAATTTCCTCGTTCCTTTGCAAGCGTAAATTTTTGTCATTTACTTTGGTGAGTTTTTCAGTTTTTCTTAATAATCCCATAATGGGACGAATGCATTATTCTGCAGACTTTAAGAGAAAAGTGATAGCAAATGCAGAAGAAACATCAAATCTTGCTGAACAATGGCGCTATGGGATTGATGAGTCGAATGTGAGAAGTTCGAGAAGATAAAGAGAGAAACCGGGATATTTTTGTTGCGAGAATAAAAATCTGTGACATAACCGGGACAAATTACATTATAGTAAAAATTGCACTGGATGCTTGAATATAACATATGTAAATTGTGTTGTCCTAATTTTATTTGATACCTTTTTTATTTAATTATGAATTGAAAAAACCGGGACATTCATACTTTTCGGAATTTTTTCACGACAAATCCCAGAAAATTAGGATGTCTGTATACCAAACGTGGAATTTTCCTCGCATGCCCTTGTGAAAAGTAGGGGTAGGCTTATAATCGATTAAATATGATATATAAAAAGATCGAATAAAAATATTTATATACCAACTTCCTGGTTTAGAAAATCTTCGTTGAACGTAGCTTAGGTATAGCTCCAACCTCAGGGTGAAACACCCGCTTTTATCAATGGGAAAAATAATATTTACACTAAATATTGACATCTCTTCTTGAGCAAAGACAAAAACATATCAATTATGCTCAAGGAAAACTAACCTGCTTTAACTTGATAACAGATTCTTCAAACACTAAAAGACGCACACCACTCAAGTGACGTTTTCACAACGATGGACGTATTGGAACTAATGCGGACAAATAGTTCTTTTTCAATGTCACTGATGCAAAATGCGAGGGAGGAGGAAATGTTGAAGGAGAAGGGGTTGAAAACAGTGGTGTGGGAATATGTACCCCGTCCTCACACACCCTAACACAGCATGGCAATTACTAAGAAGCAGTAAAAGAAACCCAAAAGATATATATTTCGTCCTCAAACAAGAGCCGCAACCAATCAACCGAGAATTTTGAATGTGCCTGAATGGAACATGGAAACAAGGAGGAACCCCAGGAGGGAGGGTCTTGTGATATCCCGCATCCTCTGACTTTCTAAAGATTTCCTTGCTCTTGGGCACATTTGACAAGGTCTCCTGCTGGCCAACTTCTGATGAGACTGCAGAGGCTAGTAAGGTGGGGGCGATGCCGAGGCCTGACCTTTCTCCCCCCCCTCCTTCCAACTTAAGGTAATGCTTCTCTCTTCAGGCCATTGGTGCAAGGGGTGCATTGCACCTGGACAGAAACCCTCGGGGGCGGAAAATCACAGAGGGAATCAGCTAGAAATACTAGGGGCAGTGAGAACTGCTTTCACCTCGTCAGCAAAGATCACTGGCATGTAACAGCAATAAAATGTTGGGAAAGCCACATCCAGCCATCTGTATGCAGTAGTATTCTCGGAATATGCTTTCGGAAATACTATTTTACCAATCTGACTAGAGCCTGGTTGCTGCCCCTGAACATTCATTTGAATGTCACATTTTCACATTTATTCGCCAGCTGCAAACATTAAACATATCAATGGAAAACCAAATGCCAAAACTAAATTAAGGTATTTTCCGAAAATTTTTGCCAGGAAAATTTGGCACCCCAAAAAATTCGGTGCCCCAAGCAGTTGCTTGGACTGCTTGTATTGTTGAGCCGGCCCTGACCCTAATGGCCTTTCATCTTCCCTTGAGTCATTTCCCATTCTCAGCTAACCATCCTCAGCATCACACCCTCTATGGTTTATTTCAATTTACAGAAACCATTAAAAACGCTTTCTCCAGAGCTAAAAAATCTAAGCAAATTAATAACATACATGCAAAAAATTAAAATAAATTCTTACACTGGCAACTTTCTCCCCAACTGGTCTTTCATCAGGCCTTGCTTGATGTGTTGCCTGTAGCCTGCGCAGAAGGGGTACACCATTGCGGTTTTGCCTCTTCAAAGTCCAATATGATATGAGTCTTTGTATAAAGTAATTTCTCTGAGGCATATCGACAAGCATAGCAATCTCAATGATCCTGTACGGAAAAAGGTATATTCTTACAATACAACACAATAATTGCCACAAGGAAGTAAATGAAATTTTTAACTGCATATTATTTCATAAAATGCACAAAGACTATGAGCAAGAGAAAATGACTGGTCAAAATAATAAGCATTACATATTCCTGAACGTAAATTAAAATTAAACAAGTCTATATAAAAAACAACATTAATTTAAACAACTTTT
This sequence comes from Uropetala carovei, assembly GCA_036926305.1. Lineage (NCBI taxonomy): Eukaryota > Metazoa > Arthropoda > Insecta > Odonata > Petaluridae > Uropetala > Uropetala carovei. Next base: position 2,364,756 of record JAXCHB010000149.1, read on the forward strand.
ATGAAGTGTATAGAGTAAATATGAAACACCAACCCAACCCCATGGTTTGATTCAATGATTTTACTGTCAATTAAAAATTGTGTTCTTTTCTTCATCTTCAAACATTTGCATAAATTCTTCAAGAGTCGGAATCATTTTTAAGAGTTGATGGTAGGACGTAGTTCAGAATGTGGCCGTTGCCATTTGTGGCACCACAGTCAAGGGATGCCATTTCCATTAATCGAACAATAAGAATTCCATATTTTACTCTCCCTTGCCCTTATATGATCTGTAAGGTATCGATTAATGAATTTAGTCGGATAGAGGGCGACATTCAAAATAAAAAAGTTCTTTGAGAGCATATAATTATGAGATAAAAATTCGAGAATGTCTGACCCACGTTATCCAACTGGGGGAATTATACGTCCTGGAATCAAACTCGGGTCGTTATTTTGCATGGTGATTACACATAAGAGTCTTTTATAAGTGTGGTACTCTTTAAAATTGAAAGAATGGCTAAAATACATGCAGCCGTTCTTGAGTTATTAGACATTCTTTGTGGTGTCTTAAAACTTGCCTACCTACATATACTATACCTACCTATACAGAGTGTATTTAAATTCCACCGACAAGCTTCTAGTACAGGTAGGTGGGTTCGAGGTTTGCTCCGAAACATCAGTCCGAGTTGTCTGCGTCGCCTCATTACCGAGATACAGGCTGATGAATGTACCATTGCCCCTGTAGGGTTTGCAACCGTATTAGCACTTCTGTCACTGCGTGTAGTTGCATAGTTGGGATTGCTATTCGCGGTTCAACATGACTGGTTTGGCCGCATTGAACTGCACTCCTTGATACCTCGATCAGCAGCTTGTTAGTCTGGCATGTGCCACCATGTCTCTGTTGTGAGTTTGTTTGCATTAGTGCATGAGAGACTTCAGCAATGGATGCGTATACGTGAGAAGAAGTGACAGATATGCTCCTTGCGTATGGTGCAGCAGACGGAAATGGCAGGAAGACTCAGCGGATGTATCAGGGACACTTTCCTAATTGTCCACTTCCGCACCACAGCAGGTTTGCATCCATAAATCGGCGGCTAAGACAGATTGGCTCATTCAAGGTCAACAGGCATGATTGTAGACGGGGGAGGACTGTCCACAGTCTGTGCTTTGAGGGACTGGTCTTGGATATGGTTGCTGACGAACCGTCAACCAGCACGCATCGAGTTGGGCATGCCATGCATGCATCTCACACTGCTGTTTAGCAGATCGTGCATGAGCAGCAGCTACACCCGTATCATCTGCAAAAATGCAGGCAATGAGCCCAGCAGACTACCCCAGGTGACAGGAGTTTACTCAGTGGTCCTTCCAGTGCTGTGCTGCAGAGCCCCGGATCCCCAGCATCGTGCTCTACTCACTCAAGAGAGTATTATTAACTGCCATAATAGCCCTGTTTGGGTCGAATAAAACCCGCATGCGACAGTTGAACAAGGCTATCATGAGAAAGATTTTGCATCAATGTCTGGTGTGGTATAGTTCATGATTTTTTAATAGGCCCTACATACTTCCTGCACGCTTGACAGGACCAGTCTACAGGGATTTTTTGGAGCAGTCACTGCCAGAATTGCTGGAGGATGTGCCCCTAAACGTTCACCGAAGGATGTGGTTCATATATGATGGGGCCCCAGCACATTTCAGCATGGATGCACAAGAATATCTTAAAGCTGTTTTTCCTGTGCGATGGATTGGGTGCGGTGGTCCTGTTTCCTGGCCTGCTCGCTCACCAGACAGAAATCCACTTGACTTTTTCTTCTGGGAACATCTCATGTGTCTCATCTACGTGACTTCAGTATAGCAAGAAGATGATCTTCTGCCCAGGATCCAGACAGAATGCGACAACATACGACAGACACCTGGCAATTTCGAGCTGTGCAATGAAGTTGGTGGTCATCACTTTGAAGTTGCTATAGTTTCCCTGTTAATGCTGAATGGAGTGATCATCATCATATCATTGTTACCTTTGCACGATTAAATTTCCCACTCTTGTCCGTATTCACCATCAGAGTAGACTAAGGGACTTCCATTAATTGTGTAAGAGATCTTAAGCCACGTTTTGAAACTTCATTCCTACTGCTGAAAACGATATTTACCGTCCCATGTTATGTGTACATTAGGACTAGGGTTGCCAACTTTTATATCATCATGAAATGGAGATTATGTTACGGGTTGCCTACTTTAAGATATTCATGAACCGGAATATGCTTGAAACCTGGATACTTTAGAACAGGGATCTCAAACTCACATTGGTGTGCAGGCCGCATGACGGCTCTCTGATGAACCGCGGGCTGCATTCATTACTTCCTCAGTCTTCACATATTTTCGTATTCTTTGTATTATATTCACTGTCCCTTTCCACAAGAGAGGAATCACTCTATTACGTGTCTTACACGCAGTCATTACAAAAATGCTAGATTTGGTGTCGAGGGTTAAGAGTCGTTGGCAGTGGGGTAAACATTCTTCAGTAACTCAACCGTGCAGAATGGTATAAATTGGAATGATTTAACACACTTCTTAGATTATTTAGAAATATTTGCGTGAAATATTTTGTAAGAAAGAGATTTGAGTTCGGGTCTTGTAGTATAAAGTAAATTACTTTGCGGGCCACACAAATGCATCGTGCGGGCCTCATGCGGCCCATGGGCCGCGAGTTTGAGGTGCCTGCTTTAGAAGAAACCCAAGAGAAATTAAATGTAAAGATAAATATATTCAATATTCTGAAGGGCACTCATGATTTTAGGACATATGATTAAAAATCGTTGTTTATATTTTTAAATAACGCTAATTAACGAAATTGTAAGAGCATCATCAATTTAAGTTTTTGTATAAAAAAATACAATGAAAATTAAAGTCAAACTATCTTAATTTGAATCATTCATAAAAAATGCAAAAAAGTCATAAAAAGGGCTTTCCACTGCTATTGAAATTGAACCGGTGATTTGTGCTACTCACCCGGAGACCGGAGATTATGACAATGACCCTGAGATCTCCAGCCCAAAAGCCGGAGGGTGGCAACCCTAATTAGGACGTAAAGATTGTTTATGTCCTGCCCTCTCAGAGTCTTATGTAATTAAATAACTTTCGGCTATTGATCGAGGAATCAAGATGTGCAGTCACGTCAAACCTCGCATATCAGTCCCAACTACGCAACTACAAGCAGCGACAGAGGCGCTGACACGGTTGCAAACTCTACAGGGGCAATGGTACATTCATCGGTCTGTATCTCGGTAATGAGGCGACGCAGACAACTCGGACTAATGTTTCGGAGCAAACCTCGAACCCACCTACAAGCCCTAGAAGTTTGTCGGTGGAATTTAAATACACCCTGTATATATCGCAGTAAGTTAATATAAAAGTTGTTACAAAACAAATCAAGTAAAAGCAATGAATAATGAAACATTATTCTCTTCTAAACAGAACTGCACAGCAGATGCATACCTTTCAGGAGGAATGGTGGGGATTGAGATCACAGGAATTGATGACCTCTTCTGAGCCAATATTTTCCTAGCTTTCTTCATTTTCTGACGAGATTCTTCTTTCACATCTCCCTTCTCTCTAATACGAGGTCTCTAAAAAAACAAACCATTTCTCAGTCCTTAAAAAGTATTAATCACCATTTTATGAAACCATAATGGAAACATGTTAATACAAGATTAACAAAACTAAAAATCTCAGTAATATTAAACAGTTTCACAATGACTCATAGAAAGCATTGAGCAACAGAAAGTAATAATATAAATAAAATAAAAATAATATCTTAACAGCATTAAATAAAAATCAATAACACTATCTACATATAATAAAGCAGAAAACTAGTTTAATTATCCCAACCACAAATATCCTGCACATAATAACCTTTTAAATTTCTCAAAAAAATTAGAAAATTGTTAATACTTTTTGACGCACAGATTCTGAATCAGGGGGAGTGTGAAGATCACAAAAAGCTGTCTTTTGAATGAGAACGGTAGATTCTCCAGGTCCTCCTGCAGGTACTCCATTGGCTTCTCTCACTGTGTCCATTTTCATGAATAGTCCTGCTTGCTGGGCACAGGTGACATGAAATGCTTAAGTCCCAAACAAAAATAAAATTAACAGACAATAATAATATCAGCAATAAAATTTATAAATTCCATATTTTTATAACCATGCATAGGTTTTAAGAGATATACTGTAAGTGTATACATAATATTTGCATTTTCTGTAAACAGTTAAAGGCCAATTATATTAAGATATACTTTATAATAACAATTATCTGAGAGACACTCTTTCAAATGCACAGAATCATAATGACATAACACTGACAATGAGAGGAATAATAATTTAAGATTTATGAGCTAAAGGTACACCTTGCTCTTGGCAGTTTTGATTATTCATTATCTATACAGTCACTTCCCAGGTTATGTAAGCCTCGACTTATGTAAACCTGTACTTACATAATCTTCCCCATATATCACTAAAAAAAATTTTTGTTATGAGGAAAGTTTATGTTATCAGTCTGCGTGAGCGCAGGAACTACTGTGTGCGGACGAAGAACGCAAGGCGTGGGTTGTAATGCGGTGTTGTCAGTGTGTTCTATCACGTTTGCTTTACCTTGCATTGCTTGATTTTGCTTTTGTGCAAATTAATATAAGTGTTGCCCTTGAAATCATGGGCGAAAAGTGCCGGAGTGAGAGTAAAAGTGATAGTTTACATGTCTCTATTTTAACTGATTACTTGTACTGCAAAGATGCAGTAATTTATACTTTAAATACATAGCATCTGTAATAATTTTTGACACACAAATTTCAGGTTACGTAACAGGTGCCGGAATGCATTCCTTACGTAACTCAGGGAGTGCCTGTATTGATTATAATTCCATAAGTTACCAGTTTTGCCATTTCTCTATATCATTTTTTGCTTGTGCATAGAAAAATTACAGAGGAATGCTTTGTAGGCCTATCGATACTAAAGAAGAAGCCATAAAAAGACAGTGAGGGGGAGACCGACAAAAAATATTCATTCCCTAAACAACTAAAGCATTGGTGGATTTTGGCAACAAACTAAACAAGAAAGATTGACCCAATCATGGAAAGGAGTACAGTAGGACCTCGCTTTTCAAGGTCTTCCCATTTGCAAATTAATGTGTTCTCAGTCATTCTTGAGGTATAACTTTGCCATTCGCATCCTATTCACAGGTTGGCACAGAAGCAAGTAGACCCTGCATTGTGGAAGATGTTGTTGGATACTATACAAATGGTACAGTTAATATTGTAACACTGTACAAATCATAAATTATATACAGGTGTCATATATACCAGTGGTGCACCACCTTTTTCTATCAAAGGGCCACATTATACATTTTCTCAGAGTCTACAGGACGCATTATGAAAAAAATTATATTGAATACATAAATTTAAGGAAAATCTGAATTAAAATTTATTTTATTACATTTTATGGGATTTAAAAAATTTTTATTAAATAATGATGGTTTTAAATAATAATAATACCGTAATTTTCTGATTATAATACACAACCTATATAATACGCACCCATGTTTTCACGAGTGAAATGTGAAAATTCTCTTATCACTATGTATAATACGCAACTATTTTTTTGTAAAAGATCAATGTAATTTTACTTGATTATGTGTAGTATCGGGACAGTCCTCACCATGTCGCCAAATGAGATACGTGTGAGAGAGTTTACAAGAATATCACGTTACGTTCTGACTCTCTCATTAAAGATCGCTACGCTGTATAAAAAAACATTTTGTCTCAATGTCATCTTTTGCATTAATCTTGTCAGTTGCAATATGAGTTCGTGCTTTGCTGCCAAACTAGATGTGTGTGGAGAGTTTACAAAAATATCATGTTATGTTCTGACTCCTGTTACAGATTGATGCAATGTACAAAAACCTCAGTCTCAATGTTGACTTTTGTATTAACCTGGTCAGTTGGAATAACAGTGCCACCCAGTGACATCGTTTACATGAACATCAAGTCCAGTTCATACAAGCCGATCGAGGTGTGTGAAATGTTCTCGGCGACGCAATTTACGTAGACGATGAGAGATTGCCGAGGAACTGTTTGAGGACATTGAGGAGAGTGGTAATGAATTTCTAGCTTTAGTAACTCTGACAACTCAAGTAAATAAATAAATATTCTTATTTTTGTTTTGAAAAACAATATTTAAAGGAATGTTATCAAAATGCATTGAAATGTATGATTTATTTGTAAAAATATGTTCGTTATCGAAATGCATTGAAATGTAGGATTTACTGGTAAAAACATGATCGAAAATATAAAGTATTTCCATACTGAAAAAAGTTGTATTCATATATAACCATACAAGGAGCTTTACCCCTGGAGTCTGCAGTGCCCAACCCCGTGCCACGCTCCATGCAGCTACTTCTTTTTAGTTAAACGTAAAAAAATAATTGCTTCTTTCCTCCTTGCTTTCTCACCCTCTTTCTATACCTCTCCCTCCCTCTTTCTATACCTCTCCCTCCCTCTTTCTATATCCCTCCCTCCCTCTTTCTATACCTCTCCCTCCCTCTTTCTATATCCCTCCCTCCCTCTTTCTATATCCCTCCCACCCTCTTTCTATATCCCTCCATCCCTCTTTCTATATCCCTCCCTCCCTCTTTCTATATCCCTCCCTCCCTCTTTCTATATCCCTCCCTCCCTCTTTCTATATCCCTCCCTCCCTTTCTCTATATCCCTCCCTCCCTCTTTCTATATCCCTCCCTCCCTTTCTCTATATCCCTCCCTCCCTCTTTCTATATCCCTCCCTCCCTCTTTCTATATCCCTCCCTCCCTTTCTCTATATCCCTCCCTCCCTCTTTCTATATCCCTCCCTCCCTTTCTCTATATCCCTCCCTCCCTCTTTCTATATCCCTCCCTCCCTCTTTCTATATCTCTCCCTCCCTCTTTCTATATCCCTCCCTCCCTCTTTCTATATCCCTCCCTCCCTCCTACCTTATGGGAAATACGTAGAAATGCCTACCTTGGAGTCGTATCCAGAACTTTTTTCGAGATTTTTTCGTCGCCACCTTACAATATATGAGTCGAGCATTCTTGTTAAATTTTGAGTTTCTATCCATTTTCTTCCTATTTAATAGTATTACATGCAAACATAAGGAAATTAAACGTTTGTTTGGGAGATTGTTTATGTTAGCAACAATGAAGTAACCATGCAAGAAATTTTGTTCCACTCGAATTAAGACATTCTCATTTGATTTTATAGTTAACGGCAACTCCTACGATAAAAATGTATAGGAAAGGAAATACTCTACCAGTTCTACAACTTTTATTTGAAAAATATTTTGATATGAGTAATACTTTATGAGATATGACGACAATTTAATTTTTTGTCCTCAGTAAAGTGGTACCCCTGATTGGCGTACATGATTCATTTTTGCGATTTTCTTATTATATTTGATTGAAAGTCCTTAATATTAAATTTCATAAAAATCCATTCGGTAGCAACTGAGAACGAACATGCGGACGGACGGACCAACTGACGATAATGCTGTAAGCGAAACGCGCCTAATAAAAAAGGCGAAACAACATTGTAACTATTGATTTTATATAAAAAATTGAAATTTTTATCAATTTATGATAATTTTATGATGCACTCTTACCCTGGCATATAATTGTCAAAAACATAAGCAGGAGTGGATGGTTGCAAAAACTCGGCGTATCTATCTAGCTCCATTTGTGTTAAGTCTTCCGTCTCTTTTTTACATTCACCCGGCGCCAGGGAGAATAAAATTTTTGTGAATTCAGTCAAACCTGAATTTTAAAAGTCATATTAGAGAGGAAATTAATGCTATGCCGTAATTGAATTTGAACATTTATGTTTATAATATTATTTGTTTCTTTTTATTGTAATATGTCATTCTTTTTTTTATATAACAAACAATGCAACCATTTATTTAGAATATCTACGAAGACAGGATAACCATGTAACTGTCAATATGATTTTTTTTAAATAACGTATGTCCATATTCTCAACTAATTTAAAATTTATGCGTGAGCCTATTTCAGTTAATAAGCATTACAGACGTATAATATAAAGGTTTTACTTATTAAAAGGTAAGATTCCAGCATACAATGATGAATTGTCTTGATTAAGTCATTATAAACACTTCCCATATGCAGCCAACAGAATAATCATCCTTAAATATGTACATTGCTATGCATCATTAATTTTGATGCTTAAACAACAGCTCGAAGCGAATAACGCTTTTCTTTCATCTATATTGAAGGTTTAATTGGCATTTATTGAATTGGAGGCAACAATGATGGTCGCCTTCGCAACTTCCAGAAAGAGTATGAAAAATCTGCAAAATTTTGAAAAAGAATAATTATTTCTAAAAACTTCAAGCATGTAACATGTAAACATTGCAAGAATAAGGAAGTATATAGTTTCAGCCATCGAATAAAGCAAAAACAAAGAGAACTGGTCTATATTTACGGATTTTTATGAATGAAGGCATAGAACCTCGCACTCTGAAAGTTTGACTATACCGTGTAAACTTATGGGAAAACATAATTGCCTCCTGGATTCGAACCTGGGCCTCTTTAGCAAACAAAAATATTTTTCCGGGGACCTAACAGCAGGTAGAAACAAAACGCCGTTTACTGTATATCTTTACAACGAACGGTTCTCAAGAAATACGCTGCTTTATGCTTCACGTGCGTATGTTGCTATGTGGAAGTTTCCGTTGCTATGTGGAATGACGTTTACTGTAATCTACTATAATATACATTAAAGCATGTGTTTGTTGGTTTGTGTGTTTGTTCATGGAACTCCTCCTAAACGATAAAAGATAGAATAACCAAATTTGGCACGATTCTTCCTTACATCCTAACTTAGTGAATGGTCAAGGTTTGGGCAACCGGGATTAATCAGTGCTGCCAATATAGGGGATGAACATTTTTCCATAAGATAACACGTATGAATCCATTTCAGGACTTGCAAGGTATTCTTCCTTCAAGCATTAACACATTCAACGAGGAGGATGTCAATTGATGTCCTCAGCCATTCTATTGGATGGCAACGAACGTCAATTGACGTTCAAGGTCTCATCCTTTTCCAAGAGACGTTTGAGACTCTACGCCATCTCCTGCCATCCTTTCTTTCAGCACAGTCATTGCTTAGCATCCTATCTTGGTACACATCTATGTCGTTTCAAAATAGCGCTACTAAGAATTTTTCCATGATTTTTTAATATTTCGATTTTTTTCGTTTTTTGTGACTGTATGTTTAAATAAGAGAGGTACATACATTTTTGAGTAATACAAGTTTTTCTATAGTAGTAGGTTATATATTTATTCCAGTAAGATGAAGGTTTTGCGTGAATGTTTCGACCTTATTTTTTTCAATGGGTAATTTACATTATAATCAATTGAGTGTGTACGAGTGGTTTCATTTTATGACCTGCACAGGAACAATAGAAAGCGATTATGTAAAAGTTGAAAAGGTAAATAATATATCTATTTGTTATAACTATTATAAAATACACATCTTTAGATGAAAATAAAAATTAATATGATTTTTTTGTGCTGGTAAATTGGTTGGTAAGTATATTCGTGATGGCAACAGAAAATGCTATTATCCCAAATACCCTTATATTTGAAACTCGACAAACACTACACATGGAATGTCGATACATAACGTTATCCCCCGTTTCGGAAAACCCTGGCCTTCAAACCCTTCAAACTTAGTGATGACTGGCGATAATTCTCAGAAGCAGAAAAAGAATGCGACTTTTCTCAGAAATAGCAGTAAATGAGAGGGGGTAAGACTTCTACAAAACTTCTTGCTAATCAGCCATCACTTAGCGTCCGACCATCATAGTGAGTTTTACCCTTTCCTCGAGTGTGGTTCACTGACGTGGTTCATCCCAATTCGGCATTTTTTCCAATGCGTTTTCTGCATCTTTCCTGGAAGTTGAGGGGTGAGTTTCTTTTTGTTTGTTGTAGTGTTTATATGAATCATTTTAATCGTATTCCACTCCGTTTGATGGAAAATTTTTAAGTTCTGATAAATTCTGTTTCATTTTTTGCGTAAAGATTTATTCCGTTATTTTCTATTTTCGGAGATCGTTTTCCTTCTGTGGAGTTTTTTCGTGGAGCGGAAATACATTTTTTGTGTACTGATTCTGCGTATTTCCCAAAAGGTGAGAGGTGAGTTCCCTTTTATTTGCTGTAGTGTTTTTATACATCATTTTGATCGTATTCCACTGCGTTTGATGGAAAATTTTGAAGTTCTGATAAATTCTGTTTCATTTTTTGCGTAAAGATTTATTCCGTTATTTTCTATTTTCGGAGATCGTTTTCCTTCTGTGGAGTTTTTTCGTGGAGCGGAAATACATTTTTTGTGTGTTGACTCTGCCTATTTCCTGAAAGTTGAGTTCCCTTTTATTTGCTGTAGTGTTTATACGAATCATTTTGATCGTATTCCACTGCGTTTGATGGAAAATTTTGAAGTTCTGATAAATTCTGTTTTATTTTGGCGTAAAGATTTATAGCATTATTTCCTATTTTCAGCGATCGTTTTTCTTCTAGGGAGTTTTTTCGTGGAGCGGAAACATTTTTTGTGTGTTGACTCTGCCTATTTCCTGTAAGTTGAGAGGTGAGTTCCCTTTTATTTGCTGTAGTGTTTATACGAATCATTTTGATCGTATTCCACTGCGTTTGATGGAAAATTTTGAAGTTCTGATAAATTCTGTTTTATTTTGGCGTAAAGATTTATAGCATTATTTCCTATTTTCAGCGATCGTTTTTCTTCTAGGGAGTTTTTTCGTGGAGCGGAAACATTTTTTGTGTGTTGACTCTGCCTATTTCCTGTAAGTTGAGAGGTGAGTTCCCTTTTATTTGCTGTAGTGTTTATACGAATCATTTTGATCGTATTCCACTGCGTTTGATGGAAAATTTTGAAGTTCTGATAAATTCTGTTTTATTTTGGCGTAAAGATTTATAGCATTATTTCCTATTTTCAGCGATCGTTTTTCTTCTAGGGAGTTTTTTCGTGGAGCGGAAACATTTTTTGTGTGTTGACTCTGCCTATTTCCTGTAAGTTGAGAGGTGAGTTCCCTTTTATTTGCTGTAGTGTTTATACGAATCATTTTGATCGTATTCCACTGCGTTTGATGGAAAATTTTGAAGTTCTGATAAATTCTGTTTTATTTTGGCGTAAAGATTTATAGCATTATTTCCTATTTTCAGCGATCGTTTTTCTTCTAGGGAGTTTTTTCGTGGAGCGGAAACATTTTTTGTGTGTTGACTCTGCCTATTTCCTGTAAGTTGAGAGGTGAGTTCCCTTTTATTTGCTGTAGTGTTTATACGAATCATTTTGATCGTGTTCCACTGCGTTTGATGGAAAATTTCGAAGTTCTGATAAATTCTGTTTTATTTTTGCGTAAAATTTATTCTGTTGTTTCCCATTTTCAGCGATCTTCTTTTTCTACGGAGTTTTTTCGTGGAGCAGAAATACATTTTTTGTGTGTTTTTTCTGACTATTTCCTAAAAGTTGAGAGGTATCTTTTTATTTGTTGCAGTGTTTTTATGAATCATTTTTATCGTATTCCAAACCCTTTGATGGAAATTTTTGAAGTTTCGATAAATTCTGTTTTATATTTTCGTAAAGATTTATTCCGTTGTATCGTATTTTCAGCGATCTTTTTTTTCTACAGAGTTTTTTTGTGGAATGGAACCACATTTTTTGTGTTTTTTTCTGCCTATTTCCTAAAAGTTGACAGGTGAGTTTCTTTTTATTTGTTGTAGCGTTTTTATGAATCATTTTGATCGTATTCCACTGCGTTTGAAGGAAAATTTTGAAGTTCTGATTATCGTGTTTTATATGGCTATGACTATTATTACATTCTGGAACATTCGACTGAGTTTGCTTGTCCTTCGAACTGACGAAATTCACTGAATGATTCACCGTTTGGTGGCAGTACCCTAACCCCACCAATCCTACGTATCCGCTCCACATATCTGTTTTAAGGGACGTTCCCTTCTCAACATTTTTCGTAATAACTTCTTGTAAAGTTTTTGCGTCATGTTTGGGCACCACTCACAGGCAATGCTCGCGAGTGGACCGATCGATTCTGCCTGCAAGCTACCTTGTCTTGCGAATATGGCCACGATTGTACTTTCAGTGCCCGAACGTACTTTCATCTATCTCCACAATGTGTCCTACACCACCGATTTATTGCTGTTTTCGATGAGCCATACACAAATGAGCTCCTGAAAAGCTGTAATTATCTTCGCTATAGTGTGCCTATGTAGCCCTGTTTCCCTGGTAATAATCGAAATAGGGTATTTTTGGATCCAACTCACTGGTATTGTCAGGACATCTTCGCAACTAGTTCGTAAATTCACAAATATTGTCCCATTCTTCCTTGAATTCCAATTTCGGCAGCTCCTTACCCCAGGGCGGCACCAACTCGGGGTGCAAGGGATGCACGGAACCCGGGCGCCAACTAGCCGAGGACGCATTCCCATTAAGATATTTGTATCTTTGTTCATTTAAAAGTTTGCCCCTTCTTCGAAATGCTTTTAAGATAAAGCTGAGCAATTAGCTCGATTGGCAATTGAAAGCTAATATTAAACAAACGTAGCAAAGTGTAACAGTGAACATTATCGATAAATTATTTTTAAATTAGAATAAGAACGGATATCTTCATTAACATTTATGTAAAGGATAGTGGCGGTCTTTTTTTTGTTACGATTGACTAGTAGTCACTTTGGGGAAAGAATGAACGGAGGTTGCCTAACTTGCAGGGGCTAATTCCCCAAATATGGCAGACCGCATCTTTCTTGGGGTTACATTCCTGAAAACCTCCGCGAAACTCCACCATTAATAACTGATGCATAAAATGCGAAGCATAAGCGTTTGAACTATGTCAAATCTGAGCAAATAACCAAATGATCCTGAAACGGGTCAAGAGTTCAGTCTTTCCCCTCGGGACTTCCCTGATGTAATAAAGACAGAAGGCTCCTGAATGGTGATGCAGCTTATATTCTGTAACTTTTCACGTGTGAAGGAACACAAAAGTGTGGGAGGATTGCATCCTAAAAATATTTAAAAGTATATATAAGACACGTACATGTGTCTTATATATATACTTTAAAAAAATAGATACGTATCGATTTTTTAAAATTACATAAATATTTTTACATATCAGAATACCGTAACAACATTTTTCAGGCCTGACTATGAGAGAAAATGTGAGGAAAACGCGATTCATTCCATATATAGAAAATTTCACGCAGCCTTTTCCATGAAAGAGCGAAACATAAGACCGCGAAAGACAAAACTGGTCGCAAATGCGGAACCACAAAAGATCGAAACACGCGAAAGATCAAAACATGCAAAAAATAAAGGTGCGAAAGACAAGGTATGCCTGTATTTCGATTATAACTATTTGATTCTTCCCATCTCTACCTATCTCTGCCTTCTGCTCCTCTGTCAGTCAAACTATTACGCACCGCGTGATTATAAGACGACTAGCGATTTTTCGGTCATAAAAATTGGAACAAAACCTCGTCTTATATTCAGGTATATACGGTATATTCCATTTACATTTTGTAAGATCATTTGTTTCATCCATGTTTCTTAAAATATAGAGCACCAACTGCTGTCTGTAATGTCTCTTAACACTAGAAATTATGCCCTGATCTAATGGTTGCAGTTTACTTGTGGTATTTGGAGGAAAGTACACTATTTTTAACATTTTGCAACACAATCCCCTTAACTTTATGAGCAGTGCACTGATCCAGAAAAAGAACTATTTTTCTATTTTTTGTGCCCATCTTTGAATCAAACATGCTTAGCCACTCACTAAATAAAGTTGCAGTTATCCATGACTCCTTAGAATTTCTGTATAAACAGGGAAGTTTTTTTATATTCTTAAAAATCTGGGTTTTTTTTATATTTCCCAATCACAAGTGGCTCTAATTTCTCAGAGAGCCATCTGCATTGGTACAGAAAAGCACTGTAAATCTCTCCTTGCTTTTTTTCCCTCCATGGCAGGGTTCTTCCTTAACTGCAATAGTTCTATCTGGGAGTAAGTTATGAAAAAATCCAGTCTCATCTCCATTGAAAATGTCTTTAGGATCATAACTCACTAAAATTGTTTGCAAAGTCTTTTTCCACTCTTCTACCACAACTGTACTTACAGAAGCTTCTTCCCCACACATTTTAAAAGTTGTTAGGTTCCAGCGCACTTTAAACTTCTGTAGCCATCCATTTGACCCGTGAAAGTCATCTATTCCCATTTTCAATGCCATTTCCCTAGCCATCTTTTGTAGAATAGGCCCAGATATAGGTATGCTTCTGGCTCTAGCTTCCATCAACCAATCAAACACACATTTATCTAATTCTTCATTTTTCACTGCCCGAGACCTTGATGTGCTGCTACTTCAGTTTCTTTACATTTATTTAAAATAGATGTTAGAGTCGATGGTGGTATGCCAAAGGTTTCTGCCACATCTATTTTTCTTTTCCCCTCATCAATGGCTTGGAAAATTGCTAACTTCATTTCTATTTTCAGCAGCCGTCTTTTTCTACGATTTACCTTGTCCATTATGGATCTAAAATTAATTTATTCATAAACTTATTCATTAATGACTTGTGTATTATTTGTATCTACATCTACATCTACATGATACCCTGCAAATCACCAGACTGGTGGGTGGCAGGGGGTGCAGCACACCAAGCCCTACCTAATAACGTCCCTCGTGGGAATCACTCTCCTGTTATGATCCCGTATGGTCCTTGGAAAAAACGAGCTCTGGTATCGCTCGGTCCTACAGTCGATCTCTCGTATTTTATTCTCGTGATCGTGCCTGCCCATGTATGTAGGAGCCTCTAATATTCCTGAGACCTCCTCTAAGAGAACTTCCGACCTAAATTTCTCCAGAAGCCTTAACCTAGCGCTAATTCTGCGATCCTCTAGCGATATCCAATTCAACTCCTTCAAGAGTGATGTGACGCTTAATTTTTGCTCATATTTTTGCTTAACGAATCTGGCTGCTCTGCGTTGGATTCTTTCTAACTCAAGTATCTGTCCCTTTTCGTACGGATCCCATATGCTGGAAGCGTATTCGACCTGAGATCTGACCAACGATAAATAACACGTTTCTCGTACCTGTTCTGTGCTACTTCTTACTATTCTGCCTACGAAGGCCAATTTCTTATTAGCTGCGCCTACGATCCTTCGAATATGCATATTCCACGATAGATCAGGACAAATGATGACTCCTAAATATTTAACGTACTCTGCAGATTGGATATTCAATCTATCAATTCTGTACTCCGAGTTTAAGTCATTGTTCTTACTCTTCCAGAAACTCAATAGGGAACATTTGCTCTGATTAACTTCGATTTTCCAATGTTGACACCATGCTGAAAGGGCGTTTAAATCTTCCTGAAGCGATTTTTGGTCATCCTGACTCGTTATCTCCTTATATAAAACGGTATCATCTGCGAAAAGTCTTATTTTGCAGCGAACTACCGAGCAGATATCGTTTATATATATCAGGAATAGCAGTGGGCCAATAACACTTCCCTGTGGAACACCTGATGCGACTTTTACCGGGTATGAAGATTTCCCATCAATAACTACTATCTGTTTTCTGTTGGAGAGGAAGTCTTTTACCCAACTCACGATATTAGGGTTTATGCCATACTTTCCTAGTTTTCCTATTAATTTATTATGGGGTACTTTGTCAAACGCTTTTTTAAAATCAATAAAAATTGCATCAACCTGACTGTTTTTCTCTCCGCATTGCAACAAATCGTTTACTTAATATTATACAAGGCATAATGAAGGATATTGTTATACACCTAACAAACTTCAATTAGAATCGGAAAATTAATGCATTAATAATTAAATGAAAGTTGTGCAATAATAAATAATATACTCGTGATTAAGGACAAAATTAACGTTAAAAAACACGTATTTGTAGATTATGTATCCACTATAGCTTAATGAAACAAATCAATGTGGTATAACCAGTAATTTTAACAAGCTCCTCGTATTAGGCAAACATAAGCACTACACGCTCATAGAAACTTGATGCATACCGGCGTATAGCTGGACGCCTGCATGAGGGGATAAACCGAGACGTGTGAGGGGATTCACCAGGCGAGAAATCTTCGCAGCAGAAGCAGTACCTATCTTAAATATTATGTTTATGTAACATTATAGTCATGTATTCACGGTTCTTTTCAGATGTGGTAAAAAGTGATACGTACGTAGCAGTGGTGCGTTGTTAACCTCAGGACCGCGAAAGAATTGACTTAAATATTGTCTTTGCAATGTTACAGTTATATATTCGTGGCTTTTTCAGAGGTGGTAAAAGTAACATGAGGATCATGAAAGAATTGACAATTAAATGCCTTTGCAACACTGTAGTCATATTTTCAGGGCTCTTTTCAAAGGCCGTGAAAATTAATACGTACGTAGCAGTGTGTGTCAAGAATTAATTTACATTTAAATGATATCTTTGCAACATTGTAATAATATTTCAATGAAACTTTTCACAGGTGACTAAAATTGATATGTACATACGCAGCAGTGATGTGTAACTTGAAATCACAGAAGAATTGACTGTTGGTGCTTGCCGTTGTTTCCTTTTAGAAGTGGACCGTAAATCTGAGCGAGTTGAACTCATAGGGCCTGGTATAGGTAATAAACTATGCAACCTAACTTCAACTTAAATTGTGCATATTTGTTGCATTATGATCATATTTTGGCGACTTTTTCGAGAGGCCACTACAGTGGTTGCTTCAACGGGATAACCTTGTACATATGCATATACCATCGACTGATTTCTATTGGTTATTCACAAGCAAATTTTCACTGCAAACTAGCTTAATTATTTTATCCATAAACAGGAATACATTATTTTACAATAAGGAGGTTTTTTTTCAGGGGTGCATTTTCCCATTATGAAATATGGAGAATTATGAAAATACGGAGGTACAATATTAAGAGGTTTGCCTATACCGTTACATACAGTTTTGGCAGGACCCAAAAGATATTACGAAATACGGAGGTTTACAATACACGGAGGTTCACTAGATAGAGGTTTTACTGTATTTCAACAGCGCCTGCCAAGTTATAACATCATTTTGAAACAAAACATAGTGAACATAAAGATAAGCCTCTCAGTTTTTTCCTATATATATTAGACAATCTATCATTGTCAAAAAAATATAGGCATACAAAATTCAAATCTGAAAATGTAAATGCACTTATGGCTTCCATCAAAGTAACTGCAGACTTTTTAAACTGATTTGCAATGACATGGGTAGTGAGTATGAAACCTTGATTTTCAATACCACAGTTTATTAGCTGTCTTATGGCAAAGTACTGATGCGAGTATTTCAAATTAGACAAGAAATTGCAATATTTTAGCTGAAAAAGAAACATTATTAGCTAAATATTTCTCAGATATTACTTGGTTATAGCAGCTGGCATATCTCACTGATATTTTTAATAAATTGAATGAACTCAACCTGTCAGTGCAGGGCCACAGTGTAACCATGTTTACAGCTGCAGACAAAATGTCATCAATGAAACTGAAACTTAAAGTTTGGATCCAACATATGAAACAAAATGACATCGATTGTTTTAATATCATGAGTGAATATCTGATAGAAACAGGTGTTGAGATATCAGAAATTGTTTAAAAAATTACATAATTGAGCATCTTACACAGTTTCAGAACTCATTTGAGTATTTCCCCCCAAACAATGAAGACTTTAATTGGCTAAGAAACCCATTCATTGACTCATTCCAAATGGGAAACTTACCAATCAAAGAATATGAACAGTTGATAGACATTTCTAGTGATTAAACTTTAAAACAAAAATTTCCTGCCATTTCTCTTTCAAGCTTTTGGGCTAGCTTAACTGAAGAGTATCCTGAAATTTTCGTTAAAACTGCTGCCGTTTCCAACCACTTACCTATGCAAATCGGGATTTTCGCGATATAGTGTAACAAAGAGCAAATACAGAAATAAACTGGATGCTGAGGTAGATCTCAGATTGCAGCTGTCACCCATTACACCAAATTTCAAATTTTTACACTCACTGAGAAATTAACATACAATACTTTTTATTGTATTCTTTATCGAAGGTATGATGATTTTTATCGTTTTAATAATTTTAATAATAATTCGCACACCCTTTTTAAAGGCCTCCTAAAACTCCAATATGCGCTAAAGGTAATAAAAGGAAATGGGTTTTGCTAACCTTAACCCAGAAACTTGATATAATAAAATGTTTAGAGAAAAGTGAGAGTGACTTTACTGAAAGAGTTCAATGCCGGTTCTTCCATTATTTATGACATTAAGGCACAGAAATCACAGTTATTGAAATTCATTACATCTTCTGAGACAACTAGAGGAATTGAATATCGGCGAACTCTTCATAAGCCGAAACTTGAGCAATTGGATATTGGTATTTACGAATGGTTTTCTATAAAGCGTTCCGAGGGAGCCCCTATTTCTGGATCAATAGTGAATAAAAAGGCCAAAGATTTTTATGAACAAATGGTGCGCATTTTCAGATGGATGGCTAACACTTTTTAAGATCAGACGTCTAGATGTTTCGGGTGATAAAAAATCGGCCGACCATGAAGCTGCTGATAAATTTTGCGACTTTTTTGAAACATTAGTTAAGGAATATATAACTATCCAACATATTTGCTCTCCAAAATCCTAACCCCTCGTCTGAGCCTTTTTAAGGACACATGGAGGGTGGAAACAGACGGAGTAAGGGAATCCCATTGGAGTACCTGAAACCCCCCTAACGGGGCTCTGGTTCTACCCAAGCCAAGGTGTGAGGCATCGTGCCGAGAGCTGAGTGATACTGGGGTAGCAAAATATGCAGTATCGTGAACGATCCCCTTGGGGCAACGGGCAACACCCCATTGTATCTAGCCTTCCATCCACGTCGGGGCTCCGCAGATGGTGACTGAATATATCCCTGTTACTCGTGGGACCAATATGGACACAAACAATAAGGATATCAAAAAAGAGCACTTCCCTAAAGGGAGTTTAAAAGAAGACGTTTCTCCAATGGGGGCTGGCAGTTCCAACATACCACTGGGGGGAGCTGGTAATATCAGCATACCATCAGAAGGAGATATGGACATCAGCAAGGTGTCATGTGGAGTCAATAGGCTTCACCTAGAAAAGACCATATTATCTGGGGCTGCTAGGAATAAGCTGAAAAAGTAGGAGAGGGGTCAGGATGGTACCAGAGGCACATAGTAACTGGGGCACATGACACCTCATCTACATCTACAGTTCACCCTGCAAGCCACCGCAATGGTGTGTGGCAGGGGGTGCAATAGCACCAAGGGAAAGCACTTAATAATGATGCATATCACCCTACGTCGGCTGATTTTTGATCGTAACTTCAGTTCTGCTCAGCTATCATTCTAGGGAAAAACGAGCCTTTGTACCTTTCTGTCTTACAGGCTGTCTCTCTCTTATTTTACGAGGATGGTCCATTCTATCAATATAAGTTGGCGCTTTTATTATTTTTTTGACGTCGCTGGAGAATCTATGCATTCTAAATCTTTCAAGAAATTTTAACCTAGAACATGATCGGTGCTTAGTTAGTTGAGAAGGGAGGCAATCTGACTGGGGTCAAGAGAACCAGATCGGATAACTCCACATCAACAGGGAAAACCATCCCCACTAAGAGACCCAAGGGCCAAAAGGAACCAGAATCATACAGTGAGGTGTTGGCTACCCACAAAATGGCAATCATCAAGGCAGGCTACCCTGATGATAGGCTTGAGGATGAAGATATCATGCTCATCCAGGCTGAGATCCTGAGGAGGGTTGATGGGACTCCGGAAGGAGGACCTCTACCTCACCTCAAGACTTACAACCTGATGGCAGGGACGATTATCTATACCTGTGACAACCAGGAAACCTGTGATTGGCTTGGTAAAGCCTTCGAAAATCACAAACTTAAGGAGGGAACTGTGGTGAATGCAAGGAAACTCCCAAAGCCTGTGAAAATGGCTTTTAGGACTCAGGACCTAACAACCAATGATCCTAAAAATTTACTAAAATGACTCAAGGCCTATAATCCAGGACTCAAAACTGAGCACTGGAAAGTCCTAAAGAGGAAACCTGACCCGAATGGGCAAGGTTGATACTACTCATAGACCGGGACTCAGCTAATGCTATCAAAGAAACCGGCTATATAGCCTACACAGGGGTGAAACAAGGATCCTTTGAGGTCCTAAGTGACCCTGATGTTATAGATTTAACACTAGAGACAAATGGTATTGGGAACCTTGTGAAAGACTGGCATGTTTCTGATTAGCCATCTTTATCGGATCACAGATACATTTGCTTCAATGTTATAATGGCAGTACCTTCTGTGGTTATGTTTAGGGACCCAAAGAGAACTAACTGGGAATCCTTCAAGGATGACCTTAAAGTAAATCTGGAGGTCCTACCGCGAAACATTAGCTCGGTTTTGGATTCGGAGTTAGCTGTTGACCAGTTTCAACAAGTTGTTCTCCAATCCTATCATCAAAATTGTCTGGCTACAGTAATTTACTTGCCAAGGAAGGTTCCTTGGTGGAATAAAAAGTTAAGCTATCTTAGAACTAATGTCAGGATGCTATATAATATAGATAAAAGGACTGGGAGATGGGATAACTACAGGACCAAACTCACCAGTTATAACAAAGCAGTTAAGAAAGCCCCTCTTCCCCTGGAACTCTGTTCGAGGCAGTGAGCGGGCTATCGCTTTCTATTTTTCTCTTCCTAACCGCAGCAGAACAACCCCTCACTGCATGAGATAAGCTAACCTCGCCTGAACATTCCAGTGAAGTCAATAGTGCCGAACCACACAGTGAATTATAAATTATGAGAATTGTTATTTTGTTATTTTATTTTGGTATGGTTAATAAATTGTTCTCTATTAACCAAGGTTATCTGTGTAAATTGTAATCTATGTCGCATACCCAATTGGTTATTGCTTCAGCTTCACAACAACTGGGAAGGAAACCTTAAGGGAAATGTTTAACGTACACTTCCCAGGTTCTAATATGATTGATGAGTCACCCAATGGACAGGAACAACCAAACCTGGATGTGCAGACATGCAGAACAAACAGGGAGGATTGGTGCCTGGCCAGAAAGGTGGTTAATCAGTCTAGGATAAGATGGACAATACATACTTTTAGACCATTTAAGGCTCCTGGGACAGATGAAATTGTACCGGTGCTTTTACAGCAAGGGATAGAGCATTTTGCTTCTCCATTATGCTATATATTCAGAGCCTGTCTAGCAATGGGGCATGTACCAATTGCCTGGAGACAGGTTAAGGTGACATTTACACCTAAACCCAGGCATGCAAACTATACCGAGGCAAAAGCATATCATCCAATTAGTCTCCTATCGTTTTTACTTAAAACTATGGAGAAATTGGTAGACAGAATTATCAGGAATACACTTTGCACCAATACCAATTTGCCTACCAAGTCGGTAAATCAACAGAGACGGCACTCCACAATGTGGTAGCATGCACTGAAAGTGCATTAAACTGTAAGGAATTGGCACTTGGAGCCTTTCTTGATATTGAGGAGGCTGTCGAACCTCATTTGAAGCTATAATTTCAGCAGTCAGAAGGCATGGCACTGAAAACACAATTTTTAGGTGGATCGATTCCATGCTGAAGGAGAGAATCATAAGGTAAGGATTAACTTAGTCCAACCATTAGAATTTTCCAACAACAAAAATTGTTTCCTTGTCCGAGGAAAGGATAGGAATTATCCTCACACAACTCAAATTATTAGCAGAGATTTTTGAGGAAAACTGATATTAAACGAAAGACGAACATGAATCAAGTAGTGTATAAATAAGCAATTCCAAGATGAGAGTATGATTCTGCATCTAAGCCCAAAATAATAATGCAGCCTTAAAATAAAGTAATAGACTATTATAATGCATGAAACTGTCTCACTATTAAAACATTCTTATTTAGGAGGTTTGATAAAAGAATGGAAACCTATGACACTACGCCTACGTAGTTCTTTCTTCTGCTGTAAGGTGTTGCCATCTACGAACCAGATTGTAAACTTTATGTGGGGGAAAAAAGTCAACTTACGTCTTTTATTTTTTTTATTAACAAAAAAATTGGACTCGAGAGAGAAACAAGTAGAGTAATACTTGAACTAGCCAGAGTTGAATGTGGTAAACATCACCAAAACAAACCGGTCTCATCTGCATTATAAATCTGATCAGGGGTTAGGTCATGTTTCTTAACTAATGTTTCAAAAAAATCAAAAATTTATCGGCAGCTTCTTTGTCATCCGATATTTTATCACCCGAAATATCTAGATGTCCGATCATTAAAACGTGTTAACCATCCATCTGAAAATGCACACGGTTCACTAACGTCCATTTGTTCATAAAAATCTTTGGTCTTTTCAATCAACATTTGTCCAGAAATAGGGGTTCCCTCGGAAAGCTTTATAGAAAACCATTCATACACAGCAATATCCAATTGCTCAAGTTTCGGCTTATGAAGAGTGCACCGATATTCAATTCCTCTAGTAGTCTCAGAAGACGTAACAAATTTCAATAACTGTGATTTCTGTGCCTTACTGTGATAAACAGTTGAAGACCCGACATTGAACTCTGTGATTAAAACAATGCGATTGTCAGCTTTCTCTAAACGTTTAATGATATTAAGTTTCCGAGTTAAAGTTAGTACAACCCGTTTCCTTTTACCTTCTTTAGCGCATATTACAGTTTTAGGAGGCATTTAAAAAGGGTGGACGAAATATTTCATTTAACACAAACACTGATTCCAAAAAACATACATAATTGCATATTGCGACTGCCAACGCAAACACCAAATTTATTTAAATTAGCGGTAGCATTCCGAAATAGATGATGTAAAAATTCACAGAAAGCGCCAATATTAGCGGTAACATTCCGAACTATATTAAATAAAAAAAAAATTCGAGAGGCCGGAGATGCCGGTTGCTTGAGAATTCCGGTTGCTTGAGTGCCGGATAACTGGAAGTTTACTGTATATACTTTTGAATATTTTTAGGATGCAATCCTCCCAAACTTTTCTGCCCATTCACATGTGAAAAGTTGAAAAATATAAGCTGTTATCACCATTCAGCAGCTCTCTTTCTTTTTGACAACAGGGAAGTCTCGAGGGGAAAAATTCAACCAACTCTTGATCCTTCCTATCCAGGATCATTAGAGTATTTGCTCAGGTTTGACGTAGTTAAATGCTTAAGCCTTGCGTTTTATGTATCAATTATTATTGGTGGAGTTTTGCGGAGTTTTTCAGGAGAAAGACGAGGTCTGCCCAGTGCTTGGAATGAGGTGGAACACACCGATATGTCGCTCCGGTTCATCACACACACCGATGATACCATTCCATTTCGTCAGACATTTATAAATACTGTCCCTTAAACAAGCATTCTGTTTCGTAAAAATTTCCATTCCACTACCAATACAAGTGTTCCGTTTTGTAACATTTTCCATTTCGAGCATTGTATCTGCCTTATTAGGAAATTAGCTCCTGCAAGTTAGGTAACCTCCAGTCATTTTTCTCAATTCTACTACGGAACCAGCGGTGTGCTGTGCCTCACAGCTGCCCATGTGCAAGGTTCTCATAGGAAGTTGATAAGAGTAGCATGAGTGTGTGTCTTTCGTTTCGTCTCGGTTCCATTGGAACAACGGTGTCTGTGAGCTGCCTCAAAAGAAAGGGTGCCATGTAAGCAACGTAACGGCAGGGAATTTTTACATTTTTCCCCCCAAAATTTCAGCTACGTAAGTGCGAGGAAACATATATCGGGGCAACGTACAATGGGGACCCCCTGCATTCCAAAATCCAAAAATATCCTAAATCCGAAACCCTTTCAGATCCCAAGCATTTCGGATAAGGGATACCGAACCTGTACCAAGGGTTGACCACAGGGGGAAGTTTTATCACCCCTGCTATGGAGTCTTGTTGTGGATGAACTTCTGAGGGAGCTCAATGATGAGGGTTACCATGCAGTAGGATATGGTGATGATATCACTATCCTGATTAACGGGAAATTTCCTTCAGTGGTCTCAGAGATGCTACAAACAGCTCTGAGGAAGGTCCAAAGATGGTGCGACAAAACCACATTGAGAGTCAATCCAAACAAAACGGTGGTAGTACCCTTCACCAGGAAAAGAAATCTAAGGGGACTTACGGAACTGACCCTTTTTGGAACTAAGATTCAGCTGTCTACAGAAGTCAAATACCTTGGACTTTTATCGGACAAGGGATTGACTTGGAATTCACAGCTGGAAAAAGTTACCAGAAAGGCCAGCAGGGCCTTCTGGACCTGCAGGGGCACCTTGGGCAAGACATGGGGGCTGAAACCAAAAGTGGTATACTGGATATACACCATGGTAGTTAGACCCATTGTGACCTATGCTGCCATCATTTGGTGGCCTAGGTTTAAATATAAGGCCAGCAGGAATGAACTCAGCAAGTTGCAGAGGTTAGCCTGCTTGGGCATTACAGGAGCAATGAGTACGGCTCCAACGCCAGCAATTGAGATACTCTTGGGACTCACTCCTCTACATTTAGTAGTGGAAGCAAAGACCCAAGCAGGTAAATATAAACTCTCTTGCAATACACAATGGAAGTCACGGTCCGCAGACCATGGGCATTCCAAGATGATTTGGGACAGATTTGAAGACACCATTTTAGCAATGGTGTTGGATAACATGATACAAAAATATTCATTTCACAAGCCATTCAATGTGCTCTTTCCAAATCGCACTGAATGGGAAAAGGGGCTTCGACCCGATAGAAGAGGGGGACTAATCTGGTATACAGATGGGTCCAAAACAAATGCAGGCACTGGGGCTGGGGTGTACTGTTATGGAACTATAGAGAGTTCCATCTTAAAGTTTCAGTACGGTTTCATATGGCATCGTTTCTTCCCTCTCCTGCAGACTTAAAAATCCAATTGCCCCCTCCTTCTCTACGACACTGGGATTGCCAAATCTCATTAATAATTTAAAATTGCATTAAAATAAAAATTTTAAATTTCTAATTGCCCTATTTTTAACGCAGAATCTGATGATATGCTTTTAAATGAAAACTAAAAATTATATTCTTTACAAAATGCGATAAACAATATTTGACCTGACATTTTACGGTCACGTTTGTTTCAATCAATGATATATACATTCTGTTTTAAAATAATGTAATGCAGTTTTTTGCATTAGGTTCAGGAATTTTTAAGGAATGTAATTGTGCTACTGAAAGTTTAATAAATTGATTTTAAATATTTATTTTCTGCATTTAATTATAAAAATTCCTTTTGCGTGTTCCCGCCTGACTTGAAAAAGTTTGTCTGTGAGAAATTTTTTCATTTATAAAGATACTTTCATGGTCTAAGCGATAAAGTTGTAGCTAAATGTTTGAAGTTATTTTTGGTGCACCCAGATGTGGGGTTGGGTCGCCAAGGGGACGGTGAACAATGCGAAAGTTTTATTGCGGTCTGGTCACCCTCGTCTGGTCTTCCATCAGTTACGACTCAGCAGTACAACTATCTTGTGTTTTCGTTGTTTTGCCTGTTCATAAGTTTGCGGGAAGGTACTTACACATTTTGACAGTTTTATTGTATATTGCAAATTAGTTGTTTTAACAATTCTTCAAAACGTTTTCAAACTGAAGTGTGTAATACGGTTCAAATGTAGAGATACGTTGTGTTTGCAGGTTTTATGTTTATAGTATCCCCTTTTTAAAAATATTGTATATGTACAACACACGTTGATTATCCCCGAACTTATTTTCATATTGATATTGTGGTTTTTGTGAGAAAATGGATGTCTCAACGAGGAAAAGAAAGCAAGGTGAGTTCAGAAAAACAAACAATATTGAATGTTCTTAGTAGTTGCCCCAATGAGTCTAATGAAAGCCTGTCATCTGCTGTTAGTAGGACAAGCAAGCTATGTGGTGTGTCTCAGAGGACAATTTACAAGATTAAAAAAGTAGCAAATGAATTTGTAATGTCGGGCAGGTAAAAATTTCCTCAATTGCAACTTAATTTCCGTTATGTATAGTGATCAGCATAAAATAATCATTCTTGTTTTTACTTAGGAATTTTGTGAGCAATTATTCTCGTATAAACATGCTTAACTATTTTCCTCTGATCACATTACATCTAATCTTAGTATATGCGAGGAAGTTAATCCAAAAATAAGATGTGAACACGGTGTACCTCCGAACTCACATTTATCCAATTAACTATGCTACGATTTTGTTAAATACCAATTTGATGCTTTTTCCGCAAATTAGCTTAGAACATAAAATGATTACCTACTTTAAAACGCCCTACAACAACAAGACGAGAGACGCCAACTAGCGGACAAAATAGAAAGCACTCATCCGGGTATAGCTTGGGCCGAGCCATGGTGTAAGTAAGGAGGACAACAAGTTAAATGAATATCTGAGATATGGAGAACGTTCCCATGACTTTTTCACCAAAAACGACGAAATCTAATAAAAATTGCTATGTTCCGCAATGTTCTACGAAGGCATGTAGGGACTCTGAAGTTAGATTTTATGAGTTTCCGAAGTCTGGTGATTTTGTATCCCGCCAAAACGACTGGGGAGTAATGGAGAGGAGCGATTGCCAAAATCTATGGATTCACTGGCTTAAAATTGGGTAAGCGGTAACCAAAAATATGTTGGTGTGTTTGTTCACTGCATTTCGTGAATTCCGATTACATACTACCAGGTACGTAGAAATGAAGAAAATCGTCGATGCAATGGGCACATGAACTTGCACTGTAATAAATGGAAATTTTATTGATGTCTTCCTGTGAAGAGTGACCTAGTTTGTTTTGTTTTTTATAGAACATTATTGATGTTAAGACATTTATAAATGGTGATATGATTTGTAATCATAAACCCTCACTTTAAAGCTTCGGAAATAAAGAAAATCGAATTAAATAACTAAATTCTTATCGCCACTCATTTCTCGTTCGTCCTAACACATTAAAAGCATGGTCATTATTAATAATTGATTGTCTAAGTTCACCTTATAATCCACTGAATTTATTGTAAATATATTCAGAAAACTTACCTATTCAAATACCAAAGAACGGCAGCGACGTGCTTACACTTCTCCGACTGTCCAGCTTTGCAGGAACAATCGAATTTATTTATAGAAATCTTCTCCTCCGGATTCATGTTCATAAATCCATTTACTTGGAGTGGCTCTTTTGTTAGGCCGCTGGTTTGGAGGACAAGACCCATTATTTTTATTTCAGTCTAGCTCTGACTTCGAAACCTGATAACCATAATTAAACCGGCGTTTAAAATGCACTCTCCTTCTATAATATTCCGTTGGCTGGAGTTCCCGCCCAAATACCGAAGTATTTCATCATACATAACGAATATTTTACTTCCCATGATCGGGTACTTACAAAAGTGATGCCAAAAAAAAAACTCTCCCAATTATTACCACTTGGTGTACAACTGTTTATACCTGGACTGTCCGCCATATTGAGTAATGACGTCAGCGACTACAGCGCCGCTTGTGGTGACTTCATTTCCGAATTTTCTCTAAACGAAATATTTATCGAGTTATGCATAAAAATGAAAATGGCAACTGCAACACTAATTTATTATTTACAAAGTAAACTATGCATTTTTTCTAAAATATGTACTATTTAAACTTTTAGTTATGATTTCAACAGCCTTTCAAATGAAATAACTTTTGGTTGGAAAATATATTTTTAATTTTTAGGCAGTTTACGGCATAATATATCTTGCTGTTGTTAGGGAAACGTTATTTAACATAATTGTTTGGGATATGTGAGTTGCATGTATGTGAGTTACATTGTATGTGAGTTGCATGTATTTGAGTTGCATTGTATGTGAGTTGCATGTATGTGAGTTGCATTGTATGTGAGTTGCATTGTATGTGAGTTACATTGTATGTTCAGAGTTGTGAGTTACTTTGTAGTGAAAGGGAAGGCAACACTGTTGGTTGCCTTCGGGACGGAGGCGAGTTCATACATGATCGCTCTCACGACGAGATGTGTTTTCGGTGAGCTCCACACATCAAGTGTAATGGTAGTGTTTATCCTCTTAAACAGTGCGATTCAAACACTAACTACCAACGTGCTTTACACAGTGCTAACAAGGATTCATTTCAAGTGTTCTGTTTTTTGAAAGTCTGTTTTTCACCCCTTAATTGTGTCGAAGAAATATAAATCTGAAGATTGTTCCACCTATGTTTAACCTTATTAAATTATACAGCCCACTTGCATTTGTCACAACGAGTCACTGTCGGAACAATAATAAACCCCTCAAACATGTAACACATTTAAATCAAACTAATCCCACAGGTCGAAGGACATTTAACCCCTTAACTGGAGAATTAATTTTTCTTATCTTTCAGCTGGTGGGGAATTATTCCTTTCTTTCTAATAATTTGAATTTGACTTTTTCTTGATCTATTTGTTATGATATGATGTTCTGTGAAGTTGGTAATGGATATTTTACAATATTAATGAACTTACGCCATTTGTAAATTTATAAAATTTCAATTTTTTCTTTACTTAATTATTTGTTCAGAAATTATCACATTTTTATCATGAGTGATTTTTCCAATTATAAAACATTAAAAATATTTTTTAATTTTTCTACTATTTTGACATTTTCGCAAGGGTAGGTAACTTTACATCACAAGATAAGGACTACCTAAGACTGGTTTAGACAACTGAACGCTAGCACAGAAAAAATAAATCTGAGCGCATAGGGAAAACAAGGGCACTTCAAAGGGATTCTATTCTTTTAAACTCCTTTTTTCACTTTTATGAGGGTTTTGGGACCACCAGAGTGTTTGGGGCACTTTAGCAGCCACGTGTGCAACACACTTGCGGTACGTAGTGAGAGAAATTTTACTACGCAGATCAGTATTTTTGTTTTGGTTTAGAAAATCGTGTATTACGGCAAAAATTGTAACAATAGCATTTACTTAATAATTTAGATAAAGGAAATTTTAAATTACCAGACTTTTGCTGGTGTTAGGGTAATGAGACATGGCAACACCGCACGCCATTTACCCAATACTGAAACTTAAAGATGGAACACTCTCTAGGATGAAATTCCATTTTAGCCTATGGCAGTACACAACAGTTTTCCAGGCTGAGGTGTATGCTATAATTGCATGTGTAATGGAGAATATGAAAAGGAACTATAAAAATAGGAACATTTATATTCTCTCTGATAGTCAAGTGGCATTAAAGGCACTTGACTCATACCAGATTGACTCTAAATTAGTCTGGAACTGCCTTCAATCCCTGATAGAGTTGGCAGAACATAACAGGATTCAACTGCTATGAGTGTCAGGTCATAAAGGGATTGAAGGTAATGAAATTGTCGATTTGTTGGCAAAAAAGGATGCTGAAAGTTCCTTCTTGGGACCTGAGCCAGCATGCGGCATTTCTATGAATGCCTCAAGGAGGGAAATCAGAGACAGAATGAACAGAAGGCACCTTGCTCATTGGAGGTCCATTAGTGGACAGAAACATACAGGAAATCTTGCAGAACAGAGCTAGGGAACTATTTTGTTTAAATAGGAACCAATTAAGAGCAGTGATGGGTCTATTGACTGGACACTGTCACTTAAAGGGCACTTACATAAGCTAGGGTTGGTTGAAGACCCTCAGTCTGGCAAGTGTGGAAAAAGTGAGGAAACAGCCTCACACATTTTATGTCAATGTGAGTCCCTTGCAAGACTCAGATTTCATCGCTTGGGCTCTCATTTTATGAGCCTGAGTGACTATGATAGGATCCTAAAAAAACTGCGATTCATCCAAAGTGCTTGTTTGTTTTCAGGATAAATGGCTGGGGATGCACAATAGATCAGCAATGGTAGCAGTGTAAGGGCTGTAGATAGCCCACCCTTCTAATTCTAATCCAACACGTTTAATTGCATTATTTTAATATTTACTAACTGCACTGTATGTAATGGTGTTATGATTGCATGTAACTATTCACTTCTCTTTTGTTTAATATCAATTTGCCTCAATAATTTCTGCTAATACATTGTGGTGGGTGTGGATAATTTCTCTCCTTTTCTTGGACAGGGAAACAATTTTTTTTGTCGGAAAATTCTAATGGTTGGACTAAGTAAATCCTTACCTCCAGTTGTTATTAAAGCAAAAGAGAAGCTAATAGCGATAGGCATATGAGAAGCATCCATAGGATGTAATGTAGTTAGTAAATATTAAAATACTGCAATTAAACGTGTTGAATATCTGTATATTTGAGTCTCATTACTTCCTTGAATGTCAAGGAATTATTTAAGAACTAAGGTAATTCCATTTGAAATATTAACAGAAGAATTATAGATAGACTGATTATTAATATTTGCATTTAAAATAATTAATAGCACACTATTACATATGAAATATTTCGTCATATATTACATTTCTAGTGAATATTCTGTTGTCGTTTAGTAAACGGCTTTGGTTTTTATTTTCAGCTATAAAATTCAGATATTCTTCTCCCACCCTGTTCTCGTCAATGCTACATATAATTGTCGGTGTTCAAAGACAGGGAAATAATTATATGTATACATATATAACATAGGAAAAATAATTAGATTTTGTGCACTTAACATTATGATTGTTTTAAAATTGTACTCTGTACTTAGGAAGAAAGAAAGCTTACTCGAATCCTCAATAATGTTCTCCATCATTATGTAAATAAAACTTTAAAAGATTTAAATTAAAAACTAAATAATTAATCAATCAGCGGAATAATTTCTTTGAATACTATCTGAACAAAAACAAATCACCAATTTATTTCAACTTTGTAAACTGTTCTCTTGACGATTGAATGGATCATTGTATTGGAGATCCTTATTGACATAAAAATAAACAATGTTTATCGTAGAAACCGTTACATAAACAAACAAGTGTTTATTATATATTCCCTTCGTTTTCACCGAAAGAAAGGTAAGTTGTTGACGTACATGTGGTGCCGACCTATCGGGCAGAATGAGAACTACATTTCGCTGTCGGCCATCTTGCGTTCCTTACAGAACAACGTTTTTATTATAGAATATAATTTTGAGTAGAATACCTAGTGTACAGGTTAGCAATTCCAAGGTGTATGTATAATTCTGCATCTGTTCCTTATTTTGGTATCCAAATGCTTTATCGAGGCCTATCCAATAAAACTCTCAAGCAACTGGAATATTCAATTAACCTGAAAGCCCAATTCCCCGGGCATCCTGGTTAACAGGAAGTTTACTGTATTACCAATTTTACAAAAATTTGGGGTTCCACGAAAGATTTGAGTTTGAAAAAGGGTTCCGCAGCTGAAAAGACTGAAAAGCACTGGCCTACATTAAAAAATGTTTATGATCTACAACTAACTGCATCTACTACATTTCCATTGTATCCTAAGTTAGAATTTCATGAACCATTAAGGTTTAGGGATAAGTTAAACAATGTAGATTTCTTGTGTGCCACATGACTTATTTGAAGCACTAGTCCAAATATGCATACCGTAATTTTCCGATTATAATACGCATTTTTTTCACGAAAATTGACAAATAGTTAGGGAGCGTATTATACAGGCAACCCTCGGGTTATGTAACCCCGACTTGCGTAAATCCGCACTTACATAAGCGGCCTCATAAATTACATACGGAAAAAATTTTGCACTGCTTACTCTAGTGGTTTTTGTGAGCAAGCGCGAACTAAATCTTTATCCATGCGCATAAAGAAAGAAGGTAAGACGTGGACTGTAATGTGATATTATTTATTTACTTTTAGCTGTCCGAATCTTAGCCTCTGAATTCATTATTGCTGTCCTCAAATAGTTCATTGGTGATTTTGTGTTCTCTCTCATCGTCTATGTAAATGACATCGCCGAGAACGTCGTCTTCATCCTCAATATCCACTTCGGTGAAATCATCATCCAATATGATGTCGTCTTCAGAACCATTCATGGCATTTGTGAGGCAACACTTTTTAAAGCCACACTTTTTAAGAAAAATAAATGCAATTTGCGAGCAACAAATATTATACCTCGACCGGCTTGTATGAAGATGATGAAGGATGAAGACAGAATCAAAACTAGATGTGATATTCATGTAAACATCTCACTCGGTGGCAAGGCGAGAACTGTTATTCCAACTGATCAGATTATTACACAATTCGACATGGAGACATGTTTTTATACATTGTATCGATCTTTAAAGTGAGCGTCAAAACTATATAGACGTAAAGTTTTCGTAAACACTCTCGCACATAACTCACTTGGTAGCAAGGCAAGAACTGTCTCGATACAGCTAATAACCTAGCGAAAAATTACAGTGACCTTTTACAAAAAATGAGTTGCATATTATACATGATGATAAGACAATTTTCACATTTAACTCGTAAAAACATGGGTGCGTATTATATGGGGTGCATATTATATGGAGTGCGTATTATAATCGGAAAATTACAGTCAAAACAAATACACCTTGAGATGAACCAAAAATTAAAAGTGCAGTATGGTGTTAACCCTTGAATGTCTAACAGTACTGCACAAGGTATGCACATATCGGTTATAGAAGTGTAAATGAGCAGAGCATCTTTCAAAAGCTCTTAGTACCAATTCAGCCAAACAGTAACACAGGCGACACTCAAGATTCGACAGGGATGCGTTCCTGAACACGTGGTCGAATTTCGAACAGTCGAATGTCGAGCGCCGTTTTCCCATAAGAGTACATGTTATTGTTGGGAGATGCGTTCCAGCATCTCAGAAGAAAATTGTTGAGTTCCATCTCACATTACATAAAGTTAAAATAACATTGCGAATGTGCTAAGTAAACAATATTCAATCATTGAAAAGGATAAAATAATTTAAGACTAAAGAAAAACGACTTATATAAAAATATTTTCATACCTGACATCTTTTTCAACTGTGCTTACGGGACATGGTTTATTAATTGAGAAGTTTAAAATATTTGTTGGAAGAAGATGGGTTGTTGGTTAGAGGAATGGATAAAATACTTTCAACCCATCAGATCCAATAATTTTTTTTCTTAGAAAAAGTAGTAAGGGAAAGCCAGACATACTGAATCACAGTGACACCTGCTGCCCTGCTTGACATGAGCACAAACAATAAACATGAACTATCATGAATTTCTCTTTTGCTCAAAATTACTTTTTGAAACAAGTTTTCTTTCCGAACATTTTCTTTCAATTTCTTTTAAAAATAAAGTTGAACAAATAAAACACAAAAAGTTTTTGAAAATATCGGCTGAGAAAGAGAGTATGCGACTCCAAACCCCGAACTGGATGCAAAGGGTACTCCCCAAAGATTTCATTAGTCCTTTTGTTTATAAACAAAAAAGATGCTCTGACAGCAAAAGAAATCTACTAAGTAGAGACTCTATAGAGATAAATTCTTGGTCTGCTAGCAGGTAAAGATGTGGGAGTTAGCTGAAGGACATAATCCAAACAGTAGAAGTAGTCTCACTGAAAATCCATCAGTAGGAGCTTTTCTAAGTACATTCTATAAATATTCCTTTTTGTTTAATGGAAAATTCAATTGATTCTTCGAACGGAATCATAGAAACTTATGTAATTACATGTTATTCCAAATTTAACTGATCGGCTCGGTCAAATAGGCGAGCTTCGACCGGTCGAAAGTCGAGTTTAGGTTATAATGTATAACAGCCGAATTCTCGATTTAGTCGAATGTTGAATGGTCGAATCTCGGCATCGCCTGTACTTTTACAGTAATTAAATAACAATTGACACCAACAAAGCAATCCAAGAAAGACAGAAAAACCCTAGTCTGGAGGATTTAAACTTGACACTAAAAGGTTAACTAAAACCAAGAAGACAATCCTCAAAGTGAGAAAGACTGAGTATAAACACGTACAGAAAAACATTGATCTGGGTGGCACATAAAATAAGTTGCATTAGAATACATTGTGTACCAAATTAAATTTATCGGAAGGTAATTTTGCTCAAACAGTACAACCCCACTAATTTGAATGTCCAAGACCCTAATCTTACAGAAGAGATTTTTTTCTGTCCTTATTCATACATGTTAAAAACATGCTGACGTCTACATGAACTATCTGAAGGAAAGATGCATAAACTGAAAAACTTCCAACAACAGAAAGAGAAAAAAATACAAAACACCTTATTCTACTTACCGGCATAGCAGTTTGTCTTATGGCACTGTATGCATGCACCCACACCTCTTTGTTTGCAGATATAGCAGGTCAGTTTCCAACGTGCTGGTGGAATTGTTTCAATACTGTCAATAGGTTCCAGGAATACCTGGAGAAATAATCAGTACATTCAGTTAATTTTTCATTGTTTTTATCTTACCATGTAAGAGTAATCATTAACAATAAAAAATTCGGAATTTATAACAATTCTCTAATGCCACAATATCTAGTCTTAATTAATTATACAACTTTTCTTATAACTTCACCTGTATGTATGTATGTCATGTTTCAAATCTCAATAACTAATACATTTTGGGCACTTCCATATAAGCTAGAAGTATGAAACTGTGATTGTTTGTAGGTTATAGTATACCCAAGGTAAAACTTTGCAAATCTTAGACAAAAGTCCCAGGTTCGACTCCAGGGAATGATTTCAATTTCCCATGTAAAAAGCCATTTTTCGAAGTGCTTCTATTCTTTTGCAAATTTAAATTGGAAGAAATTGACCTACGATCTTCGGACCTGGACTGTTTTAAGTAAAATGAATCAAGTTTCTTATTCTCATCATCAATTTCTGCCTTCAATTCGAAATTGCTCAAATTATACATTTAATTCACATATTTTGGCAAAAATCAGCTTTTTAGTGGGATGTTGCCTTGATGACCATGACATTCTTAAACCTCGACCTTACATTGTTGTTTTCCTAAGCATAAGAAAAGAGTACTTTGAATGCTTTAATATGAGAGAGGAGGGGGGATGTGGTTGGGTTGGGTTGGTGGGAGAGGGAGGGATGGAGAGAGAGAGGGAGAGGGATAATAAGGGAGAGGGATAATAAGGGAGAGAGGGAGGGAGTTTACCTCCCTCACTCCCTTTTGTCTTTTAGTAAGACTAAAAACCTAAAAATAAATTAAATAAAAATTACTTTTTTATGTTATACAACTTTTATATTTTAATGGCACTAAAAACCTACAAATAAATTAAATAAAAAATCTTTTTAGTTTATACAACTTTTATATTAAATGCACTAAAAACTTAAAATAAATTAAATTTTGACTTGGGGTGAGTGTCATCTGTTATGATAGATTCTCAAATTTCCATATTAATAACACATTTAGTGTTAAGATACTAATTAATGAAATTTGAACGCATCTTGATATGAAAGTTGCATGGCTTTTGCAAAGCTGATCTGATGGCTCAAGAAATGAAATACTAAAACATGGAAAACGTAATAAGAAACATCAACATCCCAAATGTCAAACATTCCTGTAGATTTATGATCAGCTTTGCAAAAGCCACACAACTTTTATATTAAGATGCATTCAAATATACAGGGTGTCCCGGGAGGTAATGTCCAAACTTCAGGAGCGCATTCTAGGGCTCATTCTGAGTAAAAAAAATGTCATATCAACATGGGTCTGATTTGTTACCGTTACTGAGATATGGAAATAGGCCTCCTGTATACGTTGTATTAGCTACCCCAGTTGACATGTCGGGACTTGCATAACTCAGCCGGTCGGTCTCACGAGTGTTCAATCTGTGTTTGCAACTCCTAGCACGTAGTTGTGTTACGTGTGTAGTGGTTATCAAATTGCTTGTTTTTGTCTATGTAACTTTGTTAAAAATGCATTGTTTTCAAATGAAGAATATGCAGACATGATATATATTTATAGCTTTTGCAATGATAATGCTAGGGCAGCTGTTGCCGAATACCAGCGACATCATCCAGGCCTCCCAATCCCAGATCGATGTACATTTCAAAATACATACAGAATATTAAGAGAAACTGGTTCATTTCCACAGCCAACTGCAGAGCATGAGCAATTTCTGCATGGAGAGATTGAAGTTTTGAATGCAGTGAACCGAAGTCCACATTCAAGTATTCGGAGAATTTCCTTCAGGACTGGAGTTTCACGTTCCCAAGTATGGAGGATTCTACAACATGATGGTTTGTATCCATACCACCTCCAAAGGGTACAACATCTGTTACCAGAAGATTATGAAAGTCGTGTATAGTTTTGTAATTGGTTAATAACACATTGGCAGATGTTGGATGACTTTCTTTTCACGGATGAAGCTTTATTTACATGTGATGGCATCAACAATACAAGGAATTTGCATACATGGGCTCACAAAAATCCACGTGGTGGTTGAAAGTAATTTTTAGTAAATGTGTAGTGTGCAGTGTTAGGAAAAAACCTTATTGGACTGCATTTAATCAAAGGACGTTTAACATCTGCCTACTACAGAAATTTTTTAGAACAAGAACTACCACTTTTATTAAAAGACGTGCATCTTGCAAAGAGAGCCCAGATATGGGTACACCATGATGGAGCACCGCCTCACTATGGGAGAGAGATTACAACGTACTTGAATGAGAACTTTAGAGGATGGTGGATAGGACGAGGAGGACCCGTAAAATGGCCAGCTCGGTCACCCGAACTAAATCCTCTAGATTTTCATATGAGCCTGCTTGAAGTCCAGAGTGTATTAATATGGTAAACCCAAAACTAGGCAGCAGCTAATACAACACATACAGGAGGTCTTTAAGAGCTTGAAAGGTGACATGCCTGAAATCGGTTGGCAAGAATAATCAATGGAACGATGTCTGGTAGCATGCACTGACTCACGAGGTGGTCATTTTGAAAACATTATTTAGTTTGCAGCACATAGTAGTGTTTGGTTTCAATATCAATAAAATATACAGTAAACTCTCGATTATCTGGCCTAATGGATGTAAGAGGAAGCACAAATAATAAAAAAACACGGATAATGCAAAAATGATTCATTTAAAAATGCGTGCTCCAATTCTCGTGAACAAAAAGGTTAGAAAACAAGCGACTGCGCCGCCTGTTTGAATCGAGCAAACCACCCAGATTAAGCATTAAAGTTCCCTTCTAGCCTTAGTGATTCATGGAAATACCTCGCTTGCTATGTAACATAGGACCAGCGACAGGAGTTCCATCAGTTCGATCAAACCACAGAAGCAAGGCTGCATCTAATTTCTTGTAGGTTGATTTTTTCATACTCTTACGTTTTGAGGGAACAGCACCATCAGAAACTGCAGCGAATTCCATCAACTTAGTTTTGTTTTTCTTTATATCATGAATGGTTTGTATGCCAATATCATATTCGCCTGACAATTAATTCACAGATTCTCATTTTTCAAGTTCCACAATTAATTTGACTATTCTTGTAATAGGAAGAACAATTTTCTTGCATTTTTCTGCCATTTTAACAAGGGATGGGATAAAAGTTTATCATTACAAAAACCACAGCACAATGAGCTGCACGCAAGGTGAAACAACAATAGGAGAATCTATAATCCGATCATCCTTGCTGTCTTATGTTTGTAGCTTGCTGGTAAAAGTGACTGTGCCGCCGCAAAAAAACAACTGATTGACTAAAGTTGCATGCTGATCCCCATGATATTGTCATAAAACTCACTAACAATAAAAAAGCAATATATGTATTTACAAACATCAATTTTGAGCATAATAAAATCTTTAGACATTTATATAATGGGATTACAAAAATGTTGTCTCACAGTGATGAATTTCTTTGCAATTAGAGTATTAAAAAAATTTCGAGGCATAAGGAGAGAGGCAGCACAAATAATCTGCAAACCGGATAACCCGTGCATGAATAATCGAGAGTTTACTGTAGTTTAATTCAAAATCAACGTTCCATTTATTTATTTATTTCCATATCTCAGTAATGGTAACAAATCAGACCCATGTTGATATGACATTTTTTACTCGGAATCAGCCCTAGAATGCACTCCTGAAGTTTGGACATTATGTCCCGGGACACCCTATATATTCCTATGCTTAACATTACTGAATTGACAGTGCATACAAAACCACTCACTATAGAGAGATTCTTATTATACACCTTACTTGTAATAGCGGGCTTTTACTGTACTTATCAATTAAATCAGAAGGCTTAATACTGCATTTGGTTATACAGAGTAAATCGCTTTAAGGGCATTTCTAAGGCAGAGGTTTTACTTTAATAATTATAAATTGAATGTTAACAATATTTCAATCATGTGGTAAAACCTTTTGGGGCTTTCAAAAATCAGCAAAGGGACTTAGCAATTAGTTTCAACTCATGTCACTTATAATAATCTTCAAGATAGAAATTTCACATTCAATGTTAACAAACTATGTATTTCTTTCTACTTTAAATATGCCAAGAGTTAAATAAAAAATTAATATAGTTTAGATTTAACAGTTTTGGCATAGTAGAAAGACATTCCAAAAAAGCTAACAAAAAATTATTATTTTTCATACAATTCATTCATTCTACCTTAATATTTTTTCTTACATTAAAAATTGTGCTTCTTATAGTTTTATCTTTGTACTATACAAACTCTTACCGTATTTGCAAAACGAACTT
This sequence comes from Uropetala carovei, assembly GCA_036926305.1. Classification (NCBI taxonomy): domain Eukaryota; kingdom Metazoa; phylum Arthropoda; class Insecta; order Odonata; family Petaluridae; genus Uropetala; species Uropetala carovei. Next base: position 2,403,437 of record JAXCHB010000149.1, read on the forward strand.
CTGGAATCCACAGAGCACACACTACATGAGCCCAGTGACCTTGATCAGTTTGCTTAAATGCCCCTCCATTATTTGGACACAAAACACAGTCTACTGCCCTTGAAGGAGATTGTAAACAACGACGACACCACCACTGACCTTCTGGAATGTATGGCACTCCATAACAATCCTAAGAAAATTAAAATATTACACAAAACATTTTAATATGTTTATCATCAAACATCTAATTAAAATGTCTGTAACAATATTCCTTAGTGTTAATTTAAGAAAATGGAAAAGCTTATGAAATTTTTGCATTGCAAATACCGGTAATGACTTTAGTCATCACTGGTATTTGCATTTTAATATACCGTATATTCCGGCATATAAGTCGACCCCTGCTTTTTTGGATGAAAATACATGATTAGGCACTTTTTTACTTTAACATACTTCTCATGAAACCATTTTCAGACAAAATTAAAGTCATGTACAATCTAAGTTTTAATAAAACAGAAATAAACAATAATAAAAATATATAAATATTGTTTAAGAGTTTGTGCTATTCTTCTTGAGCATTCCATGTCACAGATGTTTTAATTTCAACCATTAAGAAACTTATTTTTGGAAAGCTTGACCCACTAAATAAAGTTTCCAATAATTCGATTGATTTCAGCTGCTAATGATACTATCGAAATGAACCATACCTAGTGATCGCAATCGATCTCTATGGTGGCAAAATTCAATAAAATATCGCAAATGTGTACCCCGCACACCTTTTTTCCCTAAATGTTGGTCTTACATGAAGATTTCTGACTAAGTTTTCAAAATTACGAGTTTTGATAGTAAATTTACTGCAACACGCTTGTGTTTACGTTTATACTCGCAAAAGACGAAGAATTCTACAAAGTTTACGCATATCTACACGACCAAGAAACGTTTAGGGTTTAAATGCAGTGTTTATACTACCGTTGGTGCATCTTCAACATTGAGATGACGTAATATTTTTATAATATTAAAGCTGTACCTTTTAAGTGAGTTTTAAGTTTATTATTGTTATTTAAAAAAAGCAGTTCTGTCATTAAAAATTTACTATCAGTTTCCACCTACACTTTTGCCAAAATAAGTTGGCATCTGGTATCTCTATTCGCCATATTCATCGTGAGCTGCTGATGCTCCTTTAACCTGGGGGAGAGCCATAGTTCCTTCTAATTTTTTTCATTCATGAATATCGCTATGCGCACCTACATGACGATAGTGCACGGACATGCACCGGGATTGACGCAGTCCTGTTCCAATATACTCTAAAATACACACAATCGTGCGTGCTTGAAAAATTTAGTGCGCAGCACTTCAAAAACTGCTGCATGGCCATGCAGTAGTGCAGCTTAGAGGGAACCATGGAGAGAACACACCTATGGGGAAACCCCATATTTTTTTATTTTTCCACCGCTGTAGACATTAACTTATTAAAGCACGAATTAATTTTTTTCTCTGTGAACTGGGCCAAAGATAGGAGTGCGCATGGTACACAAGAACGCGGATTACGTGAGTAAATACAGTATTAAAATTAATTATTATTAATTAAATCGTCTAAAATACCATATTTACTCATATAACCCATGCACTTGTGTACAACGCTGACTCCTATTTTTGGGCCGGTTCGGAGGGAAAAAATGAATTTGAGCCAGAATAAGTTTTTTTAAGTCACCGATTCCCACTCCCTGAAACAAGTTCCGCTCAAGTTAAGAATCTTCTCCCTTCTACATGACACAATTTATTGGACGATCTCTTTATGACGATACTAGCAGAAATATTTTCACCGATAGCCCTTTGTTAACACCTTAACTGTTTTTGTTGTAATATTACGCAACTTCATCCCCACTTCACAGTTTTTGATGTAATATTACGCACCGATGCAGAGCTTCACGAACTATGTATTTGTTCATCTATGAACGGGAACTTCCCTATGCAGATGGGGAGTTTTTTTGCGAATCGTCTCATGAGTAATATTGGAAGGTTAGGAACAAACAAGTCCTAACACTTGAGATGTGGATTTCCGTCTTCCTTTCGAACGATGAAATCTTTCATTCGCAACAAAATTTCACCACTCTGAATTCCTTGAAGTGGATGAAGAAAAAGGACCAAACTTGAACCTACCTATTCTCAAGCCGGAAAACCCTCATTAGTCATTGAACTATAGTTTATCAGTTAGTCAGCATATTCTTTCTGCCTACTTTTGCAAGTTTTTGCCTGCATGCTTGCTTGGTCGCATAAATACAGGTATATGTCATAGAATTTGACGTCTTTTATGAATATAAACGTAGACGCAGGCATATTGTAGAGAATTTACTAGCGATACTCACAATTTATATAACCTGTTCAGAAATCCTCGTGTAAGACGCGCACCCTCTTTTTTCCCCGGCGTTTCGGGAAAAAATGTGTGCGGGGTACACGAGTAAATACAGTATATGTCATAAAATGTAAATACTGGAACAGGTGATTCAAAATAGCGATCACCTCCACCGAAAGATCTACGTTCTTCTTAAATATCGATGTTATTCATTTTTATTTTAAGGTTCACATTTTTATGTTCGGCGTATAAGTCGACCCTAAGTTTTAGGAAAAATTTGTTAGACTTCATAGGTTGACTTATATGCCAGAATATACGGTAAATCAAATATTATTTCATAGCATTGCTCCATTTATTTGTTTTCAAGAATCCCAAATAATTTTATGAAAAAGCATGGAAATTTACAATTAATTTTTTATTTAAATTCAATTTTAATTGAAATCCTAAATTAAATTGATAATCATTATATCTGCTAACAATTGACTTAAAATAAAATATTACTAAGCTATATCCATCTGAAGAAATAATTATTAATTAAAAAGTACTTCAGATATGAACTAACTCTAGTGCACTTTTCTAACATAGACATACAATGATATAACTATTCTTTAACTCGATGCATAATCTGCATAGGCAATCATTCAAATATTATTCCAAGAGATCTTGAAAAGGACTACAAAACACTTAAAAAAAAGAAAACTTTACCATTGATCATATTATTAAGGAATTTACACTAATAAAATGTTTGTATTTTAAAATACTGTATATACCCAAGTATAAAACGCAGGGAGATTTTTGGCACCATATTCTGTGATTTTTTTATGTACCTGGTCATAGCACGCATATGTTTCTAGAATTCGATTTCTGTCACATGCTTATCATTCAACAGAAAAATTATTTGTTATATTGTCAATATCATTGAGATAAGTAAATTAAAGAAAATAATCTTACTTCAGTTCGTACTAACAATAAGTAAGACAGCACTTCACTGAAGTCGGTAATAAAAATCTGCCATTCAAAAAAAGAGCTGTTACGTAGTTAAGTGGTTTTCCAGTGTGAAGGCGATAGTTTTAAATATCAGTCGAAACAGAATAAATAGTTGCAGTTCAACTACACTTCTGACCCATCGGTGGAGGTCGATTGATGCCGTTATTTGATATAGCCAACTCCATTATTCGTGCGTTAGACACCAACGTAAATGTAATCACGAGGAAATTACAATGTGGAATTACGCCGTGGGGAACGTAATGCTATCTTCCACAGAAGATGATTCTGATAACATCGCCGATGAATGGGGCAGTGATCAAGAATTTCTTGGATTTTGCCATGCTTAATAATGTTCTTTATTATTTTTACTTTATTTAAAATATCCTGTATTGTACATCAAGTATAATTATTTAATAAATTTGTTATTTTTGTTAGCAGATTTGTTGGCAGATATGTTTCTTTTTCCGTATATTGGCACACTGATGCAAGTAAAACATCAGAAAAATATTGAAAAAATTAATCTTTATTATTGAAGTCAAAACAAGATGGATCGAAAATGACCCCTTGGGCAAATCCATGAAGTATTTGAGCTGGAACGTTTGATTATCATATGAATACATATACAGGTAACCCTCGATTAACATGGTACTTGAATAATGCGGTTTCGCTTTTACACGATCAAAAAAATGCGACCAGTTTTGATTAACACGGTCAAGAGACTTGCTTTTACATGGTTGATAGAGTGCTGCATGGTCAGTCGAAGCTACCAATACAAAGTACAAGCATGTTTTTACTGTTAGATACTATGTAGCAATTACGACATATACCAAAGGCATGGATAAGTAATACAAGAACCTTCCGAGACAATGTATCGAAACATTCGCCGCCGGCATCGAAATCAAGTCAGTTTACAGTTTTACCCTGCAAGCCGCTAAAAGGCACGTGGCTTTAGTTATACTACGTAATAACCGACTTTTGCGTGTATAATTTTTTATTAGTGACTATCTTTAGAAGTGGTGATCGTCATTGTTACTTTATAATACATAATACCAATTAGGTAAGCGCAACTTTTACTTTTAAAATGAGATTTAATTTAATTTTAAATTACTGTGTTGTAGTCAATTTTTCTTAATTTCAGTCTAAAATACCATGTCAAACAAGAAGAGGGCATTGAAAAGAAAAGCCATTTCTCTTGAGGAAAAGATACGTATTTTAGATCGGCTTAAAGAAGGCAAGGGATCAACAGCAGTTGCCAAGGCTTTAGGTTTAAATGAAGCAACAGTTCGGACAATAAAAAAAATTAGGAAAAAATAAGAGCTAGTGTTGCAGCAGGATCCTCCATCAGTGCAAAAAAGACATGTCATGCGCGAGATTCAATTGTGGAAACAATGGAAAAATCCCTTATGATTTGGATATAGGACAACACCCAGAAACGGATGCCCTTGGATGCCAATGTAATCAAAGAAAAGGTTAAGAAGATTTATAAACTTCTTCAGGAAACCAGCCAATCCTCTTCCGAACAACAGTTGCATGTTCATGAATTTTCTGCCAGTAAAGACTGGTTTGAAAATTTCAAGAAACACTTTAATTTACACAACATAAAAGTTCAAGGAGAAAGTGCATCAGCCGATGTAAAAGCTGCAAAGAAATTTCCTGAAGAACTGGCAAAAATTATACAACAACAAGACTATACTGCAGACCAAGTTTTCAACGTAGATGAAACTGGACTGTATTGGAAAAAAATGCCACAAAGAACTTTTATCTCAAAAAATGAGAAAACAGCACAGGGATTTAAAGCTGCTAAATATCAAATAACCTTGATCTTATGTAGTAATACATCTGGAGATTTAATAACAAAACCAATGATCATTAATCGATCTTTGAATCCTCAAGCAATGAAAAGTTGTGAAAAAAGCAAGCTACCTGTACATTGGCAGGCAAATAAAAAAGCGTAACAACGACTATTTTTAAAGTGGTTTCTTCACTGCTTTGTACCTAAAGTTCAAAGCTACATAAAAAAGAAAAATCTTAATTTCAAATGTCTATTGCTTTTGGATAATGCTCCGGAACATCCGCAAGACCTATGTCATCCGAATGTTCAGGTAGTTTATTTACTGGGTGGAGTAGATTTGTTAGATAACAATGTATCTAATTACTGGATCAGAATAAGAGGTAAAGAATGGTATATGCACATTCTTTTATAGATGTTAGATGTATGCATGAATAATGCATTGACTCTCGCTCAAACATATGAGAGCAAAATGGATAATTTATCCTTTCGGAGGCATGTAGTCACATCATTGCTAAAAAAGCCCTCCTTCAAAACCTGAACCATTCAGGCCTTCAACTGCTACTCCGCTTTCTGCCCACTCTGCAGGTCAACATCTTATCGTACCTGGATAACCATGAAGAAGATGCGCTCTTTGCAAAAATAAAACAGTTAAAATTTGTGGAAGGTGTAATGTGCCATTCATTACCTTACAGGTGCTTTATTTCATATCACAAACTTTAATTTTCAACTTGTGAACCAAAAATGGTACAGGTGACTCCCGAGATTCGACAGATCGAGATTCGACAAATTCGAGATTTCAACGCAGCCGATCAAATTGGGAGCTAGTTTACACAAAGTAATTTTCATCCCGACCAACCACGTGAGGTTTAGTTTCAGTGTAGGCTCTAATTTTTTGAATTTGTGCTGATTTCACTCTTTTTTGTGTTAATCTTTTATTTAAATTTATTTATTTTATTGATTTATTTATAAATTTATCACTTGACATGGCATCTAAAAGGAAATGTAATACTGATAATGCAAGTGAATCAAATAAAAGAGTGTCGGTCAACTATTAGCACTTATGTGAAACAGAAGGAGAAAATTCTAGAACGTGATAAATTCACGTAATTTGATGGCTGGTTTGACAGATTTAAGAGAAGGGCAGGTTTGCATAACTTTAAATTAACAGGCGAGGCTGATAAACATCAAAATTCAACCAATAGCCATTCGGTTGAACCAAACACCATGCTTTGAATCCAAAGCATATAGGTTTTCCCTTTATGAGTTGTTTGCAACCATTTCTTCCAAAATATGATGTCATTGATGCAATAATGGATACCTCACTTTTGATAGCAGCAAATCTATTAAAAATATCATTCACTATGTCAATAACCGGTCTAATTTTTCCAAGTCTGCCACCCTCGGGTAAGCAGCTGTTATCTGTAGTGCAAAGAAACTGAAAGATCTCTTTAAATCTATTTCAATGCATTGATTCTGACACTAGTTGGTTTCTGGAATTTGGGCGATTCTCCCATAACATTAGTCTCTGGGGAACAGGGATATACCAACTCAGAAATAAAATTGGGAAAAAAGCATTCATTTCATCAATCCCCAGTTGCCTTGATGGTTTTGGGATAGGGCGTAAATTACTGTTTGTTTCACAAAATGATCTATTGGGTCAGGACTGCGAACTCGAACTTGAACTCGGTTGAAAGCTGCTGCAAGATGGAATGTATGTGGGAATCTGAAGTGCCACTTAGAGAGAAGTCACCAAAACAAGTGGAAACTGGTCAAGATATCGGATGAGCAGGGGTCTTTTTCAGCAAAGAAGCAGAGAGTGGAGAAACAGAAGCAGACTTCCCTTGTATCTCGCTTCAAGCCCATGTCGGTGACAGTAAACATGACAAAAGAGACTTTCAAGATGGGGCTTGTACAGATGGTCATGTCTGGTGTGGCGCTGCATGTATTTGCAAGTCGTGGCTTTGTAACATTAAAAGGTGAAATGGCTCGTAAACTTGGAGTAAGCCTTTCCCGCGACTCTGTCCGTGGTTATATCCTGGAAAAGGCTAAAAGTGTAGAGGAGAAACTTAAAGCCGACCTGATGGATAAACTCGTTTACATAAAAACCGATGCTGCTACACGTCAATTGGAAAACTTCCTCGGCGTCAATGTCCAATACTATGACAAAATTGATAGAAGAGGCATAGTTAAAACATTAGCTGTTGTTGATACAGAAAGGGAACACACCAGCCAACACATTTGCAATTTGCTGGACTTAACTGTGCAGAGATTCGGCATCCCAAAGGAAAATGTCCTTTGCTTGGTCGTTGACAACGTGAGAAATATGACCAAATCTGTAGAACAACTCAATGAACAAGTGAAAGTAGGATCAGATGATGTCAGTGACAGTAAGCATGATGATGAAAACGGAGGTAACAGTACTGAAGATGAAGAAGTAATGGGCATTAATATTCACCACGTGAGATGCGCAGTGCACACCCTTCAACTGGCTATCAGGTTGGTCTCCGTCAACCTAACTGCACAAAGCTACTCACCAAGGTTCGTTTTGTGATGCACGAACTACAGGCGCCGAATCTCCTGGCTGTGCTTGAAAAGCAAACAAGGAAACGTCCGATTCTGGGCATGGCCACAAGGTGTGGTTCCACTTTCCAAATGATTAAGCACCTTTTGAAACTTCAAGAAGGGATTCAAGATCTTGGGAAGGTGTCTCTGAATCTGCATCTCTCAGATGCTATATGGGTACAGCTGCAGCAACTGAAGGATCTGCTAGAAACCCCATACGTCACTACGATCCACCTTCAGGAGGAGGCTTTGAGTCCTGGGATCTTCATGAAGGAACGGTGCGACCTCAAATGATCACTGCAGCAAATCGGCTGTCGTATCGCTGAAGATATACATAGTTGAATCAATGGAGAAACGTGAGGAGGCTCTGCTGTGGAATAAGATCTTCCTCGCTGCAGTGTTTGTGGATCCCCGCTTCAGGATATTGCTTTCCCCATAACAAACCCTTCTGGCGAATGAAGGGATTCGAGAAGCGGCAACAAAATTGCAGTTTTCCTCATCCTCACTACAAATAGCTCAGAACTCAGCTAATTCAGAATCTATTGTGATGGCTGAGGAGAATGCAATTGGCAAAGAAGATGAGTTTGAGAAGGAGTTGATCAGTTAGAAATGAGGCAATCTCCCATTAGAATTCCGTCTGGCCTCTGTTAGATTCATTTGCTCTGCCTGTAACTCAAGTGTCAGTGGAACATTTGTTCTCATCAATGCGTTTTATCCTTAGCAACATAAGGTCATCCATAAAACAGGATCTGTTGGAAGCAATATTATTCCTACGTACAAACAACAGCCACCAGGTTGTTCACTAACTTTATATCATATTTTAAGAACAATATAGTTTTGGTGTATAAATTTTATCAAAATAAAAGTATAAAATTGTTTTTATTTTCATTTTTAATGTCTATAAATAGCGTGTATCACGAGCACAATAACCGAACTCAAACTCAATATCTTGTCATAGTTGCCACTCCGGTGAAAAGGCATCCTTTTTTCTTTTTACTTTCTCCATACGTAGTAATGGGAAAGTATTGTATTCATGAAAAAAATCGACTTCCAGATTTCAACGGAAATACATGTTTTGAGGTCCCTAGAACAAGTTTAGACTATTTTCGGAATGATGTGTGTGTGTGGATGTATGCCATTGTGGGCGCTCTAACTCAAAAATTACTTGCCATATTAATATCAAATTACATATATAACACTTTGGTATGAGTACGAAGAGCTGATTAGTTTCTGTACAATAACGGTTAACCTGAAGTCGAGGTTTATTCGTAACCCAATTCAGTTTAGACGAAACATCTCCATTAAAACATCATTATTGTATATACGATTCTATACAAAGATTATAGAGAATGTAATTTACTACAACTTTCAGTTATAACAATTTTCCATAGCTGTTATTATTTAGGAATTATTTATAAATAATCGGTTTTTTAGGTTTCCGTCAAACATCTTAAAAATGTCGTTATTAGTAATCTTCGACCAAATTTGTAGAGAATAATATTTCTTCTAATATTTCTTATAACATATTATTATAATATTTCTTACAATATCTACTTTCGCCGTATTTTCCTAGCTTGTTTTTGGTTTTGTATTCTATTGTTAACAAGAAGTGGAATTGCTAATACAATAAATCATTTGCACTTTCCAAAAACCCTGTAATTAGCTAATAGCAAGTTCTGAAGAAAGAAATGTTTTTCTGTTTAACTAACCAAATGTCTCACCATCCAGCACATTTCGATGATCGCATCGTAGCAACTTCTTGACAATTAAATGGATATTCTAGCAATCACTAAGATTCAAATGATCCCAAAGATACTCCAGCGATCGAGAGAGAAGATGATGACGAGTAGAGACTCCTCGAGCTCGTAAAGAGGCCTTCAGAGCGCTTGCTTTACACAAATAATGTTATGACATGTATTGAAGTAGATGACAGTGTAGTCAAAGAATGGTGAAATTATTCGATTTCATATCATATTTCAAAATACAATACGGCCTCAAAGCAAAGGAAAATTAACAAATATGTCAAAAAACAGTGATATGAATTAAAACATTGATGGCTCATGTTTTATGTTAAAATCGCCATTTATTTTCTTGCAATACATTGTTTTTATGTTTTTAATATCTTTCCATCATATGAGGTATGTGTAATTAAATGAGGGATCCTCTATGCATCGTGCGTCGAATTTTGCGATTTGCCCAACCAAGCTCATCCTACATCAACCAGGCAACGACAACGGTATCCGAAACACGCAAGCGAACGAGGGTTTCAAATTTGGCACCCATAAGAGCTCGCCGCCATGGGAGCATGTTATACCTGCTAATGTGACCAGAGAAGAGGATAAATAATGCAATGAATGATCTGTAGGTTGATATAAAGGAATTGTAAAATGATGAAAACATGGTCCATGTAATTTCGCTGCTACGTTGTAGATTGAGAAGTATCTAGAAGAAGATTAAATGGAATATTCAGAGATGTATTAGGTTAATTTACGCAGTCACTTTAGCCGTATCGATGGATTAAGATAGCCTGAGGATATTACGGTAACAATAGAATGAGAAAATTTTTTGTCCCAGCACGTACGAAAAAGTACGTGAAGGGATGTATACGTGAGTGAGTGAATGAGCGAAAACGACTGCCTGTAAATGCGTGAGAGGAAACAGTGTGTTGGGTGAATGAGATGACATTTGGGTGGTGTGTGTGAGGTTGTGTGTGTGTGTGTGTGAGATTGGGTGTGTGAGGTTGTATGTGTGGAGGTTGTGTGTGTGTGGAGGTTGTGTGTGTGTGCGGTTATGTGAGTGTGCGGTTCTGTGTGAGGTTGTGTGTGTGTGCAGTTGTATGTGTGCACGTGAGGGTGTGTGCGGGTGTGTGTGCGGGTGTGTGTGTGTGGGTGTGTTCTTGTGCGGGTGTGTGCGTGCGGGTATGTGTGTGTGTGTGTGTGCGGGTGTGTGTGTCTGTGTGTGAGATTGTGTGTGTGTGGTTGTGTGTGTGTGCCACCAAAAGCGCATCAAAAATCAGCTGGAATATATGCCACCCAACTTGCACAACAAACCCTTAATTATTAGGACCTAATATATATACGACCATCAATCACTTGATTGTCCCTTTGATATAGACCACCCAAAACACGAAATTACCCCCTGATTTATGCCACCCAATTTGCATTGACTGCCGCTATAACATATTCCTCACTATACCGCCGAGGCAGCACAGAGGGTAGGTGGTAGGATATACGAGCATAGTAGAGTTTTTTTAGATTAGAGAGTAGGTTAGTGAGCAGGTCATATACGGGGAAATTAAAGACTTGCGCTAATAACCATAATAAATTTATTAACTCTGACCGTAGATTAATATGTAGGTCGGCTTTAGGGCACAATAAACCATGCGATAATAATACTATCAGTAATAAGGCCGCTATTGGAAATGAGGGATGCACCCTCCAAATCTCTGAAATAATTCCGAAGTGGCACATAAGTGACTCCCTAAAAATTTTAACTCTAAATTGCCAGAGTATCAGGAATAAGGCTGCGGAACTTCAGAATTTACTAGAACAAACAGAGGCAGATATAGTAATAGGCACAGAGAGTTGGCTAACCTCGGATATTCACGACCGTGAAATTTTCCCCTTACGATATATTATTCACAGACGAGATAGGACAAATAGGAGCGGTGGAGGGGTGTTTATAGCAGTGAATAATACACTAATAAGTTCTCCGGTCAAGTTTGCTGTAAACAATATTGAAAGCACTTGGTGTACTATAAACAGTGAAGGTTTGGGAAACATTCATGTATGTGCATATTATAGGCCGCCAGCTTCAAACGCAGAAGAAATATACGATCTAGAGGCTCAAATAAATTCACTAATGAAGAAGAATAGTAAAAGCATTATCATAGTAGGAGGAGACTTCAATCTACCCTCGATAAATTGGCAGAGTTGTAGCTTCATACCATCCGGTAGGAATCGCGAGTCATGCGAAGCGCTAATAGACATCTTCAATAAACATTCCCTCATCCAGGTAGTCAAAAAACCTACGAGAGCGAACAATATATTAGACTTACTAGCAGTTAACATCCCCGAGCGTGTTTCCGAAGTAACTGTTGAAGAAGGAATCAGTGATCATCAATCAGTTCGAGTACTTTTGGATATAACTGTCGCAAAATATCGCAAGCCTAAGCGGAAAGTGTACATGTATAAAAATGCTAACTTTGAGGATTTCAAAGAGAAACTCATCAAGGATTACGGCGATTTCAGCAAATCGACAAGCACAAAAAACATTGAGGAAACTTGGGAAGCATTTCTATCAGAAATTAGAATTGGTATTAATACGTATATACCAAGTAAATTTATTAGCGATAATGGGGTACCAAGGTGGTATAATCGGCAGGTTAGATGTGCCCTCAGACACCAAAGAAAGCTTCACTCCAAATTTAAACGCATCAATAACAGGAGGAAGTAATTTCAATTTCACTTAAGTACAGAGAGTGTCGGACTAAGACCAAAAAGGTTATGCGCAAAGCACTAACAGACTTCAAGAAAAAGACTCTTAGTGAACATCTAAGTGAAAATCCCAAATGCTTTTGGTCATACGTTAGAGAAGTTCAAGGTCGACGCCCAACCGTAGCCCCGTTAATAAACGACCAAGGAGAGGTAGTTAGCGATAGCACAGATAAAGGAAATTTGTTAAACTTATTTTTTCAGAGCATATTTACTACCGAAGACGTGAGAGCGAAGGTCGTGGCGCCCGAACCAGGCAAGGAAAAAATGAACGACATAGTCATATTAGCGAAAGGGATAGCTCAACAGCTTAAAAATATCAAGTCAAATAAATCTCCGGGTCCAGAAGAGATACCAGCTAGAGTATTCAAAGAGTTAGCACTGGAAATAGCACCTTATCTCGAAATAGTTTTCAATAAGTCACTTAGTCATGGCGTTGTACCTAACGAATGGAAATTAGCCTTTATAATGCCGTTACACAAAGGTGGGAAAAAAGATGACAGAGAAAATTACAGGCCAATTTCGCTTACCTCCCTATCTTGCAAGGTTCTCGAGCACATTCCTGCGATACATTGTTTTTACGTTTTTAATACCTTTCCATCATATGAGGTATGTGTAATTACATGAGGGATCCTATACGCATTGTGCGTCAAATTTTGCGATTTGCCCAACCAAGCCCATCCTACATCAACCAGGCGACGACAACGGTATCCGAAAACACGCAAGCGAACGAGGGTTTCAAATTTGGCGCCCATAAGAGCTCGCCGCCATGGGAGCATGTTATACCTGCTAATGTGACCAGAGAAGAGGATAAATAATGCAATGAATGATTTGTAGGTTGATATAAAGGAATTGTAAAATGATGAAAACATGGTCCATGTAATTTCGCTGCTACGTTGTAGATTGAGAAGTATCTAGAAGAAGATTAAATGGAATATTCAGAGATGTATTAGATTAATTTACGCAGTCGGTTTAGCCGTATCGATGGATTAAGATAGCCTGAGGATATTACGGTAACAATAGAATGAGAAAATTTTTTGTCCCAGCACGTACGAAAAAGTACGTGAAGGGATGTATACGTGAGTGAGTGAATGAGCGAAAACGACTGCCTGTAAATGCGTGAGAGGAAACAGTGTGTTGGGTGAATGAGATGACGTTTGTGTGGTGTGTGTGTGAGGTTGTGTGTGTGTGTGAGATTGTGTTTGTGTGAGATGGTGTGTGTGTGTGAGGTTGTATGTGTGAAGGTTGTGTGTGTATGTGCGGTTGTGTGTGAGTGTGCGGTTGTGTATGAGTGTGCGATTGTGTGTGTGCGGTTTTGTGTGGTTGTGTGTATGAGGTTGTGTGTGTGTGTGAGGTTGTGTGTGTCTGTGTGTGAGATTGTGTATGTGCGGTTGTGTGTGTGTGCCACCAAAAACGCATCAAAAATCAGCTGGAATATATGCCACTTAACTTGCACAACAAACCCTTAATTATTAGGACCTAATATATATACGACCATCAATTACTTGATTGCCCCTTCGATATAGACCACCCAAAACACGAAATTACCCCCTGATTTATGCCACCCAATTTGCATTGACTGCCCGTATAACATATTCCTCCCTAGATGTATCAAACTCCCCACGCTCTTCTGCCAAGCAATATATACTCTACTGCACCAAACATACACCGAATGCCCCTATGCTTATATAGCTCACAACTTCTAGAGATATTTTCCGGGATCTGTTGGTTGGTTTGTTTGTCGGATGTAAAGCTAAACCCGCTCGCTAGAAAAAATGAGAATAATGATATTTTTATTTTGACATGACCTCGGCAGGATTCAAACCCGAGACCATAACATTGCTAACCAACCCCTCTATCGATAACTCAAGAGAAAATAGAGATAGAAACTCTAAATTTGGCAAGAATGCTCGATTCACATATGTTAAAGTGGTGACGAAAAAAATCTCGAAAAAAGTGCTGGGTTCGATTCCAATGGAAGGCATTTACATCTCCCGTTAAAATAACACAATAAAATCGACTGTATGCTTTCATTATTTTTACTTTCTCCATATACGTAATATAGAGAATTTTCATTTTTTTCATGAAAAAAATCGACTACGGAATTTCAACGGAAATACACGTTTTGAGGTCCATAGAACACGTTTAGACCATTTTCGGAATGATGTGTTTGTATGTGATTCTGTGGGCTCTAACTATAAAAGTACTTGCCATATCGTTACCAAATTTCAAATATAACGCATTGTTATGAGCATGAGGAGCTGAGTAGTTCTTAGACAATACCGGTGAACCGAAAGTTTAGGTTTATTCGAAACCCGATATATACACACACACACATATATACACAAAGGTCATAGATAATGTAATTTTCTACAACTTTCATTCGAAACAATTTTCCATAGCGGTTACTGTTTAACAATTATTTATAAATAATCGGTTTTTTCGGTTTCCGTCAAATATATCCTTAAAAACGTTGTTATTGGCAATCCTCGTGAGGACGAAAGTTGTAGAGAATAATATTTCTTCCAAGTTTTGTTTGAGACAAATTTTCGTAGAACCATCGATTTTGGAGATATTTTGCTTTTTCTTAATACCAGTATACAGCGGCACCACCATGTAGCGGTGGATTATGTAAACATATTCAAAATTTATGTAATTTACGGCAATAAGGATGACTGTATACTTTAACGATACGAAATAATAATTTTGCCTTATAATGCTATTCATAAAAAGAATTTAAATATCTATACCCCAAATATGGAGAAAGTCATTTGTTGGCCACATCAGATTTTTTTCTTGATTATTATTATTATTTTTGGTTGATTATACTCGAATGCAGGTTCTTCATCTGGTAAATGAATTTAGGTCTTGGCACAAAGCTGGTTTTTATTGAGCCTGTCTGGATCATTACATATACTCTCTCATCCCCCGAGTCTTCATCAGTAAGTATGTGATCATTAAATGGAGGAGTAATATAAATATCACCCGACGGAAATTTTTCACTCTCCTACGTTCTCTCAATCTTCTTGAGAACTTCTGCAGTGGTCAAGGGTTTATTCCTGCATAAAATATGAATTAGTCTTATTTGCCCAGGGGGTCAAATACAACCCAAATATAAAGAAACTTATATTACAATAAGCAACGGACCTAAAAATGAATTGACATTTTGGAATATAGCTATGGAGACCTTTAATCTTAGGATAAGTGCTATTGAAGTAAAAAATAATACCCACGACTCATTGAAAACTTCTATCTTTCAAAGAGGAAAACAGCACTAATAAATCCCACTAGTTCACAGTGAGATATCAGAGTGTCTAATGAAGTAATCTGCGGTAAGTAGCAGTCAGGTGACACATTGGGGTTTTCACCTCCATGAGTCATAACATTCCTAGCTGTAGCATGATTGCCAAAAGAGTAAAAAAAAATCTGATGTGGCCAACACATGACTTTCTCCATATTTGGGATATAGATATTTAAATTATTATGAATAGCATTATAAGGCAAA
Organism: Uropetala carovei; assembly: GCA_036926305.1. Lineage (NCBI taxonomy): Eukaryota > Metazoa > Arthropoda > Insecta > Odonata > Petaluridae > Uropetala > Uropetala carovei. Next base: position 2,419,105 of record JAXCHB010000149.1, read on the forward strand.
ATTATTATTTTGTATCATAAAAGAATACAGTCGTCCTTAATGCCGTAAATTAGGTATATTTGAATATGTTTACAGAATTCACCGCTACATGGTGATGGCGCTGTATACTGGAAATTAAGAAAAAGCAAAATATCTCCGAAATGGATGGTTCTACGAAAATTTGTTTCAAACAAAACTTGGAAGAAATATTATTCTCTATAACTTTGGTCTTCACGAAGATTACCAATTACAACGTTTCTAAGGAGATATTTGACGGAAACGGAAAAAACATTATTTATGAATAATTCCCAAACAATAACTGCTATGGAAAATTGTTTCAAATGGAAGTTGTAGGAAATTACATTCTCTATAACCTATGTATAGAATTGTATATACAATAATGATGTTTTAACGGAGAAATATCGCAAAAACCGAATCGGGTTTCGAATAAACCTCGACTTCCGATTACCAGTTATTGTCCAAAAACTAATCAGTTCTTTGTGCCCATACCAAAGTGTTATATATGAAATTTGGTAACGATATGGCAAGTACTTTTTGAGTTAGAGTGCCCACAATCACATACACATACACACATGCACACACACACACAGACATCATTCCTAAAATAGTCTAATCGTGCTCTAGGGACCTCAAAACATGTATTTCCATTGAAATCTCAAAGTCGATTTTTTTCGTGATCACAATACTTTCCCATTACTACGTATGGAGAAAGTAATTATTGCATTTGATGGGTGAAAAATGACCCCTTGGGCATAAATGGATTAATTTATATTTTTTGGTTCAAGTTATTACCAAGAAAATGCATGAGAGTACCATCAGAATGTTTAATATCATACCAATATTGAGCGGACGTAAAATTGGTGACATTTTCTAATGTCCATTATAATAAATATCCTGGTAAACCCTCGTATAACACACACCCTGCTTTTTAGCTGAATTTTTTAGGGAAAAAAGCATGTGTTATACGTGGGTATATACGGTAGGCTTGTCTCCATAGTGCATCAAAATAAATTGAAATTAATTTTTCAAGTATATGTTAAAAATGAGCTACTCTAGTAAAAAAGTAAACAAGCCCACCTGATGTACTGCTAGGTTGCACATATCACAAAAAAGAATAACATTGCTATTCTGGCACTCTCCATCCATACAAATACAGCACACAGCATCATCATCTATTACTGTGCCCGTATCTTTTCCATTTGTCTGCATCTGGAAGAAACAGGAAATATCCTGCGACACAATATGATTGGTTTCATACTTTAAGATAATAAGAAATAAATAGTTAAACAAAAAGATCTCAGATAAACCTATCTAAAATTATGTGGGGCAAATTACTATTCTTTTATAAAAGTGAGATAATATAATAAAAAATATTGCAGACTATTATAAAATGATAGTTCAGTTTATCTATGAGTTACAACGAAAGTTGAAAATCACAGACGACAAAAACTCAAAATTAATTAATTCACTATAAATGCTATGGCAGGCTTATTCCACTCTATACTATACCAGATATTTCTCATGGTGGGCATGCTGGACTGCCAAGTGCCAATGCTTAGATATTTCTTATGCCCACCTGTCAAACTATGACTTGAGTTAAGTTAATAATTTATGTAGAGTTATTCTACGTTCTAAAACTTTTGAGAATTTTTTTATGGTAATTGATATTTTATTAAAACTTAGGAAAGATATAAAATACTGCTTCATTAGAATGGCAACCATGGGAAGAGGACTGAATTGGCAACTGAGGTTCAAAATCATCATCCTCCAATGAATTAGAAGGAGACACCGAAAAAGATCACTGGGATTTTGTTTTGACAGATATAAAATTAATATGTCAGACAAGAAAGACAACGTCAAATATAAGGTACCACTCAACGTATAGGCATGTTAGAAACTACAATTCACAAGTAGTTTATTGGGCTGTTACAAACAATACCACTATTCAAATTTAGAATGAAAGTCATGTGTGCATCACCTGAGCATAACCACATGACTCAAACAAACATAAAAGTAAAACTGTCAGTTGAGATTACACTGTCTTTGAGAGAGATATTTTCACTCACATATTGAAGCCAAAGAAAAAATATCAAACAAAAACATGTAATGCTTGTTCTCACCACAAAATATGAAAATAAAGTCGTAAAATGCTATAGTGCAATGTAATTCATTCTGTAAATTCTCATACAAAGCTTCATTTCTTTATTATTTATACTGCATATAATTGAAAGTAATAAATAGCTTTTGTATACTGTTAACTGCTGATTCAAGCTTGAATACACAAATTAATAGTCAGTTACTAAATCTGCTGGAATTATAACAGGAAGTCTTAGGTATAACACTGAGAAAAATCCAGCATATAAGAGAAAAACTGCAATCAATGTGTTAACTCATTTCATATGATTAAAGTAGATCAAATTTAAGACATACCACTTCAAAGTAAGACTCCTTCTCAAATCTATCCATCAGAAGCTCAAATGTTTCCATTGATACTGGAGGAAGGGAATTTTCCTCACGTTGACTATTAATTATATTTAACCATGCCACGTCTTCCTCATCCATGTCATACTCCACCTCTGCATCCAGCTCATCAGGAGACCGCTCGATAAACCTTAAATTTGCACCAAAAAAATTGTTTATTTAATTTTTATGATATTAAAATGTTAAATTGTGTTGTAAAAATAACTATATAAACCAATTTATAAAATTGAATAAAATACTTCATTAACTAAACTGTAAACTAGGGGCTTATTTCAATTTCTGTCATTATTTAATTTATAAAATTTCTTTATATACAATATTTTTTGTGAAAGAGGCATATTTCAATTTATGTGTTTTTTATATTTACAAAACTTCTCTATATACAATATTGTTTGTGACAGTTAGCCCTTGCTTAGAACCTGGTATAATTCGAATTTTTCAGGAATTTTTCTGCCTAACTCTTGAACATCCCACATATACAGGTATACCTACGCGACACGCTCGGGATGCATTCCTAAACACTAGAGCGTATCACGAATCAGTGTACAGGCAGTCCTCGACTTACGTATATATTGCGTTCCTGAAAACGTGTCCGAAAGACGAATGTATGAAAGTCGAACATAGATTTACATGTTATAGGGGGGTTCCGTTCCCAGAGAGCCAAAAAATATTATAAAATCTCTAATTATGGTATAAATGTTTAGTTTTTTTGTGCAGGGGCCTTTTAGACACAATCGTCGATTTTATAATATAGAGAGATAGGGCAAGATGCAATAAAATATTTAAATAATTACACAAATAAACACTGCTGTATGGACAAAGATGGCGACGCGGTGGAAACTGGTGGTTGGCAACCAGCACCACTCAAAATATTCGTTCGTCATTTAGCTGACGTGCGAAAGTCTGATCGGCGCACAAAAGGCGGTTCAGGGGTGTCAATCTATGCTATCTTGGGTTCTTGTTCCCTTGTATTATCCTAAGGTTATCACGCACATAGTGTAACTGATTATTATCTTTTTATAATTTATCGTTATTTGTTTTTCATTCCTTTTTCTCAAGAAATTTTTATTACTGTAAGAGTTACATTTATTCGTACTGTTTGTAACACAGTGCTTCCATCCTTACCATAATCTAGTCGTTGACTATGGTTATTATATCTTGGTATTAAGTTCCCTTTTTCTTGTTTATGTCTATTTATATTTTTTGTATTTTTGGTGAAATTATATTTGTTTATGGCAGTGCCTTCTCTGGAAGAGGTGGAAGACCAGCTGTTGCTGAACCCCAATACCGTTTTACAGGCTATGAGTTGGATAATAAATTACTTTGTGATTAATGAAACTTATTCTGTGATTTGTGACTACAATGTGATTACCGCCTGTAAATAAATATTATTAATGTGCGAGTTGTACGAATATCGAATGCAAGAAAGTCGAAGACCGCCTGAAGTGCACATACGAAATCCCTCTTTTATCATTAAAGCATTTGCTATTTTCATACTTTTTTTGTAATAATGCCTAAACTTGGCCCCAAAGAGAGTGATGATTGAAATGAAAGAAAAGTCGGTAAAAAGGGCAAAAAGAGTGACGAGTTTGGAGAAGAAAATTGAAGTTTTAGATAGGCTTGCACATAATGAATTTGCTTCATCAGTTGGTAAATTACTTGATGTGAACGAGTCCACAATAAGATCGATTAAGAAAAGTGAAGAAGCGATCAAGAAAGTCCCGTTGAGTTCGTCATTCACGAGAAAGTCAAGCTACTGCACAATCATTATGTCTCAAATTGCTTCGCGGTCTGCTAACGGGATATCGCCAACGTCATCGAAGTGTGTGTAGATCGGTTCCTTGCTCTTTAATAAAATGTGGCGTTTATTCAGAATGCCACAGTACGTATTGTATTATTATATTTGTTCTTCTCCTTCACAATTGAACACACACTCGACCGGCTTCAGTCCAATGAGCGTCCGATTGAAGCTAAAGATTCGCCGCTTTCGGCACACCTATCCATCTTTGTCTCAATCGTGTTCACTTTATGAGTCCTACATTTCTTTTCACTTGTATTAGCACTTTCAGTTTTCCGTTTATCACTCATGTTTATAAAATAATACGTGTAAAATGCACAAACAAAGAAACACTGCTGTACGTACAAACAAAGACGGTAACACTGCCGAGACTGAATAATAACAATAATTTATTGATTATTAACCAACTTTACAGTGGTATTAATCTTGCCAAATTTCAGTACAACATTAAAAAACATTACATACAATACGTATATTATTACGTAGCATATTTTAATTTATTTAAAGCGTTGGCATGCCTGACATTATGTGATAGCTCGAATCGTTTGATCGTCAGCGGACGAACGAAAGTTCGAATTCGGCGTTGTTCGGCATACAAAAGGCAGCTTAGGGGCAAGAATTTACAATGTACGAAAGAGCGAATTGTATGAAAGTCGAATGTATGAAAGTCGAGGACTGCCGGTATTGCAAAACGAATTTATGCATAAGAATAAGGCTATAAAAAAGAGATGCGTTCGAAGACGGATAAAAATCAAAAGTATTCCAAAAATCTAAGTACAGTAGAGCCCCATAAAACCGGCATTCTCAAAAACTCGACACTTTTTTGAAAGTAATATGTAAAAAATCTTAATACTCTAGAAATTACTTTAAATGATGTACACTTATCTACTTTCATTGTTTCGTTTACCTCATTAGAACCAATGTTTAGATTCATGGCGATAGCAATTGTTTTTTGTTAACGTAATCAGTACTTTTGTTAAATTTTATTTTGACTAGGCTTCAAAAAAAAAGAATACAACCCATAAGTGGTGTTACGAAACATAAACAGAAATATCGATTGAAAAAAGTGGATTTATTAAGAAAAATTGAAAAAGGTACTTCAGTGAAGAGACTTGGTGAAGAATATGGCATTGGTAGTTCCACTGTGTATGACTTAAAGAAGAAAAAAAATGGAAATATTGAAATTTTATGCAGAGAATGATACACCTAAAGCTATGTGTAGCCGTAAAACACTACATGTCCTGGGTAAATATTGTTGATAAGGTATTGTTTGAGTGGTTTCATCAGCGAAGAAGTGAAGGTGTACCTATTTCAGGCCTAATGCAGCGAGCGAAAATTTTTCACAATAGCAAAAAGAGTGGTAGAAGATGACATTGAAAACTGGGTTGATATCGACAATGATGCGCCTGTCGTACTTCAGCTAACCAATGTCAAATAGTCGAAATAGAGCTTTTGTTACGAATACCTCACATTTATGCGAAATTTCATCAATGTAGCACCTCTAGAAGTGCATTTATATGAATTTCATTGTTTAAATTTTATGAATTTTTAACAGCCACAGCAATAAATATTTCTAAAATTTTCAATGTTATTTACCACCGGGACATTATTTCCTAACTCTGTTAAAATTTTCAGCTTCCTGGCTCTAATTAAAGTACATAAACATTAGTCAATTTTTTAAACATTTAGGAATTTATTATGTTCGAACGAATAAATATTTTCAAATTTCTACATTCCCGTTTTCATTATTTGGCGAATTCTACAGGTAGAAAAAATTTCAGCTTGATAGCACATTTAGAAATACCTAAACCATGAAATGTTAGTAAAATTGATTATAATTTTTAGCGGCCAAAATAATGCACATTATTGCTATTTTGCAATTTTTCCTCCGATTATTTTTTTTATTCACTTCGGTATTAAATTCCAGCTCTCCAACTATTATAGTTTGGGCCAGACATTAGGATCCTCCTATATCCTATATATCATTCTATAAGCACTCTTCTTACAGAGGAGGATATATGATAAAAGTGAATGTGTGCTTGCATTCTGCAAGCATTTTCTCTCATTTAATAAAAAAGACTAAAAGCCGATAAAAAATTTTCCAAATGCAAAGGAGCCCTGCACCTATTTCAATGCTTTCCTTTTGGGAAATAATCTCAAATTTGAGGCTACCTGGAATCGAACCGGTGACACCTACGCAGGAGTTGTCATATACTACGGAGATATACTCATGACATCTACAAATCCTGAAAATACCATTTATTTACTACTATTTGTTTCGTCTATATGAAGGAATTCATTTTTTCCATGCTGTCTTATGGGAGATATACCGGGTCAGGACACTTGCCGTTAAAGTGATAACGGTTCCCTATAGATCTCATGGTATCTAACAACCCTCCAAGTTAGAATTCTCTACCTTATCGGAAAGTGCCTTAAATTAATTTTCAAATACGCCGCAATGCTTTTCCTAAGGGAAAAAATGGAAATTTAGGAATTTCTAGAGTCGAACCCATGACACCTAGGTTTGAGATCTCAATTTTTCTGGCCGTGTCTCCATGCCATCTACAATTACTGAAAATAGCAGCTCTCCATCTATTGTAGTTTGGGTCAGACATTAGTATCCTCCTATCATTCTATATCAATTCTTCTTATACAGGATATACGATACACGATATAGGATACAAGTAAATGTGTGCTTGCATTCTGCAAACATTTTCTCTCACCCTAAAGTGAAAATAAAAGCAGAAAAATAATTTTCAATGCATATGTTCGCATCTCGCCTCCGAATTACATGTTTTCTGTTATGAAAATATTGGGGTAAAAACAACCCCTAAAATTAATAATTATGAAACATTTATAGGTTTTAACATTTGTTACGCATACCTCACATTTATGGGAAATTTCGTCAATGTAACACCTCTAGAAATGCATTTATATGAATTTCATTGTTTAAAGTTTATTAATTTTTAACAGCAACAGCTATAAATGTTTCTAAAATTTTCAATGTTATTTACCACCGGGACATTATTTCCTAACCCTGTTAAAATTTTCAGCTTCCTGGATCTACAGAAAGTACATAAACATTAGTCAATTTGTTAAACATTTGAGAATTTATTACGGCCGAACTAATAAACATTTTCAAATTACTATATTCCCGTTTTCATTATTTGGCAAATTCTACAGGTAGAAAAAATTTCTGCTTGATAGCCCATTTAGAAATACCTAAACCATGAAATGTTAGTAAAATTATTTATAATTTTTACCGGCCAAGAAATTAAACATTATCGCAATTTTCCAATTATTCCTCCGATTATTTTTCTCGGTTCACCTATGTATTAAATTCCAGCTCTCCAGCTATTGTAGTTTAGGCCAGACATTAGTATCCTCCTATATCCTATATCATTCTATAAGCACTCTTCTTACAGAGGAGGATATACGATACAAGTAAATATGTGCTTGCATTCTGCAAGCATTTTCTACCGCCCTAAAGTAAAAATAAAAGCTGAAAAATTATTTTCAATGCTTAAAGTTGCATCTCCGCTCCGAATTACTTGTTTTTCTGTTTTGAAAATATTAGGGTAAATACAACCCCTAAAATTTATAATTATAAAATATTTATAGGTTTTTATCATTTGTTATGAATACCTCACATTTATGCGAAATTTCGTCAATGTAGCACCTCTAGAAGTGCATTTATATGAATTTCATTGTTTAAAATTTATTAATTTTTAACAGCCACAGCAAAAAATATTACTAAAATTTTCAATGACATTTACAACCGGGACATTATTTACTACCTCTGTTAAAATTTTCAGCTTCCTGGATCTACGGAAAGTACATAAACATTAGTCAGTTTGTTAAACATTTGAGAATTTATTACAGCCGAACGAATAAAAATTTTCAAATTTCTATATTCCCGTTTTCATTATTTGGCGAATTCTACAGGTAGAAAAAATTTCAGCTCGATAGCTCATTTGGAAATACATAAACCACTAAATGTTAGTAAAATAGTTTATAATTGTTAGCGGCCGAAATAATGCACATTTTTACAATTTTGCAATTATTCCTCCGATTATTTTTCTTTGTTCAACTCCGTATGAAATTGCAGCTCTCCAACTGTAGTAGTTTGGGCCAGACATTAGTATCCTCCTATATCCTATATCGTATATCCTCCTCTGTAAGAAGAGTGCTTATAGAATGATATATAGGATACTAGTGAAGGTGTGCTTGCATTCTGCAAGCATTTTCTCTCACCCTAAAGTAAAATAGTATCAGCCGACAAATAATTTTTAAACGCAAAGGTTTGCATCTTCTTGCCGGTTTACGTGTTTCTCCTTATTGTCAATATTGGTGTATAAACAACCCCAAAAATTTATAATTATGATACATTTATAAGTCTTCAGCATTTGTTACGAATACCTCACATTTATGCAAAATTTCATCAATGTAGCACCTTGAGAAGTGCATTTATATGAATTTCATTGTTAAAATTTTATTAATTTTTAACAGCCGCAACAATAGAAATTTGTAAAATTTTCAATGTTATTTACCACCGGGAAATTATTTCCTAAACCTGTTAAAATTTGCAGCTTCCTGGATCAACAGAAAGTACATAAACATTAGCCAATTTGTTAAACATTTGAGAATTTATTACGGCCGAACGAATAAAAATTTTCAAATTTCTATATTACCCTTTTCATAATTTGGCAAATTCTACCTCCTGAAAATTTTTTAGCTTAATAGCCAATTTGGAAGTACCTAAACCATGAAATGATAGTAAAATTGTTTATAATTTTTTACGGACAAGAAAATACATATTGCTGCAATGTAGCATTTATTCCTCCGATAATTTTTTTTGATTCATCCGTATATTAAATTTCAGCTCTCCAACTGTAGTAGTTTGGGCCAGACATTAGTATCCTCCTATATCCTATATATCATTCTATAAGCACTCTTCTTACAGAGGAGGATATACGATATAGGATACTAGTGAACGTGTGCTTGCTTTCTGCAAGCATTTTCTCTCACCTAAAATCAAAATAAAAGCCGAAAAATTACTTTCAATGCATAAGTTCGCATCTCGGTTCCGAATTACGTGTTTTCCTGTTTCGAAAATATTGTGGTAAAAACAACCCCTAAAATTTATAGCTTTTTTTATCATTTGTTACAAATACCCAACATTTATGCGAAATTTCATCCATGCAGCATCTTAAAGAGTGCATTTATATGAATTTCATTGTTTAAAATTTATGAATTTTTCACAGCCACAGCAATAAATATTTCTAAAATTTTCAATGTTATTTACCACCGGACATTATTTCGTAACTCTGTTAAAATGTTCAGCTACCTGGATCTAAGTAGAGTACATAAACATTAATCAATTTGTTAAACATTTGAGATTATATTACAGCCGAACGAATAAAAATTTTCAAATTTCTATATTCCCGTTTTCATTATTTGGGGAATTCTACAGGTAGAAAAAATTTCAGCTTGATAGCGCATTTAGAAATACCTAAACCATGAAATGTTAGTAAAATGGTTTATAATTTTAAGCGGCCAAAATAATGCACACTGTAGCAATTTTGCAATTTTTCCTCCGATTATTTTTCTCGGTTCACCTATGTATTAAATTCCAGCTCTCCAGCTATTGTAGTTTGGGCCAGACATTAGTATCCTCCTATATCCTATATATATCCTATATATCATTCTATATCGACTCTTCTTACAGAGGATATACGATACTAGTGAAAGTGTGCTTGCATTCTGCAAGCATTTTCTCTCACTTAAAGTGAAAATAAAAGCCGAAAAATAATTTTCAATGCATAAGTTCACATCTCGGCTCCGAATTACCTGTTTATCTGTTTGGAGAATATTGGGGTATAAACAACCCCTAAAATTCAAAATTATAAAACATTTATGGGTTTTTAGCATTTCTTAGAAATACGTCACATTTGTGCTAAATTTCATCAATGCAGCACCTCTAAGAGTGCATTTATATGAATTTCATTGTTTAATGTTTATTAATTTTTAACAGCCACAGCAATAAATATTTCTAAAATGTTCAATGTTATTTACCACCGGGACATTATTTCCTAAACCTGTTAAAATTTTCAGCTTCCTGGATCTATAGAAAGTACATAAACATTAGTCAATTTGTTAAACATTTGAGAATTTATTACGGCCGAACGAATAAAAATTTTCAAATATCTATAATCCCGTTTTCATTATTTGGCGAATTCTACAGGTAGAAAAAATTTCTGCTTTATAGCCCATTTAGAAATACCTAAACCATGAAATGTTAGTAAAATTGTTTATAATTTTTAGCGGCCAAAATAATGCACATTGTTGCAATTTTCGAATTATTCCTCCGATTATTTTTTTCGGTTCACCTATGTATTAAATTCCAGCTCACCAAATATTGTAGTTTGGGCCAGACATTAGTATCCTCCTATATATCATTCTATAAGCACTCTTCTTACAGAGGAGGATATACGATACTAGTGAACATGTGCTTGCATTCTGCAAGCATTTTCTCTCACCTTAAAGTGAAAATAAAAGCCCAAAAATTAATTTCAATGTATAAGTTAGCATCTCGGTTCCGAATTACGTGTTTTTCTGTTTCGAAAATATTGGGGTAAAAACAACCCCTAAAATTTAAAATTATAAAACATTTATGGGTTTTTAGCATTTCTTAGAAATACGTCACATTTGTGCTAAATTTCATCAATGCAGCACCTCTAAGAGTGCATTTATATGAATTTCATTGTTTAATGTTTATTAATTTTTAACAGCCACAGCAATAAATATTTCTAAAATGTTCAATGTTATTTACCACCGGGACATTATTTCCTAAACCTGTTAAAATTTTCAGCTTCCTGGATCTACAGAAAGTACATAAACATTAGTCAATTTGTTAAACATTTGAGAATTTATTACGGCCGAACGAATAAAAATTTTCAAATTTCTATAATCCTGTGTTCATTATTTGGCGAATTCTACAGGTAGAAAAAATTTCAGATTGATAGCACATTTAGAAATACCTAAACCATGAAATGTTAGTAAAATTGTTTATAATTTTTAGCGGCCAAAATAATGCACATTGTTGCAATTTTCCAATTATTCCTCCGATTATTTTTCTTGGTTCACCTATGTATTAAATTCCACCTCTTCAGCTACTGTAGCTTGGGCCAGACATTAGTATCCTCCTATATATGTATATCCTATATCGTATCATTCTATAAGCACTCTTCTTACACAGGAGGATATACGATATAGGATATAGGAGGATACTAATGCCTGGCCAAAACTATTATAGTTGTAGTGCTGGAAATTAATACCGAGGTGAATAAAAAAAAATAATCAGAGGAAAAATAGCAAAATTGCAACAATGTGCATTACTTTGGCCGTTAAAAATTATAAACAATTTTACTAACATTTCATGGTTTAGTTATTTCTAAATGCGCTATCAAGCTGAAATTTTTTCTACCTGTAGAATTCGCCAAATAATGAAATCTGGATTATAGAAATGTGAAAATTTTTATTTGTTCGACCGTAATAAATTCTCAAATGTTTAAAAAATTGACTAATGTTCAAGCACCTTCTCTTGATCCAGGATGCTTAAAATTCTAACAGGGTTAGGAAATAATGTCCCGGTGGTAAATAACATTGAAAATTTTAGAGATATTTATTGCTGTGGCTGTTAAAAATTAACAAAGTTTAAACAATGAAATTCATATATATGCACTTATAGAGGTGCTTCATAGTTGAAATTTCGCATAAATGTGAGGTATTCGTAACAAATGATAAAAACCTATAAATGTTTTATAATTATAAATTTTAGGGGTTGTTTTTACCCCAATATTTTCAAAACAGAAAAACACGTAATTCGGAGCCGAGATGCAACTTTAAGCGTTGAAAATTATTTTTCAGCTTTTATTTCTACTTTAGGGTGATAGAAAGTGCTTGCAGAATGCAGGCACACATTTGCTTGTATCGTATATCCTCCGTAAGAAGAGTGCTTATAGAATGATAGGATATAGGAGGATACTAATGTCTGGCCCAAACTACAATACTTGGTGAGCTGGAATTTAATACATAGGTGAAACGAGAAAAATAATCGGAGGAATAATTGGAAAATTGCGACAATGTTTAATTTCTTGGCCGGTAAAAATTATAAACAATTTTACTAACATTTCATGGTTTAGGTATTTCTTAATGCGCAATCAAGCTGAAATTTTTTCTACCTGTAGAATTCACCAAATAATGAAAACGGGAATATAGAAATTTGAAAATTTTTATTCGTTCGGCCTTAATAAATTCTCAAATGTTTAACAATTGACTAATGTTTATGTACATTCTGTAGATCCAGGAAGCTGAAAATTTTAACAGCGTTAGTAAATAACCTCCCGGTGGTAAACAACTTTGAATATTTTAGAAATATTTATTGCTGTGCCTGTTAAAAATTAATAAAATTGAAACAATGAAATTCATATAAATGCACTTCTAGAGGTGCTACATTGATGAAATTTCGTATAAATGTGAGGTATTCTTAACATATGATAAAAACCTATAAATATTTTATAATTATAAATTTTAGGGGGTGTTTTTAACCCCATTATTTTCAAAACAGAAAAACAAGTAATTCGGTGATGCAACTTTAAGCATTGAAAATTATTTTTCAGCTTTTATTTTTACTTTAGGGCGGTAGACAATGCTTGCAGAATGCAAGCACATATTTACTTGTATCGTATATCCTCTGTAAGAAGAGTCAATATAGAATGATGTATAGGAGGATACTAATGTCTGGCCCAAACTACAATATTTGGTGAGCTGGAATTTAATACATAGGTGAACCGAAAAAAATAATCGGAGGAATAATTCGAAAATTGCAACAATGTGCATTATTTTGGCCGCTAAAAATTATAAACAATTTTACTAACATTTCATGGTTTAGGTATTTCTAAATGGGCTATCAAGCAGAAATTTTTTCTACCTGTAGAATTCGCCAAATAATGAAAACGGGATTATTGATATTTGAAAATTTTTATTCGTTCGGCCGTAATAAATTCTCAAATGTTTAAGAAATTGACTAATGTTTATGTACTTTCTGTAGATCCAGGAAGCTGAAAATTTTAACAGGTTTAGGAAATAATGTCCCGGTGGTAAATAACATTGAACATTTTAGAAATATTTATTGCTGTGGCTGTTAAAAATTAATAAACATTAAACAATGAAATTCATATAAATGCACTCTTAGAGGTGCTGCATTGATGAAATTTAGCACAAATGTGACGTATTTCTAAGAAATGCTAAAAACCCATAAATGTTTTATAATTTTGAATTTTAGGGGTTGTTTATACCCCAATATTCTCCAAACAGATAAACAGGTAATTCGGAGCCGAGATGTGAACTTATGCATTGAACATTATTTTTCGGCTTTTATTTTCACTTTAAGTGAGAGAAAATGCTTGCAGAATGCAAGCACACATTTACTTGTCATTCTATATCGACTCTTCTTACAGAGGATATAGGAGATAGGATAGATATATATATATATATATATATATATATATATATATATATCATCATCATCATCATCAGCCTTTTTCAGTCCACTGACGGACGAAGGCCTCCCCCAGACTCTTCCAGTTTTCCCTGTCAACTGCCTCCCTCCTCCATGTTTGCCCCAAGAACTTAACAAGCTCTCTGTCCCACCTGTCTTTCGGTCTTCTTTTTGGTCTCTTGATGTTTCTTGGGATCCATTCGATGACACTGGACGTCCAACGCTGGTCATTTCTTCTAGCAATGTGGCCCGCCCACTGCCATTTTAACACCTTCACTCTTCTAATCACGTCACAGACTCCCGTCTTCTTTCTTACCCAGTCGTTCCTCTTGCGGTCTCTTCGGGTGATCCCTAACATGCATCTCTCCATGCCCCTCTGTGTTGTTTGCAGGCGCTGTATCATTCTGGCATTCATGGTCCATGTTTCACAACCATATGTCAGAACAGGCAGAACACATTGGTCATACAGTCTCCTTTTTAGGAAGACTGGAATATTTGATTTAAAGATGTTCGCATTCTTGCCAAAAGCACTCCATGCCATCTTCACTCTCCGGTTGATTTCTCCAAGAAGCGAACCATCAGTAGTGATGGGTTGACCTAAGTAAACATAGCTGGTTACTTCTCCAAGTTCTGCTCCGTTGATATGTATCTTCTCAGAATTTGTGAAGGAGTTGTACATAACCTTTGTTTTATTAAGATTCATCTTAAGTCCAGCTTCTCGGCTTGCTTGCTCAAGCTCTTCAGTTCTTCTAAGGAGCTCTTCTGGGCTCCCTGCGAACAGTATGATATCATCTGCAAATCGCAGGTGACTCAGATATTCTCCATTTACCTTTATGCCTTTTTCCTCCCAGTCTAGCCTTTTGAATACTTCCTCTAGAGCTGCTGTAAATAACTTAGGGGGCATAGTATCTCCTTGTCTCACTCCCTTTTCGGCCTTAAAGGCACTCGTCTCTTCATGCAGCTGGACAGATGTTGTCGCATTTTCGTAGATATTCTTGATCAAGGTTATGTACGTTTCTTCTACTCCTTGTTTCTTTAGTGCACGTAACACCGACGAAGTTCGGACAGAGTCGAATGCTTTCTCGTAGTCGATAAAGCACATACATAGAGGTAATTCATACTCGTTGGTCCGACTGATTACCTCTCTCACGACTTGGATGTGGTCCATCGTGCTATACCCACTGCGAAATCCAGCTTGCTCTCTGGGTTGGGCAGAATCAAGATGGTTTTGAAGGCGCATAGTGAGTATTTTGGTGAATATTTTGTAGACTGTTGGGAGTAGGCTGATCGGTCTGTAGTTATTCAAGTCTTCTTTGGAACCTTTCCTGTGCAGAAGGATAATACATGCGTGGTTCCATGTTTCTGGTATCTTTTTCTTCCTCAGACAGGAATTTAAAATCTTTGCGAGAATTGTTTCCGTATGATTCCCCATTGCTTTGAATACTTCCGCTGTGATACCATCCATTCCAGATGCTTTTCCATTCTTCATACTTCTGATTGCGTGTCTCACCTCTTCCGGAAGGATACCTGGGACCTCTTCGGTGGGCATGTTTGCATCATCATTTACTTCATCATTTCCTAGAGGATCCTCATACAGCTTGGTGTAAAATTCTTGTACCCGTTTCAGGATGAGTTTCCTACTATGGGTTATGGAGCCGTCTTCTAGCATCAAGGCCACCAGCTGTCTCTTTCCGATCGAGAGATGTTGCTTCATTTTCTTGTAACTTCTATTGTTTTCTATGGCTTTCTCGATTAGTTCATAATTATATTTTTTCACATCTTCCTTGATGCACTTCCTTATAGTTTTGTTTAGTTCTGCAAAATGGATCATTTCTTTAGGATCATTAGTAATTAACGTTTTTCCTTCTTTTTTCCATCAGCAGTCTTGTTTTTTCAGTCAACTTTTTCTCTGGCTTTGTTTTAACTGTTCCGCCTATTTCTTCAGCAGTTTCCTTGAGTATCTCTATAAATTGGGATTCAACTTCTTGGTCTTCCAGTGCACTGAATCGATTTTTCAGTTGGAGCTGAAATTCTTCTTTTCCTTCTTTTAGCACCTGCGTGTTGATAATAGACTTAGGCTTCTTCTTTATAAGCTTCTGTCTTTCTAACTTTGAGTTGAATTTTATTCTGCATCTTACCAAGCGATGGTCGCTTCCAGTTTTAAACTGGTTGAGGACGGAACAGTCTTCAGCCAATTGCTTCTTATTGACTAGTATGTAGTCAATTTCGTTTTTGGTACCATTGGGTCCTTTCCAGGTCCATTTTCTATTGGGATAGCTTTTTGAAGAAAGTGTTCATTATATATAGACTAGTACATTCAGCAAAGTCTACAAGGCGGTCCCCTCGTTCATTTCTGTCTCCATAGCCCCATTTTCCAACTGCGCTGTCGTCTTCCTTTTGTTCTCCTACCTTGGCATTGAAATCACCCATGACCACTTTTAGATGGCAGCTTCCTTTGTCGTGCAGTTCTCCAACTTCTTGGTAAAAATCTTCCACTTCCTCATCCGAGTATGATGACGTTGGCGCATAAACATGGACTATTTGAAGTTGATATCTTTTATTTATTTGAAGCACTAGTCTAGCTGCCCGCTCGGATGAACTTTCCATTTCCACGATATTATTCTTCAATTTTTTGTTGATGATGAATCCAACACCTCCTGTTCTTCCTGTGTCAGTTCCCCTGTAATAAAAAATATCTCCACTCTTCAACTCCAATAGGCCTTCACCTTTTCTTCTCACCTCACTAAGTCCTAAAATGTCCCACTTGATCTTCTCCAGTTGTTCTTGGAGCTCTTGAAGTTTATCTTCACTGGACAAAGTCCGCCAGTTAAAGGTAGTTAGGTTGAGGTAAAAGGAATTGGGTAAGGATGAGAAAGAGTGGCAGTGGGTGTTTAACCTCCGGGGATTCTTAGCACCCTCTGCCTTCCTGCCTTGTTCCTGACCACTGCCACGGTCAGAGGCAATCCAGCCTCCGGAGAATGAGGGCCGTTTCTTATGGGTGTACATGTCATGGGGGGATTGTGGGCCTTAAAACACCACGCTGGCCCAGAGCAGGTTGGTGAGTACCTCTTTCACTTTGGCCGGAGATATTGCAGAAAGACTTCACAGCATGGTTGAACCTACCGGTGTCCGAGGACACCACTGTTCTTCGCCCTTTAGCCTCCGTTTACACCCTTCCGCCGACTTTGAGGCAGTGAACTGAGGCAGTTGGAAGGGATATATATATATATATATATATATATATATATATATATTTTGCAATTTTATTATATATATATATATATATTATATATATATATATATATAATAAAATTGCAAAATTGCTACAGTGTGCATTATTTTGGCCGCTTAAAATTATAAACCATTTTACTAACATTTCATGGTTTAGTTATTTCTAAATGCGCTATCAAGCTGAAATTTTTTCTACCTGTAGAATTCCCCAAATAATGAAAACGGGAATATAGAAATATGAAAATTTTTATTCGTTCGGCTGTGATATAATCTCAAATGTTTAACAAATTGACTAATGTTTATGTACTTTAATTAGAGCCAGGTAGCTGAACATTTTAACAGAGTTACGAAATAATGTCCAGTGGTAAATAACATTGAAAATTTTAGAAATATTTATTGCTGTGGCTGTGAAAAATTCATAAATTTTAAACAATGAAATTCTTATAAATGCACTTCTAGAGGTGCTATATACATGAAATTTCGCATAAATGTGAGGTATTCCTAAGAAATGCTAAAAACCATTAAATGTTTTATAATTATAAATTTTAGGGGTTGATTATACCCCAATATTTTCGAAACAGAAAAACACGTAAGTCGGAGCCGAGATGCGAACTTATGCATTAAAATAATTTTTAGGCTTTTATTTTTACTTTAATGTGAGAGAAAATGCTTGCAGAATGCAAGCACACGTTCACTAGTATCATATATCCTCCTCTGTAAGAAGAGTGCTTATAGAATGATATATAGGATATATAGGAGGATACTAATGTCTGGCCCAAACTACAATAGTTGGAGAGCTGAAATTTAGTACGTAGGTGAACCGAGAAAAATAATCGGAGGAATAATTGGAAAATTGCGATAATGTTTAATTTCTTGGCCGGTAAAAATTATAAATAATTTTACTAACATTTCATGGTTTAGGTATTTCTAAATGCGCTATCAAGCTGAAATTTTTTCTACCTGTAGAATTCCCCAAATAATGAAAACGGGAATATAGAAATTTGAAAATTTTTATTCGTTCGGCTGTAATATAATCTCAAATGTTTAACAAATTGATTAATGTTTATGTACTCTACTTAGATCCAGGTAGCTGAACATTTTAACAGAGTTACGAAATAATGTCCGGTGGTAAATAACATTGAAAATTTCATAAAAGTTTTATATTGTGGCTGTTAAAAATTTATAAAATTTAAACAACGAAATTCATATAAATCCACTACTAGAGGTGCTATATCGATGAAATTTTGCGTAAATGTGAGGAATTCATAAAAAATGCTAAAAACCTATAAATGCTTTATAATTATAAATTTTAGGGGGTGTTTTTACCTCAATATTGCCCATAAGGAAAAACACGTAAATCGGCAAGAAGGTGCAAACTGTTGCGTTTAAAAACAATTTGTCAGCTCATACTCTTTACTTTAGGGTGAGAGAAAATGCTTGCAGAATGCAAGCACACCTTCACTAGTAATATATAGTCGCCATCCTGTACCCCTTGTCTACGTAACCCATGTGGCGATTGTAGTCTTCGATAATTTCCGGCCTCAGAGCATTTCCCCGCTCATCACTGAAATTTCCTTCTCCCGGTGGATCGTGAATAATGGTTTTATATAAGAGCAAAGGGAGAATGAATATAAAAAAATCAGCTTACCAAGGAAAAAATAGAGATTTTCACTTTTCTATCAAGAAAGATATTCTCATCCCAACTAAAACTCTGTTCGAAAGTCTGCTAACGAATGAATATACGCGGTCTAAACATGCAGAAGAAAAAAGGGAGGAAGAAAATAATAGTAAGAGTAAAAGAAACTTCTCCTATGCAAGGACATTTTATTGCCCACACGTGGAGTGTGAAGTGGGTTACGGTTAGAGAGTAGCTGGGCGAAGTCTCTCTCCCTTACTGTTGGTGTAAGGTCTCCTCACACCCAGTATTGGAACCTACGGCGTGTTTCCTCAACAAATCTTGAGAAGAGGCTTCTAGGATGATCCCTCCAAAATTTTACATATCCAGGATGAATGCACCATCTGAGGTTAAATTCGTAACATGTTGTCGAAATTTGTTCGGCGGGTTGCATACCTTTTCGGCCAACGCGAGTTACTGACTACTGCATATGCAGTACTCCTCAAAAAATAAATATTTTTAGAAATTTCGACATTTTTACTCTTTAACATCATATTTAGGACATAAATGTGAAGTCATATTGAATTTCTTCAAAAAAAAATTTTCCCGTAATCCAGGAATTCGCAATAATTCTTTTCCGCAATGAACGTGTTAAGTCAAATTTTGTATATAGATTTATAAAATGTCCGGAAAATTTGTAAATACAATATAAACCATTTCACTTCCAATGAACAGAAAACAAAAATCTGTGAACTTTTCTTAGTAGAATGCTTAAAACATCACTACATAGTTATTTCTCGTGAGCATTATCTATTTAGAAAACTGCTATTATGTCATACTATTTATCTCGCAGTGTCTTTTGGGGCCGGGATGGAAAATTCAAATTTTTTTGAGAAGTATGTCCGAATCAATTGAGCTGATCAAGAGGTAGAGTCATAAAGTGTAATGAGCATACAAAAAGGAGAATTGCGAAACAGCATATCGCAAAGTATACCTGCAATTGTCCATGGGTAAAGCAAAGCATGGGCAGGAAAATACCAGTTTTGCCTAAGGTTTAGCCTTGCGATTTATTGTCATGACATAAGACAGTTATATTGGGAATTGTATGTGATGCATGTTACAAGGAATTACTAGATAACTTGATGTGTCAAGTGTTATACGTGAGAGAAAATACATTTTTCCAGCCAAAGAACCAATAATGACTTGGACCTTAATCACATATGGTCGAAATCTCCAGACTAATATATTAGTTCCATTGCAAACCCGCTTGATTTTGACAAATTCTGTAAAATCATAGCAACTGATCCAATTTTCAAGTTTAAGGAATAAGCTGGATTCAAACTATTCAAAAATTCAATGGGGAAATTAACATGAACATCTGCATCTTCTCCCCCACTAACATTTTTTACAATATTGATTGAATGGTATGTTCTGTTCCTCTTGTAACTGAGATAGCACTTTTTCATTGACTGTCCCAGAATGCTCATTTTTTGAGCAAAGGATAACATGATTACTTAATGGTTAAGTAAGTCAAAGGTTAAGTCTTAACCTTTTAACATTAAACTATTAAATAAAGGGAAAATGAAAATTTATTTAATAACTTCTTTGACTATATTGTCTTTAACTATAATTAAAACAAAATGAAATCTGGAGGTGTTTCTGCAAAGAATTAAATGATGCAAGTATGAAAGTTTATTTGTTAATTCCTTTGTATCGTTTAGCACTGACTTTTCTGAATGAATGTAGAAGAATGTACCACTTTTCTGGCCTATTAAAGCCACCATAATTTTTAAAATATTAGAATAAAATATTCCAAATTATGTATTTAGACTTAATTATTCATGGGAACAAAACCAGCAATGCAGCAAATAAAATTTGCCAAGCAAAATGAAGACTATTCATCATAAAACTCCATATAGTTCTTTAGTGCACATCAAACAGCAAATCACTGCAAAAAACACCGACCAAACATATACTAATGTGACAGAGTAAAGCCTATGTCAGAATCATTTTAGTAAATTAGCTTTGTGTATACAGCAAACTCTCCTCCAATGCATGTTCTTTCAGTGCAGATTCGCTTGTACAATAAAAAATAAATGCGACCAATTATCTGTCGAACGTGGAAAATTAGAATATGTGGGGGTTCATCAAACACACAACAGTATGCATGCTATAGAACTTTAGAAACAGTGAACTAAAAATCTCTGCAATAACATTGTTGCCATTTTCATAGAACTCATATAAGACAAAGCAACAATGTTATCATTTGTTTGGTGAGTGCTTCTATCTCCTCTCCCTCAGTCTCGTGTAAGGTGTGACCATGTTAAGTTCAGTGCCACTTTTTGCAGTTTTTTGTAATAACCCTTAGTATGGAATCAAAACGTAAAGCTTCTTCAAGTGGTAGTGAGACAAAGAAAAGCCCCAAAGTTATGACATTAGCCGAGACAATTAAGATCCTTGATAAGTTACAAAGTGGCTTGACTGTAGTACTGGCAGTTCAGGAATATGGCATGAATAAGTCTACCATACGTACGAACAGGAAGAGTGAAGAGTAAATACGTGCAAGTGTTAAGGCTTCTGCACATTTCTGTGCACACAATATAGGTAGGCCTTTCCATTTATGTGTATAAAAAATCTACATATCTAGGTATTTATCAGACTTCACACAGCCACGTTCACGTATCCAACTCAATCCCATATGGTATTAAGTTCCTCCAACGTGGATTCACCCAATACGGCCATTAGGGCGAAATGAAAAAATATTTTTTTCGTATTTCGGTGCACCTGACAAGGGAAAGTCTGCCTTTTTGGCCCCAAACTACGGCATTTTTTCCGTCCCACTGTCAAAAAATTTTTAAAGGTGCCGCATCACTGTCAAAATTTCAAATTTTCATTAAAATTCACCAAAAGGTTATGCAGCGTAGGATCGTGCACACTAAGAGAGCGAATCTGCTGACGACTGTTCCAACTATAAGTTACGAATGTTGGCAACTGATGGAGCCACCATGGAGGTGTGTTCTACGAAGAAAGGGAGGTTCATAGTGGAGGGAGTTCACTGACCTAGCACTCGGCGGTGCATGCAGGGAGGCAGCCTTCAGTTTGCGGCTATCAGCCATATTGCGCATCTCTGAGTGAGTTCTGTGTTTCAGAATGCCTACTGTGACTAAGAAAACCACACATACACTAAAATGTCCGGTGTTCGGAGATCCTTCTGAACTCAAAGGCAACGTTCTTCCGACAAAATAAGATGTTATGCGGCAGTATTTGTTTACTATTCATGACATAAAGTCCAAGAATGATAACGAATGGGATCCAAGCTTCAAGAAGGTGGCAGATATTGTTGTCCCGAAGATCAAAGAGATCTGGATCCGAGCGTCATTACCGATAGTGTCACGTGAACGAGTATTGAGTTTACTTCAATCTCTCCATGACAAATACAGAAACAAAGAAATCTGTGAAGCGCTGTAGAAGTAAAACAGAGGAAGACTTCGTGAAAAGTGCAAGAGAGAGTTTGTTTGATATCGGTGCATGCAAGTGTAAAGAGTTTGAAGAATGCATATGTCCGGCACAAAAGAAAGTTCCCGTGGTAGAGCATGAATTCCTGCGTGATCAACGCACTCACAGAAAAATGTGCATGGCACCTGTTACAAGAAGGTAACGAAGAAATTGAAGAACAAAGAGGAGAAGTTGAGGGTCATGGTACAGAGGAAACACAAAATGGAGATGGAAAAGAAGCAGTTTGGGGAGAAGGTTGAGGAAGTGGACAGCAGTACCACGGGAAGTACGTCGGAGTCTGAGAGGAAAACGGATACAGACAGCGATTTTGAAGTGAAGGAACCCGCACTAGGAGCCGGTACCAATCAAATGAGAATGCCCATGCATCATGTTGCTGAGGCTGCTGACTGCACTGGTGTCTCTGACAGGGCCGCAGCCCTCATAGCATCCGCAGCACTTTGGTTGTTGACAGAAGCAAAGTACAAAGAGAGAGGAAAAGGATCTGTGAGGAGACCACAGAAGATGCTGCCAACCGCTCTCCACTACATGCTATGTATTTTGATGGGAGAAAAGATAAAACTCTCACTATAGAGGAAAAAGATGGAAAGCTATATGAAAGCATTGTGACTGAGGAGCACATAGTGTTGATTCAAGAGCCAGATTCACAGTACATCTGTCACATAACTCCCTCCTCAGGAAGTGCTGCAGATATCACATCCGCTATCATCGACTGCCTGGAGGAAGAGAACATTCCCCTCTCAAACTTGAATGCAATCGGTTGAGACAGAACTAGCACTAATACTGGCTGCAAAGGCAGGATCATTCACCTAATTGAGAACAAGCTGGAAAAACCTCTCCAGTGGCTTGTATGCCTCTTGCACACCAATGAGCTGCCCCTGAGGCATCTCCTGACAACACTGGACGGTGACACTGTAGGTCCATACTCATACTCTGGTTCCATAGGCGTGCAGCTGAAATTTGCGAAGAGCTCCCGTCATAAAATTCAAAAAGATTCCCTTCACAGTAGTCAGTGTTGATGCTACGGATTTACATACTGATCAAAGCTACCTCCTGGATATTTGCAGAGGTATAAATGATGGAACGTGCCCACAAGACTTAGCTGCTAGATCCCCAGGCAAATTGTCTCACTCAAGATGGCTCACCTGTGCAAATAGGATACTTAAACCGTATGTTGCAACAAAGAAGCCCTCCCATAAACTCGTTCAGTTGGTCAACTATGTTATGCATGTCTATGCACCTATTTGGTTTACCATAAAGTGCAATCCGGCCTGCATCGAGGGTGTGTGTCACATTTGGAAACTGGTCGGGCTCTCAAGAGCACAGCCTAAATCAGTAAGAGAAATAATCAATCCTGTGATTCACGCGTATTTTGCGCACCCTGAAAACTTACTTATCTGCATGTTGGTGGACAGCAGGGAGGAAGTGTGGAACAATGCACTGAACAAGACACTGCAGGCAGGAGCCACATGCAAAGGGAATCGTGTTCGACTTTTCAAGACACCTGCTCTTAATTTTTCCACCGATGATTATGTGCAGTTGATAAATCTGCAAGACTGCGACATTACATCACTGCCTGTCTTACAAGATGTTCCCGAGGATTCTTTGTGAGCCTTAACCGCCAATCTGGATAAGTCAAAGCTGCCATACTATGGTTACTACTGTCACACGCAGGCTGTGGAAAGGGCCATCAAGGTCGTCACAGAGGCCTCAATGAGCGTGGCAGGGGAGAAAGCTCGAGACGGACTGATTCGCGCACAACTGAAGTTGAGAGCGAAAATGCCAAAATTGGAGATGAAAGCTGACACCAGTATTTTCACCAAAAAAATGAAAAAGTAAGTGAAGAGTGCCCATATGGTAGGGTGGTTGGGTTGGGCACGGGCGGAACTCGAGTGCAGCCACCTCCCCATGGTGAGTTATGGATTGTTTTGGATGCTAAATATCCACAGCAAGCAAAGAGCTGCACAAAGTGGACTAAAGGTGTAATATACTAAAAATTCGAAACTTTGACAGCATGCGGCACCTTTAAAAGTTTTTTGACAGCGGGATGGAAAAATGCAGTAGTTTGGGGCCAAAAAGGCAGACATGCCCGGGTCAGGCGTACCGAAATTCGAAAAAAATATTTTTTTGCTCTGCCCTACCCCACATTGGAGGGCCGATTGTATCAGTTACAAAGTGACCATCTTCTCTGGTCACCATAATGATGGTTATTTTGCTACTGAAAGACATATGGTTACTTTTTTTTAAAGGATTCTGCATTATCTTTAGAGTGCTTTCTTTTCTTTTCCTCCAATTCAAGTAATTCTAAGTAGTATCAATTCCTTCATCATATACCATTTTAGAAGCTTTGCATAAAGCCCAGTTGAACCATTTGCATTTATAAAGAGATTTTTAATAGAGCGACTTATTACAAGGTGAGAATACTTTTTCCCCAACTGATCACAATACTCATTAGCAGACCTAGGAAGTTTATGCACAAAAAATCCCCAAAATATGCAAAAATATGCAGCAAAAAAAACCCAAAATATGCAGCAAAATATGCAAAAAAAAAGACAAAATGATTCACACTAAAATGTAATGCTCAATTTTTTATTGTAATGAAAAAAAGCCATGAGACTGTGGTCACAATATTAAACATTTGTTATATGTCATTCATTTCATATCTAACTATATATTAATTTTACGTTGACGTCTTTAGACTTTTTTTACAATTTATATCGGTGTATTTCTCGAGAACTGTTCGTCGTAAAGATATGCGTTAAACGGCATTTTGTTTCTACTGGCTATGAGGTGCCTGGAAAAATATTTTCGTCTGCTAAAGTGTCCCAGGTTCGAATCCTGGAGACAATTATATTTTCCCATAAGTTTACACGGGATTTTTGATTTTTCAGAGTGCAAGGTTTTCTTCCTTCATTCGTTAAAATACGTAAATATTAGTGATGCACCGAAGTTCGGCTTCGGCCTCGGTATTCGGCCAAAATCTGCTATTCGGCTTCGGCCTTTGGATGGCCAAATAGCCGAATACTACATATTTTTTTTGATAAAACGAAAAATGATAATGACATAATAGAAGAAAACTGAAAACACTAAATAAAAGCATAATACATTGAGTTGTTGCCAATACTATTCACATATCTCGGATTCAGCCTGACAATTATGTGCTACTCGTTTTTACGGCCTACGACATATAATATATTAGTGTGTTCCTACATGTGGACAATTCGTTTATTTAGAATACTCCTCCTCATTAGCAGGAATTTTTGATGTTTTACAGTACTGTGTCAGTAGCAGCCCTCTGACATCTGGTTCACATTTTTGCATGACGTAATATGACGTATAAACAGTAGCGCCATTGTGCCAAAACCAAAATGACACAGTGTCATCTGAGTTTTCGTTTCATTTTTGAATTTCATAAGTGCAGACATTTTTATATAACAGAATATATAATAAACTTAACAAGGCTGCGATTCTTTGTATATATCTTCATATTAACAAAGAATTCCAATAGATTTCTATAGAAAACATTAATGTTCATTAGTTGGTACTTCAGGTTGGTAGTGTTTTAAAAACGATTTCGGAAATTCCTCAGGAGGAATATTCTTGTTATTGTAACCGACTTTCACAGTCAACATTGGGGATGTGTGCAGATTTTTCTTATACCCAGAACTCATTAGTAGTATCATTTTTAAATTTAATAGGCGACGCTAAGGCTCCATCCCACGTACAAGCGACGCGGGCGGTGCGAGTGACTAAGGGGAAAAAACAATACAATGTAATGTTATGGCGGTGTCCAAAGTTCTGGCATCAATGCGTGTACTCGTGCGAGCGTTGAGCGAGTGTCTTCAAAGCGATCAACACACCTTGTTTTCGAAGCGAGCGACCAGAACCGCCGTTGTGGCAAATACTTCGTATTTCAGCATTTTCTTTGTAGTTTTATCACCGTTTTAAGGTGTGTTCTTACACTGTTATGGAAATGAATGAAAATTTAATTTCCGAGATCCAAAAGAGTTCCATCTCATAGAATGTAAAAGATAAAAATTATTTTAATCATTTTTGGCCGATTATCAAGGCCGAAGTCGGTATTCAGTGCATCACTAATTTATGCTAATGGAGATATTCAGCTTCGGCCAGGCCGAATACTCATTTTAATATTCGGCCATTCGGTATTCGGCCAAAATGAGTATTCGGTGCATCTCTAGTAAATATGGACCGATTTTCTTCTTTTTTGCTTTATTTGACGGCTAAAGCTCTATACTATCTTATTCTTGCCATGTTTATACGTTACACAATCGAAGTTTTCAGAAATAGGCATTCTTTTTTGAACTTTTGCGGATTTTTTGTAATCTTTCCGGGCGTTGCCAAGGTGACCGTCATTGTTGCCTCCGATTCAATTACTATCAATTATACCTTCAAATAGGTGAAAGAAGAGCGTATTCGCTTCGCACTTTTGTTTAACATAAGCATCGAAATTAATGAAGCATAGCAACGTAAATATTTACAGATAATTATTTTGTTGACTGTGAACGGGAAGCGTTTCTAGCTGTGTCAATAACGTGTATAACAAACAAGCTCCCAGCATATTGAGTTTTATTTTAAATTGTGCAATTAATTTGTATTTTGTTTTGTTTCATCGTTTGAATGCTGAAATCTTACCTTTTTGTAGGTAGAACCATCATATTACACATCTGTAATCCTTATTAACGCAAATAGGCTCACGCATCAATTAAAAATTAGATGAGAATAGGGACGCACGTTACTTTGTAAACACATTATATGGTTATCTTACTTTCATTGATAATGTAAATAAACGGTTGCATTGACATCGCCTTTATAGTAGGTCCTGTAAGAAGTTAAAAGCAGTCGTTGATAGACACTTGAAGTAAAGCAATTGTTTGTGAGTTCATCTGTAAGGGTGCAACGATAATCAATGGAACTAAGGTAAGGTAGAGCTATTAGCCCAGCTACAGCTGCCAGATAAAGGAAAAGGAGCCAGAGATCAAAGGAAGAGTATTGTAGGAAAGAGAGAGAAAGAGATGCGGAAGCTCATAGGACTGCCCGTGTAGATGAGGAGCGGAGAGTACAAGAAAGACAAAGAAATAGGGAAACACGTCAAATGAATAGGAAACAAAGAAGATCTAACCTAGGGCCTAACTATTTAGATTATTTGCATTCATTTATTTCATTAATTATTCAACCAAAATTATTTCACTAAACTTTCAGTTTATTTAAATCTCATTGAGGATCGGAGATCTGGGGCTGTCCTACTAGTGTAATTTAAATTACAATAAGCAATTAGAATCTTTTCCAAGTTTTCAGTAATCAGGCCGTGCCTCTTGTCTCATAGCACCACTTTCAAAAGTAACTTGTAGTAAATGATGCGTGGTAGGGGCAAGTCCAGTCTTGAGTGGCGTTGTTTTTCATTTCCCTACGCGTCTATGCTATGACTCATCCCGAAATCACGTGCTCCGAACATGCAACATGGTACAATATAACGATAACATAATGAGTTGCTCACCGGGCAAATTTTCTCTTACACATTTACCCTCTCCCCATACTTTTGTCTTACAGCTATGAAGAAAAGAGAGGGGCGAATATTTCTCGCCACACATTTCTCGGCGTAGTGGATCATCATTCTTATAACTTATAACCGTCTTTAACTGTTTTATCACAGTATAAAATGAAAATAAAGTTTAATTTGTTTTTATACACATATTTATTACAGTTGGTCTTGCCATCCACGGTACTTTTCGCGAACGTAATCCCCACAGTTGGCATAGGATTAGTGCATAATTACTTCTGTAATGTGATTTTTAAATACTTCAAACATAAGAAGCGAAATATGCAAAAATATGCAACGTGATGAGGAACCCCCCAAAATATGCAAAAATATGCACATATGCAACTTCAAATATGGCTCAAATAACATAATTTTACTGGAAACGGATATTTACAAAATCTTACGTAAATATGACCTTCCAGTAAAAACATGCATTTGCATAAACTTCCGAGGTCTGCTCATTAGATATGATCTGCTCTTATAAAAAATCGGTACAATATACATTGTACATACTTTATCATATATTAATGCATCGTTTAGTTATCATTTGAAGAATATGAACTATATAGAACAGTGGATTTAGAAACTTGAAGCCCCTAGGCCAATTTTTTTTCCACCCCCTTAAAAAATTTAAATAAAACTGATTTAATTTATATATTATACCAGATGAACACCATGTTCTTTTCTCAGGTATTTATGGTTATTACCTTGACAAGCTTCCTTAGGTGGCTACCAATGGCCTTTCATGATATCGAAGTAATCTTCTTCGACCTCCACTACAGTAAACCCTCGACATTCGTGGGGGATACGTTCCTGGAAATCACGGCGAATGTCAAAACCACTAATGTTAAGACCAAAGCCTTATGGAAAAAAGGTGGTTAGGTGGACCTTTTTTTTACGAAAATCGAGGCGAACATTAATGATCAATAAGGATTAATTTGTAATATATGTAAAAAGCATGCTTATTATACATTAATTAAAATAGAATATAATAAAAAAAATTTAATTCACCGACAATGGTGGTATTGAAAAGATATGAGGGTGGTGGTGATGTAGGATAGATTAGAGAGATGTGTGGCCCTCCTGAGGATCTTTCCGGGAAGATGACTTACAAGAAAAAGAAGGTGCAGTTGGAACGTTCTTAAAAAACTCATTATGGATGTTTGCTTCGTTTTTCGTTGCAAATCCCTTTACGTCTCCTTGTAAGGGGCTGTAAGAGCCTCTAATCCTCTTTTAAATTTTATACTATGCTCCATCAAAGGGTCCATTTCAATCACCTTGTCAGCCAGAGCCTTAGACATGTCCAAAATCTCTGCCAGTGCCTTCAGCGACAACTGAGGCTTTGGAGTCATATCACTCTCCTCTTCCTCAATGCTTTCACTTGAGCGTATGAGTTCCAGAAGATCCTCCTCGGTCAACTCTTCTATATGAGAATTGAGATCGTCGAAACCCTCTCCTCCCACATCATGTGCCAAACTATCAATCCTCTGCACCTCCTCTTCTACCAATGAGGTGCCTTTGAGGTATTTTACTGCGTCAGGAAACAGCTTCCTCCAGCACACATTCCAAGTCGATGATTTGATTTCATCAACAGATCCCTTTATATTTGTGATACAGTCAGCGATGGTATACTTTTTCCAACAATCACTGACTGTCATAGAGGAATCACTCTCCATCTGGTCGAGAATTCTCGCAAATGTGTGGCGGATATAATACGACTGAAATGTCGCGATGAGATCCTGATCCATCGGTTGGAGAAGAGAGGAGGTATTGGGTGGTAGGAAGACTACCTCCACATTCGGGTGAGATAACTTCAGGCTTTCAGAATGCCTCGGAGCATTGTCTATTAGCAGAAGGTCCTTGAATTCTAAGTTCTTGGCAGCAAGGTACTTCCTCACTTGTTAAACCATTCCAAAAACAACTCAGCAGTCATCCATGCCCTCCTGCTAGCATGCCAGAACACTGGCAGATGATCCTTATTTTTTCCTTTGAGGGTCTATATATCATCATTGGCTTTACCTTGAATTCACCTGCTGCATTTCCACAGATGAGAAGAGAAAGCCGGTCCTTAACCACCTTAAATCCAGAGGCAGATCTCTCCTCCTTGGATAAGAAAGTGTAAGAGGGCATTCTTTTCCAAAAATTCCTGTTTCATCAGCATTGAAGATCTGATGCATGCTATATCCCTTTTTCTCTACGAGCTGCTGTTAAGCCACGTTTAAACATGTCGAACAAACATCACTACAATATAGATTATTCAGTCCTATATAAAAGCATAGGTCTTTTAGTGGAGCCAATAATGCCTGTAGCCATGTGGAAAAGTTTGCCTAGGACTACTATTACAGGAATATAATTAAACAAAAGAATAACAATGTTCACTGCACATTTGCATGATAGACAAAAAAATTAAATACACCTCTGCAGCATAACTACAGAGGGACAAGTGCATATGCTGGAAATGTAATATAGGCTTGCAAAGAAAATATCCACAAATAATCGAAACCGCGAATGTTAAATAGCTATACAAAGACACAATCTGCAAATAATCAAAACCACAACTGTTAAACCTGCGAATGTCGAAGGTTTACTGAATTTTGAAAATCACACTGAAAGCCCCCTTTAGTGCTTTCTCATATATATACTATACTAGCAGAATTTCCCATTGAATTTCAACGGATTTAGTGATGCTACTACAGCACAACATACAAACTCTTTCAAATACCTATAAAGTAGTTACTTTTTAACTTACAATTACCTTTTCGTAACAATTAATCATATTTGCTTGTAACAATCTGTTTCTGAACGTATTGCATTCAAGTAAAGTGGAAAGAACATGAAACGAACCAATACGATAACTACAAAAACCACCAAGAAAAAAGAAATGAATTAAACGGTAACCAATAGCTGGCAGAAAAGGATGTAAACCGACAGATAAATAATCGTGGAACATAAATTAAGAGCACAACCAAAGAATATAAGTTCAATGTAAAAACCACCAAGAAAAAAGAAATGAATTAAACTCTAACCAATAGCCGGCATAAAAGGTGTAAACCAACAAATAAGTAATCAAGGAAGAAAAATCAAGAGCACAACCAAAGAATATAAACAAAGAATAGAAAATGAACAACGAAGAACGAAAACAAAGAAAACAAACAAAGAACACAAAAAATGGACACGAAACGAAAGGAAATGAAAATAACAAACTAACCGAAACCAACCAACGAATAATCTCCTAAAGCTCAATGTATCTGATGATGGCGACTGACGCTTTCTATTCAGTTGCTAAATAAACAAACAACAATCACCAAATAGCGTGTCGTAGTGATGAGGAAATATTGATTACGCGGAATATGAGTTTGTATGTCAACATAATAACAGGAGAAACTAAATAAGAATACCTATTATTACTCTAAATAGATATAAAATTATTGATCTTAATTGTGTTTTCCATCGTAATTAATTGAATAATAGATTGAGATATTCGAACGAATCGATTTTAAATAATGTAGTAAAATGTTTTACTTTTCTAACGTAATTAATTACGTGAGTGTATCGGTAGTGTTTACATTTTACCCATGGAACCGCAGACACGAATTCTTAATTTTAGTTCAGAAGACATAATAAAGTTCAACAAAAGTACTATTCAAATAAAATCTTTCGAAATTCACTGCGTTATGTGTTCAAAATGTTAATCTAATTTAGTTCTCGTATTAAAATAACAATTATTCAAGAGTGAACCTTATTTCCAATTGACAAAACTCTCTTTTAATTCAAAACGATATTATATATTACAGAAAAGTATCTTAACTATTACTGAAACGCAAAATGTATGATAAACAAACACCTTAACGATCCGTGTTTTTAAATAAAATCAACATAAAACAAAACACAAAAACTTTAACGTAGTAATTGAGTTATATATCTTCAGTAATTTTCACTTAAACAAAATATGAAATAAAATAAGACAAAAGGCATATAAAAACAATTTAACTTATATCCAAACATACCTATAATGCGAATGACACGATTACAGAAAAAGAAAGTTCACTAATGTTTATTCGCAGAATTAACCTGTGTATAGAAGATCATAGATAATGAACGAAAAACATACAATCAAATCAGAAGATATTAAATGAGTATTTCATCAACTATTTCTATGTTTACGATATGTTTATAGTTCAAACATAATTTGTTTACATCGGTTGCTAAGTATATCCAAATGCTGAGCAATAATGAAAAATAAGATTTTCCCTTCAATTCGTCTTATTTGATCTGTAAGCCCCTCTTTTAAAAAATTATTCCAAAATAGGAGATAATTTGCCACAAAAAAGTCTGCGAGAGCATATGTCTGCGATATATATGTAAGGAGTTAAAAAATTTGAGAACGTTACAAAAAAATGTATATCGAAATCCCATATAAACGAAAATATTTTATTATAATTAAATAGTACACCGAATCGGTTTAAAAACCTTACTACACCACTGTACACATGATAACGGTTAATATGACACCTTCCTTTTTTTCTGCGTGTTGTAGTTTCTGAGCCTTAGTAGAACATACATACATACATACATACATACATACATACATACATACATACATACATACAAACACCTTACTTTATAGATATGTATAGATTGATGGTCTTGCAACTTGGCAATTAAATATACAAATCTGACCACCCAAAAATCCTGCCACCCTTAGACCACTGACTACTTTGGCCTTATTGCAAATCTGCTAATGATGTAGAATCATTATAAATATCAACTTAAATAACTATACGAAATTTGATGAAAATCATATGAGCCGTTTTTTTAGAAAATCCAATTGTTGTTAAAGTTGCCAAGAATAAACAAGCCTTATATTAATTTTTTGATAAATATGAACTATGCAGTATTACTGAAGACATAAACTCAAGTAACTGTATGAAATTTGATCAAAATCATTGGAGCTGTTTTTGAGAAAATCAAATTGTTGTTAAAAATGCCTAGAATAAACTGCCCTTAATTATTGTGCTTTTTTTTCATAGTTTCTATTCTGTATGATAAAACGCCTAAGTACGAGTAGGTGCTTTAACTAACTAAGCTACCAAGCCAGTCTAATTCTCCATTCTCACTGTTTGTTAGATACCATAAGAATGAAATGTGCGGGAAAAACAGAAAGAAAAGAACACTCAAAGCAAACAAAACAAAAGGCCACATAAAGAATACTGGAAGTATATGTATCCTAGCTTATTTGTTGTTTTACATCAAAATATTATTCTGTACAACATGAATTTGCATGCTACTTTATACCCGCAATAGTGGAAGGTTTAAGTTTGTTTTTAGTCATTGCAATATATTCCCAGAAGGCAAAACATTTGTCTGGCTGCTATATTTTTGAGCTGGCTCCAAGATCCTATGAAAATTTGTCATGCCCTGCCACAGGCATACATCTAATCAGGGCATGCCTAAGGTGCCGGTGAAAGGGGATTTGGGATGCCAAATTCTTGGGGGGGCTATTTTGACCTCTATCTAGGCCAGGGATGGGCAAACTTATCTGCATGGCGGGCCGCATTGGTGTTTGTGAATTCTTCAGCGGGTCACAGTGAAAGATGCCAATGCTTAGGCAGGCCAGATAAGAGTTTAAATCATAAATTGCTTAGATTCTTAGGCATCATACAGAAGTGAAAAACAAGTACAAACAAGGACTGTAGGGCTGAATTTCCAAAACTAAAGGTTTTATTATCATAATTTTACCAAAAGTAATATAAAATTTTACAGATTGCTTTTTCACCAAAGTTTTGCGGGCTGCTCTCGAGGGCCACATATGGCCCACGGACCACGGTTTGCCCACCCCTGATCTAGGCATTACTTGCAAGTGAATAAATACTGGATACCAATTTATATCACCTAACAGACTGGAATCTTTATGGCATTCATTCTGTTTTTTCTTCACCTATAATCTTTACAGAATGATGAACAAATTAACATGTACTTCATAATTATCTCAACAAACATTTACAGAGGGGGGCACTAGAGTGCTTTCTCACCCGGGGTGCCAAAGTTCCTTGGGCCATCCCTGCATGTAATACACATAAGATATGATCTGATGATGAAAATGTTACTACAATTAACTATATGACATAGTTCAACTCATTTTTTACAATAACATCTTACAAAAATCATCAATGTATTCCTAAGCCAATGTCCAAAGTGGAAGAGAACGAAACACGACCCGATTTTTAATTTCAATAGTTAAGAACTTGAGGTTAATTAGATGACCAGGGGCATTGTGGAGAAGCAGTGCTTTCTTTGACAGGTCATGACTCTAAGAACACCATTTAACAAAAGGGCAAAAAATCGCAACCAAACCAATCTCAAAAAATACCCTGAGTAAGCCATGCCATACGACACATTACTTGCAGGCTTGCAGATTTTCTGAATATTAAACCAGCAAGAGTTTTAATTTCTAATGCCCTTTTAAGCTTCCTCCATGCAAGAGGTGGTCTTTAACATAATGCTGCTTTACAAAGAAAGTGTTCGTCGTTTTAGAGTATTTTTTAAATGGCAGGATTTTTTCAAAAAACAATTTTATGAAACGATAAACAATGGGGTAACAAATAACAGGGACTTACTGTAATAATATAGTAATACAACTTTTCCTAAAAATATCTTGTTTCATGGCAGCTGATTTACAATAAACATCAACTTGAATCTCATCTCTCAAATTTTAAATAAATAGTGAACCCAACTTGTACCAAAGGTAGAAAATAATTTTTTTCCTGGACAAAAAATATAATTAAAAACTTTGTATGCTTTGTAAAAGTGGGTGGATTTTTTCTCTTCTAATTCTTATATTTCATCTTCCTCATAAATTAGTTCTTATTGTTGGCCACCTACTTAACATACACCGTATCTGCCCGAATAGAAGCCGACCCCGGATATAAGCTGACCCCCCAAAAATTTCCACAATTTTTTCGCAAAAACATAAATTTCATAGATTTTACGCTGAAGTGTGCCGGGCATTCATGAATACATTATTCGAGATCAAATAAATGAGTGGTAAATGGTTTAGTTGTTGACATTTTGAAATATTACTCCAATTAATAATTTTGCGTTGCTGAATAATGTTCCACATTCAGTGACAATAATTTCATTCATCTTCATTTTCACAAAAGGTCAAATGTAGTAATAGCGATCTCGCCAAGATAATTTTTCATCCAAGTCTATCTCCAATGAAATTAGCATTTACATTGTTTAAGAAATTGCATTTTTATAATTATACACGTTCCATGTAAAGTTTTACCGAAATTCAAACAGTTGAGCATTCAAAGCCGTCAACTCATTTTGCGTAATCATCTGCATAGTCAATCTACGCAAATAATGTGACCACTGGAATAATGTGAAAAACCCAGCCTTAAATGGTAACAAAGCACAGGTAGTGCTAAATTCAATATTCTAGCCTTTATAATTTATTCATTAATATTCACCGTAGGTCAAATATTTACTTTACGAAAAATATAGTACTATCATTTGAACACGACGGCAATGAGAGACATGCTGCCATCTATGGGCCATTACGAGATTTAACCATAACCCAAATTTTCCTCGGACTCGCATTTAAGCCGAGGGGTGATTTTTTCATGATTGGTTTTGACAAAAAACATCGGCTTGTATTCGGGCAGATACGGTACTCATATTAACGCCACCCACTTTTAAGAAGTATACAAATTTTTTACAATTTTTTTGTGTGGCTTTTATCTCTTCTAATTCTTATATTTCATCTTCCTCATAAATTAGTTCTTATTGTTGGCCACTTACCTAACATATACTCATATTAATGCCACCCACTTTTACGAAACATACAAATTTTTGAATAATATTTTTTGTCCGGAAAAATTTATTTTCTACCTTTCAGTGCAGTTTAAAGTAAAGGTGTGTATACAATAAAAATGTTTTTTTAATTAATTTTATTTTTATCTTTTCCATCTTATAACTGTTATTAATAATGGTTTTTTTAATGTATGAGAAATAATTATGGAATATAGAATTAAATAAATTTGAAATAAATTTTGCAATGTAGGATAAACGCGCAACGAAATCGTTGTTAGAGCACACAGATGAAATGGTCTCTTTGTTACAACTTGGGTTAACTTCCTTCTCCCTCTCTCTCGTATTAAAAGTATTCAAAGAATGTTTATACCCATAAGGATTGAATTAACAATATGATATCGAGGTCTAACAATGGAATTGGTAGGCAAGGCAACATCACATTAAAATGGCAAGATTTCCTCTGTGTGAATTAAATGTTTAAACTGAGCGATTTCAAACTGCAGACAGAAAAAGATGAACAGAATAAGAAACTTTACGATGTTTTCTTCATAATGGTTCATATCCAAAGATTGTAGTTCAATTATTTCTTATTTTAATTAAAAAAATCGGTACAACATACATTGTACAAACTTTCTCATATATTAATGTGTCATTTATTTATCTTTAGAAAATGAAAATCGCATCAGCCAGTTTTTAGAAAATCCAATTTTTGTTAAATTTGCCCAAGAATAAACTAACCTTATACTCATTCATTGGGAAAAATTAAATATGTAGTATTATTGTAGATGTATAATCAAGTAACTGTATGAAATTTGATCAAAATCATTAGAGCCGTTTTTGAGAAAATCAAATTGTTGTTAAAATGCGTAGAATAAACTACTCTTAATTATTGAGCAATGTCAACCATTTCTACATATACTCTGCTCAGTATGATAAAATGCCTTAGTATGAGATTTCATTAATTTTTGCTCTACCGTTTAGGCTCCAGAGCCAGTAACATACAGACAGCATTGCAAAAACCAATTTTTCGGATTCAGCGACACCTAAAACGTATACACCAGCCCCTCAACATTCACGAGGGATACGTTCCCAATAACCTTACAAATGTTGAAATTTGCGAATAAGCATTTTGCTCTGATTATACTACCCAAACTTAATATTCAACATTCACACTGCTTTGTGCTCAACACTAAACCTAAAATTAAAGTTCGTAGGCTAAAAATAAACTTAGGAAAAAACTAGAAAACAGTTAAAACAAAATAAAAATGTGAATAAAAAGAAAAATATATGTATATGTAGATGTATCATCATCATCATAGGTAGTCTGTCCGTTGACAGGTCCGTGATTATTCTAGGTTAAACTTGGTTCTCCATAAACTCTTATTTTCCGCAATTTTCTTCATGTCTTGATAACTCTCTTTCCATTTCAAGTCGTCTACCAGCTGAAACCTTTTCCTACCTCTTTCTCTTTTTCCATCCAGTTTTCCTTCTAGCACTTCTCTCCTCAGGTAATGCCCAATCCAGTTCGCCTTCCTCTTTCTGATAGTCTGTATAATCGTTCGCTTCTCTCCTATTGTTCGTAGTACTTCCTCATTTTTCACCCTATCTGTCCATTTTATCTTCAGCATTCTTCTCCATGTCCACATTTCGAAGCTATCCAAGTATTTAATATCATTTTTCCTTAGCGTCCATGTTTCTGCTCCGTACAAAGCTATACTCCATACATAGCATTTTATCAACCTCTTGCGGATTTTCTGCTTTATATTTCCCATTAGCAGGAGTTTCTTTCTTCTGAAAGCGGCTTTTACTTTTGTTATTCTAGTCCTGATTTCATCGGTACATTTTGCTTCTCTCGTTATGACGCTTCCAAGATATTTATAATCTGAAACTTGTTCTAATGGCTTTCCTCCAATACTTATGTTCAAATTTTCTTCTTCTTTACTTCATATTCACATAACCTTGGATTTTTCTGTATTAATTTCCATACCGTAATATCTACCTGTTATCACTAGTCTATTTATCATTTTCTGGAGTTCCTTTTCCTTTCTTCCTAGAAGTACTTGATCATCCGCATATTTCACTGTTCTTATAATCCTTCCTCCAATTTTTAAATCTCCCATGCCTTCTAACGCTTCCTTCCTCCATATATATATTGAATAGAATCGGCGATAGACAGCAGCCCTGTCTTACTCCTCTACCGATATGTACTCCGCTGGTGTCCGTATTCTCCAACCTGACCTTTACAACTTGATTCACATATAGATTCCTGATCAGTCTCCTGTCTTTCCAGTCTACACCTATATCCTTTAATATCCTCATCAGCAGTACCCAATTTACTCTATCAAAGGCCTTCTGCCAGTCGACGAAACATACGCAGCAATCTTGACTGTACTCTATTGCCCTTTTCTGATATGATTCTCACTACACCGATAGCATCTCTGGTTCCACGTCCTTTTCTGAAGCCGAATTGATCTTCCCCTAGCATTTCTTCGGCCTTTTTCTCTAGTCTTTTATTAAAAATCCTCGTGATGATCTTCGAAGTGTGTGACAGTAGGGATATCGTTCTGTAGTCCTTACACTGCATTGCCTTTGGCTTCTTCTTTTAGAGGGATCATTGTTACATCTAAGAAATCCTGAGGCCACTCTCCCGACTCGTAAATCTTGTTAATTTCTTTCGTAATCACTTTTAGTCCTTCCGATCCCATGACTTTAAGTACCTCTACCGGTATTCCATCGCTGCCTGTAGCTTTTGTTTTCTTTAGTTCCTGTATTGCCTTTTCTACTTCGCTTTTCATAATACTTGGTCCCAAGTTGTCTTTTTCAATGCAATTCTCTTCTTCCAGTTCTATTTGTACCGATCCTGCCTGCTTTTTGTATAGTTCCTTAACGTATTCTTCCCGTACCTGTGCTACATCCTTTGGTTCCGCGACTGTTTTCCCATCTGTATTAATAATTCCTTTACCACGAATCCCATTAGGCTTCTTATCATCAAACTCAAGTGCCCTAGCGTACATCGTATCGTACCGTCCTAACTTCTTCATCTGTTGTATTTCCTCACATTTTTCTTTTATCCAATTTTCCCTAGCTTTATCTGTTACCCTTCTCATCTCATTGTTTATGCGTCTAAAGTTGGCTCTACCTTCTTCACTGTTAACATTTTTCCATTTTCTTCTCTCATCCATTTTCTCCAGCATTTCCTTAGTGATCCATGGTTTTCTGATTTTCTTCTCTTGTTTCCCAATCTCTTTATTCAAGGTATCTTTGATGCTGGCTTTCACTTCCTCCCATTCTGTATCCACGGTCTTCGGTTTGTTTTCCAAATTTCTAAGGCGATCTTCCAACTTCGTGCTGAAGGCATCTTTCCTTTCTTTCAGTTTTTCTAGGTCCCAAGTCTGTCTATCTCTTCTCGTTTTCCGTATTTGTTTTAGCTTTGTAGTTACATCGACTATTAGAAGGATGTGATCTGAATCAATGTCTGCTCCTGGTAATGTCTTAGCATTTTTCATGCTGTTCCTGAATCTTTGTTTTACTAGGATGTAATCTAGTTGGCATCTCATTCTATCTCCTGGGCTTTTCCATGTGTACAGCCTTCGTTTATGGTTTCTGAACCATGTATTAGTCACAACTAAGTCGTTATTAACACAGAATTCTACCAGTTTTTCTCCTCCTCGGTTTCTTTTCCCAAGTACGTATTGACCGACTACATTTTCTTCTTGTCCTTCACCAACTATGCTGTTCCAATCTCCCATTATTATGCAGTTTACCTTTCCTCTTCCGTCTTCTTCGTAAATCTCGTTAATTTGTTCATACATCTCTTCAATTTCTTCTTCTTCATGAGTGGACGTTGGCATATATACCTGGATTATCAACATGTCCACTGGGACTGCTTTTAGCTTTATTGCCATCAACCTATCGTTCGTTGCTGTTATTTTTGTCACGCTCTTCATCATATCTTTCCTATGTACCAGAGCTACTCCCCTTGCCCCACTATTTCCTCCTGAGTAAACTACCGTGAATTCTTCCAAGTTGAACTGTCCTTCTCCTTCCCATCTAGCTTCGCTCAGCCCTATGATATCAATCCTATTTCTTCTCATTTCTTCTTTCAGGTTCTCTAGCTTTCCTGCCTTCCTCATGGTTTTTACATTCCAAGTACCTAAGCGTAAGTTACCTTCAACAAATGCTTTCCTCAAGGCTGTCCCCGCCCGGAGATCCGATTGGGGGACTATTTTACCTCTGGAATATTTTACCCAGAGAGAACTCATATTGTCCAACCATATAACCATTACTAGGGAATGTTAATGTGGTAGTTTCCCTCTTGCTTTCCACACCGCAGTACTGTAGCCGTTCAAATCATCCCGATCACGCCTACAGCTCGATTGGAAATAGACCCAGCCAACATAATTTGTTTTCGGCTCTATACCATACTGACAGTACTGCTGCCTACTGTCAGACACCGATGATAGTTTTTTTTTGAAAAACCTCCATTCGCGGGGTTTGAACCCCGGAACTTTGTAACGGAAAGCTGACATGCTAACCACTACACCACCAGTGCAATTATGTACATGTACATGTATATGTAAATCAATATGTATATGTAAATCAAAGTGCAAAAGCTGTTGAAAAGTATGTAAGAGCGACACAGTCTGAGCAAAATGCAGGCAAGAATGAAAATGCCTGGGAGGTGAGGAAATGTGGTGGCATAGCGTTCAACTCCATGGCACGGTTTTGTAACTTTGTATGTACATACATAGTGCATATTATGTAACAGAATGATTCCAATTTTCGGAATTATAACTTATTGTAGGTAGGACGTTATGAGTTGCATTTTTGAAAGGTTAACATCTACTGTCCTCAAGTATGTACACGGTTAACACCAACTAGTTAGATTCTACTTGCATCAATTAATACCTTATTGATTACAAGAATTCTAAGCGTTTTTATCGCAAGATTAGTAATATTTTGGATAGTCACTTACACAGCTTATGGGATTGTTGACCGTCTAAGTTTAATTTTATAACCTGAGAACAGTTGCCTTTTTGAAATAATGAAATTTTATGGCTACCTCGCGAATACCTGAACTCGCGAATGCTGAACTCGCGGATGTTGAGGGGCTGGTGTATTTCCATAAACATCTCGAGGTCCAATTTTTTCGCGATAACAATACTTTCTCGATATTTCGTATGAGAAAGTAAAAAGAATGAAAGACTGGGCATCGAAATGTCCATTTTTATGTGTTATTTTATGAGAAACGGAAATGTCTTCCTTGGAGTCAAACCCAGGACTTTTTTACAGATATTTTTTGTAATCACCTTAAAATATGTGAATCGAACCTTCCTGCCAAATTCTGAGTTTCTACGTCTATTCTTTCTAGAGTTATTTGCATTTTTACAGCGAGCAAGTGTTGATGTGCGACAAATAAATATGAAGGGAAGTTAAGTAAAAGTGTGTAAAAACCAACCTCATTGACAACACAATGCTATATTATAACCACGACCAAATAAAATGTATTTGATATTCATAAATTATTTTACCTTATATAAGAATTGGGCCTCTCTGGAGCATCTGGGATGTCATAGTTATCAATACACCTAAAATTGGGCTCTGGAAGTTTTCCTCCTCTGTCTTCCCCAACAGATGATAAGTTTGATGTCCCAACCATAAGGGATGAAATGCTCCCAATAGATGCAACTGAATCCCTATTGCTGCCCATACAGGGCATCTTCGTGCTACAGTCCATTCTAGCACCATCTGCCAATCCTGCAGCTACAGATTTTTCAAACTCATCCTGCCGAGTAAATTCAGGTAATAGAAGTCGGAGTGTATTTTTTAATTATTACCATAAATACTATAAATTTAAGTAACCTTAGGTGATACTAAATTATGACAATAACACCATTTCAAATTAATAAAATGAATTTTTTTCTTCATAATAATATAGTGAAATGAGCAAAACTTTACTTAATATATTTTTCCAGATTATGTTTAAAAATATTTTCACTTTAAAAATTAAGAAACGAGTCTATAAATATCGGTTGGAAATGAAAGATATCAGAATTAGGTATATATTAATCTGAATGTTGTGAATATTTGCCAGTACCAAATTGTATTGCCGGCTGTTATAAAATTTTTGATTCTGTTAATAAGCTTAAATGTTTTTTAATTCCAAATTAGTTTATGCCCTCAAGGCAACTGAAAAGACAAAAATTTTCATTGTGGGCCACATGGTAAGTGTAAGTATTCAAAACATAAAGTAGGATAGCTTTTTATAACAGAAGAAAATTAATTAGAAAACACAAACATGATGACAATTACAAATTTTCATATTCATTCATTATAACAGGAAAGTATTTCTTTAAAAATAATTTCAGTATGAGCTAAATTTTTAATTATATAATTTATCTTCCTAGACAATTGCTAATTCAAATAAAGTAATACGTAACAAACATATTCATTTAATGCTATTAATTTCTGAATGGTGATAGAAGATTTAATACCTTCGACATAATTTCTAAGGTATCGAAGATGTTGATCCTCTGGATTCGCCCTCCAACATCTATCTCGACCACTTTCTGTGCCTCAGCGTAGGTGAGCCCTTCACGAGTTGGCGGACCTGCAGCCTCTGGTGTCGTAGAAAACTTAGGTCGATGAGCACCATCTGCCCGGTGAGTTTTGCTTTTCTTCCTTGCAGGTGCTGAAAATTGTTCATTAAGTTACCCAGTACTCATAAAACATAGAAAACTCAAACAAATTACCAACGTTACAATAAACAGGAAACTCTATCAGCCACCTATAAAACAATACCATGCTGAGGAAGTTACCTGAACTTGAAGGGGGGGTGGACTGTTCTCCTTCATGATTATAATTATAAAGGTGGTACTGAAGACCACAAATACTTTTATACACTTTGTCGCAAGTTTTTATTGGACAATCATATGGTGGCTTGCATTGCCTCAGCTTCTTACAAAACTGGTAAATATCAAAATCCAATGCCATGGTTCTTTCAAATACTCTTAGCGAGTATTTCTTTTAATAGTCTAACAACTAATAAAATTACAAAATAAAAAACTATAATGAAAGCTTTAAATTAAATAAAAATCTTCCTTCACTTACACATCTTCTAATTACTGAAGATACCAGATATAGTCCAAGACACCACTGCAAACATTAACATTACGCTAAGTCAAAACAAAAATAAAAAACGATTTACGCGAAAAATCAACAGTAAGCACAGCCATAACTGTGCAAATGGAATCAAATTTAATTTTTCAAGAACTTTTCATAGATGAAAAACTTAACCAATGGAAAATATCACCACAAACAATAACTTTTAAGTTTATGTTTCAGTACAATCCGAGAGAGTTCACTCTACCGCTCCCTACAGAATGCGACTCCGTAACGAAAGGGTGACAACTGCTATGCGATAATATATATGCGTTCGTTTTCCTTTGCATACGCGAAGTAGTTGCAATAGCTTGAAGTTAGAAAAGCTGGTAGTATTATCTGTGTATTAATGACTAATTCTTGAGATATGGTCTTATGTCACAATGTCATAGTTTTTAGGAGAGTATTAGCAAACTTATATTCAATCAAAAGTAGGGTATTTTCCAGAATTATTTATGAAAAAGATAGATTTGAAACCTCTCTTGGCACAAAATATCCTAAATTTTACTTGAAGCGTCAGTTTACGTGCATTGGCCTTACTGCAATAAAAGATGTCATTTTTGTAATTTTAATAAGTACATTGAAACAAATGTAAACAATGGAAGAATGCGAGACTGTTTAGTTAGAGAAGTTAAAACTTTGTTAAAAGAATCGGGCATAAAAAAAGTTACTTCAGTATTCTTCGGTGGGGGGACACCTAATTTAGCAGAACCAAAGACTATTGAGGTAATTCAACTGCCATAATAATTAAGTTTTTTTTTTTCTGTGATTCACGGCTGTTCTTGAAGCTATAGTCGGGCATGTTGAAGTGATAACGAGCTGAAATTACGATGGAAGTCAACCCGCTTACTTCAAATTATTATAAACTGAAAGACTTCAAAGCAGCTGGAATAAATAGAGTCTCAGTCGGAGTTCAAGTAAGAATTAAAACGTCTTAATTATAAGGATTGAATTGCTAACAGTAGAGTCAAATAATTTATTGAACAAATGAATGTTTTAATCATCGTATAGGCCTTGAACGACAAAAGCTTAAAGGAACTTGGAAGGGATCGTACCGTCCAAGACCTAAACCATGAAATGTTAGAAAAATTGTTTATAATTTTTTACGGCCAAGAAAATAAACATTGTTGCAATTTAGCATTTATTCCTCCGATAATTTTTTTTGTTTCACCTGTGTATTAAATTCCAGCTCTCCAACTATAGTAGTTTGGCCAGACATTAGTATCCTCCTATATCCTATCATTCATCCACTCTTCTTACAGAGGAGAATATACGACACAAGTAAATGTGTGCTTGCATTCTGCAAGCATTTTCTCTCACCTTAAAGTGAAAATAAAAGCCGAAATATAATTTTCAATGAATAATTTCACATCTCAGCTCCGAATTACGTGTTTTTCAGTTTTGAAAATATTGGGGTATAAACAACCCCTAAAATTTATAATTATAAAACATTTATAGGTTTTTAGCATTTGTTACGAATACCTCACATTTATGCGAAATTTCATCCATGCAGCACCTCTAAGAGTGCATTTATATGAATTTCATTGTTTAAATTTTATTAATTTTTAACAGCCACAGCAATAAATATTTCTAAAATTTTCAATGTTATTTACCACCGGGACATTATTTCCTAAACCTGTTAAAATTTTCAGCCTCCTGGATCTACAGAAAGTACATAAACAGTCAATTTGTTAAACATTTGAGAATTTATTACGGCTGAACGAATAAAAATTTTCAAATTTCTGTATTCCCGTTTTCATTATTTGGGGAATTCTACAGGTAGAAAAAATTTCAGCTTGATAGCACATTTAGAAATACCTAAACCATGAAATGTTAGTAAAATTGTTTATAATTTTAGCTGCCAAAATAATGCACATTATTGTAATTTTGCAATTTTTCCTCCGATTATTTTTTTTTATTCCCCTCGGTATTAAATTCCAGCTCTCCAACTATTATAGTTTGGGCCAGACATTAGTATCCTCCTATATATCATTCTATAAGCACTCTTCTTACCGAGGAGGATATAGGATAGAAGTAAATGTGTGCTTGCATTCTGCAAGCAGTTTCTCCCACCTTAAAGTAAAAATAACAGCCGAAATATAATTTTCAATGCGTAAGTTCGCAACTCAGCTCCGAATTACGTGCTTTTTATTATTTTGAGAATATTGGGGTATAAACAACCCCTAAAATTTATAGGTATAAAAGTTAGGTTTTTA
Organism: Uropetala carovei; assembly: GCA_036926305.1. Taxonomy (NCBI): domain Eukaryota; kingdom Metazoa; phylum Arthropoda; class Insecta; order Odonata; family Petaluridae; genus Uropetala; species Uropetala carovei. The sequence goes on from JAXCHB010000149.1 coordinate 2,464,054, forward strand.
GCATTTGTTACGCATACCTCACATTTATGTAAAATTTCATGAATGTAGCACCTCTAGAAGAGCATTGATATGGATTTCATTGTTTAAATTTTATGAATTTTTAACAGCCACAACAATAAATATTTCTAAATTTTGCAATATTATTTACTACCGGAGCATCATGCCCTACCTTGTGTAAAATTTTCAGTTTGAATTTTGAATTTTTAACGGCCACAATACTAAACTTTAACAAAATTTTCAATGTTAATTGTCACTGGAACATTATTCCCTAACTTTCTTAAAATTTTCAGCTTTCTTTGCTCTTCAGAATGTACATAAACTTTATTCAATTTATTTAACATTTAAGAGATTATTACGGTCGAACGAATAAAAATTTACAAATTTCTATAATCCCGTTTTCATTATATGGCAAATTCTACCAATGGAAAAAATTTCAGCTTCATAGCTCATTTAGAAATACCTAAACCATGAAAAGTTAGTAAATAGTTTATAATTTTTAATGACCAAGAAAATACATATTGTTGCTATTTTTCCTCTGATTATTTTTTTTTATTCAATTATGTATTAAATTTCAGCTCAAACTATTGTAGTTTGCACTGGAAATTTGTATGCCCTCTATATTCTAAGCAGGGCATCGAACCGTAATTTTCTTCGCTCCGGTTTTCGTTCCGGTTCACTCAAAACACAAAATTTCGGTTCGGTTCCGGTTTCGTTCCGGCAAGCGTCAGTGAACCGGTTCGAACCGGTTTTTTTCGCTCCGACTTTAAAATATTTTTAGGAAACTTTCAAGAATTGATTTATTAATTAAGTAATTATCTTATTAAATCAAATACATCTTCACTTAAAAATAGTGATATTTAAAAAACATAATCAAAACACGAAAATAAATTATTTAAATGTGAATATTTAGTATGTATCTTATTTATTTAAGATTATATTTTGAATTGAAAATTTACAAACCATACATGCGCCGCAAATGATTTCAACGTATCAGGAAAGTATAAAGTAAATTATAAATGAGCACATTTTCTGCGATAGAGTATTCTAAACTTATTACATTATGCAAAGCATTCATCTCATTTTCTAATTTACTGTGCTTCGTCCTTAGTACTAAATTTTATCAAAATCCGCTGAATAGCTACGGAAAAAAATTGCATCCTGATAGAAGGACGGACAGACCGAAGCTAATATGCGCTAAAGCTGGAATGCCTAATAATGAATTATTAATATTTTTATTTACAAATCGTGCGGTAAAATAAGAGATCGCGTTATCTCAATAGTGCCAGTAAGTTGAGTAAGATATTATGTTATTTTAATTAACAATTTGTAGATCACGTTCACTGCTCGTATTATAGTAAAAACTGTAATTGCACGGCTTAATTTTTTCATTCAAAGATTAATTAAATGGATGAAAAAATCTATAAAATATCTATGAGGAAGAAGCCCGCAGAAATTGAGGGTCCGAGAATTCAGAAAGGCTGAGAAATGTTTATTAACATGATACAAATTTACGATGACTGAACATTTTAAATCACTTACGTAGTGTGAGAATGTTAAACTTCATTATTTCATGAAATTGAAATGATAAGTACCATTTCGAAAAATTATTACTAAGCGAAAGCATGTGATTTTCACCCGGCAGCAAATAAAAAACATCTACGTACATCTACATATTACCCTGCAATCAAACATGCAATCAAGAAGAAAATAAGACACTTATTCGGCCTGTCGTGAACTTTCTTCAGGCGGAGTCTCTAATGTGGGTTTCTGCAGTCGGCAAAATATTCCACTAAAAATAACAAATTCGCATTCATATTTGATTTTTCTTCAGTTTTAAGCAACCAATACGAATGTGTGTGCTCATTTTAAGATGCATTCTATAAAATAAATAGAAATTTACTAATCTGTAAGAAAGGATAACCGAAGTAAGAATATCTCAAAACCACGACTGCGGAGCGATCCTTCCTGGATAAGTTTTAGAGAATGACTACCAGAATACAAGGGTTCAGCGGATATGGAGAGGGAGGGAAAGTATATGGGGACATTAACCTCCAACTTTAAGGAAAATCCAAGTTAAGAATCGGGAAATATTTTTGCCGGGAATACACACTACGGGGTATGCTCGGGGGGAGGATAGCAAGACAATTAGAGGCTGTCTTCAAAGTACCGCCCAAGTTCCTTTCCAGTAACCTCGTTTAACAGGTAATCTCAGCAGGATGTATTGTAGACCCTCTCTCTATGCATTGAGATGCACATGGAAAATCCCACTATTGAGCCAAGAGATATTATCACAAAGACACATCCTTCCCAAGGCTGAAGAGAATGTGTTCTCAAGAAAAACCCAACCCTTTTCTTATTCGGTTTCTAAACGTGAGGCTTTCAGAAAGACTCAAACTAAAGCAAAAGGAAAAACCCTTCTTTCGCTCCCACTTTTTATATGAACCGAAAAATATGGAACGAAATAAATTACGGTTTTCGGTTTCGGTTCGGGTTCAGGAAAATATTTTTTTCGGTTCGGGTTCGGTTTCACTCCAGGAAAAATAACGGTTTTTTCCGGTTTCGGTTTTCGGTTCGGTTCCGGTTCGATGCCCTGATTCTAAGTAAGGTCCATCAATATATAATGAAGAAGCATTTTTAAATTGTAGGATTTTTACAATTTCGAATTATTCCCTGTCTACTTTTAAAAAAATCATGTAAGCGTGTCAAATTTCAAGTTTGTAGATCATTTAGAAGTGCCTTATAAGTTTATTCCTCGTATGGGGCAATAATGGGGCAAAACAGCCATAACGTTACGAATTTTTACAATATCGGATTTCTTCCTTCTGTGGTAACTAAAAACCCATAACTCTGTCAAATTTCAAGTTTGTATCTCATTACGAAGTGCCTTATAATGTTCACATTCGTATTGGGTAGAAATGGGGCAAAACTGCACCTAAAAATTTGAATTTCTGCAAATTTTTTATTTTATATTCGGTTAGAATGAACTTTCTATAATGGTGCCATATTTCAAGTCTATAGTTCATATGGAGCTGCCTCTTCATTTTTGTTCTCGTATGGAGCAATACTGGGGCAAAAGAGCTCAAAAAATGAGGATAATTGCAATATAGGATTTCCTTCATTAAGCATAGTTTAGCAATAAAGGCATTAAAATATAAGCCTCTGATTCCCATTAAAAGCTTACCCATATGAAAGGATAGAGCTTGTTACCAAGGAAGCCTATTGTTAGACCCAGAAAAATTACCACTTTTTTGCATTAAAAACTGTAAAATTACGTTAATTCCAATCCTATATGAATTCTGTCTTCAAAAATAAGAAACTGCAATTTATATCCTATCCGGCAGCTTAAGTCTCGAGTTCGTATCTTGACGGGAAGTAATTTTAAAATGCTAATATAAAAACCTTTACACCAATTTACATATTTTCTTATGGGCAAAAAATGGGGAAAAAAGGGGCCAAAAAAGCCCATCAAAATAGGAATTTCAACAGTTTCGGATTTTTTCCTCTGGTTGTGACTAAAAACTTATAATCCTACCAAATTTCAAGTTTCTACCACGTCTGGAAGTGCCTCATAATTTTGTATCCTCCTATATATCTATAAAATAAAGACGCTTCTTACACATGATATATATATCTATAATATAAAGATGCTTCTTACACATGATATATATCTATAATATATAGATGCTTCTTACACATGATATATCTATAATATATAGATGCTTCTTACACATGATATATATATCATTCTATAAGCACTCTTCTTACAGAGGAGGATATAGGAGGATACTAATGTCTGGCCCAAACTACAACAGTTTGACAGCTGAAATTTTCAGTAATTGTAGATGGCATGGAGAAACCGCCAGAAAAATTGAGATCTCATACCTAGATGTCATGGGTTCGACTCCAGAAATTCATAAATTTCCATTTTTTCCCATAAGAAAAGCATTGCGGCATATTTGAAAATTAATTTATGGCACTTTCCGATAAGGTAGAGAATTCAAACTTGGAGGGTTGTTAGATACCCAGGAGATCTATAGGGAACCGTTATCACTTTTACCGCAAGTGTCGTGGGTTCGACTCCGGATGACCCGGTATATCTCCCATAAGAAAGCATGGAAAAAATGAATTCCTTCATATAGACGAAACTAAGAGGAATAAATAGATGATATGTTCAGGGTTTGTAGATGTCATGAGTATCTCCCCATAGTATTTGCCAACTCCTGCCTAGGTGTCATCGGTTCGATTCCAGGTAGCCTTAAATTTGAGATTATTTCCCATAAGAAAACCATTGAAATAGGTCCAAGGCGCTTTTGCATTTACAACTTTTTTGTCGGCTTTTAGTCTTTCTTATTAAATGAGAGAAAATGCTTGCAGAATGCAAGCACACATTCACTTGTATCGTATATCCTCTGTAAGAAGAGTCGATATAGAATGATATATAGGAGGATACTAATGTCTGGCCCAAACTACTATAGTTGGAGAGCTGGAATTTAATACCGAAGTGAATAAAAAAAATAATCGGAGGAAAAATAGCAAAATAGCAATAATGTGCATTATTTTGGCCGCTAAAAATTATAATCAATTTTACTAACATTTCATGGTTTAGGTATTTCTAAATGTGCTATCAAGCTGAAATTTTTTCTACCTGTAGAATTCGCCAAATAATGAAAACGGGAATGTAGAAATTTGAAAATATTTATTCGTTCGAACATAATAAATTCCTAAATGTTTAAAAAATTGACTAATGTTTATGTACTTTAATTAGAGCCAGGAAGCTGAAAATTTTAACAGAGTTAGGAAATAATGTCCCGGTGGTAAATAACATTGAAAATTTTGGAAATATTTGTTTCTGTGGCTGTTAAAAATTAATAAAATTTAAACAATGAAATTCATATAAATGCACTTCTAGAGGTGCAACATTGACGAAATTTCGCATAAATGTGAGGTATTCGTAACAAATGATAAAACCTATAAATGTTTTATAATTATAAATTTTAGGGGTTGTTTTTATCCCAATATTTTCAAAACAGAAAAACACGTAATTCGGAGCCGAGATGCAACTTTAAGCATTGAAAATTATTTTTCGGCTTTTATTTTCACTTTAAGGTGAGAGAAAATGCTTGCAGAATGCAAGCACACAGTTACTTGTATATATATACTAGTTAATGTGTGCTTGCATTCTGCAAGCATTTTCAAATTTTAGCATTTTTACAAATTCAAGTTATTCCCAATCGATGTTGTACATAATGATATAACCGTGTCAAATTTGCAGTTTGTGCCTCATAATTTTGTATCCTCATATCTATAATATATAGATGCTTCTTACACATGATATATATATATATATATCTATAGTATAAAGATGCTTCTTACACATGATATATATATATATATCATATATATATATATATATGAGGATACAAAATTATGAGGCACTTCCAGATGTGCCAGAAACTTGAAATTTGGTCACAACCGAAGGAAAAAATCCGAAACTGTCGAAATTACTATTTTGAATGGCTATTTTGGCCCCTTTTTGCCCCATTTTTTGCCCATAAGAAAACATGTAAATTGGTGTAGAGGTTTTTATATTTGCATTTTAAAATTACTTCCCGTCAAGATACAAACTCGAGACTTAAACTGTCGGATAGGATATAAATTGTAGTTTCTTATTTTTGAAGACGAAATGCAAATCCGAGTAGAATTAGCGTAATTTTATAGTTTTTATCGCAAAAAATTGCTAATTTTTTGGGTCTAACAATAGGTTTCCTTGGTAACAAGCTCTATCCTTTCATATGGGTAAGCTTTTAATGGGAATCAGAGGCTTATATTTTAATGCTGTTAATGTTAAACTACACCTAATGAAGGAAATCCGATATTGATATAATCCTCATTTTTGGGGCTGTGTTGCCCCATTATTGTCCCATTCGAGAACAAAAAAGGCGATGCAAGGAAAGGATAGAGCTTGTTACCAAGGAAACCTATTGTAAGACCCAGAAAAATTACTACTATTTTGAGATAAAAACTAAACATTTACGTTAATTCCACTCGGATTTGAATTCTGACTTCAAAAATAAGAAACTACAGATGCTATAGATGCTTCTTACACATGATATATATATTATACTACCTAGTTGTTATGTGCTTGCATTCTGCAAGCATTTTCAAATTTTAGCATTTTACAAATTCAAATTATTCCCAAGCGATGTGGTACATAATGATATAACCATGTCAAATTTGGAGTTTGTTGCTCATTTAGAAGTGCCTTATAATTTTAATCCTCGTATGGAGCAATAATGGACCAAAACAGCCCCTAACATTAAGAATTATTACACTCTCAGATTTTTTCCATCTGTTTTAACTAAAAACCCATAATTCTGCCAAATTTCAAGTTTTGATCTCATTACGAAGTGCCTTATAATTATCACACACGTGTGGGGCCGAAAAAGGGCAAAACCAAACATTAAAAATACGAATTTTTGCAATTTTACAATTTTATCTTAGTTTGCCATGAAAATTCTATAATCGTGCCAAATTTCAAGTCTCTAGGTCCTATGCAGCTGCATCGCCTTTTTTGTTCTCGAATGGGGCAATAATGGGGCAAAACAGCCCCAAAAATAAGGATTATATCAATATTGGATTTCATCCATTAGGTGTAGTTTAACATTAACAGCATTAAAATATAAGCCTCTGATTCCCATTGAAAGCTTACCCATATGAAAGGATTGAGTTTGTTACCAAGGAAACCTATTGTAAGACCCAGAAAAATTACTACTTTTTTGAGATAAAAACTATAAATTTACGTTAATTCTACTCGGATTTGAATTCTGACTTCAAAAATAAGAAACTACAATTTATATCCTATCCGACAGTTTAAGTCTCGAGTTCGTATCTTGACGGGAAGCAATTTTAAAAAGCAAATATAAAAACCACTGCACCAATTTACATGCTTTCTTATGGGAAAAAAATGTGGTAAAAAGGGGCCAAATTAGCCCATCAAAATAGTAATTTCGACAGTTTCGGATTTTTTCCTTCGGTTGTGACCAAAAACCTATAATCCTACCAAATTTCAAGTTTCTGGCAAATCTGGAAGTGCCTCATAATTTTGTATCCTCATATATATATATAACATATCATGTGTAAGAAGCATCTATATATTATAAATATATATATATATATATGAGGATACAAAATTATGAGGCACTTCCAGATGTGCCAGAAACTTGAAATTTGGTAGGATTATAGGTTTTTAGTCACAACCAAAGGAAAAAATCCGAAACTGGCAAAATTCCTATTTTGAGGGGCTATTTTGGCCCCTGTTTGCCCCATTTTTTGCCCATAAGAAAGCATGTAAATTGGTGCAGAGGATTTTATATTTACATTTTAAAATTACTTCCCATCAAGATACGAACTCGAGACTTAAACTAACGGATAGGATATAAGTTGTAGTTTATTATTTTTGAAGACAGAATTCAAATCCGATTAGAATTAGCGTAAATTTAGTGTTTATATCGCAAAAAAGTGGTAATTTTTCTGGGTCTAACAATAGGTTTCCTTGGTAACAAGCTCAATCATTTCATATGGGTAAGCTTTCAATGGGAACAGAGGCTTATATTTTAATGCTGTTAATGTCAAACTACACCTAATGAAGGAAATCCGATATTGATATAATTCTCCTTTTTGGGGCTGTTTTGCCCCATTATTGCCCCATTCGAGAACAAAAAAGGCGATGCAACTGCATAGGACCCAGAGACTTGAAATTTGGCACGGTTATAGAAATTTCATTGCAACCTAAGATGAAATTATAAAATTACAAAAATTCTAATTTTTAAAGGGCGGTTTTGCCCCTTTTCGGACCCATGCGAGAACAAAAAATGTGAGGCAGCTGCATAGGACCTAGAGACTTGAAACTTGGCACGATTATAGAATTTTCATGGCAAATTAAGATAAAATTGCAAAATTGCAAAAACTTCTATTTTTAATGTGTGGTTTTGCTCTTTTTCGGCCCCATACGAGTACACAATTATGAGGCACTTCCAGATGTGCTAGAAACTTGAAATTTGGTAGGAATATAGGTTTTTGGTCACAACCGAAAGAAAAAATCCGAAACTGGCGAAATTCCTATTCTAAGGGGCTATTTTGGCCCCTTTTTGCCCCATTTTTTGCCCATAGGAAAACATGTAAATTGGTGCAGAGGTTTATATATATACATTTTAAAATTACTTCCCATCAAGATACGAACTCGAGACTTAAACTAACGGATAGGATATAAGTTGTAGTTTATTATTTTTGAAGACAGAATTCAAATCCGATTAGAATTAGCGTAAATTTAGTGTTTATATCGCAAAAAAGTGGTAATTTTTCTGGGTCTAACAATAGGTTTCCTTGGTAACAAGCTCTATCCTTTCATATGGGAAAGCTTTTAATGGGAATCAGAGGCTTATAGTTTAATGCTGTTAATGTTAAACTACACCTAATGAAAGAAATCCGATATTGATATAATCCTCATTTTTGGGGCTGTTTTGCCCCATTATTGCCCCATTCGAGAACAAAAAAGGCGACGCAACTGCATAGGACCAAGAGACTTGAAATTTGGCACGGTTATAGAAATTTCATTGCAACCTAAGATAAAATTACTAAATTACAAAAATTCTCATTTTTAAAGGGCGGTTTTGTCCCTTTTCGGCCCCATGCGAGAACAAGAAATGCGAGGCAGCTGCATAGGACTTAGAGACTTGAAATTTGGCACGATTATAGAATTTTCATGGCAAACTAAGGAAAAATTGCAAAATTGCAAAAATTCCTATTCTTAATGTTTGGTTGTGCCCTTTTTCGGCCCCATACGAGTGTGATAATTATAAGGCACTTCTTAATGAGATACAAACTTGAAATTTGGCAGAATTATGGGTCTTTAGTTACAACAGATGGAAAAAATCTGACACTGTAATAATTCTTAATGTTATGGGCTGTTTTGCTCCATTATTGCTCCATACGAGGATTAATATTATAAGGCAGTTCTAAATGAACAACAAACTCCAAATTTGACGTGGTTATATCATTATGTACAACATCGCTTGGGAATAATTTGAATTTGTAAAAATGCTAAAATTTGAAAATGCTTGCAGAATGCAAGCACATAACAACTAGTATATTGATATAATCCTCATTTTTGGGGCTGTTTTGCCCCATTATTGCCCCATTCGAGGACAAAAAATGGGATCCAACTGCATAGGACCCAGAGACTTTAAATTTGGCACGGTTATAGAATTTTCATGGCAAACTAAGATAAAATTCAAAAATTTCAAAAATTTCTATTTTTAATGTGTGGTTTTGCCGTTTTTCGGCCCCATACGAGTGTGATAATTATAAGACCCTTCTTAATGAGATACAAACTTTAAATTTGGCAGAATTATGGGTTTTTAGTTACAACAGATGGAAAAAATCTGAGAGTGTAATAATTCTTATGGTTAGGGGCTGTTTTGCTCCAGTATTTGTCCATATGAGGATTAAAATTATAAGGTACTTCTAAATGAGCAACAAACTCCAAATTTGACATGGTTATATGATTATGTACAACATCGCTTGGGAGTAATTTGAATTTGTAAAAATGCTAAAATTTGAAAATGCTTGCAGAATGCAAGCACTTAACAACTAGTATAATATATATATCATGTGTAAGAAGCATCTATATATTATAGATATAGGAGGATACAAAATAATATAAAATAATTTGAATTTGTGAAAATGCTAAAATTCGAAATTTTAGCATTTTTACTAGCATATATATATATCTATAATATATAGATGCTTCTTACACATGATATATATATATATCATATCTATATATATTGACGCTTCTTACACATGATATATATATATAGGAGGATACAAAATTATGAGGCACTTCCAGATGTGCTAGAAAGTTGAAATTTGGTAGGATTATAGGTTTTTAGTCACAACCAGAGGAAAAAATCCGAAACTGTTGAAATTCCTATTTTGAGGGGCTATTTTGGCCCCTGTTTGCCCCATTTTTCTCCCATAAGAAAACATGTAAATTGGTGTAGAGGTTTTTATATTTGCAATTTAAAATTACTTCCCGTCAAGATACGAACTCGAGACTTAAACTGTCGGATAGGATATAAATTGTAGTTTCTTATTTTTGAAGACGGAATTAAAATCCGAGTAGAATTAGCATAAATTTATAGTTTTTATCGGAAAAAAGTGGCAATTTTTCTGGGTCCAACAATAGGTCTCCTAGGCAACAGTCTTAATGCTTTCATATGGGTAAGCTTTTAATGGGAATCAGAGGCTAATATTTTAATGCCTTTGCTGTTAAACTATGCCTAATGAAGGAAACCTGTATTGTAATAATCCTCATTTTTGGAGCACTTTTGCCCAAGTATTGCTCCATACGAGAACAAAAATGATGAGACATCTCCATATGAACTACAGACTTGAAATATGGCACCATTATAGAAATTTCATTGCAACCGAAGATATAATAAAAAAATTGCAACAATTCAATTTTTCAGGTGTGGTTTTGCACCATTTCTACCCAATACGAGTGTGAACATTATAAGGTACTTCTTAATGAGATACAAACTTGAAATTTGGCAGATGTGGCGACCAAAAAACATAGCCACATACTCCTCTAACTAACTGCTATATTGTACAAGAAATAAAGTAACAACATAAGACCAAACAAATGCTCTTGAGACTTAACAATAGGATTGCAACTTAAACACTTGATAAATGTCAAATTATAGTTACACTTTTAAATGTCAAATCACTCTGTCCTCCGAAACCTTTTAACACACTCCGCCCTTGCGAGGAACAACTCTTGTCACTTTGGTCTCCGTCACTCGACTCTCTCTACCCCCCTCTCTCCTCGGCGGCGACCCTCGACTCTCGGTATCTCTGGATACCTCTGCGCCTCGTTCTCTCGACGGCCACTCTCGCCTGATGTCGCCGTTCAGGGGAGGTTCGGCGGGTAGCTTAAATGGGCGACTCCTCGACTTCGTATTGGTTAATTTCCTGATTATGTGATATAACCCTGCGAAAAGGAGGGAATGGGAAATAGGGGTAATATTCGCCCTATATAAAGCGCGTTGGTGTGGGAGCAGCCATTAATAAGCGTGATCCTAGATAATGGCTACTAATTTAAATTTAAATTTCAAAACTCTATCATTGGTATCTTGGAATGCCAATGGAATTCGCGGAAGGGCAATAGAGTTTCGTAACTTCATTTGCTCTGGCAGCTACGATGTCGTCGCTCTTCAAGAGACGCATCTCTCCCACATACATAAGGTTTGGTTTCCGAACTACTCCGTTTATCGGCGTGACCACTCCGCCAAGCATGGCGGGGTGCTCATCGCAGTCAAAAATTCCATTAGTCATTCCGTGCTGAACTCGGATGCTCTTAGCACGCTTCAAAGCATTGGTATCGCTATTCACACTGCGTCGGGCGATCTTCACCTGTTCTCGGTCTATCAACCTGCCTCCAAGAAGCTCCAGGTGGCTGATCTGGAGCGTCTTGTGTCCGATAAGCCGGCAATATACGTGGGCGACTGGAATTCCAAGCATCTGGACTTCGGATGCCGCCATGGGAATTCTAACGGAATCATTCTCCGTAATTTTGCGAACACGGCAATGGCCTCGGTAGAAGCACCCTTCGAGGCCACTCATTTGGGGACCCAGGGACGTCTGAGTGATGACATCCTCGACTTCGCCCTGACGAAAAATTTCCATAACTTGACTTCCCCACGAGTGATAAAAGCGCTCACCTCTGACCATTATCCCATCAGGATAGACATCGCGACGGATCACTCGCTCGCTCCGCCACCCAAACCCATCATCCGAACGGATTGGCGGCTGTTCTCTTCCTTGACTGACGAGACGTTCGCCTCATTACCGCCCCTCTCCGCGCCCACGGAGAGGAGTGTGAATGCGCAGGTTAGCCGGATCACGGGCGCGATGAACAGTGCTTACCGCCTGGCATCGCTTCCGCGACCTCGCGCGAAGCCTGTGGTTCCTTCCCTTCCCCAGCCTCTCATTGATCTCATTCGGGAGCGAAATCGCGTTAGGGGACGATGGCAGCGCAATCGCGACCCGCTAGACAAACGCGAGTACAATTACCTCTCTCGCCAGGTGAAGAGGGGTATGACTGAGCACAGCGGAGAAGAGTGGGGGAAGAAAATCTCCTCCCTCTCGCTGGATGATTTGTCGACTTGGCGGATGGCCAAGCGACTGACGAGGCAAGCGTATATTCCCACGCCCCTCAGGCGAGACGATCAGCTCCTCCACGACGCTGAAGCCAGGGCGGAGTTTTTTGCCGAGCACCTGGCCAGCACCATGACGTTACGTATGGACTGGGCCTATACTAAGACGGACGAGGAGGCGGATGAGAATTTAACCTCTCTCCACCTCTCTCCCCCACCACCCCCGGTCCATGCAACGGACAATGAATTGAGACTCCTCATCAAGGGATTAAATCCGCGGAAGGCCCCCGGTTTAGACGAGGTCGGAAACCGGATGATCATGAACCTTTCACCGTCAGCTGTTTCTTCCATCACGCAGCTCTTTAATGCCTGCCTTTCCATCTCCCACTTCCCCTGGTCGTGGAAGAGAGGCCGAGTGGTCATGATTCCTAAGCCAGGGAAGGATCCCTCGCGCCCAGCCAGCTACCGACCCATCACCCTCCTCTCTAATCTTTCGAAGTTATTCGAAAAGATTATCCTCGCCCGCTTCCATCACCACATCCGCTCCCATGATCTCATTCGGGCGGACCAGATGGGATTTAGACAAAAGACGTCCACAACCCACCAAATTCTTCGTTTGGTGGAAAACATAACTGACGGTTACAATGCTCGGATGCGAACTGAGGTCCTCTTCCTTGACGTGGCGAAGGCCTTCGACCAGGTGTGGCACGAAGGCCTGCTGCTTAAACTTGCCGCAATGGATTTTCCATTGTATCTGCAAAAGCTAGGCAGGAGCTTCCTCTTCGGAAGGTCCCTGCGAGTCGCGGTAGAAGGCCGGCTTTCCCAAACCAAAAGGATCACTTGTGGTGTCCCCCAGGGATCCACTTTGAGTCCTATCCTCTTCAACCTCTATGTCAATGATCTCCCATCATCTCCACATACCCAAGTCTACATGTTCGCGGACGACACTGCGATTTCTTCTCAATCGCGGGTCGTCGACGTGGCTGTAAGACGCATCCAAGATCACTTGAATCTTCTGCAAAAGTGGACGCTGGATTGGAAGATTGACATAAACGCCGACAAAAGCGTGCATGTCAACTTCACAAAAAGGCCAAAATTTCAACCTTCCTTCCGCCTCCATCTGAGAGGCTCCCAGATACCATTGCTTTCCAGCCATAAATTCCTAGGGCTACATCTCGACAGTAAGCTCACATGGGGGTTGCACGTGCAGCAGGCTCTGCGTACAGCAAGCGGTGTGAGGAAATTGCTCGCGCCGCTGTTAAATCAAAATTCTAAATTAAAATTGGGTGACAAAATTCGGCTTTATACCTCTATTATTCGGCCAACCCTGCTGTACGGCTGTGAGTTGTTTGGTAACACAGTCAAAACAAACAGGACTAAACTAGAAACATTTCAAAATAAAACACTACGCTTCATCACAAACCAGTCCCGACTCGTGCCGGCATACGAAATTAGGAATGCACACCGGATCCCGGCCATACACGACTTCATTCGAAGAAGAGTCGCAAGCTTTGAGAAGTCCCTTGCAAATACTCCGCACACAATTAATCTTTGGAACTACAACGCGGCAATAAAATGTAAATTTAAACGCCCAAAAGAAATTCTCCTTATTTGAAGATAATAAGGTTTAATCTGTTTCGCTGTCCTTTCTCTCACACTAATCGATTCATCTTCATAATTTTGATAAAAAATGTCATGGGAACAAGTCTTCCCCCACCCCGCAGGAAGTTCACTGCGGGGTGGAACCATCCCCACCCGAGCCCAACTAGGCCGGGTGTTACGCCACCCACACCTTAAAAGAGTTCCGGATACGCGGGGTATCACTTGCCCCGCGTGAAATCCCCGCGGACTAAATTAGTTCGCGGGACGTACCCCTGGCGGGAAAGCGACCCGCCGGGCATCCTTCTCCGCTGCCTACGAGGCGGCGGCCGCCGCCGGGCAAAACCGCCCGATATTTTCCCCTCCCTTCCGCCACCGGCAAAGTCGCTGGTGTTACATACATCGGGGTGTAAGAACCGCCCCGATGCCTCCCCCTCCCCCCGTCCCGGCGAAGTCAGCTGGGCGGAGGCCAATTAAGGCCAGGTAGCCTGCTTCCCCTTCCCCTTCCCTTTTCCTTTTTCCGTTTTGTTTTTGTTTACCGTTTTTCAAATCACGTCGTCCTCATAACAAACTCCGCTTGCGGAGTCGTTCGTCTGCTTCTTTCGCTCACGACACCTTCTAGGTCACACGCTATCTAGACAAATTAATTCGCACCCACACAAAAAATCTGTAGTGCCATTAGAGTCGCAAGGGGCGGAGGAATCTCGCCCGGAACGACTTCTATTCCTATCTGCGCGGCGACTCCGCGCAAGCCAAAGAGAGTCTGTGGCTGTGGCTGTGGGAGCAGCCATTCGGCGGGGCCATTCGGTGAGGCCTTCGGTGTTCTGTTCGCCGACTGCGAAAGACACCGACAGCGAAATGCACCGCGGCGATATTCCGCGATTTTCTGTGTTTGTCGTCGCGTTTATTCGACAAATGCTTCGTTAAGTGCGGAGGAGTGGGGAAAATCGCTGCATCCTCCCTCAGAAAATGAAAAAAATAAAGTTTTGAAGGGTGGGGGGAGATTCCCTGGACCATTTCTTCCCCCAATGGTCCACACCCTTTCTCTGTAGCACTTCTTTAATCACTCTTTATATTAGATCACACACACGAATTCTCTTTAGTATTGTTAATATAATTTATTTAATGTCATTGGAATAATTCAAACATATTGGGAATAATTCACTGGAAATGTTATTTTGTTCTGAAAATCCGAGTCTGCGCCCCTGTTCCATTTGAAGTTCTCAGGGGAAATGGAAAAATATTCACCACTGATTAACACTGTTCAGGTTTAGACACTCCTTGAAGGCAGTTTTGAAAAGTGTTCACTAAGCACTGGAGTGAGATGTCTTCTCGGATGGAAATTCAATCGCCCAACTTATGTCTTTACCATACCGGATATTAATTATCGTGAAGGGTTCTGGTGTGTGGTTTCAGAATCGCACCAGTGAATTGAGATACAAAACTTATTGCCCACTCCTTGCCTTAGGCTTACAATAAGGGCACATTAAAAGACAAAAATTATATTAAAAAATGGAGTTCATGGTAGTTCCATGTGGGAAGTACCGAAATTTAACAAAAGATTATTTTGAATTTAAAGTATTAAGTAAAGTAAACAGTATTCTATGCTGGGCACTTACCAGCAGTTATTTTCTAAGACAAGGCCTCAAGTCAGTATGACATTCACCATTTTGAGCTTAGTAAGTGGTACAGATAATTGTTATGACATTAATTAATTTTCACAGTGGTACAGATAATTACTATAACATTGGTTAATATTTAGAATAGTCCAGATAATTATGATTAGTGAAACAATTTTAAATTATTATATTTACCGTTTGAGATGCACTGCTGTCTTGACAATAGTATACAGTGTAATAAACATTTTAAGGTACACTATCCCAATTGGGGAGAGTGCACAAAAACTATTGTGGTAATAGTGCATTATTACCAGTCCTGTGGCATACAGTTCTCCATAAGCAAACAGTTTTTAAAACTGCGACAGTAACGTAAATAATTAGATGTCGATTATCCACAAATTGTGATTTCCACACCATTGAAGATGTCGTCACCACACTTCGCAAAGATCTATAACTGACGCCTGCGGGTAATGAAGGTTATATGACGATAAAACAATTTGGGGGCAGGGGGTGCTTGATTCAATAATTATTTTCCCATAAGTTTACACGTAATTTTAGATTTTTCACGGTGCAAGATTTTGTTCCTTCAATCATCAAAATACCTAAATATGGACCAATTTTCTTCATTTTAGCTTTATTCGACGGTTAAAACTGTGCACTATCTTATTCTTGCTATGTTTACATATTACACGGTCGAAGTTGGAATTGAACGGGCACTTCCGCTAGTATCATTATAATATTATCAAAAGTATGCATCAAATTGCGAATACTTATTTATTATTATAACTTGACATTATTTTTCTAGTGAAAAATTAAAATTAATAAGGCTCGGCTTTTATTAGTTGAATTATAAATCGGGTTCCACAAAATATGTTGGATGGCTTTAGACAGCCTCGGTTTAAAAAAAGTTAAGGAGGCAGAACGTGAAAATATCGCTTCGGTCAATTTCTCGGCCGGAGTAGACCACGCTTTTGTTAATACACCCATATCATGAGAACTACAAATGATATCTGATTAGTGTTTTTTCCATAAGTAAATTTTAACATTTATGCACATTTTCCTCCCTTAATATTTCACTAACTCAATTAGGGAAAAAGTTTTCCGCAGACTGACTTTTTCATGTCCCAAGCAAACATTTCGGTGAATAAGAAAAGTTATTCGTTTTTCAAAGGCGTTTGAGTAATAATATATGTTTTTGATTTCTTCCTTTTTTATAATCAATCTATCATGAGATATAATTTTAAAAATTTTTCCTATTGGATTACTAGAAGTCGAGATATGACATTTTATGTTTAAAGAGAAATAAAAACGCAGATAGCGGAAGGTTTTATGAGTAAAGTTATTAATTTTTCAAAGGCGTTTGACTGATAATAAGTGTTTTTGATTTCTACAGTTGTTATAATCAATGTCTCGAGAGGCATAATAAAAATAATTGAACTTGACGGGAAATAATTTTAAAAAGCAAACTTAAAAACCCCTACACCGATATACGGGCTTTCCTTATGGGGTAAATACGCGACGAGTTCGTCCTGCGACGAATTGACGTGAGACGAGTTAGTCCTGCGACGAATTGACGTGCGACGAGTTAGTCCTGCGACGAATTGACGTGCGACGAGTTAGTCCTGCGACGAATTGACGCGCGACGAGTTAGTCCTGCGACGAATTGACGTGCGACGAGTTAGTCCTGCGACGAATTGACGTGCGACGAGTTAGTCCTGCGACGAATTGACGTGCGACGAGTTAGTCCTGCGACGAATTGACGTGCGACGAGTTAGTCCTGCGACGAATTGACGTGCGACGAGTTAGTCCTGCGACGAATTGACGTGAGACGAGTTAGTCCTGCGACGAATTGACGCGCGACGAGTTAGTCCTGCGACGAATTGACGTGCGACGAGTTAGTCCTGCGACGAATTGACGTGCGACGAGTTAGTCCTGCGACGAATTGACGTGCGACGAGTTAGTCCTGCGACGAATTGACGTGCGACGAGTTAGTCCTGCGACGAATTGACGTGCGACGAGTTAGTCCTGCGACGAATTGACGTGAGACGAGTTAGTCCTGCGACGAATTGACGTGCGACGAGTTAGTCCTGCGACGAATTGACGTGCGACGAGTTAGTCCTGCGACGAATTGACGTGCGACGAGTTAGTCCTGCGACGAATTGACGTGCGACGAGTTAGTCCTGCGACGAATTGACGTGCGACGAGTTAGTCCTGCGACGAATTGACGTGAGACGAGTTAGTCCTGCGACGAATTGACGCGCGACGAGTTAGTCCTGCGACGAATTGACGTGCGACGAGTTAGTCCTGCGACGAATTGACGTGCGACGAGTTAGTCCTGCGACGAATTGACGTGCGACGAGTTAGTCCTGCGACGAATTGACGCGCGACGAGTTAGTCCTGCGACGAATTGACGCGCGACGAGTTAGTCCTGCGACGAATTGACGCGCGACGAGTTAGTCCTGCGACGAATTGACGTGCGACGAGTTAGTCCTGCGACGAATTGACGCGCGACGAGTTAGTCCTGCGACGAATTGACGTGCGACGAGTTAGTCCTGCGACGAATTGACGCGCGACGAGTTAGTCCTGCGACGAATTGACGCGCGACGAGTTAGTCCTGCGACGAATTGACGTGCGACGAGTTAGTCCTGCGACGAATTGACGCGCGACGAGTTAGTCCTGCGACGAATTGACGTGCGACGAGTTAGTCCTGCGACGAATTGACGCGCGACGAGTTAGTCCTGCGACGAATTGACGTGCGACGAGTTAGTCCTGCGACGAATTGACGTGCGACGAGTTAGTCCTGCGACGAATTGACGTGCGACGAGTTAGTCCTGCGACGAATTGACGTGCGACGAGTTAGTCCTGCGACGAATTGACGTGCGACGAGTTAGTCCTGCGACGAATTGACGTGAGACGAGTTAGTCCTGCGACGAATTGACGCGCGACGAGTTAGTCCTGCGACGAATTGACGTGCGACGAGTTAGTCCTGCGACGAATTGACGTGCGACGAGTTAGTCCTGCGACGAATTGACGTGCGACGAGTTAGTCCTGCGACGAATTGACGTGCGACGAGTTAGTCCTGCGACGAATTGACGCGCGACGAGTTAGTCCTGCGACGAATTGACGTGCGACGAGTTAGTCCTGCGACGAATTGACGTGCGACGAGTTAGTCCTGCGACGAATTGACGTGCGACGAGTTAGTCCTGCGACGAATTGACGTGCGACGAGTTAGTCCTGCGACGAATTGACGCGCGACGAGTTAGTCCTGCGACGAATTGACGCGCGACGAGTTAGTCCTGCGACGAATTGACGTGCGACGAGTTAGTCCTGCGACGAATTGACGTGCGACGAGTTAGTCCTGCGACGAATTGACGCGCGACGAGTTAGTCCTGCGACGAATTGACGCGCGACGAGTTAGTCCTGCGACGAATTGACGCGCGACGAGTTTGTCATGCGACGAATTGACGCGCGACGAATTGACCGCGACGAATTGCCGCGCCACCCCGGTGCCTCCACTTATGTGGCGATCAAAACACAAAGCCACATAATCCTCTAACTAAATGCTATATTGTACAAGAAATAACAACGTAACATTAAAACAAATGCTCTTGAGACGTAACAATAGTCTCGCAACTTAAACACTTCGTGAATATGAAATTATAACATAGCAGCAAACCAAGCTCTTGAGACATTAAACTAGTCTCGCAACATAAAACACTTCCTAAATGTCAAATTATAGCTACACTCTGTCCTCCGGAAACTTTCAGCACACGAAACTTGCGAGGAAACTCTTCTCTCTCCGTCACTTCGAATCTTACTCTCGCCGCGGCGACCCTCGGCTGACCGGTGTCTCGGGATATCTCCTGACTCGTTCCCTCCTAAGCCACGGTCATGTGATGGAGCGGTTGAGGGGAGATTCGGCGGGTAGCTTAAACGGGCGACTCCTCGACTTCGTATTGGTTAATTTCTTGATTACGTTATATAACCATGAGAAAAGGAGTAAATGGGAAATAGGGGTAATATTCGCCCTATATAAAGCGCGTTGGTGTGGGAACCGCCGGTTTCACAATAATAAGGCTAAATCTGTTCCGCTGTCCTTTCCCTCACACTAACCCGCTCACTTCCATAATTTTGATAAAAGATGTCATGGGAACAAGTCTTCCCCCACCCCGCAGAAAGTCACTGCGGGGTGGAACCATTCCCACCCGTGCCCAACTAGGCCGGGTGCTCCTACCACCCAACCAGAAAAGAGTTCCGGATACGCGGGGTATCACCTGCCCCGCGTGAGCCATCCCTCGCGAACTCAAACAGTTCGCGGGACGTACCCCTGGCGGGGAAGCGACCCGCCGGGCATCCTTCTCCGCTGGCCTACTCGGCCAGCGACCGCCGCCGGGCTAAACTGCCCGATATCTTCCCCTCCCCTCCGCCACCGGCTAAGTCGCCGGTGTTTACATACATCGGGGCGTAAACACCGCCCCGATGCTTCCCCCCTCCCCCCGTCCCGGCGAAGTCAGCTGGGCGGGTCCCATGAAAGGCCAGATAGCCTGCTCCCCCTTCCCCCTCCCTTCCCTTTTTTCCTCAGTTTACCTTTTCTTTTGTTTTGAATATATCGCTTCGCCCCCATAACAAACTCCGCTCGCGGAGTCTTTCGTCTGCTTCCTTCCCTCACGACACCTTCTAGGTCACACGGTATCTAGACATATTAATTCGCATCTACACAACAAATTTGCAGTGCCATTAGAGTCGCAAGGGGCGGAGGAATCTCGCCCGGAACGACTTTCGTAAACATCTGTGCGGCGACTTCCGCACTAGCCAGGAGAGGTCAGAGGTCAGAGGGAACCGCCGGAGCTCGCTGAGAGCATGAGAACATTGGTGCCTTGGTGTATCTCATACCAGTCATCGGTTCTCTTACTGCATTTGGCGATTCTTTGTCAAACCATTCAACCGGTTCTGCGTAGCGGGGGAAGGCTAACTGAGTCCCGTCTTCTCACCCCTACTGCTCTCGGTCCTTGCGGACCTTTCTCTTCCGTGGGCCGCTAGGGCCTTCTCTTCTTATTTCCATCTTTTCTTTTGGGGTTTTTTGGGTGCCACTGGCCCTTCATTGCCCCCCCCCCCCCCCCCCCCCCCCCTTGGGTTCGCCCTATTAAGGGCTGCCATCTCCCCCTGGAATCCCGGGTCTTGCCACTGCCCACCAAGGGCCTCCCCCCCCTCTTAAGGAAAGACTTCCGCGTTCTCACCTCTTCCCCACTTGACTGACCTCGTCATGTCTGGGAACCGCGGATTCCTTTCTCCAAGGCTTCTTCTTGGAGCGGACCAGCGGCGTAGGAGCTCGTCTTGCGACGGGCTCATCGCCTTTGAAAACCCTGATGGACAGATTGTTAGGGTGACTAAAGAGCAACTCCAGGTCTTGCTTAGCTCGCCGGCCCAAAAAGCCGTAGTCTCTGCAGGGTCTCCTCTGCCTCTCTCCCCTGTGCCACCCACTCCGCTCGCCACTGAACCTGTGTCAGTGTCGGCTCTTAAGTCGGGTTGCCCGAAGCCCCTACCAGCTATGGCCTCTGCGCTGGAGCGATTTTCCCCACACCTCCGCACTTAACGAAGCATTTGTCGAATAAACGCGACGAAAAACGCAGAAAATCGCCGAATATCGCCGCCTGTCGTTATCGGTGTCTTTCGTAATCGGTGAAGAGAACGCCAAACGTCTCCGCCGAATGGCTGCTCCCACACCAACGCGCTTTATATAGGGCGAATATTACCCCTATTTCCCATTCCCTCCTTTCCGCATGGTTATATCACATAATCAGGAAATTAACCAATACGAAGTCGAGGAGTCGCCCATTTATGCTACCCGCCGAACCCCCCCTGAGCGGCGACATCAGGCGAGTGGCCGCCGAGAGAACGAGGGCAGAAGCACCCGGAGATGCCGAGGGTCGCCGGCGGTGAGCGAGAGTTAGAGAGAGAGGAGTGACGGAGACCAAAGCGAAAAGAGTTGTTCCTCGCAAGGGAGGAGTGTGCTAAAGTTTCCTGTCGGACAGACTGTAACGATAAGTTGACATTTTCTGAAGTGGTTAAGCTGCGAGACTTACGTCTCAAGAGCATTTTTGTTGTTAATACTTTATTTCTTGTACAATATAGCATTTAGTTAGAGCAGTATGTGGCTATGTTTATTGGTCGCCACATAAATGGAGGCACCGGAGAGATATATTCTGTAAATCTAACTATAAGGTTGCTATATGTTCGGTTTATTTTGGATCAACAATTTGTTTAAGAGTATTTCTGGTTTTTCGTGGTATAGTTCTCCTGGTATTTGATTGTATTGTGAATCATTCCGCTTTGTCATCTCATTAATTCCATCTCCTTTCGAGATTGCCGTTTGGTTAATATCCTGTTATTTCGTATTAAATATGTCTGAAGAACGCGGTAAAAGGGGCGTTGGATTGCTTCCTGAACCTGCAGAAGAGACCCCGTCGAACGGGGGTGAAATGAAGCCTCATTTCGCGGATTGTGTAAAAGTCGCTAATCAGCTGTTGCTTGAAATTTCCCCTTTCCAAGAACCCACTTCGGAGAATTGGTTTAAATTCATATCAGCGGTATACGATGTCTTGTCTTTGTCTTTGATTCCAGAACATTATCTGTTTACTCTGTTGCTGTCTAAACTTCCGGCTAATTGTCGCCAATTCTGGCTCGCGGTCGTTAACCAGAGACTTCCATGGGATAATATAATAACTAAAGTATGGGATACTTTCGTCTCAAAAAGGGAATACGAACGACTTCTGACAACCAAAGTCAAACGGTTTCAGATGCCGCACGAGTCCCCTCGCGACTTTTATTATTCCGTTCAAGTTGC
Source organism: Uropetala carovei (assembly GCA_036926305.1). Taxonomy (NCBI): domain Eukaryota; kingdom Metazoa; phylum Arthropoda; class Insecta; order Odonata; family Petaluridae; genus Uropetala; species Uropetala carovei. The sequence goes on from JAXCHB010000149.1 coordinate 2,486,331, forward strand.
CGCGAAAGCACTCGGAAAATCGTATTCTGATGAAGAATTTATAGAATTGGTATTGGAAGGGCTGAATCCTATTTCGCAGTCCACGTTGACCTTAGCTACCCGCCCCCAGACGCTTGTTCAGCTGGAGGGTTTGATGAGTCACGCAGCTAAGGGGCTAATGAATCGCCTCGAATATTCCGCGGCCCAGGCGCCGTTAAACTTGGCAAACTCACTTCCTTCTCCCAATTCACAGTCGGTTGCATTCCCCCCTGTAACAATTTGTTCCTTTTGTAATAATCGCGGACATTCTTTCCGCGACTGTCGGCGAAGAGCTAGAGAAAATCGCTCCGCGAGAAACCGCCCAGCCATTTCGTTTTCGAATATAAATGACCAACATGACATGCATTTTGTAAATTGCGATGTTCATTCCGCAAAAATTCCAGCTTTACTAGATACCGGCTCCTCCTTGTCGATTCTTGACATTAATACTTGGCGTAAAATTCCCCGCACGGGACGAACCCAACAGTGTAACATTACGTGTCGGATTAATCATTGCAGCTCGGATTATCTTGACACGATACGTTACATTGAGGGTCCGCATTCAAAACTTATCGTGGCGACATACATTCTATTTGTCCGATTTGCCTGTCCCAATGATATTGGGTCAGGATTTCATCAAAAGGACGCGAATCGTACTTTACCACGACGCGTTTTCCTTTGAAAACTGTCCAGATAAGAAATTCCCTTTCCACTTCAATTCCGACACTTCGTTAGCATCGTCCGATTCGCCCCCGTCATCAATTGTTCATATGCAATGCCAAAATGCCCCACTTGCAAGCAAAACCCATTCCAACAGGGAAAACGTTTCCTCCGGCGGCGAAGCCAACCTAAGTCGTCCAACAAAGGAAATAAAATGTCTCGTCGATGGCTATTCCGACGTAATCTCTTCACAGTTAGGCCAAACCAACCTGATGTGTTATGAGATTGAATTGCTCAATTCAACTCCGGTCAGATCCCCTCCATATCAATGCTCACCGCCAAAATTGACCATGATGAGGGCTCATGTCGATAAGTTACTCGCCGACGGTATTATTCAGCTTTCGTTATCGAACTGGAGTTCACCTGCCCTTCTCATCCCCAAGAGAGATGGCTCCGAAAGACTTGTGGTCGACTATCGTAAACTCAATAAGCAGGTCAAGGCCGATAATTTTCCTACGCCTTCGATAGAACACGCCCTACAATATTTGGGCTCGGCCAAATATTTCACCATTCTTGATTTAAATTCTGCCTTCCATCAAATTTCTTTGACACCGACTTCAAAGGAGTACACCGCCTTCGTCACACTGTTTGGGCTGTATCAATATAATCGTCTTCCATTTGGTTTAACCACATCGCCTCAGGTCTTTTCGAGGTTGATTGACAAGGTGGTAGGTGATTTAAAATATTCTTGTGTGTATCCATATATTGATGATTTATGCATTTATTCCAAGAGCCTGCAAGAACATCTTCATCATGTCAAACTGGTGTTGGAGAAGCTAAGGGCAGCTGGTCTCACGGTCCATCCAGAGAAGATGAAATTGGCCCACGAATCCATTACCTTCCTTGGACATCGAATCTCCCATGGCGAACTTACCACTGACCCAGTGAGAACACAAACACTTTCTGCATTCCCTGTTCCTAAGTCAGTTAAGGAGGTTTCACGCTTTCTCGGTATGTGCGGTTTTTATTCCAAATTTATTCCAAATTATGCGGTGATTGCAACCCCTCTGAATGCACTCCGCAAGAAAAATGTCATTTTCAAATGGACCAATTGGCAGCAAGATTCCTTTGTCACACTGAAACAACGTCTGTCTTCTCCCCCTGAACTTCAACTTCCTAATTTTGAGGAAGAATTTCATTTGTTAGTGGACGCCAGTCAGGTGGCGCTGGGAGGTGTTCTTCACCAAATGTTCGATGGGAAGCTAAAGCCTGTAGCTTATGCTAGTAGAACCTTGAATAATTTTGAACAGAAGCAGCCATCTTATGAATTGGAGCGTCATGCTTGTTGTTTGGCGGTCGAAAAATTCAGGACTTATCTACAGCCAAAACTACTCCATTTATACACAGACAATGGGGCGATAACCTGGTTGTTTAAACATCCCAAGCAACTAGGAAAAATTGGACGAATGGTTTTAAAATTGGCATCCTTTCGCTTTGTAATCCATCATGTCCCATCTTCTAAAAATAGGGTAGCAGACTGTCTATCTAGAGTGGTTGACCAACCAATTGAGGATCCAACTCATGGTTCCATGCTGTTACATCAAATACCTCTGTCCTTCACAAACATTCGGGATCACCAGAATTCAGATCCGCAGCTAAAACAGCTGATAGAGCAAATCAGACAGGGAAGCCCATCCCGCAATTATTTCATTAAGAATGGGTTATTATGTCATGGAACAAGCAGACTTAAAAGGGGTAGAGTGGTCGTTCCGGATGCCCTCAAGGCCATGCTATTTTCCTATTTCCATTCCTTACCAACTGCTGGACATATGGGCATTAGTAAGACTTCTGAGCGAATCTGTAGGGAGTTTTGGTGGAGTAACATGAAGTCAGAAATAGCCCAGATGGTAAAAACCTGTCATGACTGCCAAACATGTAAACCTAGGAACACCCTTCCCCCTGGAAAAATGATTTCTACTACTCCTAACTACCCCTGGGAAAGAGTTTATATAGACTTTGTTGATCCATTACCCAGAAGTCGAAGTGGGAATACCTGTGCACTTACAGTCATTGATGGTTTCACCAAATTTACCTTCATTGAACCGTTACGCTCTCAGTTAGCCTCCCAAGTTGTTTCCATGTTATTCCAAAAAATCTTTCCTAAATTTGGCTATCCTAAATTCTTGGTTTCTGATAATGGAACCCAATTCAGATCTGCGCTTCTGGCAGATATGTGTTTTATATATGGTATAAAGCAGATTTTCACAGCCCTTTATTATCCGCAACCTAACCAAGCTGAACGAGTCCACCGCAACCTGAAATATGCCTTAACCATCTTATCCCAACATGACCATAGGAAGTGGGATGAATTTGTGCCCAGCTTAACCTTTGCCTTCAATTCTGCCAAGCACAGTAGTACAGGATATACTCCTGCGAGGGTGTTTATGGGAAGAGAACTTCCTCACCCTCTAACAAATTTCTGGAGAATTCCTCCACAAGCTCTGTCGGAGACGTTAACACAATCTGAAAGGCAGTCCCTATGGCAAGATGTGTTAAGAAATTTAAAAGGGACAAGACTTAGACAAGCAGTGGCATTTAATAGAAGTCATTCAGGGAATCCCTTTAAAATTGGTGATCTGGTCTTGTATAAAAGGTTTCCTACTAGTTCAAAGGCGCTCCACCAAACCGCCAAACTCACACCACCATGGGTCGGTCCATTTTCGATTAAAAATTTTTTATCTCCTGTGACAGCTGTTCTGGAACTGTCACCCACTAAGGAGAGAATTGCCAATATATCACATTTAAAATTATATCATCAATAATTCTGTTATTATATCCTGTATGTGCCGGAGTAGGGAATTAGCCCAATAATACTGAATCATTGAAATCAGCCCCCAGATGAGAATCTGGAAAAACATATCCAATTTCGGCTTATGCTATGCCTTTGTGAATACAAAGATGATGTTCGAGGCAGCATAAAGGATGATTAGACCTTTATGTTTGTCTCCATGGCTCTAAATTTTTATTATTTAAAGTAACCTAGCCATGCGTTTCTTATGTTTACTGGTAATACTGCCACCATTACCACAAGAGTTTTTGTGCACTCTCCCTAATTGGGATAGTGTACCTTAAAATGTTTATTACACTGTATACTATTGTCAAAACAGCTGTGCATCTCAAACGGTAAATATAATAATTTAAAATTGTTTCACTAATCATAATTATCTGGACTATTCTAAATATTAACCAATGTTATAGTAATTATCTGTACCACTGTGAAAATTAATTAATGTCATAACAATTATCTGTACCACTTACTAAGCTCAAAATGGTGAATGTCATACTGACTTGAGGCCTTGTCTTAGAAAATAACTGCTGGTAAGTGCCCAGCATAGAATACTGTTTACTTTACTTAATACTTTAAATTCAAAATAATCTTTTGTTAAATTTCGGTACTTCCCACATGGAACTACCATGAACTCCATTTTTTAATATAATTTTTGTCTTTTAATGTGCCTTTATTGTAAGCCTAAGGCAAGGAGTGGGCAATAAGTTTTGTATCTCAATTCACTGGTGCGATTCTGAAACCACACACCAGAACCCTTCACGATAATTAATATCCGGTATGGTAAAGACATAAGTTGGGCGATTGAATTTCCATCCGAGAAGACATCTCACTCCAGTGCTTAGTGAACACTTTTCAAAACTGCCTTCAAGGAGTGTCTAAACCTGAACAGTGTTAATCAGTGGTGAATATTTTTCCATTTCCCCTGAGAACTTCAAATGGAACAGGGGCGCAGACTCGGATTTTCAGAACAAAATAACATTTCCAGTGAATTATTCCCAATATGTTTGAATTATTCCAATGACATTAAATAAATTATATTAACAATACTAAAGAGAATTCGTGTGTGTGATCTAATATAAAGAGTGATTAAAGAAGTGCTACAGAGAAAGGGTGTGGACCATTGGGGGAAGAAATGGTCCAGGGAATCTCCCCCCACCCTTCAAAACTTTATTTTTTTCCTTTTTCTGAGGGAGGATGCAGCGATTTTCCCCACTCCTCCGCACTTAACGAAGCATTTGTCGAATAAACGCGACGACAAACACAGAAAATCGCGGAATATCGCCGCGGTGCATTTCGCTGTCGGTGTCTTTCGCAGTCGGCGAACAGAACACCGAAGGCCTCACCGAATGGCTGCTCCCACACCAACGCACTTTATATAGGGCGAATATTACCCCTATTTCCCATTCCCTCCTTTTCGCATGGTTATATCACATAATCAGGAAATTAACCAATACGAAGTCGAGGAGTTGCCCATTTAACCCTTTATTTACTGACGGGACCTCCGAGTCCCGGTCAGAAAAATCAAACTCAGTTTTTTTCACTCTGACTTCTAAACTGGTATGACTAATTTAGAATGTTAATTATCTGGTGTACATGTATTTTATGATGTTTTTTCTGACAATTCATCATTTATCATATTTTTTTACGATTTTTATTTGAGTTCCTGCAGGAAGCCATTACTACAATAGAACCTATGCATACATTTTCTCATAATGTAAGAACAATATGAAACATGCATGTCTAGAATATTTTTTATTTATTGTATTAATAAATATAATTGATAATTAACACAATTTGAATAGTTTCTTGCATATAGTTTAGGAATTATTACGGTGTATATGTGGCGGGACCGATATGTCCCGTCAGGTCTCAAGTGATTCTTTTACATTGTCATGTGGTGTTGCATATATCACTTTGCTTTTCAAATACCAGATTTGTTCGAAACTGAAATCAAACCAAAAATGGCATTCGAAAAAAGAAACATTATATCTGCCTTTGGTAAGATGGAATAAAAATGTAAAATATAAACTTTTTAACTGGAATCATATCTGTAAACTGTAATTTTTTCAAGTTTCAGTTTGCATAAACAATGCGGGTAAAAGAAGTTATTCCCCATATATTTGCATATTGTACTAGGTCATAGATATCATGCTGTGAGTGTCGCAACTGCTTCCACGAGAATTGTCCATTTCGCAAACACATTGAACGCATTATCTATCAGTTATTCCTTGTGAATTGTACAGGAAAGGTTCTGGTTTTCTTCTTTCTGTGAGTTTGTATAGAAAGAACCGAAGAAGATAAAGAGAAGGTTTTTCATGTTATATGTGAAATATTTTGCCAGTTGAGTACCAGATTTTCGTCTGCATCAGAGGGAAGCTAACCATTGATGAAGGAAAAGGTAATTATCATTTTGTGTATATAATTTATATGGGTTTATAATTTAACTATGTCAGTACTAATGTTTTTAAAAATTTTAAATCCCAGGATAATGCCTTACGTTTCCAAAGGACATGCAAAGGAAGACATCAGCATTATTTTAGAAGATATACCAGATGAAGTGGATACACCAGAAGAAAGTAGTGATGAAAATGACAGAGAAATATTGTGCAATAACACTAAAAGTTGTGGATCAAGGTTATCGAAATGTGCGGATGTGGATAGATAATTTAATTATGACTCTGATATAGATGATGGTGACAAAGAAAATTCGAGCACTAATTACATAGGTAAGCAATGGAAGAAGTTGGATGCTACCACAATTTCTCTGTTATTTACTTTACATTCAGGAGCAGTTAGAGAATATTTCAGTGAATGTTGTGGCGACCAAAAATCAACGCCACATACAGCTCCAACTAAATGCTATATGGTACACATAACCAAATAAACTAAAGTATTAACAACACGTAACCACTTCAGAACCTGTGGACTTATCGTTACCGTCTCTCCCCTGCGAGGAACAACTCTTCTCGTTCTCTTTCTCTGTCACTCCCGTCTCTCTCTTTCTCTTCACCCCAGCCGCGACAGCTCGCTCTCCGTATATCCCCGGTGGTCTGCCTTGTTCTCTTGACTGCCACTCTCGCCTGACGTCGCCGCTCGAGGGAGGGGGTACGGCGGGTAGCTTAAATGGGCGACTCCTCGACTTCGTATTGGTTAATTTCCTGATTATGTGATATAACCCTACGAAAAGGAGGGAATGGGAAATAGGGGTAATATTCGCCCTATATAAAGCGCGTTGCTGTGGGAGCGGCCATTCGGCGGGCCATTCGGTGAGGCCATCCGTGTTCTGTTCCCGACTGCTGAAAGACACCGACAGCGGAATGCGCCGCGGCGATATTCGGCGATTTTCTGCGTTTTCGTCGCGTTATTTCGACAAGTGCTTTCGTTAAGTGTGGAGTTGTGGGGGAAAATCGCTGCATCCTCCCTCAGAAAAAGGAAAAAAATAAAGTTTTGAAGGGTGGGGGGAGATTCCCTGGACCATCTCTTCCCCCAATTGTTCACACCCTTTCTCTGTAGCACTTCCTTACTCGCTCTTTATATTAGATCACACACACGAATTCTCTTTAGTATTGTTAATATAATTTATTTACTGTCATTGGAATAATTCAAACATATTGGGAATAATTCACTGGAAATGTTATTTTGTTCTGAAAATCCGAGTCTGCGCCCCTGTTCCAGTGGAAGTTCTTAGGGGAAACGGAAAACATTCACCACTGATCAACACTGTTCGGGTTTAGTACACTCCTTGAAGGCAGGTTTGGAAAGTGTTCACTAAGCACTGCAGTGAGATGTCTTCTCGGATGGATATTCAATCACCCCACTTATGTCTTTACCATAACAGATATTAATTATCATGAAAGGTTCTGGTGTGTGGTTTCAGAATAGCACCAGTAAATTGAGATACAAAACTTATTGCCCACTCCTTGCCTTAGGCTTACAATAAGGGCACATTCAAAGACAATGGATATTATAAGAAAAAAAGGAGTTCATGGTACTTCCAAGTGGGAAGTACCGAAATTTAACAAAAGATTATTTTGAATTTAAAGTATTATATAAAGTAAACAGTATTTTATGCTGGGCACTTACCAGCAGTTATTTTCTAAGACAAGGCCTCAAGTCAGTATGACATTAACCATTTTGAGCTTAGTAAGTGGTACAGATAATTGTATGACATTAATTAATTTTCACAGTGGTATAGATAATTATTATAACCTTGGTTAATATTTAGAATAGTTCAGATAATTATGATTAGTGAAACAATTTTAAATTAGTATATTTCCCCTGTTTGAGATGCACAGCCTTTTGACAATAGCATACAGTGTAATAAACATTTTAAGGTACACCATACCAATTGGGGAGAGTGCACAAAAACTATTGTGGTAATAGAGGCAGTATTACCAGTAAACATAAGAAAAGCATGGCTAGGTTACTTTAACTAATAAAAATTTAGAGCCATGGAGACAAACATAAAGGTATAAACATCCTGTATGCTGCCTCGAACATCATCTTTGTATTCACAAAGGCATAGCGTAAGCCGAAAATGGATATGTTTTTCCAGATTCTCATCTGGGGGCTGATTGCAATGATGCAGTATCATTGGGCGATGGGGTCGCTAATTCCCTACGCCGGCACATACAAGTTATAATAACAGAATTATTTATGATATAATTTTAAATGCGATATATTGGCAATTCTCTCCTTAGTGGGTGACAGTTCCAGAACAGCTGTCACAGGAGATAAGAAATTTTTAATCGAAAATGGACCGACCCATTGTGGTGTGAGTTTGGTGGTTTGGTGGTGCGCCTTTGAACTAGTAGGAAACCTTTTATACAAGACCATATCACCAGTTTTAAAGGGATTCCCTGAATGACTTCTATTAAATGCTACTGCTTGTATAAGTCTCGTCCTTTTTAAATTTCTTAACACATCTTGCCATAGGGACTGCCTTTCAGATTGTGTTAACGTCTCCGACAGAGCTTGTGGAGGAATTCTCCAGAAATTTGTTAGAGGGTGAGGAAGTTCTCTTCCCATAAACACCCTTGCAGGAGTATATCCTGTACTACTGTGCTTGGCAGAATTGAAGTCAAAGGTTAGGCTGGGCACATACTCATCCCACTTCCTATGGTCATGTTGAGATAAGATGGTTAAGGCATATTTCAGGTTTTGGTGGACCCGTTCAGCTTGGTTAGGTTGCGGATAATAAGGGGCTGTGAAAATCTGTTTTATACCATATTTAAAACACATATCTGCCAGAAGCGCAGATCTGAATTGGGTTCCATTATCAGAAACCAAGAATTTAGGATAGCCAAATTTAGGAAAGATTTTCTGGAATAATGTGGAAACAACTTGGGAGGCTAACTGAGAGCGTAACGGTTCAATGAAGGTAAATTTGGTGAAACCGTCAATGACTGTGAGTGCACAGGTATTTCCATTCCGACTTCTGGGTAATGGACCAACAAAGTCTATATAAACTCTCTCCCAGGGGTAGTTAGGAGTAGTAGAACTCATTTCTCCTGGGGGAAGGGTGTTCCTAGGTTTACATGTTTGGCAGTCATGACAGGTTTTAACCATCTGGGCTATTTCTGACTTCATGTTACTCCACCAAAACTCCCTACAGATTCGCTCAGAAGTCTTACTAATGCCCATATGTCCAGCAGTTGGTAAGGAATGGAAATAGGAAAATAGCATGGCCTTGAGGGCATCTGGAACCACCACTCTACCCCTTTTAAGTCTGCTTGTTCCATGATATAATAACCCATTCTTAATGAAATAATTGTGGGATGGGCTTCCCTGTCTGATTTGTTCGATCAGCTGTTTTAGCTGCGGATCTGAATTCTGGTGATCCCTAATGTTTGTGAAGGACAGAGGTATTTGATGTAACAGCATCGAACAATGAGTTGGATTCTCAATTGGTTGGTCAACCGCTCTAGATAGACAGTCTGCTACCCTATTTTTAGAAGATGGGACATGATGGATTACAAAGCGAAAGGATGATAATTTTAAAACCATTCGTCCAATTTTTCCTAGTTGCTTGGGATGTTTAAACAACCAGGTTATCGCCCCATTGTCTGTGTATAAATGGAATAGTTTTGGTTGTAGATAAGTCCTGAATTTTTCGACCGCCCAACAACAAGCAAGACACTCCAATTCATAAGATGGCTGCTTTTGTTCAAAATTATTCAAGGTTCTACTAGCATAAGCTATAGGCTTTAGCTTCCCATCGAACGTTTGGTGAAGAACCCCCCCCAAGTGCCACCTGACTGGCATCCACGAACAAATGGAATTCTTCCTCAAAGTTAGGAAGTTGAATTACAGGGGGAGAAGACAGACATTGTTTCAATGTGACAAAAGAATCTTTCTGCATATTGGTCCATTTGAAAATGACGTCTTTCTTGCGGAGTGCATTCAGAGGGGATGCTATCTCCGCATAATTTGGAATAAATTTGGAATAAAAACCGCACATACCGAGAAAGCGTGAGACCTCCTTAACTGATTTAGGAGCAGGGAATGCCGAAAGGGTTTGTGTTCTCTCTGGGTCAGTGGTAAGTTCGCCATGGGAGATTCGATGTCCAAGGAAGGTAATGGATTCGTGGGCCAATTTCATCTTCTCTGGATGGACCGTGAGACCAGCTGCCCTTAGCTTCTCCAATACCAGTTTGACATGACGAAGATGTTCTTGGAGGCTCTTGGAATAAATGCATAAGTCATCAATATATGGATAGACACAAGAATATTTTAAATCACCTACCACCTTGTCAATTAACCTCGAAAAGACCTGAGGAGATGTGGTTAAACCAAATGGAAGACGATTATATTGATACAGCCCAAACGGTGTGACGAAGGCGGTATACTCCTTTGAAGGCGATGTCAAAGGAATTTGATGGAAGGCAGAATTTAAATCAAGAATGGTGAAATATTTGGCCGAGCCCAAATATTGTAGGGCGTGTTCTATCGAAGGCGTAGGAAAATTATCGGCCTTGACCTGCTTATTGAGTTTACGATAGTCGACCACTAGTCTTCGGAGCCATCTCTCTTGGGGATGAGAAAGGCAGGTGAACTCCAGTTTGATAACGAAGGCTGGATAATACCGTCAGCGAGTAACTTATCGACATGAGCCCTCATCATGGCCAATTTTGGCGGTGAGCATTGATATGGAGGGGATCTGACCGGAGTTGAATCGAGCAATTCAATCTCATAACACATCAGGTTGGTTTGGCCTAATTGTGAAGAGATTACATCGGAATAGCCATCGACGAGACATTTTATTTCGTTTGTTGGACGACTAAGGTTATCTTCGCCGCCGAAGGAAACCTTTTCCCTGTTGGCATGGGTTTTGGGTGCAAGTGGGGCATTTTGGCATTGCATATGAACAATTGATGACGGGGGCGAATCGGACGACGCTAACGAAGTGTAGGAATTGAAGTGGAAAGGGAATTTCTTATCTGGACAGTTTTCAAAGGAAAACGCGTCGTGGTAAAGTACGATTCGCGTCCTTTCGATGAAATCCTGACCCAATATCATTGGGACAGGCAAATCGGACAAATAGAATGAATGTCGCCACGATAAGTTTTGAATGCGGACCCTCAATGTAACATATCGTGTCAAGATAATCCGAGCTGCAATGATATTCCGACACGTAATGTCACACTGTTGGGTTCGTCCCGTGCGGGGAATTTTACGCCAAGTATTAATGTCAAGCATCGATAAGGAGGAGCCGGTATCTAATAAAGCTGGAACTTTTGCGGAATGAACATCGCAATTTACAAAAGGCATCTCAAGTTGGTCATTTATATTGGAAAACGAAATAGCTGGGCGGTTTCTCGCGGATCTCGCGGAGCGATTTTGACTAGCTCTTCGCTGACAGTCGCGGAAAGAATGTCCGCGATTATTACAAAAGGAACAAATTGTTACATGGGGGAATGCAACCGACTGTGAATTGGGAGAAGGAAGCGAGTTTGCTAAGTTTAACGGCGCCTCAGCCGCCGAATATTCGAGGCGAATCATGAGCCCCTTAGCTGCGTGACTCATCAACTCCTCCAGCTGACCGAGCGTCTGGGGGCGTGTAGCGAGGGTCAACGTTGACTGCGACATAGGATTGAGCCCTTCCAATACCAATTCTATAAATTCTTCATCAGAATACCCTTTTCCGAGTGCTTTCGTTAAGTGCGGAGTTGTGGGGGAAAATCGCTGCAATGTGTTTCAGCAACTGACTATTTTCTCACCTTTTTTGACCAAGATACTGTAAATAATATTGTGTATCAGACAAATTTGTATTCAAACCAGAAACAACATAGGTTCCAACCACTCAAAGATAGGGAATTATATGGGTTTATTGGGTTACAATTTCTTTTCGGATATCACCGCCTTCCTCAAATCAAAGATTATTGGACTGGTGATGCAGATTTAAAAGTTTCACTTGTATCCGATACAATGACACGTGACCGCTATTTTCAGATTTTGGCCAATTTACATATAAATGATAATGAATTTATGTTACGAGGCAATACCGACAAACTGTACAAATAAGGCCATTGATCACCGGACTAAACAAAAATTATCAAAAGTTGCGAATGCCAAAACAATATCAAAGCATAGATGAATCTATGATAGTGTTCAAGGGCAGGTCATCTATCAAGCAATATAACCCAAAGAAACCTATAAAGAGGGAGTATAAATTGTGGTGCCGCTCTGATATGACTGCTTACGTTTATGAATTTAGCGTTTACCAGGGCAAACACGGGAATGATGAAAGCGTGCGGTCAGATTTGGGATTAGGGGGATCAGTAGTGGAAAGACTAACAAAATCACTAGAAGGAAATAATTACATTATAATGATGGACAACTATTTTTCTTCGCTAAAACTTTTTGAGTACCTGAAATCAAAGTGTATATTTGCTTGTGGAACGGTGAGGTCCAACAGACAGAGTCTTCCTTCATTGGCTAGTGATAAAACACTTAAAAAAGGAGAATATGACCATAGAATCAGCAATGATGGTATTTTGTACCTGAAGTGGATGGATAATCGATCTGTGCATCTTCTATCTAATTACCATGGCACTGAAAAAACAACGGTAAAACGAACACAGAAGGATGATTCTAAACTTGAAGTGAATGCGCCCATCATAGTGAATGATTATAACAATCACATGGGAGGAGTGGATAAATCAGGTATGTTACGGTCACTCTGTGAAATTGATCGAAAATCAAAAAAATGGTGGATGAGGTTATATTATGGACTGATGGAAATGACCCTTGTAAATTCGTATATAATATACTGTGAGCTAGAAGAAGATATTCTTGTCATAACTTACAAGCACAGTGTTACAAAGGGATTACTGACGAAGGCTTCAGCAGCTCCTAAAAAGAGAGGAAGGCCAAGTAATACAGTTGAAATGCCTCATGTCAGCCCAACACAGCCCAAAAAAAGGAAGTATAAATTTTCTGTTCCAGCAGAAGTAAGAATGGAAAGTAAAGGTGTTCACTGGCCTGAATTTGTGGCAGCAAGAGGAAGATGTGAGGTTTGTTCCTAAAAAAAATTGAACCAAGACCTCATTCAAAATGTAAATATTGTACAGTTTTTCTGTGCCTAAATGAAAGAAAGAACTGCTTTTATGAATATCACATTGCATAACATTGTAATTTGTTATGTTTTAATAATAATAATATCAGTGATTGTAATTGCATTGCAAACTGATTTCTAAATTTTAACATATGAATTACGTCAGTTTTATGGACTTGTGACCTGACGGGACTTCCGAGTCCCATGTTAAATTTTGACATTGTTTTTTACAAAAATTTTGTAAAAAGTTGTATAATTGTATAATAATAAATAAAAAACAAATTTATATTAAAAAAATTGCAGATATATTATTTTTTAAAATATCAGTAAATAAAGGGTTAAGCTACCCGCCGAACCCCGCCTGAGTGGCGACATCGGGCGAGAGTGGCCGCCGAGAGAACGAGGGCAGAAGCACCCGGAGATGCCGAGGGTCGCCGGCGGTGAGCGAGAGTTAGAGAGAGAGGAGTGACGGAGACCAAAGCGAAAAGAGTTGTTCCTCGCAAGGGAGGAGTGTGCTAAAGTTTCCTGTCGGACAGACTGTAACGATAAGTTGACATTTTCTGAAGTGGTTAAGCTGCGAGACTTACGTCTCAAGAGCATTTGTGTTGTTAATACTTTATTTCTTGCACAATATAGCATTTAGTTAGAGCAGTATGTGGCTATGTTTATTGGTCGCCACAGCGCCTACTGCTGCCCCGGGTGTTTCCCCCACAGGGGCCACTCGGGGTGAACCTCCAGTTCCCTCTTCCTATGGGACCCCGGCACCTTCGGGCCCTGCGTCTGGCAAAAAGAAGAAAGGAAGCCTCGTCCCTCTTCCCCTGCTTCCAGGCAGGGGGCGATCTCTGCAACGCCCGCGACTGCTCCAGTCGTTGTCTCCGCCCCTCTGCCTTCTCAGGCTGGTACCTCTTCTTCTTCTTCCACTTCTCCCTTTTCCGGTTCTGCCCCATCCTCCTCTGCTGTTGAGGAGATGGAGTCAGAGAGTTCCTCTGCCTCCATCAAGCGGAAGCTCCCCGCTTCTGAGGAGGATTCTGCAGCTCTTGTGCCGCCCCTTGTGCCTGATACCTAGGTAGCATCAGCTATCCCCGAGGAGCCCTTCCAGGAGGTGAAGCGGAAGAGGGGCTCAAAAGATAAGACACCTGCTCCCCGTCCTGGCGGTGACTCTGCGCCATCTCCTGCTGCGGGGCCTAAACCTAAGCCTGTCACGGTCTATGGCATTTCTGACCACTCTGGGCTCATTGATCTCCTCGAGGAGTCACTGGGTCCAGATTTTGAGCTTAACATCCGGGATGTCTCAACCCAAATTTTTGTTCAGACTCCTGAGGTTCTTCGGAAGCTCCTAGAGGTCTTGGAGAAAGCGGATCTCCAATTCTTTTCTCTCCCTCTGGACCATTCCCGCACAGCCAGCATCCTAATTAAGGGGCTGTCAGCCAACATGTCCACGGACGGGGTGGCATCAGGCCTGGCTGTTCTCGGCTTCACTGTCCTCTCAGTCAGGCAGTTTGTTCACTCGGAGGAAGCTGGGCAGAGGATGATCCCAACTCGGCATTTTATGACCACTGTTGATAAGACTCCGGGCCTCTCTCCACTACATAAAATCACCCATCTCTCCCACTGTCGGGTTGAGATGACCTATTTCAAAAGAGCGGCGCCGCCCCTGGTGTGCTTTAACTCCCAGCGGTTCGGGCATACCGCCACTGGCTGCAAAATGCAGCCACGATGTTACAAATGTGCCGGGGCCCACCGCTCCCGCCTCTGCACGGCGCCCGCATCGGCCCTCAAAAAATGCCGTAACCCCAGCAGGGGTCACCCAGCCACCTATCGCCAGTGCCCTGCCTACCTCAGGGCGACGGAAAGCACACTGGCCGCCAGTCGGCAAAACGAGGCTGCGCAACGCTCCTCACAGAAGGCGCGGGACGTTGTCCCTACTGACTCTTCTTCCCGTCCTTCGGCAGCTGTCCGGGAAGCCTTGTCTTTCTCGGGCGCCATGCAAGGCAATTCTTCTTCTACTTCCTCCTCTGCCCCTCCTGTAGATCCGGTGCTCCTGCAAAGGGCGGAGCCCGCTATTCTGGCACCCACGGCCGTGTCCACTGCCCGTCGCAAGGGGAAGCCAAAAACCCCTGTCTCCACTGACACTGACAGTACTGCCGCTAGTGGGAGGGAGGGAGTCTGCCTGGCGACCCCTGCCCCAGCCACTGCTGGCCCTTCTTCCATTCCGGATGGGCTACCTGCTGCCCACCCTTCTGTCTCTACTTCTGTAGCCTTGTCTACTCCTTCCTCTGACATTTCTGCCGAGGATCGCGAGCTGTGGAGCACAATCTCGTCTATTGCCCGCATCCTCCGGCGCCATGTCACCAGTCAGCAGGGGCTACTGCTTCTTTCCCTGCTGGAGGACGTTGCCGCGGCTAAGATTCCCAATGGAGCCACGCTGTAGGAGAGGATGCTTTACCATTGTGGGGTGGAATGCGAACGGCCTGCGCCATCGGGTCGATGAGCTTATTCCACTCCTGCAAGACATCGGTGCATCTATCGCGGCCGTCTGCGAGACTAAACTCTCGCCGGACGTAACCTTTCGCGTCCCCAACTGGGTGGTGCATCGGGTGGACAGAGAGTCGCGCCCTGGAGGGGGGGTTGCGCTGCTTGTCCACTCCTCTGTGAAACACCAAGTTCACCTTCTACCCAGGCTGACCCTCTTAGAGGCAGTCGCGGTTGATGTCTCTATGGTCGGAGGCAGATTACGAGTAATCGCCGCCTACTACCCACCTGGTCCCAGGTTTGAGGATGGTGACATCCGGGCCCTCTTCCCTTCTGACGATGTCCCGACCGTTGTGCTTGGCGACCTCAATGCCAAGCACACGGACTGGAACTCCACCCTGTGTAACAGGAGGGGGCATCTTCTGCGGGACCTGGTGCTCGCGGAAGAGTTGACAGTCTTG
The DNA here is from genome assembly GCA_036926305.1 of Uropetala carovei. Lineage (NCBI taxonomy): Eukaryota > Metazoa > Arthropoda > Insecta > Odonata > Petaluridae > Uropetala > Uropetala carovei. The sequence goes on from JAXCHB010000149.1 coordinate 2,502,346, forward strand.
GCCCCCACCACTCCAACCTTTCTCCCTTCCAATGACGTCCTGGACATCGTCCTAGCCAACGCTGTCCGGGCGTCACTCAATGTGGCGGTTATGAATGAACTGTCCTCCGCCCATCTTCCTCTCCTATTCCACTATGGGAATCTTCCTGTTTATCTTCCTCCCTTGCCCCGCAGGGACTTTGCCAAGGCACGCTGGGGAAACCTTCGTTTAGACATCGCAGCTGCCCTACCGGTTGAGCCCTGGGAGCCTGCTTCTCATGTGGAGGCTGATCTTATGGTCTCCTCCCTCACCTGTACTATCAGGGAAGCAATGAATAACAATATCCCCTGGAGACACACACCCAGGGTGCTCTCCCGCCGGCTCCCAGAACCGGTACGCCGCCTCATTTCCTTTCGAAACAAGGTTCGGCGCCTTTGGCAGCGGCACCGGATGCCAGACCTCCGCAGGCAATTGGACCAACTGAACAGGGAGGTCCGGACTGCCATCCGGGAAATCAAGTCCGATGCCTGGGAGGAGTATCTCTCTGAGGCATCCTTGCAGGACAGGCCCATGTGGCATGTCTGCAGGTCGCTGCGATCTGCGCAGCACCGAGACATGCCCATCAAACTGACTTCTGGGCTGGCTGTACGGCCCGGGAGAAGGCTGAAGCCTATGCTAGGCACTTAGAGGGGTCCTTCTGTCCCAACCCCTCGAACCTGGTCTCCGATGCCTCAGAGAGATCCATTCTCGCGGCGTCCTTTGAACACTCCCACAGCGTGCCTCCTTCCCTGCAGGCTTTTCCGGCCATACGAGCGAGGGACGTGGTGGATGTTATGCGGCGGCTTCCCACCCGCCGGTCCCCAGGAGATGATGGTATCAGTAACCTGGTTGTTCGACAACTACCAATAGCGGCAGTCGACTATCTGACTGCCCTATACAATGGCTGCCAGAAGCTTGGGCACATTCCTGGGGAGTGGAAGAGAGCGAGGATAGTAGGCATTCCAAAGGCAAATAAGCCGGTGGATGCTGTTGAGGATTTTCGCCCAAATTCACTCCTCAATATCTTTGGGAAGGTCTTTGTGCGCCTCCTATTGCCTGTGCTCCAGAGACACCTGGCAGCCGATAACATCCTTCCTGGGGAACAGTTCGGCTTCCAACACCAGCATTCCACCACGCACCAGCTCGTACGGATGACGAGCTTCGTCACCAATGGTTTCAATTCTCAACGTAAGACAGCAGCAGCTTTCCTGGATATCAGCAAAGCATTCGACAGGGTCTGGCATCAAGCCCTGCTGGCCAAAATGCTTTGGGTCCGGGTTCCGAGACCTCTGATAGCCCTGGTCCGCTCCTACTTGAAGGGCCGGCGGTTCTGGGTCTGCTGGAGCAAAGAACGCTCAGCGACCTATTCCATCCGTGCCAGGGTCCCACAGGGATCGGTCCTTGTACCGACCCTGTTTAATCTCTACACTTATGACTTCCCTCGGAACCCGGGTCCGAACATCGCCATTGGCCTTTATGCTGATGATGCTGCTGTGCTGGCGCAATCGGCTAATGTGGCAATGTCCATCAGGTACCTGCAGCGAGCCCTCGATACCATCTACGAGTGGTACTGCAGGTGGAGAATCACCGTTAATGCCACCAAAATGGTGACGGTGCTGTTCCGGAAGGGCCATCACCGTCCACCACCGGCGAACATTACAGTAGGAGGCCTCACCATCCCCTGGTCTCCTCAGGCATTGTACCTTGCCGTGACCCTGGACACGGGTCTCACCTGGGCACCCCACATTAAGGCCCTAAAATCTCGTGGGTCTCTTGCAGTACGCAGGCTGGCTCCCATCCTGTGCTCCGGGGAAGTTACTCTGGAGACCAGCGTGAGGATCTACAAGTCCTGCGTATTGCCTATCCTATTATATGCCTCGCCGGTGTGGTCAGGAGCAGCACCCAGCCACATTAGCCAGATTTCTGTCGTCCAGAACTCTGCGTTGAGATTGATCCTCAGAGTGACGAAGCTACACTTCGTACGTACGAAGGAACTCCACCTGGCTTCTGGGGTGGTCCCACTCCCGGAAGTCCTTGAAAATAGAGCCAGTGCTTCTTTCTGAAGTGCTCCACCTCTCGGCACTGCTTGATAAGCCGCCTCTCTGAGATCCAGGTCATGCCGTGGGACCGCCATAAACGGCCCATTGCATCACTTGGATCGACCTTCCAGCCGCCGCCTAAACGGCTAAGGAGGTAAACCGTTACGGTTGCCTCCATAAACACCTGTGTTAATCAACCTGTTCGCATGCAACTTCCAGACAGGCTTATAGCTTAGCTGGCAGCCTGATTCCAGGTCCACTCCTGTGGTTCTGACACCCCGTATCGCAGAGGAACCGCCATTTGGCAGGAGCCATTTGGCGGAGCCTTTTGCCTTTCTGTTCGCCGATTACGAAAGACGGCAAATAAACGCGACGAAAAACGCCGAATATCGCCGTCCTTCGTTAAGTGCGGAGGTGCGGGGAAAATCGCTGCACCTCCCTAACGTACGACCAAAATGCTTTACGATTTTCTTTCAAATTATTATGCAGAACTTTCTTTTTGTAGTCATTAAAGGCTTCTCGCATTGTTACTCTAGCTCTTGACCGCGCGTCTCTATATTGATGCCGTATCATTGATCTCTGTTCCTCTGTGACTTTTGAAGAATTGGTATTTAAGCGAACGTGAAATTTTCTTTGCTGTCTAAGAGCGCATCTAACTTTCTGGTTGTACCATCTTGGTTCCGCACCGTCACATGTAAGTTTATGTGGAATGTATTTATCCGTACACTCTCGCATCATATCCCTGAACACGCACTATAATTCCTCTGTACTAGTGTTAATTGATGCCTGGCAGAAATTAGGGAATTCCATCTACAAAGAAGACCTTAAAGTTCGAGAAATCGCCTTTGGCGAATATACGTATATATGCTCCTTCTCGCCTTAACCTGTTTCTCCACTTTTAGCTTAAATTCTACGTACACGATATTATGATTGCTTATTCCTTCTTCTATGGATACATTGTTCATACGCTCAGGATAGTTCATTACGAGTAAATCTAATATATTTTTTGATCTCGTGGGGCATCTTACTTACTGACACAACGAGTGTTTAACGAAGGTTTCTATAAGTGCTTCGCATGATTCACACTCTCTACCACCGGGATCAAAGCAATTATGATTCCTGTCTATTGAAGGCAGGTTGAAGTCTCCTCCAATTATAATGGCCCTCTCTTTATTTTTCGATATTAGCATTGTTACTTGTTTCTCGAGATTATGAATAATTTCTGAACCTGCATTGGGAGGCCTATAAAATGCACATATATTTACTATTTTAGAGTCGCTTCCTCTATCACTACACCAAACACTTTCTACTTCGACTTCGTTATTCCATAGTGTAAAACTTTTGTATGCTTTGCTGACTGCTATAAATACTCCACCTCCCGACCGGATGCTACGATATTTTTTAAAAATTCGAGTCTTGAGGGAATATCTCCTGAATTGCAATCTCGTCCGCAAGCCAACTCTGTACCGATCACGACATCAGCATGAAGACTACGAATGATATGCTCAAAATCGGCCATTTTCCTAAGTATGCTGCGGCAGTTCAACACGACGACATTTAATTTCCCACTATCGCTTTTCAGGTAAACCTCAGCCTTTCTATTTGTATTCATCTTAGGAATACATGCATTCCCCATACTATCATTCTTCCAGTTGGTTGATATAGCATTTACCTTCAGATCACGTTTTATTTCACCATTTATCGAAATCCCAAACGCTAACACTACTGATATCGCGGATGTCAGCGCCTTCATCGCTAGTTAAACCAAGATTTCTCGTCATATTGTTCTCTATTACACACGATTACACCCATTTCCCTAAGACTCCTAAACTCTACCCTGCTCTCTAGCCTAAATAAGCCCTACTATGCTCTAGGATCCTACGCGCTACACCCTGGGATGCCTAGGGAGTGTAATGAACCCCCGAGCCATTTATGGTTGCCCCATACGATCCGAGAATCGGCCGAAAGTCAACTAAAGCCACCCCCATGCCCCTATAGAAAGACCATAGCCTTCGGTTTAGCCCCTCCACCCCACTCCAAACCTCAGAACCACAGTCAATCCGTGGGACAATGCTACAGATGGTTAAACGCACATCAACCCCAGACTCCTCTGACTTCTTAAGCAGTAAACAGTATACTTCATGGTAATCTTCCTCCACTTCTTCATCAACACTTGACTTGTAATTTCGAACATCGTCATTTATTGAATTCAATCTACTCAACACACTCTCAACTTGCTCCTATTCGGTTTTCATTTCTGCTCCATAAGAAGAAAATCCACTTTTCTGTAGCATTTAGCAACTTTAGGTATACAACACTGCATTCACTCATTGTCGCGCGATTCAATAAACTGAAATAAGTGATTCCAATAAGGGGAGGTTTTGTAAAATGTTAGATACAAAATGGTTTTGGTCTTCCGGTTTTGATTCGATAAAGTGGCTGATTCAATTAACCACTGATTCTAATAAGCGGAACCCACTGTAATACAATACGTACTGTGGTGTTCTGAATAAACAGATTTTTTTAAAGAGCAAGGAACCAATCTACACACGCTTCAATGACGTTGGCGATATCACATTAGAAGACCGCGAAACAATTTGAGACATAATGATTGTGCAGTTGCTTGGCTTTCTCGTGAATGACAAGTGAACTCAGCAAGATTTTCTTGCAAGTTGGGGTCTTGATTCACAGGTTTAAAGCCTTCTCTACATATGGATTCCTAGGTACAAAAGACACTTTTGTACTCGTTGAAGTACCACTTGCAACACTAGCTCTAATCGCTTCTTCACTTTCCTTATCGATTTTATTATGGACTCGTTCACACCAAGTAATTTACCAACTGATGAAGCCTATCTAAAACTTCAATTTTCTTCTCCAAACTCATCAGTTTTTTCACCCTTTTTACAGACTTTCCTTTCATTTCAATCATCACTCTCTTTGGGGCCATGATTAGGCAATATTACAAAAAACTATGAAAATAGCAAAATGCTTTTACCCTTGATAGGTAACGTTAGTTTCACCTACACTATAGGTAAACATTCTTAAATTTTACGACTGTATGTAAAACATCATTTATTTATTTAAAAACGAAGGGTAATTTAACAGTATAATAATAAATGCAAAAATAAAGTTCATGTAATATTTTAATATGATTCAGTTGCAGTTTACACCTAATAAAGCCCTGTGTTCCTTGCAGAAGGGTTTTTGACATTTGGAGCAGTAAGTCACTGTCATTCTTTTTTTTTGCTGGACATATGGAACAGGTGGTACGTTTCCCAGGTTGTCGAGGTTCCCGCACTGTCTCTGACTTAACAATATTTAAATTCTCCTCAATTATTCCTCTCAGAGAATGAGTGAGTGTCGGAATTGTCAGGCGGAATTCCATCCATGGTTTCGTTAGCTCATTGCTTAGCTGGAATAAGAATCTTTCCCTAGAGAAAGTTTGCCGTTTATTTCTGATAGCATTTTCTGTAAAAATCACCCAGGAATTTATACCAGCGATATTAAGAATGTTATAAAACACAGAAAGTGGCCAACATTTGGTTCTTCTGTTGCAGGAAAGGTTGCGACACATTTGATCAAGGGCATCTACACCACCTTTGGTTTGGTTGTAGCACTGAACAATTTCTGGTTTCTTAGACACTGGGTCTATTGATGGATTTTCATGTATTGTGGAAAGAAGAGGAACCATTTTGTTCTCTTTAGCTTTATAAATAACAAGAGTGAGATGTTTATCAAAACAAAACACGGACGTTCCAGCCATTCTTTTTCTGTTCTTCTCAATCATAACAGGAGGAAGTCTAACAGTTCCCACCATCGTCAGTTGATATGGACCTGTTAAAAGTTCTTGTGCTAATTTCACAGATGTGAGAAAATTGTCTGTTGTGATATGATTTGAGAATTGATCTCAATAACAGCTTCACGTAATGCTCAGTAAGAGGCAATCCGTTTGTTTTTGTAGATTTGCCGAGATATGGCTCAGCATCACACATATTTTGTACGCACATCACACATCATGAAGATATTTATGCCGTATTTTGCTGGCTTGGAAGGAATATACATTTTAAAAGAACATCTTCCCCGAAATTCTAATAATTGCTCATCAATTGTGACATATGTCCCAGCCTTGTAGTTATTTCGGCAATTATAAATGAAACAATCCCAGGTTTCCCTGATAGCAGCAAAGCTATCCTCCTCCTTGCATGCATCCCTAGTTTCCTTGTTATCAAATCTGAGACATCTTATCAAAAGTGAGAATCGCCTTTCACTCATGACTGCCACAAACTTACTTCCACACAGTTTTGTATTAAATAAGTCTTCAGTCCTGAGGTGATTATTTTTCAATGCTGATGCTAAAAGTAACAGGGCAAATAAAGCTTTTATTTCAAGTGGTGTTGTGTGCGAAACTGTGGCAGAGGAACTGGAATTTTGCAGCATTTTTTGAAATTTCTGAATTTGTATGAATTACAATAGTATTTATCATGTCATCATTTAGAAACAAGAAGAATGCATCAAGTGGCGAAAGTGTTTTTTGCTACAGCTGTTGGTCCTTGCATAAAATGCACTATATTCCTGGATACTGTATGTGAATCTCTTGGCTTAAAAGGCACTGTAGACCATATATGGGAGTTTTTCCCCTCCAAAGTTTTAGTAGCAGGAATAATTACATACTCACAGGACGTATTTGCAGAAGACGAAGTGTTAGAACTCTGATCTTCTACATTATCAATATTATCGTTTCCTGTAGGTTGTGGCTTCTCACTACCTAAACTATCTCCATCATCCTCATCTTCATGTTCCACTTCCAAAGTATCATCTGGCCCAGAACAGGAACTGGTGTCATCTTCATCGCTCTCCAACTCATCAAAAATTCTAGCTACCTTATCGCTGAAGTCAGGATCGGGTAATCGTAGCGCCATCTAAATATACACAAATGACAATAATTTGCAAATATGTTTATAGACGATATATATATATATGTATATATATATACACACACACACATACATACACGCGCACACACACACATTAAAATGTCAACAAAGAAATACTTTAATTCAATCAAAATCATTAAAACTCTTATTTTTACTTACTTTTATTCTTCGCAGGAACTGCTTATTAGTATTACACTATAGGTAACCTTACATAATTTTTACGACTTCTTGCCAAAAATAACGATAAATCCACATCCAAAAAAAACAATGCCACTCTGACTTGAACACTGATACAAATTAAGGGATTACACAAGAGATGGCAGATGTGATTGAACGCTAACGGCATCTATTGACAAAAAATGAAACTTGTGTCGTAATTTTTACGAGCATTACCTATTAAGAGTTAATGAAAAAAACTCGCACTTTCATTCATTATACACTGACACCCCTAAACCGCCTCCCGTATGACGAATTCGGACTTTCGTGCATCAGGGAAATGACGAACAAATATTTCGAGTGCTGCTGGTTACCAGCCGCCAGGCCACCAGTTTCCGCCGCATCATCATCTTTGTCTGTACAGCAGTGTTTATTTGTGAAATTATTTAAATATTTTATTGCATTTTGTCCTATCTCTCTATATTATAAAATCGACGATGGTGTCTAAAAGGCCCCTGCTCAAAAAACTAAACATTTATACCATAATTAGAGATTTTATAATATTTTTTGGCTCTCTGGGAATGGAACCCCCCTATAACATGTAAATCTATGTTCGATTTTCATACACGTTTTCAGGAACGTACGTGTACGAAAGTAAGGGGTTGCCTGTATTAAAAAAATAGGAAAATTAACATTGCATTACTATAATCAACTCATTTCCGGTGATTATGTCGCTTTTCTAGTTCTTGCATGAATAGGCCTCATACAATTCTGTGATCAACTCCCAAATTTTATTATTTATTTATTATTTCAATAAATAATTGTAAATATAAATTGAAAAATAAAACGTATTCCTATGCAAGTTTGTTTCTAATTCATCCCTTTATCGTTAAAATGTAACAAGCCCATTGTTAACATATTGGCAGCATACCCCTGCATATAGCGAGCCATTATTAACAGATTGATACCTTACCCCTGGTATTAGCCCGAATATAACACGACCCCTAAGGTTTTCAAATTTTCCAAATAAATCCTGGAAAAAAAACAAAACAAGGAAACCATGAAATCTGTCTGTATTTCACCTTTAAATAATTAATAAACAGATTAATAATATTATCTGCTGTATTTAGGGTAATCCCACACATACAATTAGGCTCTTGCCTACATTTCACCACCTTTCTGGAGTCTTCTTCATTCACTCGAAAACATTAAATAACAAAGCTCATATTATAAGAAAGCTCTGCTCCATAGGTTATAATTCATTTATTGTTCTAGAACATTGTACAGTAAAATAACAGTATTAATTGTGATATTATAACTCTTTATGCATAATAAAGTTACATTTTTAATATATATATATTTTTTTTAATGCACTGTTTCTTCTTGCCCATCCTAGGAGGCTTCATTACACACTGACTTCTTAATTTAGTTTCTCCCTGAAAAAATTAAAAGGAGTGTCAGATTTTCATATTTAAAAAAAATAATGGATAGATGGAAATTTCTTTGTACTGAGGTGCATGGTAGAGGAGTGCTCTTTATGTGGTTTGTACACTTTATGTGAATGTGTAGTTTTACCATAATACTCATCATTTCTCAATTACAGCATAAATTTAGCCCTGACATTCAATTGGCATAGAGATATTTGACAAATTATCTCAAACTTCTATGCGAGGGATGGCAAACCTTCTATTGCCCGCGTGCCAATATTACTGAAATTGTTGAATCTTTTCCACCTTGCATGCCACAAAAAAGTCCTTGGTTTTTTTGAGTGCCAACTAAATTAAATTCGTGATCAAGACATAAGAGATTGAAATTTGTAGCCATAAAACTAATGTTTACAATAGTTAACTAAATAACACAATGTTGTTGCGGCACTAAGTCGGTATGATAAACGCTGATTGGTTTTCACCATTTGTGCCAACCAAAATTGTCTTGCGTGCCACTTATGACAAATGTGCCATAGTGCCCTCACTGTTCTATGCCAACTGAAGGTTTCTAATGAAAAGGTCAAATATTTAAAAAATAAACTGCTGAAATTACTGCCATGAAACTTTGCTCTCATAGTCACAAAATGTTAAGATACTTATTATATAAAAGAACACCCTTCATACAAGGGGCTTTATTTATTATATTTTTTAAAAACAACACACTGAAAGACAAAAGATGAACTGTCAATCATCTTGAAACAACTGATTACAATAACTTTTGACCAACTATTTCACTTATATCTATAAAATGTACTCTCCAAAAGCTACCATACAACATGCAGATGGATGATTCCGTTGCAACTAGGTCAGGGATGGCAAATACATGGCATGTGTGCCACAATGGCATGCAAGCAATTTTACTCGGCACGCATAAGCTTGTATTTTATGTATAAAATATGAAGTATCTTAGAGAAAGAGTCAACTAGTGGCACTCGAATAAAAATGCTGGTGCGTCTACTTTACTTTCTTGACACGTCTCAAAAATCACTTGCCCTCCCTGATCTAGGTATTTCGATGTTTATAGGGATGAATATGAAGCAATTACGTTATCAGTTGAACTGTCAAAATAATATCTAATACAAAAATAAACTTTTGAATTATTACAGTTGAGAAAATCAGAATAATCGCAAGTCATGCTCAAGAATAAACAATTATTATTATTATAGTCTAGATTCAAAATCTCGTAGAAACTGACCAAAATGGATTTATAGGAGTTTAAGATAAAACAATTTCGGTGTTCTTTACTCCGAGTTCTGAAATTCCTTCCAGTTTGGCCAATGTAAAACTTTATGCAATCTGTGCAAGTGAGTTGGTATACACCGCTTTTATCAAGCATATCAATTTTATTCTATGGAAACTCCAGCCTAGGCCATATCCTTTCAAATGACATGGATAAAATTGACAACCTTTTTGCCAAACACCTCTTAGAAAACCAATATTCTGTCGATTTTTGCCCCTCCATAATCCATAAACAGGAAACAAAGGCTTGACACTTAACCTGCTAGAGTAGATGAAATTCCTTACCATCTTAAGATTCACCCCAAAGACATCATTTATAAACATCTACATTCCCAACTCACTCCCCGCTGCTTACCATGGTTTTCCCCTCGCCAAACAATCTCTCTAACCTATTATCCCTCCTCCCACAATGCACCTTAAAGTACCGACTAGTAAACTATAAATCTCTGCAACAACACTGTTCCCGAAGGATTTGGTGCTTTCCCCATGAATAGTTGAAAGTATGTTTTTTAAGGTAACTAGTCGGGTTAAATCTATGCTGAAGGCCAACATTTCGGCAATCATCTTGACTGCCATCTTCAGGGTAAACCTGTGATGCCATGGCAGATAAATGGTCCCTATATATAGTAAAATCTCCCATTATTCCCGATCAGTTGAATTGACCAATGAGCGTTTGCACTCCTCCAGTAAGTTGAGAGCTGGTTTCCAGGAAAGGCTAAGGCTGAAACTGATGTCCCTATTTTAGTTAGAGCAAAAAAGGCAGATCTCTATGGCCTATTTAATTATTCGATCCCAAAACCAATTGGTCTTAGCAAGTACTTTGGTTTCAACAAACTGAATCCTGTGGTCTTGTTGGATACAGTGTTCCGCCACTGCTAATTTCTCGGGTTCAGCCTGATGCATGGGGCATGCTCCTTAACACGGGTTTCGATCGTGCGTCCTGTCTGCCAGATATACACCCTGCTGCAAGTGCAGAGAATGCCGTAAATCCCTGAGGTTTTCAATCCAAAGTCGTCTTTAATGGGATGAAGGAAACCACTAATCTTACGTGGCGGAACAAAGACTGTTTTTATGTTATGTCTCCTTAAAATCCTGGAGATTTTGCTGGCAATGGTGTAAATGCAAGGTAAAACTGTGGTGGAAATCAGCTTGGGTTCATCCAAAAAACTTTTCTTGGTGTCCTCATTGGAAAGTGTTTTCTTCAGGGTCATGATGATATCCTTTTGCGTAGCCATTTTGTTGGAACATCATCTTGAGGTATGTCAAATCCTCAGTAAGACTTTCTTTTCCTGAAATTGTCTTAGCTCTATGCACTAGCATGTGTATTACCGCATTCCGCTGGGAGAGGTGGTGATGACTTTCCCCTCTGAGATAAAGGTCAGTGTAGGTAAGTTTCTTGTAGAGACAACGACCAAAAGTTCCATCCGGTTTCCGCCTGATGAGGATATCCAAGAAAGGGATACACCCATCCTTCTCCAATTCCATGGTAAATCGGATATTTTGATGTAAACTATTCAGATGTTGGAGGAACTGGCACAAGAAATCCGGTCCATGCGGCCAGATTACAAAGGTGTCATCTACGTAACGGAAGAAACATTTGGGCTTCAGGGATGCCGCAATGAGAGCAACCTCTCCAAAATGTTCCATAAAGAAGTTGGCCACCACGGGAGAAAGTGGAGAGCCCATGTTCCACTTGTTCATAGTATTTTCCCCCGAAAAGGAAATAAGAAGGTGTCAGAGTGTGGTGGAATAAGTGTGATTCCAGTAGGCATCATGTGTCCAACGAGGGAACCCTGGTAAAGAGTGACACAACGCCGAAGCTGACCAGAATATCATTCGAGTCCAACTTGAGGTCCAATAAAATCCTTACACTCGGAAGAGTTTTTGACGTGATGTTCACATTTGCTAGTGATTGGGCTAAGAAAACTAGTTAAAAACTTTGCTAGGTGGTAAGTTGGAGACCCCATAGTGTTCTGGCGACTTGCAGAGTATTTGTTTTTTAGAAGAAGAAATTCATTGAGAATACATAGTACAAGAAATATACATAGTACAAGAAAATTACAAAGTACAAGAAAGTATAAAATTTATATAATACAAAAATAGAAAATATTTGTACATATATTTAAATGACAAAAAATTCCAATTATTCTAAAATATATAAGAATACAAAATGAATTTAAAATTACAAAATTAAGATTAGAATAATAAGTTACAATGTTAACATAGATTACCATTAGCATAGAGAGAGAAAAGAATAAAGGCAAAATTTTTTGGTCCCCCAAAGTCTTTTCTGGAGGTTCCAAAATTACAGTTATCTGGTCGGTCACAATTTCCAAGTTGACTTTATCAACCAATTTTTAACATTTGTTTTTACAGATTTTATGGTATTTAAATTACACAAATCCCACGGCAGTTTATTAAATAGGGTTGGGACATACACAGCCAGTTGCCTTCAACCATTATTATTAAAATATTTAGGTACTTCAAATTTATAAGGATTTTAAAGATTTACATCATATGGAATTGATCTTGGTATCTTGTATGCATTTGAAAAATAATACCCAACAATGGTTACATACTGTCTTAGTTTATTAAATACTATTGTTATATTTTACACAGTTGTTTTAAGTCCATATGTATGTCATTCTTATCCATTAGTCTTAGAATTCTCTTTTGGTTATGAATTCAAACTATAACTCCATATCTCAAAATACTCGATACCAATGCATCATAAATCATGATTTTTATACCAACAGGTAGTAAATGTCTAAAATTGTAAAATTGATATGCAATTTTCCTCAATTCAGCATTTAGTTTCAGGATGTGTAGATCAAACCTAAAGTGCTGATCAATAACAATGCCGAGATATTTATATTTATCAGTTTGAGACAGGGCAGGACACCCACAGCATCGGTCAGATCTATTATGAAGGCACATATATGTTCATGAAGTATTAGAGATAAATCCATTCCTTTAGAAGATCTATTTGAAATATACATGACTTGTGATTTTTTAATGCTTATTACCATATTGTTATCATGTGACCATATCAGGGCATCAAACCGGAACCGAACCGAAAAAACTAAATGTGTTGAACCCGATCCAAAATCGAAAACCGATATTTATTTCACTCCTTTATTTCGGTTCGTATAAACATTGTAAGCGAAAGGTGGAGTTTTCCCACCACTCACTAACCTTCCATGTTCAAATGGTAATCGCCTCCCTGATGCTACCATGCCGTCACTATGGAGTCCAAACGCCGACCAAGTTTACTAATCATCTAGTCCTTTGGTTCGTTCCACGAATACAACCTTAAGTTTTTTCTAAGATAATATCTGCAGACTTTTGGAAATTATATGGGGAAATTTACCCATTGGAGAATTCCTTGAAGCCTATGAATGTCTAGTGGGAGAGGGGAAGATTTCCCCAATGTTTCGTCTGCTACATACCTATGTCCAAAACCTTTCATTCCTTCATATGAACTAGCATCCATCAGTCTGGCCTTGATAATGGGATGGTTGCATAAATTTTAAATATTTCAGAAATATATGTATGTTTATGTATTTTTCATCGTAGAATTCAAAAATTAAGGTTTAAGTGCTAAAAAATGACTCTATATATTATTATTTTGTTATTAACAAGATGAATTTGGGAGAATTGTTTTTGATTGGCTGAGAGCGTGTGACGTCACAACCCAGGAAACGAAGAGGACGGTATCGTGCGTAGTTTATACCATTTACTTTGAAGACATCTTTTAACTATTGTTTGTGTTTTAAATTGCCTAATACCGTGAGAAAAACATGATTGAAGGATACTCTAAGGGACAGTCGGATAATCTTCCAGCTGTTATGCTATTATGGTGACTGATTTTCTAAAAGGAAATTCCGATTTTGTCAGTGCTGAAATTCGAGGAATCAAAACAGCCAAGTAAGTACAAATAGGTTTAAAAGATTGTATTCTCTTAACAATAAGGGATTATCACTGGTAACTTTCCTAAAAGGATAGCATAAAATATTATTTACAACATATTAATAAAAACGAATTTATTATTGTTTGATGTTTATATTTTTGTCGTCATTCTCTTACACTGAAATGTTTTTATTAGAGCTAGTCGTGAAGGATACGGGGACAAAGCAGTGGGCTATGTGCAACTAAAAAGAGAGGGAGTTAGGTGCACAGTAAAAGGAAAGATCACACCAGAGCACAAAGTAAAAAACAAATGCTATCAATTGACAGCCATTGTTGACGAGGATGAAGGAAAAGTCGTCAGCATTGTTTGTAAGGATTGTACTGCTTCACCAGGTAAGAATATCAGTGGGAGAATATTATAAAATAATATTTCTGAAAGTAGGTAAAACAACTTACCCTTTTCCAAACAGATTTTTAAGGGAATGTGAGATTTTTATACATTAAACCAATCTTTCATAAATCAAAGATAAAAATTTAATAAAAAACACAGTAAACATTTTAGAAATTTGCATAATAATTTCATCTAATTCTAAACATTTTCAAGGTGGATGCATGCATGCTGTGGCATTTCTATTTTGGCTACACCACTGGAGTGAGGAGCCAGCTCCAACATCAGTGGAAAGCTACTGGAAGAAATCGAGGCTATCATCTGTGGGTACATCTGTAAAATTTATTACTGCAGAAGAAATTGGAAGAAAGTGTAGACCTTTCACTATATGTGAATGCAAAAGGCAAACATTTTTTAGTTCAATTTTAACATCATTAAAAACAGACCACCCAAGTGCTCAAATAATAAAATCCACTACTACTAATGACTGATCCATCTCACTCCACAATCTCCTGTTTGGCTTTCACTGTAGTTCATATTCCCAAAATGCTTCATCATTTATGGAATACTGCTCAAATAATATGGAGGATGAAGATGTGCAAAGCGTAGCTAAAGCTTCAGGCAAAAGATAATTTGTGGCATAATTTACATTATTGAAGAATCACTGCTTCCAAACTTTATGAGGCTGCCAACTGCCACACAAAGGATGGTGTGCTGATAGAATCTATTTTAGGTGCATATAAGTTAAGGGAGACTTCTTCGATTGCTCGAGGGAAGCGGTTAGAAGGTCAAGTGCTCAAAACTGTTGGAGAAATGCTCTCCACAAAAATTTCTGTGTGGACTAGTTTTGAAAAGAGATCACCCTGCATTAGGGACATCCCCTAATGGTATAAGTAAAAATCATGCTTATGAAGTAAAATGCCCAAACAGTTATAAAACATTTTCATCATATATTGTAAATTCTAATGGAAAACGATTACCAGCTAAAAAACATCTTGCCCAAATTCAGCTGCAAATGTACATGACTATGAAAGAAAATGGTTACTTCTGTGTAGCTCATTCAGACTTTGAGAGTAGCAGGAAAGTTGAGGTCATGTCAGTAACCTTCGATAAAGAATTGTGTACAAACCTAATTGAAAAAAGTATGAAGTTTTGGAA
Organism: Uropetala carovei; assembly: GCA_036926305.1. NCBI lineage: Eukaryota > Metazoa > Arthropoda > Insecta > Odonata > Petaluridae > Uropetala > Uropetala carovei. The sequence goes on from JAXCHB010000149.1 coordinate 2,517,674, forward strand.
GGATAACGTTTTTCCTGTTATGTACAATTCTCTTTTTTGAAACTGATCTCTTTTCTCTGTTTAGCAAATTAATAAGGTAATAAAATTCATGCCTAAAATGTATTAAACTTGATGATTGAATCATTTATAAAATATAAACCTCTCATTATTCCTTCATTAATCTGAACTGTAATAAACTTGGGGTAACGTAGTTTAAAGTAACTTATTGTTACATGTATACAGCATTGAACACTCAAATATATTTCTAATTATAATGCTATAATCTTATTATATAATTTAATAAATTGTACTTGGGTTTTATAAAATTTGTATGGTTTCTTTGGTGTGTTCAATATTATAAACTTGTAAAGTATAATTTTTAGGTGTGAATAGGTCTCAAGAAAGCAGTCAATGACAGTAATTATTCTTATATTACAGAATAACATTAAAGAAGAGAGCATTTTCAATTTCAGCTATACTTAAAAAATGTATTTACCTTAAAACTATAATTTTACATCTTATGAATATTGTGCGTGCTGATTACATATAACAAAGTTTCACTGAATTAATTCTCCCTGGCAGTTAATTAACCCCTCAAGCGTGCAGGACATTTAAATATAATACGTCACGCAGGTCGGAAGAGATTTAGGGAAATTCGCAGTTTTTGCACAAAATCATATAAAAATTCGTAACATATTAGATATTTATGGAATTTGACTGAAATTTTTTGAGGTTTTACGTAAAACTATGTATATTTACCTATGTTTTTCACACTGTCTTAGTTATTATTATTCGCGTGAAATACGCCTATGAATTCTTTCACTCAATCATGGAAGCCATTTACTCAGTTTTTCTTTATTCAAAGTTTACGGAGTACTTCACATCTACTGTTTTATCTTGGATTTCAACTTTTCCCCATAAGTTTTTCAGAAAAAAAACCTTCAAATAAGGATTCTTACCCCTCAGCGCCGTCCTGTGTACTGGGTATGCCGCGGAGATTGCTAGCTTTCTTTATTTTTTTGACACAGTAAATTTTCTTAAATATGGGTAACCTTCATAATTTTAAAAGAGGAACCTTTGGCCTACCTATTCAAAACTATTGCCGTGGTCTTGTTTACATTAGCTGAGACAAGGGGCGAATGAAACACAGTATCCTTCCCCATGTATACAAGAAATGACCATAAGTAGCCAGTACTTGCATCACAGAGCTCGAAGGTCTTGATTCCGAACTTGGAGGACTTCAGAGGGAGATATTGCTTGAAAGATAGACGGCCCTTCCACAATGTTAGGGACTCGTCTATTGAAATTTCCCTTTTCGGTAAAAAAAATTCCTTGAATTTTTCGTTCAGATGTTCAATAATCGGAAATATTTTTTTAACTTTGGAGGACCACGGTAATTATTCTTTTCTTCGTTATTACTGAAATGCAAAAATTTGCAAATAAGCTCAAATCGATCCCTAGTGATGACATCGCCAAAGCCTGGTGTGGACAGAACTCTTTTCGTCGAAAAATTGGAACGAAGCGTGGGCTTCTGCACAATTCCCTTCAACATAAAAATTCCCAAAACAGTGTACATTTCCTCCACGGTAACTGGTTTCCACGATAAAACTCTTGATTTCATCGAAAATGTACGCTCACTTGCTTTGATGTATTGGTCAGCATATCGGTTGGTTTCATTTAATATGGCACTAACACATTCCTCATTGAAAAACAATTGAAAAGTACCTACAGTGTCAGTCAAACCCTTAGCTGCCTTTTGAGGTCCGTAACCTTTCGTCCTACGTAATTCTCCATGCCCTCCCAGAAGTAGTTTTCTACATTATCCTCCTCATGATCACAATCATTGTGTGTCAGTGAATCAGTTTGAGTACGTTCATCCAAATGATTCTATCACTGTCTGAACTCATGCTTTCTTCCGAATCACTTCCGAGTAAGACTTCCGTCTCCTTGTCAGCACTCGGTATTGCTTGACTATTTTTACTGGTTGAGCACATGATTACTCCTAGTATTTTGAAAATAAGTAAGCAAGTAAACGTAAAATTTACCACAGGAAACAAAGGCGAACAAAACCTGCCTCCGCACAGTGCAAGGTTTCACTCAGACTGATTTTTTCAGAGCGACGAGAGAACATTTTCCACGTGGTACTATCGTCAGCATATTTCCCACGCTTTCCATATCGCAAATATCTTGGAAATACAAAAGATAAATACAAAATATGATCCTCTAGTCTGTCTCACTCTAGCTATATTCCCTCATGAAATACTAAACCAAGCACATGGCCCAGACCTTCTCTCTCTCCCTCTCAAAGTGATGACACAATATAAAAACATGTCTCAAGAGCAGGATAGATGTCTGATAGCAGACAAATGCGGCCTATATCCTCTTCTTACACCTCACAGTTGCTTTTGTGCAAAGATTTCGTTGAATAGGGGCTTTTTTAGAAGCCAAAATTCCCCAATTCTCCTATGTGAAAATTTAATCACAAAACTTAACGTATAATAAAAGTAAAAAGGAGAGTAAAAATTACAGAATTAAGCACAATAGGAAGGCCAAAGGTTCCTCTTATAAAATATATAAAGGTTATCCATATCTAAGAAAATTTACTGTGTCAAAAAAATAAAGAAAGCTAGCAACCTCCGCGACGTTCCCAGTACGCATGATGACCGCATGTGGAGTTTCCGTCCGACGTTCCCAGTACACATGAGGACGCTGACGGGTTAAGGCACAAGCTATCACAATGACTTGATCAGTTATGCTTATAAAATCATGAGGTATGCAAGCATGTGGGACAAGGTATTTAAACTTCCTTAACCTTCTGATGACACGTTCAATGTGTATCCTCAGCCCAGCAATTCTCTTTGTTTCTTTCACTTGTGTAGAATTAAGTTTTTCAGCAGCAGCAATACTTGGAGGTCTCACGAGTTTGCAACCTTTATTTATTAACAGATTTTCCACATGCTTAAGTCCTCGATCAGCCATTACCCAGGCTCCAGGTTGAAGAAAATTTAAAAATCCACTGTTCTCCAAAATGGTGGAATCACTTGCTCGCCCCCCCAAAACCTTTGGAAATAAAGTTAACTGTGCCATCAGGAGTGCAGGATACAAGATATTTTAAAGTATTACACTTTTTGTACTCTGACCAAGTCAGTGCCTGAGTCAAGGCATTTGTTGGCCTTTCTATTTCAATCTCAAAGCAGTCGATGATAGATTCCACTTTACCATACCGTGCTCTGAATGGGATTGGTAGGTTCATCTGTATTTCTATAGTGGAAGGCCATACTATTAACACCTGCAAGTAGCTAGAAATTAAGGGCAAATATTTAGAAAATATTCTGCTAACTTGGATTTTGCTGTACCCAAAGTCATGCCCAAGAATCTCAAATTGCTCATTTAATCTGATTTTTTTCATTACTAACAATATAAATTCTTTTTTACACTTAATGACTGCACAGAGTTCTTCAACTATAACAAAACTCTTTGCTGGTATTCCTAAGTACAGCCTTGGATGTGCTTCTATTCTCTTCACAGTCAAGGCAGAGGCATCTTCTATTAATTCACTACCTCACAATCTGATGAGAGATAATCTGAGTGACTCTCTATTTTTTCTTCCTATGAGGTAAAATGCATTGAAGAATCAATTGTAGAATCACTATCCCCTGTCATCTTTTTATATTTCTTAATTGGGGAAGTTGCTGTATGAACAGTTTTGGTAGTGCACTGCAATCCTTTACTGCGCACAGACTTTTTGTCAAAATTAACCTATAAATAAAGAAACAGAATTATGAAAAGATAACATTTATGCAGCCAAATGAGTTTCAATTTCTTTGGTTTAACAAACACTTTCATAATATTACAGGCAATGACTACATGAAACTAAATTCTTGGTTCTAAGTAAAATATTTTGTAGCATGCTATGAGTCATTGGTACCTAACATCACTGAGAAAAATTGCCCTATTCAGTCACCATTTTAAAGACATATAGATACATTTTATTGATGGCCCTAGAGAATATTGTTATTTGAAATTGTTACCTTCATTGAGATTTTTATTTACATTATAATAAAAAGTACTGATTTTTATATGTTGCAGAAAAAATAGGTATTTTACCCAAGTCCTTACCTGCACAGAGAAATCTTGTGTGAGCTCTGGTTGTATGGATTCATTCATTGTATCTGAAACCTCTTCATCATCAACATCATCTGCTGCAGTTTCTGTCACTAAACTGTAGTCTAGAATTTCCTTAACCAAGCTCTTTCTCTTCCTTTTTATTGCTGCTGCCCGAGGAGACTTCTCATGCATTAGTTTTTTGTTTTCCTGACACGAGAAAATGTGAGGAATAGCTCCATTTTTAGAAATAATCTTGGGGCTTTCCCCATCTTGTATTCCATTATATTTTGAATGTCTTCTTCCACCTGAATAGTCACATTAGTTATGTAAATATTTTAATAATCCCAATGTCTTAAGTGTGTTAAAGTCAGAACTGGTACTTTACCAAAAACGGAAAACATAATCGATGACAAAAGTGTATACAATTTAGTTCAGTGCTGTAGTTGGAAATATATTTTCAGTAACTCATATGCAACGTAACAGTGCATAGTAAAATCAGCCTTCAGAATTTTTACTAGCATATATTATTTTTTCGAAATAATAGCAAATGGATGTTAATCGTTTACCGAAATACCGGCCGCTATTTCTTCTAAACTAACCGACCGATTTCATTCATTTTTTCATTAAACGATTTTTTTACTCCCTCTAGAGGGGACTGAAATTTGAGGAAAAACGAAGATATTGTTAAAAAACGATCAGTCTGTTAGTTTAGGAGTTATCGCGCCCAAAACATAGTTATGGCAAAATGTAAACAACATTGTTTACCTTACGTCTAGGCCAACTACAGCACTGATTGAATTATAAATAACGCATCTTAATCTAATGAACATGCATACATTGACAAAATTAAGCTTACACTGAAGTGATCCTTGCAGCAAGTGAAATATGACTTGGGAGCAAGTTTCGTATCCCGTCTCGCACCCATATACCATTTATTCCGTAGTTCGGGATCTTTTGGTCTGTTGAAAAATAGTTTATTTGGGTTTTTTACTGTAGTACTTCGGCAGTGAGGCACGAAGCAATACTTATAATTCATTTTCTTCGTCTCCGACATATTTCACCGAAGCCCACAACACAAAGAAAAGGCACAGAACTTTGCTCTGATATATCTCGCGAACGGCACAATGCAAACAGGATGTACGGGGTCAACTTTCCTGGGTTGTGACGTCACACGAAAATGACGCACGATTTTCACCGTTTGAAAGTGGCTTGAAAAAAACAGAATTCAATCTTCGATTTCTCGTTTATTACAAGTCACAAAAAATAGAAACGGAAACGCTTCTTCAGCAATCAAGGCATACTTTTATTTTAAGCAATAAAAAAAAATCATGCAACCACCCCATTATTGAAGAAGGATCGTTCCAGGTTTGTTCCTTTTGCATATTTCTGCATTAGTAAAATGAGATGAATGGTTTGCATAACATAAGAAGTTTAGAATACTCTATCGCAGGAAGCGTTCTTATTTGTAATTCACCTTACACTTTCCTAAACCGTTGAAATCATTTGCGACGGATGTATGGCTTGTAGTTATTCAATTCTAAATAAATCTTAAATAAATATATACTAAATATTTAATTTGAATAATTTACTTTCGTGTGATATTAGTTTTTAATAGCACTATTTTTATAGTGAAGATGTACTTGATTTAATTAGAAAATTACGTTATACCTTGACCTCATAGAAAACGACCTTGTCGACAAGTGGGCAGAGCTAAGGCTACCTACCCCACCTCCACACCTTCCCAGCCCTGCTATCCCTTCCCCTCACTCTCGAGTGGAGAGTCCCTTGTAAACAGCTCAGTGTTGTCAGTTTCCCTCAAACGTGGGCTGTTGGCCTGTTTTCCACTTATGAAAAGTAGCGGCATTTTTAATTTTTCAGAAAAATAACAAACAGCAAAAGCTGGCAACCGCGAGCAAGTGAAGCTCCTGCTAGGGTCGTTCACGAGGGAGGGAGTTATAGCGGGAGTGGGGGTATACCCCTGCTCAGAGGGGATGCGCAGGAATTTCCACGCAGGACGTTTTCTACATGGTTAAGCTATAATTAATAAATCAGTTCTTGAAAGTTTTCTAAAAATATTTTAAGGTCGGAGCGAAAAAAACCAGTTCGAACCGGTTCACTGACAATTGCCTGAGTGAAACCAGAACGGAACCGAAATTTTGTGTTTTGAGTGAACCGGAACGAAAACCGGAGCGAAAAAAATTACGGTTCGACGCCCTGGACTATATATTCAATTGATCAAGATCAGTCTGCATGAAACTTCTAGCTTTACATGCTTCGATATGTGTAGAGATCAGAACAACATCATCAGCATATAATTTTACAATTATGTATCACATTGGTTAGATCATTTATATATATATATATATATAGTAAACAATATTGGACCCAGTATAGAACCTTGTGGAACCCCACATTGTACTTCAAAGGATTGACTATATACATTATCAATACAAACAATCAAGTGTCGCTCTGTTAGATAACTTTCGAACCACTTCAATAAAGTGCCACATATATCAATATTTTCTAATTTCCTTAATAATAACTTAATATTAATTAAATCAAACGCCTTCTTAAAATCAATAAAGGCTACAATGATATGTTTATTTTTATCAATGGCAGCATTAATGAAATTTGAAAAATCAAGCAGAGCACTATTAGTCCCTTTGTTCTTTAGGAACCCATGTTGATTTACAGAAATGATTTTATTTTTATTTAAATAACTTACTAAATGGCCCACTACATATTTCTCGAGAACCTTATCTACAACATGAATAGAAATAGGTCTATAGTTATTTAGGTCGAGAGGAGATCCACTTTTGAAAACAGGTTTAGCTACTGAAATTTTTACTCCATGTGGAACAACACCTTCTTTCAAACTTAAGTTTACAAGGGAAGTTAGTACAGATACAGCAAATGCTATATTTTTTATATCACAGAATCTAATTTTGTCATAACCTGGAGCCTTATTAGGTAGTGATTGTATAATATTTTTTATATCACTATCAGTTGCAAAAGGAATAAACATACTGTCTCTAGGATAATTAACACGGTTTTGACCTATTTTAAGCACACAAAAGCTACAGTTTTTCAAAATTTCCGTTGTGAAATGCTTTAGAAACATTTCTGCAAGGTCCGCACATGAGTAAATACCAGCAAAGGTATGTTGCAGTTATGGCATTTTATAATTATTATTAATACGCTTAATTTCATGCCATATTAATCTCATATTCCCTTTTAATTTATCAAATCCTGTAGAATAGAAGGTACTTTTAGCCTTTCTAATTTCCCAAGTGACCATATTTCTATAAGTATTTTTTGTAATCCATTTCATATTTTTTATTCCCAGGACAGCTTTTCCATTTTTGGAAAAGGCTGTCTCTAATTTTAATTAATTTTAATATATTGGCTGTCATCCAACTTTTTATAGAATGATCAGAAGAATTTACTTTGTAATGTTTTGCTGTACCATAAATTATTTTAATTAAATCATTAATCCTATCATACAGTGAATTCGGTTCACTCAACTGACTAAATACAGAGTAATCAACCTTACTTAATTGAGTATACAAAGCATCGTTATCAATAAACAATCGGTATTCTTGTTTGTCACTGTTACAACTTATATCCTCATTTTTGTTACTTACAAAGGGAGTGTCAGGTTCACGGGAAAGGGATTTGACTGAAAATTTGCGAGCAGGTAGAGCTAGACTTGGGAATCATGATTTACCCCCCTTTTGGGTGTAGACGGTCAATAGTTTAAACAATAAATGGATTTCTTTGCTTAGACACCGTTTAAGTGCCTCATTAGTTTCGGTTGATTGTTAACAACGTTTGGCCGTGAGGTTATAATTGGGAATGCGAAGTCAGGGGTCCCTGGTTCGATTCCTGGTGATTGTTTTTTCTTTTTTTTGCGTTTATGTTATATTTATTTTTAAATATTGTTTTCAATTTGTATTTTTTCATATATTCTTTGTTTTTTTTACTTTTAACGTTTGTGTTATTTTTTCAATTTTTTTCATATATTCTTTATTAGAGTGACCATAATGTTTTAAAAGTCTCGAAGAATAAAACGGATCGAAAGCATACAAATATGGGAGAAAGAAATTTTATCTGGAGGTACATATAGGGATAAATTTGACTTGATTGACCAGTGGACATTTGTCGTTTTCAAGAATCGCGATCAAATCACGAGAACGTGACGACAGAGATGCTTCAGCAATGGGCGATAGGGGCTGGTTTCCAGTTCATTACGAATGAATTTCAATTTGAGGCTTCTTTATCTTGGGTCAGTCGTTTTAAAAATAAGCATAGGATACGCCAGAGACATGTCACAAAATACGTTTCCAGAAAAGAGAGAGAGTCTGCGGAAGAAATACTGGATGCTGCACTTCTTTTACAAAAATAAACGGAAACTTTAATTCCTCAGTTTGATCCTGCAATGGTCATAAATACTGATCAAACAGGATGTGAGTATAGGGTACCAATAAAGCGGGCATTGTCCCATAGGGGTGAAAAAAGAACAGAAGTATATGTGAGTCAGCTGAATAAGATGACCCATTCCTACACGGCTCAATATGGTTTGACTTTTTCAGAACTGTTACCCGTAGTATTTTTATGCCTACAAGAACCTGCAGGAAAGTTTGGTCCAAAAGTCCAGCGAGAAGTAGATGACGCAATGACGAAGTTTAATAATGTATACGTGACATCAACCAAATCAGGAAAGATGCAGACAGGCACATATGAGGAATATTTGGATAAGGTGTTGAAACAATACGTAAAGAAAAGAAGGTTCTTACTGATAGCAGATTCGTGGTCAGGGCAAACAAATCAGGCTCTTTATGATGAGCGCTTCATTGATGACGAAAATCAGTCGACATGCACCGTGAAGGTAATTCCGCCAAAATGCACCCCCATATGCCAACCTTGCGACGTGTATTTCTACCGTCAGGTAAAGAATTTTATTTCGAGACTACAAAATGCAGCAGTTCTACTGCAAGAAAAACGCGATATTATTAGTCGAGCGGACATATTAAAAATACATGCTCTTGTACATAATCAACTGTCTGCTTCCATATTTAAAGATATGGTTCTTTACGCCTGGTTCGCATCACGATTGGCAAAACAATGGAAATTCTTCCTCAGTGTCAATCAGATATTGTTTCCTAATGAAGTCAAAAAGAATAAATGTCACTGTGGCGAACAATGTTTCTCCAAATGTGCGCGCTGTCGAAAATATTATTGCTTCCGCTGCTTCTACGATATGTATCATCCAGGAAACTGTGAGGGTTCAATGTGAAATCCCTTTTAAGAAAGTAATAGAAGACGAGAAAGGCATATTAAAAAATGAGAAAAACTTTTAAATCATTATGGTCACTCTAATAAAGAATATATGAAAAAATACAAATTGAAAACAATATTTAAAAATAAATATAACATAAACGCAAAAAAAAAGAAGTCACCAGGATTCGAAACAGGGACCTCTGACTTCGTAGTGCCAATTATAACCTCACGGCTAAACGTGCTCAGCGAATAAGCGAAACTAACAAGGTACTTAAATGGTGTCTAAATAAACAAATCCATTTATTGTTTAAACTATTGACCGTCTATGCCCAAAAGGGGGGTAAATCATGATTCCCAAGTCTAGCTCTACCTGCTCGCAAATTTTCAGTCAAATCCCTTTCCCGTGAACCTGACACTCCCCTTGTTAGTTGTAGCCGTCTACCAATTATATAATGGTCTGCCAATTTCGTCAGAACAGTGAAACTTGTTAAACATCCAGTAAGACCTTTCCAAAATAGATGTAAATGTAATTAATTTTATCATTTCGGCAAAATTCATCAATGTCACAATGATCATAATATATATATTTTTAATGATACAGCAAAAATAAAATCTAAACTATCTTTTTTGGGAAAGAGATGATGCCAGGGTGAAACTTTGAAATATTTGGGTCAAAATCGGAAATCTTCTGGTTGTCTCTGAGGAAAAGGTGGCAATAGTATTCCTGCATCACATGTAGAAACTTACAAGAACACATGATAATGTTTGTTTGTTTATAGATTTTTATTGTGTCCCCCTTGTCAAAGTTTTCTGGATCCGCCACTGGGGGAATGTGTGCCATGTAATTACCATATCTGCCCGAATACAAGCCGATGTTTTTTGTCAAAATCTATTGTGAAAAAATCACTCCTTGGCTTAAATGCGAGTACGAGGAAAATTTGGGTTATGGTAAAATCTCGTAGTCACCCACAGATGGCAGCACGTCTCTTATTTCCATCGCGTTCAAATGATAGTACTATATTTTTCGTAAAGTAAAAATTTGACCTACAATGAATATTAACCCTCTCACGACCAGCCGCCCAAAAAATACGCTTTCAAATTTACCTCCAAAAACTGCAACTTTCACTTTTCCTCACGAAAATGATGTCGTATACCATAGAAACACGAGACGTAGCGTGCGTAGCGTGTTTGGTGTACTTTTTTGAAGTGTGTACGAATTTGCTTTCCGAACTTTCAATCAGAGTATTTTATCTTTTCGGTATAAAAACCACCCCAAATGCCGACTATGATGTAAATTATAGTTTGGGTAGTGCATTTTTTGGATTTGATGTAGAAGACAAAGTTTTCCCGAGAATGAATTCTTCTGCAGAACCTCATAGTTGTTCACAATACATATCTGTTGCGTCCACAATGCATTTAGTTATCTGAAATGCCACCAGGGTTCTTTGGCTATACCTAGCAATGTGAATGTGTGTGATTTTGAGTGTGAGTGAGTAGTTGTTAGAAAGCCGTCCTAACCGCGAGCAACCCCATATGGACATTAAGGAGACATAGTCGGAATAACTAAGGAAACCACCCTGGCTAGAGGTAAGTCATTTGAGCCATTGGTGGTTATTAATCTAAATAATACAGTCCACTAATATGAGAGGCAGGATTACTTTAATTTAAATTGAGTTCCTGTCCAAACATGTCAGATATTGATATTAGCAACATTTTGGATGACGAAGTTAATATATCTGGGGTTGATGCTGAAAATGTTTTTTGGATGAAGAAACGGAAGAAAATATCCAGTGGAGTGATTCATTGGAGTCTGTAAAAACAACATTATTTCTCAATAAATATTTTTAAATTGAGAATGTAAAACCTATTTATTTTTATGTTTCCCGATATTGGAGGCCATCTTGGATTATTTTGGACTTTTGGGGTCAGCAGCACACGGCATCTTTGGTCGTGAGAGGGTTAATGAATAAATAATAACGGCTGAAATATTGAATTTAGCACTACCTGTGCTTTGTTACCGTTTACGGCTGGGTTTTTCACATTATTTGAGTGGTCACATTATTTGCATAGATCGGCTATGCAAACAATTATGCAAAATGCATTGACGGCTTTGTATGCTCAACTGTTTGAATTTCGGTAAAACATTACATGGAACATGTATAATTATAAAAATGCAATTTCTTAAGGCAATGTAAATGCTAATTTCATTGGAAGTAGACTTGGATGAAAAATTATCTTGGTGAGATCGCTATTACTATATTTGACCTTTTGTGAAAATGAAGATGAATGAAATTATTGTCACTGAATGTGGAAGATTATTTAACAACGCAAAATTATGGAGTAATATTTCAAAATGTCAACAACTAAACCATTTCCAACTCATTTCTTCGATCTCGAATAATGTATTCTAAGCCATACATAAATGCCCGGCACACTTCAGCATGAAATCTACAAAATTTACGTTTTTGCCAAAAAATTAGAAATTCTTGGGGGGTCGACTTCTATTCGGGCAGATACAGTATTATATATACCCATGTCAACGTAACACTTTCACCCGCTACAAAGACTTCTTCCTTAAACATGTAATGGACATAATACATAGCAATGCTACTTACTAACTCGGTTTCTTTTGTACGCATTGTTTCAGACACAATAAGTTGACAACCTGGCGACTTGACCCAGTACAAAGGCAAGCAAAGACTATTTCAAAACAGAATCGGATTCATTCATCAGTCTATTAAGATGGTGAGGGAAATTGGAAGGGATACTGAACATAAACAATACAAAGTTAAGTGAATGATATTGGTGGCTCTAATTGCTATAACATATTTAAATGCAAAGTTGGTGAAAGGCTATTTTTTGCACAGAAACGGATCAATCCCTCAATCTGCTGGGAGGGATAGTGGAAGCAAAAGAGAGAGTGCAGCGTAAACAATGATAACCATTGTGTCCAAGTAGATGAGAAGCAATCATATAGTACAAAAGATAATCCTTTATTTCATCCTCAAAAATCAGGGTGGGACAACTACCTGATGGAGCCAATTACGTGAGTAAATACGGCATTTTTTTCTTAGAAAAAGTAATAAGGGAAAACCAGACATCCTGAATCGCAGTGATGCCTGCTGTACTGGTTGACACAAGCAGAAATAATGAAAATAAACTATCATGAATTTCTCTTTTGAAAGAAGTTTTTCTTTCCATAAATTTTCTTTCAATTTCTTTTCAACACAAATTTGAAGAAATAAAACTCACAGAAGTTCCTTGAAATAATCGCCTTAGAAACAGTATGCAACTCCAAACCCCGAACTGAATGCAAAGGGCACTCCACAAAGATTTCATTAGTCCCTCTGTTTGTAAACAAGAAAGACACTCTGACAGCAAAAGAAATCTAATAAGCATAGACTCTATAGAGATAAATTCTTGGTTTGCTAGCAGGTAAAGATGTGGCAGTTAGCTGATGGACATAACCCAAACAGAAGTGGCCTCACTGAAAATTCATCGATAGATACTTTTATAAGTATGTGCATCTTAAAAATATTCTTTTTGGTTTTACGGAAATTTCGATTATACAAAAAAGAAAGGACACACAATTCAATAAAAAGAACCAAAGAAAATTAAAAACAACAGTTCGCGATCAATTACTGTGTAGCATTAATTTCCTCCCTAACATGACTTTTAAAATACAGATTTCTGACTGACTTCGCATAATAAATTGTCAATATGCACACACAACCATGCCTTCGGCAAGATTCAAACCCACGAACCTTACATTAGGAGCCAAATACATTAAAATCCTATACCAGGGAAATGCATTATTAGAGTTAAATGTGAATTATTGAGATCAATTTAAAAAAAATTATTTGAAAAAAAAAACTGCAAACATTGAGCAGGTACAGATAGTGTGTTTAAATCTGGTTAAATATCATAAAAAGATACAAACAAAATACCACTGTTTTAAAAAATAATGCAAAGCATGGAAAACACAAAGTTCATCATTAAACGTTTTCTACGAAAAAACACTACAAAGAGTTGTTTTTTAATAAATGATGTGCACACCTACAACTTTCTTTAGGAGCAAAGCTAGGCATAGTCTGTTCAGTACCAAGAATAATGGAAAATATTTTCATTCCAAAGAAAAAAACGCACTATTTTGCAGATAAGAGGGTTCATGACTAAGTAAAAAATCCGATGTCCAGCACATGACTTTCTCCTTAGAATAATGAATATGGTTGCCCTCAACATCAGCGTCCTCAAGAATAAACTATACTTGTGAATAATTTTCAAAATCTTTCAATAATATTTACACTGAAAAAACAAAGTATACAAAATTGTTAGCTGTTGCTACAGACATTAAAATATCGATGCACAATTAAAATTACTCTTGCATATGCATCACTATCAACAATTACAAAATTTCACCATAGAAACAGAAAAAATAATATCACTTAGCAACATAAGAAATTCAGATGAAAAATCAAATTATCTCTTAAACTTTTACAAAACAATGCTTCAAACAAAACTTGTAGAAAATCAATTTTCTACAACTTTTATAACTACAAATATGTATAAAAAATGAGTTTTAAAGGAGGTATTTGGAAAATATGGAAAAAAATGACACGAATAAACCTCCACTTCTGGTTGACCAGTTTTGGTCAAAACCTTTTTAGATCTTAAATGACAAATAAAAATCTTAAATATCAAGTTTGTCACTCAATTATTCTTTGATTATAAAATCCCATTGCAGAATAGAATCAACATCCTTTGCTTTTTGCCACTCATTGCACCTGGCCTACAAGATACCTGGAAGAAAAACTCTTTCTAACCAACTTCTTGAGGAAGTTCATGAAAAATGTATATCTTTAAATGTGAAGTCATTGTCTGTGCTTCTAATAGATAGGTGGAAAAATGAGAGCTAAATTAAAACGGAATCAAAAATAAAATGGGATACTGATCTCTCTAATATAATCTTGAGATAATTACCATCAGGATTATTTACATTCCTGCCTGCATTTTTCAGAGGTAAACAAACTGGGCAGTCTGCCTTGGTGCAATTTTTCCAATGGGAAATGATTCGTATAGATGATGAACAGTGAGGTGCAGCACAAGTCTTGCCAGCCTGACAAGTGCTTATGTGCCTGAGTACATCCTTCATTGTCTTACAATGAGGAAGTGAACACTGTAAAACAATACATAGTATTATATAACTTCATCAATGCAACACTGCAACAAAAACATTTTCATAAACAGAAATTAAGAACTTACCAGCAAAAATCCACTGGTAGCCTGATTTTCCACACGCTGACATCTGTATGCATGAACCAGAAGGACTAATTGCTGCTGGATAAGTTTTATCTTTTCAGAATCAATTACTGGAGCGGTGTGTTGCCTTGGCAGATTTCCAGAGCCACCTCCAGCACCTCGTTGGCCTGGAGGTCCACCTGGAGGACCCTGCTGACCTCTAGCTCCTAATGGGATAGACATCGGTGATTGCTGGGCAGGGGGAGTTGATGGTGAAGGGGGTCCACTCGGGATTTGATGACCCCCCTGCTGTGACTTTGGTCCACCCACAACCATTGGAGAATCTACAGAACCAGGTCTTCCACGATAAATAAAAGAGTAGTAAGTAAGTAAAGAGCTGTGAAGAATACTGTAATGTGGTTTTTTAAAAAAACTGTTAAATTTATGTTTGCTAGTCTGATTAGTCAAACATCATACAAGTATACCCTGATTTATGTAGTCCCGATTTACGTGAATTCAAAGTTACGTCAGCGATCCATTGATGTGCTGATTTACCTCGTTTTGAATTGAAGTTATGCCATTAGAGGTCTAAGGTTCTTTAAAATTTGTTTCCACCTTTCCAAAGCTGTTATTTGATTGAAATACTAAATAAAAATCACATATAGCGATCTAAATATCTACTCTCTCTAAGATAATATCTAAATGAACAACGATCTTAAAAATAGTTTCACTTCATACTCAGGTCAACGTCCTCTAGGTCAGTGCTCCCCATGAAGCTTTTTTGCTCCACGGCACACCTTCATGCATGCTTAGAAACATCGCGGCACACCAAACCACCCCTAATTAATTTCACTGCGTAAATATACATTTTAAAAGAAAAAATTAGCATAAAACAAATAAAAGTCGCAATTATATTAGATTGTTATGGTTGGTGAAGTAATATTCAAATAATGTAAAATTTTATTATAAATTAAGTACACACACAATTCAATGTGTAAAAATGTTGGGCTTGTTTTTTTGGTACAAAGACGCTTTATATTTGCCTCACTAATAGAAAGAATTACAAGAACTTCTACATCTAGATTCTTTAACCCTTAAGTAGGTGCATGGCCTTTCGTAACTTAAGTGGGCGCATGGGGTCTTTAAACCCTCAAGCCCGGAAGAGATTTATGAATACCTACCTTATTCGCCGAATGAGTTTTTTTAAAAAAACATGAAAAAGATGCAAAAACATGCGAAATTTGGAATTTTTTTTAAATTCATAACTTTTGATGTTTTCTTTTTATTTTAATGAAATATTATGTGAATATACATAAAAGATGAAATTTTTAAACAGTATCATTTAAAATATCACGTCACACACAAACATTGCTGCAGTAGAGCGAATAAACACCACTCACTTAATTTTCCGGTGCTTGTTCACGGTTTATATATAACTTTCGGCATCGCAAGAACTATGAAACGTATTGACATGAAATCTTATTCAAAAAAACATTTAAACATTACTAAACATTTCATTCGCTGAATGTACCTATCTAAACCAATTAGATGAAAAGTTTGTCGCATGTCAACTTTTCCATGTCTTGACTGGAAATTTTTAACTAAGTGTTGTATTTATGCTTTTTTAAAAGACGTTTTATAAATAATATTAACGTTTTAGATATGCAGTCATCATTCTTAATCATTACAGAAGTCACATAGAAAAAATGGTTACATTTCGTTCATTAGAAGCGGAGATATGAATATTTATCATGAATGATTTTAGACACAGAAAACGGAAAACTTTTAAAAGTTACATATTAGCTGACAAGTCCTTTCCCGATTGTTTTAGAAGATGTACACATGCGTAATTGAATTCAGCATGAAATTTACCTTATAACACTCTAAAAATATCTAGTAAGCTTCTCTGTGAAAAGATACCAGATGTTTATGAAGCTTTCTCCCGGTCACACTCGCTCGCTTCCGCAGATGGCTCACACAACAAAGGATCCATTCTTTCGAACGCAGAGTAGTAGGTCATTTGCTCTATATGGGTCAACTTGAGAAACCGAAAGTGTGTAGGTCCGTGGTCTCTAGTAGGCTGTGGGTAAATATTTACAAGACGTTTTCCTCGAAAAACTCCACAAAGAAAGAAACATGTGGCAGGAAGATTCTTACTCTTTGAGAAGATTCCCTTTACCTCACTTCAAATGCCAAGGAAAGCATTCCTACTGCACTGAAAAGTGATTTTTAGATCGAGAACCATCGTAATTTTGTGGTAGAAATGAAAAATCCAGCGCAAACTTTATCGTACATTATAAAATACACAAACACAATGAAAAATAGAAGACATGCATTATTACAAAGGCTAAAGCTTCCTCTTTCACAATATGTAAAGGTTATTTAGATA
Source organism: Uropetala carovei (assembly GCA_036926305.1). Taxonomy (NCBI): domain Eukaryota; kingdom Metazoa; phylum Arthropoda; class Insecta; order Odonata; family Petaluridae; genus Uropetala; species Uropetala carovei. Next base: position 2,534,667 of record JAXCHB010000149.1, read on the forward strand.
CTAGTGAATGTGTGCTTGCATTCTGCAAGCATTTTCTCTCACCTTAAAGTAAATATAAAAGCAGAAAAATAATTTTCAAACGCATGTTTGCATCTCTGCGCCGAATTACCTGTTTTTCTGTTTTGAAATTATTGGGGTAAAAACAAACCCTAAAATGTATAATTATAATTTTTTTTAGGTTTTCATCATTCATTTCGAATACCTCGCATTTATGCATAATATCATCAAGGTAGCACCTCTAGAAGTGCATTTATAGAAATTTAATTGTTTATATTTTATGAATTTTTAACAGCCACAATAATAAATATTTCTAAAATTTTCGATGTTATTTACTACCAGAGCATCATTCCCTACCTTGTTTAAAATTTTCAGCTTCCTGCACCTTCAGAAAGTACATAAACATTAGTCAATTTGTTTAACATTTGAGAATTTATTACGGCCGAACGAATAAAAATTTTCAAATTTCTATAATCCTGTTTTCATTATTTGGCAAATTCTATCAACAGAAAAAATTTCAGATTCATAGCACAGTTAGAAGTACCTAAACCATGAAATGTTAGTAAAATTGTTTATAATTTTTACCGGCCAAGAAAATAAACATTGTTGCAAATTTTCAGTTTTTCCTCTGATTATTTCTTTCGATTCACCTATGTATTGAATTTCAGCTCTCCACCTATTGTAGTTTGGGCCAGACATTAGTATCCTCCTATATCCTCCTCCTATGTAAGAAGAGTGCTTATAGAATGATATGAAACTTCCTTGCACCAAAAGGCGATGAAATGTGCTGCCACACCATAAATTCGTGGCAAAAATGAAAAATCGAGCACAACCTTTAACATAGATTATAAAATATAAAAACATGCATTACTAGAAAGCTCAAAGCTTCCTCTTTCAAAATATATAAAGGTTATTTAGATTAATTTATGTCCCTTGCGTCAAAAGACAATTAAAATTAGTGCTGACACACCGTAATTTCGTGGAAAAAATGAAAATTTCATTGCAAAATTTAACGTAGAACAAAATACAATAACACTATAAAAATTACAAAACATGCATTACTAGAAAGGCCAAAGCTTCCTCTTTCAAAATATATAAAGGTTATTTAGATTTAAGAATGTCTCTTGCGCCAAAATACAATTAAATGTAGTGCTGACCGAGGACGTAATAGTACGTAACACAGCAAATTGTACAATTTTCGGAGGACGTAATACTATGTAAAGACCCCAAATGTTTATATCTATGCCGAGTTGTTGATTTTCTTAACAATTATTTCAGATGAGAAGTCTAATATCTTATATAATAATGTGCATCCATCAGATTTTCCATATTGTTAATGGCATTTAATTATTTATAATATTTATGTTAGCTGCTATTTTCAGGTATCGCTTTCGCACATTAATGCATAATCTTCTGTGTAAATTCATAGCGAGTTAACAAATTAATTTAATCTCCACTAAGGTCTTCTATAAACTTTGTTTAAATATTATATAATTGTTATATTTGTTTAGTACGTTATTTAATGGGCCAATTCTTTCCTGTAATATGCACCTTTTTCTCCTCCCAAAGAATCAGTACCTTGCATATGATTACACTAAACTCGAGTGCATTATTAGGTTTTTGCAATGAAATTCGAATAATCTTTGTAAAAATATGTACAATAACTTATATACATTTACTTGGATACATGAATTTGTTTTTCTCTCACTCATGTATGATCTCCACCTTCTCAACTTTTTTAGAATAAATATACAGTTATAGTACTCGATGTGTTACTGAACTAGAGGGTCAAAACAATGAATTAGAAACCAGTTTGGATGGATAAACAGGATGTACATTTATTTAACCTCTTGAAATATAACAACACAATCACTGCATATAGTTTTCATGTGATTTAAGAGGTACCCCCGAAATTAATGTACATGTCATTTTAATAAATTTACACATACTGCTTCTTTAAACTATTCTTTATCAATTCCGCTTAAAAAAACGTGTCACCGGACTTGTTTTTTTTAAAAATTCAATTGAAATTCTGGCAGATTCCTATGTTTTCATATATGAGCATGGCAGAGAGAAGCAGATTGGAAGGGGAACATATCTCTTTTTAGCTTTAAAATAAATGCCATTTTCTTCTAAATCTAGTGTAATACACTGTGATATTTCCTCTATCTAAAAATGTAAAGAAATGTACCTTACTGAAGTGATTGAGGAGAAATTAATGTTTTTCTTCACGAAAATATATGATTTTTCAGTAGTTACTCTACACCGGCACCACTTGGTCTTAGAAACTTGGCAACTTCGTTGTTCTTGTCTGCTGCGGAGGGAACAGGGAAGCGAGCTATACAATATTTAGTAATATTTTTGATGGGTTTTCTGAAAGACTATCATCATGATTACCATTTACATTACATTACCTGTATTTTACATAAGACCTGTATTCCTGTCCTTGTCCTATACATTTCAAATTATTTCATTAACTGTCTCGTAAAATATGCATTCCTTTCTAACATGAAGAAATGTTTACGAATATGTTGTGGTTAGGAAAACGTCGTCAAAATATATATTATATTCCCAATTGTGGAAAAATCACTAACCCAGCAATCACCTTTGTAAGTGACAATATCCTGTTTAATTTTTTAATGTTACTTAAAGCATTTAGAAGCAAGGGAAAATTGTAATGTCTACTTCCTTCAAGGCTGTGATATCAAGTAAAACAAGTTTTTGATACTGCTTTTTATAATGTGTTGTATTAAAAGGGATGTTTCAAAAGATCTAGGAATTATATTGTAAACTTATAAACATAAACTTATAAACATTGCTGCATCATATGACATTGAGTGTTCAATCTGCTTCTCTCCGCCATACTCGTACATGAAAACATATGAACCTGCTGGAATTTCCTTAGAATTTTTTATGAAAACAAGTCCGGTGACATCGTTTTTTTAGTGGAATCGATAAAGAATAGTTTAAAGAAGCAGAATTCAAGTTTTTTATAATTCTGCTTGCATTGATTTTGGGGATATCTCCTTGATATATCAGGTTATAGTGTACAGTCCTTTAAAAACAAAGGTACAGTGGAATTCCAATTTAAGGTTCTCCCATTTTAGGTTTACCCGCATTTAAGGCAGTTTTTTTGCTGTCCCGACCAAAGCTCCATATAAATAATTTATTGTATTACCCGATTTAGTGTCTCTCGATTTTGTGAATTGTCCGCAATTAAGGGACAAAATTCTGGTCCCTTGCAGGGCATCGCCTCGATTTCAGGTGCGTTCACACCGTGACTCGAGAATATTTCATTTGGTGGGGATATAATATATTAATTCAATCTAACCATCAATGGCACAACACATACTGACGTTGTTACTACATTAAATAAACTCAAAAGAATTAATATGTAGTCGTTCTGTTATGTCAATCCACCTTAAATGTCCTAATCTGTTACGTACTTCACGAAAGTTGCGATGACGTCAGCACGTGAACACGGAGTTTTTTACGTTTCAGTTCGCAGGTGCTCAATTACTAACATGATGCGTTAGTTAGTTGGGCCACCCACGTTTACCACAGCCATATTTACCTTGTTAACCCGAAAGGAAGACAATCCCCCAAAAAAAGGGAAGTCTTATTAACAACGTTAATATTACATCGAGGCAGCGATGATATTAAAACTTTGGATGTATGTTCTTACTCATCAGTCAATGTAGCATTTCCCTACACCACACAAGACACGCAAGCAAATTTGCGAGCCCACCTCGCATAAAGGGCCAAAATGTAACAATGACACTAAAAGGACGTTGGAACTGTAAACATTGTCATTTTATGCACGGTCAGCCGATAACAGGCGTCGAAACGTCTGCCAACGCTCACCACACTGCTTCACTGAGGGATAATTATTCGAAACTCGTAAATACAGTAAAACTCTGTTATAACGCACCTCACTATACCGCGGATTCGGATATACCGTGGGTCTAGTCCTGTCTCCCAAAATGATTCCATTTATTTTCTTCGTAAACAACTTGGTTAAAATTTTACCGCAATTTATTTTCTTCGTAAAAAACTTGTTTGAAATTTTACTGCAATTTATTTTCTCCATAAACAACTTGGTTCAAATTTTACCGCGATTTATTTTTTCGTAAAAAAATTGGTTCAAATTTTATCACGATGCTAAACTCCCATCGCTGTCTATAAAAATGATAAGAAATTGTAGCTGAAGTCCAGAACCGCGGAAGAGCAGAAAAATTATCGGAAGATGACAGCGAGAATGAAGAGATATGTGAGGTTGAGACCCCTTAAATAAGCAAAGTATTGGATAACATCAGTGACGTGTGAATTCGATGGAGAGACATTGTGATTGTGATCATCTTCATCTTTTACATTTGCAAAACATTAACACGTATGTGACGAAGAAATGCCATCAGCTGTCGCGCCAAAAGAAACTATCAGACTATTTTAAAAACACTGATTAAAGTAAGGTACGCATTTAAATCAAAATACGATATCAGTTTTTATAGCATTATGCAATTAAATTTGTTATAACACATATACTTTCACGTTTTCTTAAATTATTTCCCGAAATACCGCAGGTTGCCGATAATGCGGGTGTACATTCTGTCTCAAGAAACCCGCGTCATAACGGGGTTTTACTGTATTATCTTATATAACCCATGCAAGCCCAATTATATCATGTATCCATTATAGCATGCGAACTTAAAAAACTGTAAGGATCTGCATGCTTGGTTGATTCCTCCTATATAGGAGCGCTTCAATTAAGTGTGTTTATTTGCTTAAAAGTTTTAAGAAAGATTATCTCGGAAAAATTAAAGATCGCAAATTCACTGCTAGGAGGTGCAATGAGGGTCACAGCCATGAAGTGACCACTAATTTTGCAAAAAAACCATAAGCTAGAAGAATCACATTCGCCGGAGGACTTACAGTTGGTATTAATCTCAACCATCTTCGTTCTGTGAAATTTTACGAATGAAAAAATTGATCATAATAAATCTATACACTTAATATTGTTTTAACTAATAAAACATATTTGACATTAATGAACTGCCATTTAGTCTTTCAATTTTAGATAACCCCCATTTAATGTATTACTCGATTTAAGGTAAAACTTGTCCCCAACGCAAACGTTAAATGGGGATTCCACTGTATTTCTATTCAGTACAGAAAGATATAGCAGACATTTAAGATAATATTTAATTACATAAAAAATAATTTATATCCATAAAAAATAATTTATATCCATAAATAATAAGTTATATCCATTACCTATTTTTAACAAGTAGTGATCAACGACATATCATTTGGTTTATTAAAATAAAATGCAGTGGGTAATAACTAATAATTTTATTTACATAGCTCATAAAATACAATAACTGTGTAGCAATAACAGATCATACACTTCTCACATTTAATTAACCTTCATATGCACTCAAGAATGCTAACAATGACGAAATTATTCTTTTATTTTTGGTTACCTTTGGTCTTCCATTAACATCTTCAGATACTGTAGTCGGTTCACCAGCTAAAGTCTCTTGGCCTACTTACATGGGGAAGGCACTACTGACCCCCAACCGATTTGGCTGAAACTTCGTAGAGACAATGTCCATGACGTCCGATTAACGAAAATATATACATATCAGGGCCAATACTCAGCCGTTTTTATTTTATTAGTAAAAATAAGTTCATATTTTCCTAGCCATTACATAACTACCATACACGGTAACGTAATTCATAAGAAGTGGCGCTTGCGTAGTGGGTAGCGCGCTTGGCTGAAAATGTCAAGATGTGTTGTTCGAGTCCCTGTTCCGAAACTTTTTTGATTTTTTCCCACATTTCTACTTTCATCATTTAAAGTATTTATTACCTAATTTTCTAATATTGCTTTAAGTTTAAATACCCATTTATTTCTAAATAAAATTCCTAATCACAATGATAATATCTCTATGGGCAATGACAAATAAAACTCGTCCGGTTTGCGATAACATTAATTACATATTTAATGCATTCACTTTCTTTTTATTTTTTGCTGAACCCTCCTCCACCCCCGCCGTTCATTAGTGTTTCCCCTATATCGACGGTCAGCAATTCTGTTTTTAATTCATTTAATTATCAGGTATCGATATGAAAGTTTATCTTTACGGTTGGTTTTTAAGTAGGTAGTCCGACAGCACTTTCACAGGTTCTAGGGTGGTACTGATCATAAAAACAATGGAAACAATACGGATTAAAGCACCACGAACATTTCACGAATGCTTGTTCCCCGCAGTCGCATGTCAATGTTCGCAGGGATTCCGGGAAAGATACTTGATTAACATTGAAAAAGATGCGTCTTTCGTCAGTCAATTTTGAAGCAAACCATGCATATTGAAGCATGTTCACATACCTTGGGGCCGACAGCTGGTTATGAACCAACGCATGAATTTTCACCATGTCCTTCCTACTTGTGATCTCGCGGTGATTTTGCAGTAGGTAAGTTGCATTTTGCAACCGCCATTACAACACTACTGCCACATTCACTTTCAGGTACTTCTTTCTCCGACATCAATCCATTTTTTCGGAGGAGCTTCATGCAGTAATGCATGGCGGTGTTCAACACGTCTTTCGCCGTTTCGTCGTCCAAAGGAGGAGATTTTACATCTCCTCCTTTGGACGATGTAACATTTTTGCTCGTTACAGGATTCCCCGCTGAAGATGTTGAAGCAGTATATTCCATTTTTGAAACAGCAAAAACAGCAGTATGTTAAAAATACACTTCGAAACACGCTAGATAACTTACAATGCTCTGATGAAAGAAGCAATACTGATATTGTAGCACTTGAAATCGCTCCTCTCCGATCCTTTTCTAAATGCTTACAATGTATTTATCGACAATGCTATGACTGTGATACAATACGTGCAAGACAATAAGTTTCTTTTCATTGTATATTCATGGGGAGGAGAAACTAATAAATCGCTTTACAATGAAAAATTTATTGACGAGGATAACCAACCGCTATGTCCGCTACAAATAATTCTTCAAAACTGCACATCAATATATTAAAAATATTAACTATTAAAAAATAAAAATATACTATTTTAGCGTTATTAAGAAATAAGCATTTAAATTGAGGAAAATGAATATTAGGGAAAAATGAAAAAAAGTTTCCGAACATAGACTCGAACAACACATCTTGACATTTATCAGCCAAGCGTGCTACCCACTACGCAAGCGCCACTTCTTACGAATTACGTTACCGTGTATGGTAGTTATGTAATGGCTCGGAAAATATGAACTTATTTTTACTAATAAAATAAAAACGGCTGAGTATTGGCCCTGATATGTATATATTTTCGTTAATCGGACGTCATGGACATTATCTCTACGAAATTTCGGCCAAATCGGTTGGGGGTCAGTAGTGCCTTCCCCTTGTTAGAGCAAGTAGCCAATCACGAACGTTTCCCCTTCCATCGCCCCTCTCAACTTTCGTGCGGGACAGCAGATACCGGTGCGCGTTGCCAGCTCTTGCGGATTTTTGCCTTCAGCTAATATACTATGCAATTTCTAATGGCAACGCATCCCGATGTGAACTCTTTGAGAGCAGGAGTGAGACTGGGTTCCTCCCCATTACCTTCCCAAACAAACCGTCTCCTATTGGCTGCTGCTAACTGGCATACGCCCCATCTTTAAAGCCAAGAGACTTTAGCTGGTGAAACGACTATAGTGCCTCTACACCTTCTCCCCCACAAGTCTTGTATGTCTCTATTAGAGTGGGAAGATTCAACCCACATGCTGCCAACTTGTTAATTATCCTAGTGGATACAACACCAACACAAGGTTTCAAAGTTAATGCATTTCCACGGTTATTTCTTTGTCTTATTTTCCTACCTATATATGCTTCTAAATTAATTGATCTTTTACTCATGATTTCTAAACTAACACTCAACTTTTCAACAATCCCCTCCAACATCTTGATATCACACAAGGCATCATGAGCACCAAGGCATTCTTCCTCACAAGGGAAGGCACCTAAGTGTAAGTGGCGGATCATGACCAAACTTCACAGGATGAAAGAAAACGAAATTTAATTAGACATGTATTTTCGGAAAGGTGTCTAACAAGCCCGCATTTTCGAGATATTTGCAATTGAAAATTGAAAAACAAGTGGCTTGTTCTCTAACATGATGAGCGATACCCCGACAACAGACGGTGGTGGCCTAGCGGTAAAGTGTCGGGCTGCGAAAATTTTGCCACACGTTCGATCCTCGACATTGCTGAATTTTTTTTCTCCTCCCATCAATGTTTTATGACTTTAGTTTTATGTAAGTTGTCCAAATTACATCATTAATAATTTTCTTTCTTTTTTTTTTCAGGCCAATATTTTAATTTGAAATCCATTCCTATTCACTTTTTACGACATACTCGGATTATATAGGTACTTGATACATATATACTACATTTTTTATGCACACCCTCCTCGTTATTTCCACTGTAGAGATGCATAGTTTACGTGCCGAATAAGGAGCACTTTATGCCATGTTCTGACGGTTTCTCGAGTCCATTCGGTGCATCCTGGCGGTGGGCCCTACCGGGTGGGGTCGCTTCTCACTCGCTCTCCTAGGGATGGATTAGGGAACCATAATTTGTTCATATGTAATGGAACCGTAATCGCCATTGCCTCATTAGTTACATCAGAGCATACCACGTGAAGGATGAGGATGCCTTTTGGATAGGAGTTGGCTGTATATTTCTCATCACTATACCTTGTACTCCACCTAACCTAACTATATCGCAACACTTCTCATAAGCCATTATTAAGAACTGGCCTCACACAAAAATAAACAATAGAATATTTATGAGCTCGTAAAATTGCTAACAAAATAAAATACATTACACTTTAAAATACACATAATGCCAGATGTCACATCGGAAATAAAAATAACCAAAAACGTTAAACATATAGGCTCTAAAATTACAGGAAGTTATAAATAAATAAATTTACGTATTTCATTCCCCTGAACAGTCGTTAGGGTGGTAATCATCATAAAGACAATGAAAAAACAAATGTTCTTTGCACCAAGCACACTTTACGAATGCAAGCTTCCTGCAGGAAATGATACGTCATTGACGTTGAGGAATATCTCGTGATCGTCAGTCAATTTTGCATCGTACCAAGCGTACCAAATCATTTTTTGAAAAACTGGTGCCTGCAGCTGGTTATCCACAATTGATTGAATTTTAATGGCATCATTTCTCGTTGTCAAGTCTCTTTTACCTTCTAACAGTGCGGGACAGTTTTGAATGCGCCGCATATAGTTTTTAACTTGGCAATAGAAATAAACATCACAGGGCTGACAAATTGCTGTTGTTTTTGGTGGAATCACCTGCAATGAGCACGTGGGAACGTTGTTGTCACCGTAAAACATTTGGTCATACGTCTCACACGGCATCTGCATTGTTGGTCAGAGAGCCCACAAAGCGATTGAAAAAGGCAATGTTCCACACTTCACGGCGTGCAGGCGACTACAGCTCGAGCACTGCCGGCTGCGCGTGAGAGGGGAAGAGAAGGAATTTGAAAGGGGAACTTTGAGGGAGAAGGGCTGACGTCAGAGTTGCTCGGACGAGTCCTTTAGCCGCAAAGAGCCCCTCCATAGTATACGTTCGCACATCTATTGATTCGCGCATATATCGAGGAGGGTGTGCGTAGAAAATGTTGTATATAATAAGTATCAAGTACCTATATAATCCGAGTATGTCGTAAAAAGTGCATTGGAATGGATTTAAAATTAAAATATTGGCTTGAAAAAAGAAAGAAAATTATTAATGATGTAATATGGACAACTTACATAAAACTAAATTCATAAAACATTGATGGGAAGAGAAAAAAAAATCAGCAATGTCGAGGATCGAACGCGCAGCAAAATTTTCGCAGCCCGACACATTACCGCTAGGCCACCGCCATCTGTTGGCCAGGTATCGCTCATCATGTTATTAAGGGTAAGCCACTTATTTTTCAATTTTCAATCATAACTATAAATAAATCATTTAGAGGTGTTACTTCTAAGCAATTAATATGTAATTATATGAAAAGAAAACAATATCAATGAAAATGAAAAAAACTCAAACATAGTTTGGATGTTGGCTTACCTATAGCTGCCTTGTGGTTAACATCATTCAAATTTTGATCTTCTGTACCAGTCTTCGTGTCAGTTGATACAGCCTTCAATACAAGACAAATACGACAGTGAACATAAAATACTAAAAGAAGACCTTGCCTTCTCTCGTCCTCTACATCTCTAAACAAGAGAGGAACATCACACGACAAAACCACATATCCAGTCCTAAGTGTTTAATATTCACTAGTCTTCTTCCAACACAACAATCGACCTCATCCGTATCAGATGATTCATTTTTTCTACAAAGGAACACTTTGTCTCTTCTATTTTTTTCCTTTGCAGGAATAAACTGTCCAGCTCGTGACCGATAGTGTTTCGGCATATTTGACGTGGTATTTCACGATTATACAAACGAAAGAAGTGATAAATGGAATGAAAATGATGTTAATAAAAAAATTAGTAATATGAAAATGAGAAAACTAACAAACGAGAAGTATAAGCACAACCCAAATCAACTTCACCTCAACACAAGTCAGCTAAAAGCACAATGGTTAGCAGACAGCCAGAGATGCCAACTCTACTTGTTTGCCCTGTTGCCAAGTTTATTTAGTTAGTTAAATTAAGATAAATAAATACATAATTCTCTTTATTTTACAAATGAATGTCTCTAAATCAATTTTAGTGCTCATATCCTTGTTTTTATAAATCGTATCTTTTAGTCCAGTAATGTATCGTTAGTAGAAGAAATATATCTGGTAACAATCCCCCTAGTTCAAAAATGAGTCCACTTACACTTAAGAGATTTAAATTAGGTATATTTTTCATTAAATACACTGTACAACTCAAAATATATATAACAGATCTCTACTTTTTGAATCTAGAACTATGATTTCATAATTACTGAATTTATAGATCTCAGAATCACAAAGCAGTGAAAATAGTATTTTTCATCAATTTTGACATTTGCAGTCATAGGGATACCTCCTTAAGCACATCGTCTTGGTACAGAAATTGCAACGCTGATTCGTTTTTTTGTCCACATTTCTCGGGCAAATTGCGCACCTAACTCGAACTTTGGGGACTAAATGAATGCGTTTTTCCAATGGTGGTGATCCCGTTAATTTAGCGACTTTTTCGCGGAGTGATCTTGGCACATATGTACTTAGATGCTACCCTTTTGTGAATGGACGAAACTCACAGGTACTCGTTTGGAGACGTGTCGGCATGAGATGTAGGAGAAACACTAAGTAGCTTGAAACACACAGGCAGGTGGTGGAAAAAATATTTCTCACATAATAAAAAGGACGGTCGTAAGGATTAGTTTGAGAAATTGACAATAGGGTTGATGAGGAAAATAAGGAAGCCAGTGAACAGATAGGAGCTCAGGAGAATTTCACACTCACGCGGGGGTCCTTCCCCCTTTCCACGGTCATCCAGGAAAGGAATTGTGCAGGTCATATCCCTCGCTTGTGTTCGGGGCAAGGGTTTTCCTCGTGCTGATAAAGAATTGCTTGGTTTCCTAAACCAGAATGAAGAAGGGTGTTTCCAGGGGTCTCACATCAAGGGAAGAGATAAAATCTAAAATATGGAATAACTGCAATGCTGCCAGTGTTCCACTACTGTCGTTTCTCTTGGAAAGCACTATATTCCTTGCTAAAGGCTTTCACATAGCCCTGGTGAAAAGGAAACACTTCATTTTATAGAAGGAAATACAGACAGGTACGTTTCTCTGAAAGATAAAGAGAAAAATATATAGGTAAGTTCGAAATAGTCGCGCAAGTAGGAGCATGGTGTCTTAAATGACCTCAAGGTTAAAAAATGAATTTTTACGAGAAGGCCATAGCACATATTGCCAATATTTTAACACGAACTAAAGGAGATAATTATTCTAGGAAGGTACTGAAAAAATCTACCTCATACAAATAATTGCAAGAAAAACAGAGTTTTTAAAAGGCATGGGGTCTTTAAAGACCCCACGTGCCTACTTAAAGGGTTAAACATGTCCTTTTAATATGGGTTGAAGAACAACTAAATTCGCCTAAATATGTTGTTGAATTTGGAATGTCATATCGATGGGATATTCATATATTGAAGGATATTCACCTTTGGCTTTTAGCCAAAATACATCTAAAGGTAGCATAATAATTTTAAGTTGTATAATCGTTACTAAGGTCTACCAATTCTCTCGTAGTTTCAGAATAAATTCTTTGGATGATAAAATGTATGCAAATTTGTTTGTTCCAAACGCTTTTGTGAAAATTAAATATCCTCAGACTGTGAGGTACACTAGTGCCTTCTTTGCAGCACACTAATGTGCAATAAAATCCATTGTTTTAGAGGATAAATAACTGTCACACTAGTACTAGAATAGTAGTAGAATAAATAAAATAAAATAGTGGAAAAAGTACTAGTGACAGTTACACTAATGTGTCGCAGCACACCGGTTGGAGAGCACTGCTCTAGGTGACCGCTGCATATCTTACCTTTGAGGGGTTTTGTAACGACAGAACCTATGGATCCAAAAAAAAAATAGTTACTTAGGACGTGAAGTGAGGGGTGTAGTCGAGGGTATATGACGTATAACAAATTCTTAACGTACCTGTTCAGCATGAAAAAAATTTCCCAAGCACAAAACATAAGAGCATACGCCGATAATGCTGCATATAATAACTTCTTCAGAAAGTCAGTATAAAGATGGTATAAACTTAGCATCGGAAAACCTGATCCTCGTAATTTTGTAAATACAGATTTGGAAAAGTAAATGTATAATATGTTTTTGTTTATAGGTTAGGTTTGAGACTTTTAGTGGATGAAAAAGATATTTTTATCTGCTAGTCAGTTTGAAATACAGTAAACCCTTGACATTCACAGATTTAACATTCGCAGTTTGATTATTCACGGATAGATTCTCATCAAACCTATATTACATTTCCAGCGTATACAGTTGTCCCTCTGTAGTTACGCCACAGAGGTGTACTTAATTTTTTTGTCTATATATTCACGCAAATGTATAGTGAATGTTGTTATTCTCTTATCTTTAATTATATTACTGTAATAGTAGTAGTTGGCAAACTTTTTCACATTTTCATCACCATCGCTACGGACATTATTGGCTCAACTAAACGACCTATGCTTTTATATAGGACTGAATAATTTATATTGTAATGACGTTTATTTGACGTTTAAACTTGGCTTAATTATCTTTCATTGATTTCATTCAATAACTAAAAAAAATATATAGTCGTAATTTGGAGAAAGTCACGTGTTGGACACATAAGATATTTTATTTTTATCCCATCCCATGGTCTCCCATTCGAAAAAATGAGAATGACCATACTCATTACAATTTACCGAAAATGGTTAATTTGAAACCTCGCATTACCAACTCCCCGTCACCTTCATCACCCTAGCTTTATTTATTACATTGTTTCTTTGGAAAACTAATTTGATCATTTTTTTGAGAAAACAATCAATGATTAATTTTTTAAATCACTGATCAACATGATTGAAAATGGAAGAGAACTTGCCACAGACAGTAAAGGTGGCATCTGGACATTTCACCTTTTTATTTTCTGCATCATCTAGGTATTCCTCATACCCAAACATCCTTTACCCCATGCCTTCTTCCCCCTCACCCAGGGACTTTTTTCCCTGTATGTAGGATTGAATTTCTCTTCTTGCCCTACAGGTATTCCCCCCATCTTTGGTCCTTTATTGCTGAGTATGTGTTTGAGTTTTCCATTGCACAGATCAGTCCTATCTTGCTAGTGCTTCGAAGGTGTTCAAAGCAAGTCCCTCACTATGATCTCAGCTTTAATTTTCATATTTCTGATAATCGTCGATGAGTTAAATGTTTTTAAATATATTCTATTTTTATTAATTCTTATATAAAATATTCATAGCGTTTATATTTATTTTTTTTGTTATAATAAGCATGCATTTTTAGGTGTCACGACTTTTCATCACAGAAAATTTGTATCAGTGACTTTTCGTCACGGACATTTGCCATAGGGGACAATTGGTATCTGCGACTCCTCGTCACACATGACAATTGGTACCTGCGACTCCTCATCACACATGACTATTGGACCCGCAACTTCTCGTCATACATGACAATTGGTACCTGCGACTCCTCATCCCCCAAGACAATTGGTACCTGCTAATTCTCCTCACACATGACAATTGGTACCTGTGACTCCTCGTCCCCCAAGACAATTGGTACCTGCTAATTCTCCTCACACATGACAATTGGTACCTGCGACTTCTCCTCACACATGACAATTGGTACCTGTGACTCCTCGTCACACATGACAATTCATACCTGTGACATTTTGTCACACAAGACACTTGGCACTTGCGACTTCTCCTCACACATGACTATTGGACCCATGACTTCTTGTCATACACGACAATTATATCTATATCTACAATTCACCCTGCAAGCCACCGCAATGGTGTGTGGCAGGGGGTGCAATAGCACTGAGGGAAAGCGCATAATAATGAATAATATCACCCTACGTCGGCTGATTTCTTATTGTAACGTCTGTTATGCTCAGCTATCATTCTAGGGAAAAACGAGCCTTTGTACCTCTCACAAGGGGAGACTACGTACCCTGGGTTGTCGATTTCGACGATACCTTTTTTGGTGATAGAAGACTTAAAATAAGAAGACCCGTATATCGGCTTTTGATTGAATGGCCTTTAGTTTCACGGGAATCTTTTTTTCTTTTCACAAGATTTACTGTAGCTAGTTATTATGTAGATGGTAGGCCTTCATTCTCGATTAGGTAGTGTGGTTGGGTGGTTAGCGTACTTGGCTGTCATTATTTTGTCCCGGGTTCAAATCCTCCCGCATGCATTTTTTTTATTGTTGTGTAATTCACTTTATTTTTAAAGAATTATTATATTACTAGCTGAGCCCGCACAAAATTCGCGCTTTTAATTTTAAAGTAATTCATAAAAAAATAATAAGTTTGTAAAATAAGTTAATGTTAATAATTCATATTTTACTCTAGCAATGAATTTACACAGTATAGGATACTTAGATATTTGACTCCCAATGTAAGGTGTGCGTGTTAGAATCTCACTGAGGGAAAGGCACTGTGCGCGTATTAAAAAAAATGTTATCCGTAGGTAATCAGAAATCTGATGGTAGAGAGTAAATTGATGCAGCACAGTAATTAAATTGAAATGATTAGTGATCGGAAGATTCTTACGCGACAGGCATAAACTGTAGTGATGTGAAATGAGGAAACAGAAGAATAGAACTGCTAAGACCGGGAGTCAAACTGGGTCTTAACACGTCAAAGAAAGCAAATATTGGGAAAAGAAAGATGTGAACTTTCTGTAATTTACAGGAAATGTCATCTACTTAATCAATCACAAAACATAACTCTTGTAAAAGCGACGCCACAAAAAATAATTATTTATCCACTTAAGCCAGGCGAAAGTATTAAAAAAGTAAGCGCTGAAACAACTGATTGTAGAATAATGCGGAATATAAAGTTACCGGGGTTTAGGAAGATTCCTCCTCACCAAAGCCTTCGTAATGAAATGGCAGAGTCTTATGCGTATTTCCACTGACAGGGTGATTCTTGGTCGCTTCATTCACGAAAACAAAAACATTTGGTATTTCCAAAAGGTTGAATACTCACAATCAGATACAGTATTTTAAAAAATAAATATGCTTTTCTACCACAATCTACGATAAACGCGTCCTAGTCACAGAAAATAATCTTACTGATTGTTCTCGAGTTAAATCATTATCTTAATGAATTCATCCATTGTTATATTTATAACAATAAAACTTTAATTAAAGCAAAAATGTAGCGTATAATGATCTTACTAACTTAAGGATTCCATTTTTACGTCAATATGAACGTTTAATTGATGGTAATTGAATCAGAGACAACAATTAAGGTCGACATGGCAACGTCCTGAAGGAGAACAAAAAATCGGCAAAATTTCGAAAACAATTATGTATTTCTGAAAATTTCAACCGCGTAGGGTATAAACATTGAAAGAATAAGATAATTTAGAGTTTTAGCCGTCAAATAAATCAAAAACGGAGAAAATCGGTCCATATTTACGTATTTTAATGAATGAAGGAAAAAAACCTTGCACTCTGAAAACTGGAAAATCCCGTGTAAACTTATGGAAACATATAATTATCTCCTGGAATCGAAACCGGGGACTTTAGGAAATTGAGACTAGTTTTCTAGGGACCTCCTGGCCTGTAGAAACAAAACGCAGTTTACTGCAAATCTCTACGGCAAACGGTTTTTGAGATAGAGGGGGGAAGGACGGACGGACACTTCAGAAATTATATATAGGATTATTTATTTATTAACTTTATATTGTTATTTACTTATTTACTTCATTATGCTATTTTTCATTCGCTTCATTAAAATCGATGCACATCACAGTCTTCGTATAAGGCTCCCTTGAGAGACGGGCAGATCCCTGTCCTGGAGCATAAAATAGATGCATGAAATTAGATTATAATCATTCATTCTATTTATTGTCAAAATAACTATTGCTTTGTTGTAGTAAAATTATTGTACTTTTAATAAATTCCTCTAACATGAAAAAATCACGTTGATACGTAAAGCATAGTAGAAATACGAAGCTACAATTTTGCCCTACTGCTTTTCGGCACTTGAAGAGGAAGTGTGTGTACATGTGTTTGGATGGTAACTGTCATAAACACAACAAAAGCATATGAACATACTGCACCAAGAACATCTAATGAAACACTGCTTGTTGCAGACATTTTTTCTGTTGTAGTTCATCTGGAAAGCAGACCTGGTGAACATTTTGGAAAAAACACCTAGTTTCTGCAAGTTCTGATGCATACCACGCATACTGTAGCAAATCCTTGAAACGGGGTGAGGATAGTTGATAGTGGACCAGCGCATGAATGCGAATTTCATCCTCCCTGGAGCTAATTTCCCATTTCTCTTGCAATAGAAACGTGCAGTTTTGTAGTCTCCCAATGAATTGTTTCACTTGACGATAAAAATACACATCACAGGGCTGGCATAGTAGTGTGCATTTTGGCGGGATAATCTTGAGCTCACATGTCGGCATGTCATCTTCGTCTGTGAAAAGTTCGTCATACATTGCTGTATTGGTTTTCCCACCACAGGAATCCAATAACAGCAAGAAATGCTTGTCAGAGACATAATGCTTCACGACAGTTTTAAAAAAAAATTTAAACAAGTCTGTCGTCATTTTACCAGATTTGGAGCAAGTAACTACAACATTTTTGAACTCCTCCTCCAACTGCTTCACGGTTCTGCTCACTCGAGGCCCAAAAGTACCTCCAGGTTCTTGCATACAAAGAAAGACATTGGGTATCAATTTTCCTGAGGCGGTGATCGCGTACTGTGCCGTGTATGAATGAGTGATTTTGTTCCTATCTCCAACACAAATCTGGACAGTTTTTTCGCCCTGATGAGTCAAGGTTCGCTTCACGTCAACTTTGTACTCACATCCAGTTTGGTCAGTATTGATGACGTAGTCTGGGTCATAGTTGGGTATTATGCGCAATGTTTGTTTCCGGAAAACCTCGGCAGCTTTTAAAGTTTCTTCCAAAGACGTTTCATCTTTTTGAGAAACATAGTTGGTAACTTTTCGCTGCCAAATTCAGAATTCTTTCTTGAATTTAATTATCCACGCTCAAGATGCAGTGAAGGTGAACTCAGATGATATGTGCTGATAGGATAGAGTTAACGCCCACTGTTGCAGTGTTCTTGATGTAACATGCTCCTTCCTTTTCCTTGCTTCAGAAAATCTGTCATATGTACAGGTTTTAATCAACTCATGTTTGTCCAAGCGCGTTCCTCCTTTTTCAATATCTTTTCTCCATTGTGAAACTTGTTCTTTGCGTTTCAACAGTTGCGATCCTCGTTTCTGTAGGGTTGCCGGTGACCATTTGGGATGTTCCCTGGTGAGATTTACAACCTTAATTTTAATATCCAGTGGTACATGTTGAAATTTCACGACTTTAGGTGACGGCTTGTATGAATCGCTGGCACTTTGCAATGATGAAGACAAGCTGTCTTCGGACTCCCCTTCGTCTTCACTGATATACGAAGCATCAACTTCATCTTCTTCATTTTCTAGGAATAACTCTTCCACATCGACAAACTTGTATTCCTCAAGATTGGCGATGAATCCTTAAACAGCTCTCTCTCTGATTAATTTTGCCTTTTTCGAGATTTCCTTATTGGCAGTGACTCCAATTATGTTCATGTTCTTCAATGAATCTGTGAATAACTTTTCTATGATTACTATTCATTCATTTATTAAAAAGCATACTGCCACGAAAAGGTATCTACATGTGAACAATAAACGAAATAACCTTTGAAAGATTGTATAGTAAAAGCATGCTTACTCATTGTCAAAAGTATAAATTTATTATACTTACAGTGAACAATAGTTCGTAAATGAATACCCTTTCGTTTATTAGATGTGGAAATATGTGTTGCATTATTATAGCTTACCTTGCAAATATTTTACTGCATCCGTAGCATCCTGTTTGGAATAATCCAACATAAACGATCTTGTTTCTTCACCATCTGATGAATACGTCTCCATCAATGAGCTAGCAGTATCCATGACATCCAGAATTGAAAATATTCACTACAAATTTCGTTTTTTGGGTAACTTGTTGCACTCTGCTAACTGTGTGATAAATGGCTTGAACACCGTGATGCTTCCAAATGACGTCTTCAAATGAAATCCTTTCTCGTTAGAGGGAGAGAAAAGAGAAGCTTCCAAGGCGTGCCCTTGAGGGAACCAATACGAATTAAGGAAGCGGAGCCTCCGTGGATGTCATTCTCTCTCACAAGGAGTCTCTACGTACCCTGGGTCATCGATTTCACAATCAATGAAACATATTTGGGTAGTTTCCTTATGCAAAGGCTCCGTCCATTGCAGTTTTCTCCTCGGGGGGCCTTCACATATACGTATAAGGGCATATGGAATCCCCGGCATGGTCCGATCCTGTCTGGGAGCTCGAATTTTGTTTAACAGATAAAGATGGAAAAGATTTGTAATATACTTTTAGCCTATTTTAATTGGAACCTAACAGTTCTGTAACAGGTCCAATGACCATTTACATCGAAATAGCCACCAATACGCTCTTGTGCATCGATTTTAATGAAGCGAATAAAGAATAGCATAATGAAGTAAATAAATAAATCACAATATGAAGTTAATAAATAAATAATAATATAATAATTCTTTAAAAATAAAGTGAATTAAAACGATAAAAAAAATATGCATGCGGGAGGATTTGAACCCGGGACAAATAATGACAGCCAAGTACGCTAACCATCCAACCACACTACCTGATCGAGAATGATGGCCTACCATATACATAATAACTAGCTACAGTAAATCTTGTGAAAAGAAAAAAAGATTCCCGTGAAACTAAAGCCCATTCAATCAAAAGCCGATATACGGGTCTTCTTATTTTAAGTCTTCTATCACCAAAAAAAGTTTCGTGGAAACCGACGACACAAGGTACGTAGTCTCCCCTTGTCAGTCCTACAGCTATCTCTCTTACTTTACGAGGATGGTCCATTCTACCAATATAAGTTGGCGCTCTTATTATTTCTTCTACGTCGCTGGAGAATATATGCGTTCTAAATCTTTCAAGTAGTTTTAACCTACAGCGTGATCGGCGCTCAGTTAGTGATTCCTATCCTAAGTCCTGTATCAAGCCTGTAACAGTTTTGTTTCTATTGTAACAATTTTTGACGAATCTAGTGGCTTTTCGCTGCACTCTTTCTAAATCTGATTGATCCTTTCTCGTACGGATCCCATATGCTCGACGCGTACTCTAATAGCAGTCTTACTAACGAGAAGTAACATGTCTCTCTGACTTTTTCTTCACTTTTACCTATTATGTGTTTGATGAATCCTAGTTTCTGTTTAGCCTTCCCGCATATATTTCGTATGTGCATATCCCATGAGAGATTGCTTGTTAAAGTAACGCCTAAGTATTTGATGGAATTGGCTAGTTTTAGCTGGACGCCTTCAACAATGTAATTTGTCGCGTCAATGTTTTTGTTTCTCCAGAATCTTGTAAAGGAACACTTTCCTAAGTTCAATTCTAACTGCCACTCTTTACACCACTCGAGAATTGCATTTAAGTCGTTAGAAAGTAATAATTGGTTATTAGGATTGTTAATCTCTCTGTAAACTACTGTATCATCCGCAAATAACTTGATCTTACTTTCAATAACCCTATCTAAGTCGTTTATATATAAAAGGAATAATAGGGGGCCGATGACACTTCCCTGTGGAACACCTGAGGCTATGCTGACTGATCTGATTTAAATCCATCTGTAACTACTATTTGTTCACGGTCATTAAGAAAGTCCCTGATCCACTCGATTATCTTTCGACTTATTCCACAGTCATTTAATTTCTTCACTAACTTACTGTGCGGGACTTTATCGAAAGCCTTCTTGAAGTCGAGGAAAACCGCGCCTGAGTCTTAGGATCTCCTGATCTTAGCATATGGTGAATGAACAGAGCGAGCAGTGTTTCACAAGATCTCATCCTCCTGAAGCCGTGCTGATATTTACTTAGCAAGTTCTGGCTATCTAAGAAGCTAACGATAATGTGCTTGAGAACCTTGCAAGAGAAATTGGCCTGTAATTTTCTGTTGTCTTTTTTTCCACCTTTGTGTAACGGCATTATAAATGCTAATTTCCATTCCTTAGGTACAACACCATGACTAAGTGACTTACTGAATGCAATTTCGAGATAAGGTGCTATTTTCAGTGCGAACTCTTTGAATATTCTAGCTGGTATCTCTTCTGGACCCAGAGAATTATTTGACTTGATTTTTTTAAGCTGTTAAGCTATCCCTTTCGCTAATATGATTATATCGTTCATTTTTTCCTTGCCTGGTTCTGGCACCACGACCTTCGCTCTCACGTCTTGGGTAGTAAATACGCTCTAAAAAAAAAAAGTTTAACAAATTTCCTTTATCTGTGCTATCGTTAACAACCTCTCCTTTGTCGTTTATTAACGATGCTATGGCTGGGTGTCGACCTTGAACTTCCCTAACATATGACCAAAAGCATTTGGGATTTTCATTTAGATGTTCACTAAGTCTTTTTCTTGAAGTCCGTTAATGCTTTGCGCTTAACCTTTTTGGTCTTACAAGGGGAGTCCACGACATTCATATTGCCGATTTTCTTCAAATTTGCACGCTTGGTAGGAGGCTATGAATAATTGAAGTATGTGAAGTAAGAAAACGCAAATCTTTCCCCTTCTCGAAAAAATCGATCTTAAAATGTTAAAAAATTCGTATGGCTTGACATTAACAATAGATATCATCTTATCCAACCTATCTACATGAGCATGAGGTATCACCATTGCTGTCGACAAATACATCGTCATACAATGATGTATTTCTTTGTCCTTCCCATGAATCTACCAGCAGCAGAAAATGCTTATCTCCGACAAATGGTTTAAGCACACTCTCTAGAAATGTAATGTAAACTCTCATGGTTACTTTCCCAGAAATGGAGCAGGTCACTATGACATTTTGATAATGTTCATTTTTCTGAATGATGGGGCCAAATTTTCCTGTGGGTTCTTGAAGACACAAGAAGACTTTTGGTTGTTACTTCCCTGATAAACTAATTGAATATTGGGCAGTATAAGAATGGGTTATTTAGTTCAGGCTACATTTTTTCACCAACACTGATTTCACGCCTCTGTGCGCAAGAGATCTGTCAATTGTAGATTGATACTGACAGCCAGTTTGGTCAGTATTGATTATGTAATTGGCATCAAAATTTATCATGAGCTTGCTTGTCTGTGTCCTAAATTTTTCTGCGCTTTCAAGAGTTTGTTCTAATGTTGCCGCATCCTTCTCACTAATATATCTTGTAATTTTCCTTTACCTAATGTGCCTTAGATTCTTAAATTTTGCAACCCACGAATTATTGGTGGTGAAACAAAAATCATTTGATTGAAGAGGGGAAGCTGCACTGCTGAAAATTTCTAGTCGTCACCTGCTTGTAATTTCTTCTTGCTTCTATAAACCTTCAGTACATCGAAGAATTTATCTTTTCGAATTTGTCTTGCTTGGTACCTCCTCTTTTCACGTCCTCCTCCCACTGTATCAAGTCTTGCTTGCTCTTCAAACATGATGCCCTTGTTTCTGTAGAGTCTTTTAAGCTATACATGAGATAAAGTTTTGCCACGGTAACAACCTTTTTCTTGTATTCTATAGAGATGAAGTCGTAATCAACCATTGGTTTCCTCTCCTTCAGGACATAGCGGTGTAGATCTCCATTTTCTTCATCTTCTCTTTCCGAATCATAGCCGTCACTTTAATCGGGTAGAATTAATTCATCTTCCTCGACGATTTCATTTTCTCCAAGCATCTCAAGCACTCTACAAAATATCTCCTCTCCAATTGCTGTAGACCAAGTAGAAATTTCTGTTGGCGATTCATGTGAAATGAAATTGTTTTACAGAAGCAATTCCTCACAGTAATTCCAAGCATTTTTTAGCTCTTGCTTCGAAACTCCATCATTCAAGAACGTAATGCTCACTCAACTACAACCTGGCTATTGATTCATATTCTTATAACCAAAGTAGATTATGCCCAAGCAGTCATAATCTAATAATACTAATTTCCTTTGTGACTATATGACTGATTGATTTAACAATGTTCTTAACCTTTCGTTCCATAGAAACAAACAAAATAAAGTTTACATTTAAATATTAAATATCCCGAATATTAAATAGCTCGACGTTGATGTTGAGTGATGGAAGAAAATACTTTTTCATTTAATTATTTTAATTTAATTTCCAAAAAAGGCAATAATTAAAATGGTTAATGTTCTTTTGAAAAATCAGAGTGAATTTAATGAAAAAAATTCGGTACAACATACATTGCACAAACTTTCTCATATATGGGTACTAATGCATCGTTTAGTTATCTTTAGAAAATAAAAATCATATAAGCCTGTTTTTAGAAAATCCAATTTTTTTCAAGTTGCCCAAGAATAAACTAGCCTTATATTCAATCATTGAGAAAAATGAAATACGTAGCATTATTGTAGATGTATACTCAAGGAACTGTACGAAATTTGATCAAAATCGTTGGAGCCGTTTTTGAGAAAATCGAATTGTTGTTAAAGTTGCCTAGAATAAACTAGCCTTATCTTCATTTTTTGAGAAATATGAACTGTGCAGTATTATTGAAGACGTAAACTGAAGTAACTGTACGAAATTTGATCAAAATCATTGGAGCCATTTTTGAGAAAATCGAATTGTTGTTAAAAATGTGTAAACTACCCTTATTTATTGAGCAATGTCAACCATTTCTATGTATACTCTGCTCAGTATGATAAAATGACTAAGTACGAGATTTCATTCATTTTTGCTCTACCGTCTAGGCTCCAGAGCCAGTAACAGACATACGACATTGAGAAAACCACTTTTTCGGATTCAGCGACACCTAAAACGTATATTTCCGTAAAAATCTCGAGGTCGATTTTTTTCGCGATAACAATACTTTCTCCATACTTCGTATGAGAGAGTAAAAAGGAAAAATACCTCTTGAAAAAAATTGCAATAAATGGGGATCGAACCACGCCACATGTAAAACATCTGCAACCGTGGTTTGACTCGTTAACAACTAGTCTACCGTAGATACATTGGATAAGATGATATCTATTGTTAATATCAAGCCTACGAATTTTTTAACATTTTAAGATCGTTTTTCTCGAGAACGACAAAGAGTTGCATTTTCTTACTTTACATACTTCCATTATTCATAACCTGCTACCAACAGTGCAAATTTGAAGAAAATCGGCGATATAAATGTCGTGGACTCCCCTTGTTAGTCCGACAATCTCTGTACTTAAGTGAAATTGAAGTTACTTCCTCCTGTGACTTACAGTTTTCGATGCGTTTAAATTTGGAGTGAAGCTTTCTTTGGTGCCTGAGGGCACACTTAACCTGCCGATTATACCACCTTGGTTCCCCATTATCGCTAATAAATTTACATTGTATATACGTATTAATACCCATTCTAATTTCTGATAGAAATGCTTCCCAAGTTTCCACAACGTTTTTCGTGCTTGTCGATTTGCTGAAATCACCGTAATCCTTGATGAGTTTCTCTTTGAAATCCTTAAAGTTAGCATTTTTATACATGTACACTTTTTGCTTAGGCTTGCGATATTTTGCGACAGCTATATCCAAAAGTACTCGAACTGCTTGGTGATCACTGATTCCTTCTTCAACAGTTACTTCGGAAACACGCTCGGGGATGTTAACTGCTAGTAAATCTAATGTATTGCTCTCTCTCGTAGGTTTTTTGACTACCTGGATAAGGGATTGTTTATTGAAGATGTCTATTAGCGCTTCGCATGACTCGCGATTCCTACCGGATGGTATGAAGCTACAACTCTGCCAATTTATCGAGGGTAGATTGAAGTCTCCTCCTACTATGATAATGCTTTTACTATTCTTCTTCTTTATTGAGTTTATTTGAGCCTCTAGATCATATATTTCTTCTGCGTTTGAAGCTGGCGGCCTATAATATGCACATACATAAATGTTTCCCAAACCTTCACTGTTTATAGTACACCAAGTGCTTTCAATATTGTTTTCAGCAAACTTGACCGGAGAACTTATTAGTGTATTATTCACTGCAATAAACACCCCTCCACCGCTCCTATTTGTTCTATCTCGTCTATGAATAATATATTGTAAGGGGAAAATTTCACGGTCGTGAATATCCGAGGTTAGCCAACTCTCTGTGCCTATCACTGTATCTGCCTCTGTTTGTTCTAGTAAATTCTGAAGTTCCGCAGCCTTATTCCTGATACTCTGGCAATTTAGAGTTAAAATTTTTAGGGAGTCACTTATGTGCCGCTTCGGAATTTTTTCAGTGATTTGCAAGGTGCATCCCTCATTTCTAATAGCGGCTTTATTACTGATAGTATTATCACGTGGTCTATTGTGCCCTAAAGCCGACCTCATATTGATCTACGGTCAGAGTTAATAAATTTATTATGGTTATTAGCGCAAGTTTTTAATTTCTCCATATATGACCTGCTCACTAACCTACTCTCTAATCTAAAAAAAACTCTACTATGCTTGTATATCCTGCCACCTATCCTCTGTGCTGCCTCGGCGGTATAGTGAACTCCCGAGCGGTCAAGGGGTACTTTGCACGATTCGAGAACTGGCCCGAGGTACACGAAATCTACTCCCAGACCCCCACAGAACTTCCAGAGTCTCCGGTTCAAGCTGATCACTCGACTCCAAACCGTCGAACCCCGGTCAGTCCGTGAGACCATGCAGCATATGGTCAGGCGCATGTTGATCCCCATGACCCGCCGAAGTCGGTGTACTTCGGAGCATAGATCCCTGAAGGAATCCAATCTCTCCTCAGACCCCCGATCCTGCGTGTTATTGGTGCCCACATGCACCACTATCCGCAGCTTGGAGCATCCTGTTCCACTTGCCGCCGCCCGAACCACCTTCGTCACCTGTAGTACTGTTCCGCCTGGAATACACCAGGAGTACATCCACTCATCTCCCTCCCGACAAGCCCTTTCCCTCACAGGTACCACCGGACATTTCAGCTACCTATTACTAAGATTCCCCCCTTCCAAGCCAGGCTTCCCCTATGTGCAGCATCCCTCGAGGAGGAGGGAGCGGATGCAGCCCCAGAATTCGTTGTGCTATCCTCTGAGAGCACTTTGAATCTGTTTTTGGCAAGGATAGAATCACCTTATACCTTCCCATCTCCCAGCCATGTCTGCCTCACTCCCCCGCGACCTCAGGTAGGCGCCTTCCAACCATCGGGTTTTGGAGATGAAGCCACCCCTTCCAGGTTAATGTCGGCCACGGCTCTCTCTTCAACAACAATTGGTACATGACAATTGGTACCTGCGACTTCCCCTCATACATGACACTTGGCACCTGCGACTTCTCCTCACACATGACGATTGGTACCTGCAATTCCTTGTCATACAGGACAATTGATACCTGCAACTCCTCATCACACATAACAATTGGTTCCTGCGACTCCTTGCCACACATGGCAATTGGTGCATGTGAATTCTCGTCATACATGACAATTTGTACCTGCGACTCCTCATCATACATGACAATTGGTACCTGCGACTCCTTGCCACACATGGCAATTGGTGCATGTGAATTCTCGTCATACATGACAATTTGTACCTGTGACTCTTCGTCATACATGACAATTGGTACCTGCGACTTCCCCTCATACATGACACTTGGCACCTGTGACTTCTCCTCACACATGACGATTGGTACCTGCAACTTCTCCTCACACATGACAATTAGTAACTGCAATTCCTTGTCATACAGGACAATTGATACCTGCAACTCCTCATCACACATAACAATTGGTTCCTGCGACTCCTCATCACACATGACAATTCGTACCTGCGACTTCTCCTCACACATGAAAATTGGTACCTGCAACTCCTCATCACACATGACAATTCATACCTGTGACATTTTGTCAAAATGAAATTGTTCTAGAACATAATGACACCCTATATCCATTGCTACCTGGTTATATTCTCAATGAAAAGAGAAACTACTGTGACTCTTGGTAAGACATGATGAGCTAATTGTTGTTTTTATTGAAAATAATTATTGCAACTTAAGAGTTTTTTACTGCTAACAATTAAAATTAAATTTGAAAACAACCATGACTGACAACGTCAGAGGCAATGATAAACTTACTAGGAGTGGGTATTTATATGCAAAGCATAAGGATGCCATAAAGGAAACTGTTTAGAGATGTTAGAGAAGAAGAGAGTGTACAGCAATATGTAACATTAGCCATGTTACTAAGCAAGTTATGACGGAATCCAACTCGGATTATATAGATACTTGATAAATATATACAACATTTTCTACGCACACCCTCCTCGATATTTCCACTGTAGAGTTGCATAGTTTACGTGCCGAATTAGGAGCACTTTATGCCACATTCCGACGGTTTCTCGAGTCCTTTCGGTGCGTCCTGGCGGTGGGCCCTACCGGGTGGGGTCGCTTTTCGCTCGCTCTCCTGGGGACATCGCAAGAATAAGATAGTGTAGAGTTTTAGCCATCGAATAAAGCAAAAACGAAGAGAATCGGTCCATATTTACATGTTTTAATGAACGAAGTAAAAAAACCTTGCAATCTGAAAAATCGAAAATCCCATGTAAACTTATGGGAAAATATAATTGTCTCCTGGATTCGAACCCGGGACTTTATTAAAATGAGAATAGTTTCTAGGGGCCTTCCTAGCTTGTAGAAACAAAACGCAGTTTACCGCATATCTCTACGACGAACGGCTTTTGAGATACAGGGTGGGACGGACGGACGGTCGGCTATTATAGATATAAATAGATTCTTTCGAAATACTCGCACTAATTTAGGACATTAGTAGTTATTACTGATAAACAACGCAATGGAAACGCATTTTGCTTATAAAACAATTGAATTCTATCTAATGTATTTGTTGAAAAGAAGAACTTCTCAAAGTTGTCTGGTAATGGTAAAAATTTGATTAAATGAAACAATTCTAATAATGCAACAAAATATACTGCAAATTTCGTCTATTATGTCTTTCTAGTGCAAATCTCGATTTAATGTTTGCTTCCAATAAACTAAAATACTTATTCGAATAACAGATACTACTATATCTATTGTTATTAAAACTTACAATTTTCTTCCGTAGAAAATCATCTTTTCGGTTTTCATTAAAAAATAACTCTAAAAATACAAACTCAATTCCATGAAATAAGCGAAAATTTAAATTAAAAATTTTTGTATTAACGCACGTGTCCACATCCTTTACTCCGTTGTCGGTTCAAGTCCCTAACGACCACGGCAATGCAGCCAGTGTTCGTAAAGCGTAAATGGAAAGCCATATCCTTTGGTGAACCGTTTCAGACATGGAATATCCTTGAGGATGTGCATGGAAAACACTTTCCTGTCTTTGGATCTCTCCTTCGAGGCCCTTCCACCGGGGCGAGAAGCGGTCTCCATTCGACCCTGGTAGCCTGTAATTCTACGGCCATTTCTTGATTCGCTCGACATTCCAAAACATATACCCCACACCACCCTTACCCTCTCTCATTGCGAATCACGTAGTGCCAACAAATTTTAACTTCACTGTTTGGCCGTGAGCGTCGCGACCGAGCTTGCCCACAGACTTTTACAAATGACTGCACACACACACACACACATATATATACACACACATATATACATATATACAAACACACATATATACACATATATATACATATATATACATATATATATATATATATTGCACTGGTGGTGTAGTGGTTAGCGCGTCGGCTTTCCGTTACAAAGTTCCGGGGTTCAAACCCCACGAATGAAGGTTTTTCAAAAAAAAAAAACTATCATCGGTGTCGGACAGTAGGCAGCAGTACTGTCAGTATGGTATAGAGCCGAAAACAAATTATGTTGGCTGGGTCTATATCCAATAGAGCTGTAGGCGTGATCAGGACGATTTGAACGGCCACAGTACTGCAATGTGGAAAGCAAGAGGGAAACTACCACATTAAAATTCCCTAGTAATGATTATATGATTGGACAATATGAGTTCTCTCGGGGTAAAATTTCCAGAGGTAAAATAGTCCCCCAATCAGATCTCCGGGCGGGGACTGCCTTGAGGAAAGCATTTGTCGAAGGTAACTTATGCTTAGGTACTTGGAATGTAAAAACCATGAGGAAGACAGGAAAGCTAGAGAACCTGAAAGAAGAAATGAGAAGAAATAGTATTGATATCATAGGGTTGAGCGAAGCTTGATGGGAAGGAGAAGGACAGTTCGACTCAGAAGAATTCACGGTAGTTTACTCAGGAGGAAATAGTGGGGAAAGGGGAGTAGCTCTGGTACTTAGGAAAGATATGATGAAGAGCGTGACAAAAATAACAGCAATGAACGAGAGGTTGATGGCAATAAAGCTAAAAGCAGTCCCAGTGGACATGTTGATAATCCAGGTATATATGCGAACGTCCACTCATGAAGAAGAAGAAATTGAGGAGATGTATGAACAAATTAAAGAGATTTACGAAGAAGACGGAAGAGGAAAGGTAAACTGCATAATAATGGGAGATTGGAACAGCATAGTTGGTGAAGGACAAGAAGAAAATGTTGTCGGTCAATACGGACTTGGGAAAAGAAACCGAGGAGGAGAAAAACTGGTAGAATTCTGTGTTAATAACGACTTAGTTGTGACTAATACATGGTTCAGAAACCATAAACGAAGGCTGTACACATGGAAAAGCCCAGGAAATAGAATGAGATGCCAACTAGATTACATCCTAGTAAAACAAAGGTTCAGGAACAGCATAAAAAATGCTAAGACATTACCAGGAGCAGACATTGATTCAGGTCACATCCTTCTAATAGTCGATGTAACTACAAAGCTAAAACAAATACGGAAAACGAGAAGAGATAGACAGACTTGGGATCTAGAAAAACTGAAAGAAAGGAAAGATGCCTTCAGCACGAAGTTGGAAGATCGCCTTAGAAATTTGGAAAACAAACCGAAGACCGTGGATACAGAATGGGAGGAAGTGAAAGAGATTGGGAAACAAGAGAAGAAAATCAGAAAACCATGAACCACTAAGGAAATGCTGGAGAAAATGGATGAGAGAAGAAAATGGAAAAATGTTAACAGTGAAGAAGGTAGAGCCAACTATAGACGAATAAACAATGAGATGAGAAGGGTAACAGATAAAGCTAGGGAAAATTGGATAAAAGAAAAATTTGAGGAAATACAACAGATGGAGAAGTTAGGACGATACGATATGATGTACGCTAGGGGACTGGAGTTAGAAGATAAGAAGTCTAATGGGATTCGTGGTAAAGGAATTATTAATACAGATGGAAAAATAGTCACAGAACCAAAGGATGTAGCACAGGTATGGGAAGAATACATTAAGGAACTATACAAAAAGCAGGCAGGATCGGTACAAATGGAACTGGAAGAAGGGAATTGCATTGAAAAAGACAACTTGGGACCAAGTATTATGAAAAGCGAAGTAGAAAAGGCAATACAGGAACTAAAGAAAACAAAAGCTACAGGCAGCGATGGAATACCGGTAGAGGTACTTAAAGTCATGGGATCGGAAGGACTAAAAGTGATTACCAAACTAATTAAAAAGATTTATGACTTGGGAGAGTGGCCTCAGGATTTCTTAGATGTAGCCATGATCTCTCTAAAGAAGAAGCCAAAGGCAGTGCAGTGTAAAGACTACAGAACGATATCCCTACTGTCACACACTTCCAAGATCATCACGAGGATTCTTAATAAAATACTAGAGAAAAAGGCCGAAGAAATGCTAGGGGAAGATCAATTCGGCTTCAGAAAAGGACGAGGAACCAGAGATGCTATCGGTGTAGTGAGAATCATATCAGAAAGGGCAATAGAGTACAGTCAAGATTGCTGCGTATGTTTCGTCGACTGGCAGAAGGCCTTTGAAAGAGTAAATTGGGTACTATTGATGAGGATATTAAAGGATATAGGTGTAGACTGGAAAGACAGGAGACTGATCAGGAATCTATATGTGAATCAAGTTGTAAAGGTCAGGTTGAAGAATACGGACACCAGCAGAGTACATATCGGTAGAGTAAGACAGGGCTGCTGTCTATCGCCGATTCTATTCAATATATATGGAGAGAGACTAATGCAGGAAGCGTTAGAAGGCACGGGAGATTTCAAAATCGGAGGAAGGATTATAAGAACAGTGAAATACGCGGATGATCAAGTACTTCTAGCAAGAAAGGAAAAGGAACTCCAGAAAATGATAAATAGACTAGTGATAACAGGTAGATATTACGGTATGGAAATTAATACAGAAAAATCCAAGGTTATGCGAATATCAAGTAAAGAAGAAGAAAATTTGAACATAAGTATTGGAGGAAAGCTATTAGAACAAGTTTCACACTATAAATACCTTGGAAGCATCATAACGAGAGAAGCAAAATGTACAGATGAAATCAGGACTACAATAACAAAAGCAAAAGCCACATTCAGAAGAAATAAACTCCTGCTAACGGGAAATATAAAGCAGGAAATCCGCAAGAGGTTGATAAAATGCTATGTATGGAGTATAGCTTTGTATGGAGCAGAAACATGGACGCTAAGGAAAAATGATATTAAATACTTGGAAAGCTTCGAAATGTGGACATGGAGAAGAATGCTGAAGATAAAATGGACAGATAGGGTGAAAAATGAGGAAGTACTATGAAGAATAGGAGAGAAGAGAACGATTATACAGACTATCAGAAACATTTAAAAACAGAATACTGGCACCATGGGTGTCATTCGATTGCAAATAACCCCTAGATGAATAATAAATAAACAAATCACGCACTCAAGGCTTATGGCAGGGGGAGGAAGGAGGGAGGTTAAACAATAAGATATGTAATTCTGGCACCACTGGTGTCATTTGATTTCAAATAAATTGTAGATGAATAATAAACAATAAATAAACAAATCACGCATTCAAGGCCTATGGCAGGGAGAGGATGGAGGGAGGTTAAACAATAAGAAAGGTAATTCTGGCACCATTGGTGTAATGCGATTGCAGATAACTCGTAGATGAATAATAAACACTAAAGAAACAAATCACGCACTCAAGGCTTTTGGTAGGGGGAGGAGAAGGGGAAGGTTAAACATCAAAAAACATAATACTGGCACCATGGGTGTCACTCGATTGCAAATAACCCCTAGATGAATAATAAATAAACAAATCATGCACTCAAGGCTTATGGTAGGGGGAGGCAGGTGGGAGGTTAAACATTAAGATACGTAATTCTGGCACCATTGGTGTCATTCGATTGTAAATAACCCCTAGATGAATAATAAATAAACAAATCACGCACTCAAGGCTTATGGTAGGGGGAGGAGAGGGGGAAGGTTAAACATCAAAAAACATAATACTGGCACCATGGGTGTCACTCGATTGCAAATAACCCCTAGATGAATAATAAATAAACAAATCATGCACTCAAGGCTTATGGTAGGGGGAGGCAGGTGGGAGGTTAAACATTAAGATACGTAATTCTGGCACCATTGGTGTCATTTGATTTCAAATAAATCGTAGATGAATAATAAACAATAAATAAACAAATCACGCAATCAAGGCCTATGGTAGGGGGAGGAAGGAGGGAGGTTAAACAATAAGAAAGGTAATTCTGGCACCATTGGTGTAATGCGATTGCAGATAACTCGTAGATGAATAATAGACAAATTATTTCCTTGTGACCAAAAACCTATAATCGTGCCAAATATCAAGTTTCTAGCACATCGGGAAGTGCCTCATAATTTGTATTCTCCTGGTATATCTTATGTAAGAAGCTTTTATATATAATAGATATCAGCAATTATTTAGTTGCCATGTAAAGAAAGCAAAAACTCACACAGAAATTGAAAGATGATATTACTAACGGTAAATGTTTTCTCATTTAAATGCATGGGGTTCAACTTCGGCTGCAATGGGAGTTGTCATGTTAATTTATATTTGGTTTTGTAATAAAACTGACAAAATCACGTCTTTTTCTGATTCTAAACCAGAGATCTCTAATGCAAATCATACGCGGGCCAAAAATGAAAAACTTACTCTTAAAAAGGATTAAAAATGTTTTTAAATTGGAAAAATTGTCCGACAATGAGCCGGCCAAATTATATAATTAGAGTAAGACCAGTGAGAAGGCCACATAAAATTGACAAATGGACCGCAAATGTGAGACCCTTGTTCTAAACGCATTTTTCCGCTAATTCGGTCAAGATTCGGTTTCTGTCTTCAATAAAAATTAGTGTTACCGGTGAGGAGGCTATTTTAAATCTTTTCCTTTCCATTGAGGATTCTGTTTCAGTGGGAAGGAACATTTTCGATTCTGACCATATGTCATTGGAAGCTCCACCATGGAAGAATTATTCTTCCATGGCTCCACTTTCTACCCTTTCAACCTCGAAGTGTACCCCCCCCCCCCCTCCCCCGCGTGGTTAGGGTGTGGAGGAAGGCAACTAGAAGGTCATTCACCATTCCTTTTGCCTCCTGATGTGGGACGCGCTCCTTCATGTATGTACTTATCTCTGGAAGAATCTTTCGACGCTTTCTACAACATAGGTCTTCAAACTGTATTCTGAGGAAACCCAAGGGTTTCACAGAAGGTAAATGGGGTTCCGTGATAGACTTAGGAAGAGACCCGACACGTTCTGCATTCCCTTATTTACAGCAGGAAACTTGAACTTCACTTGTAAACTGTATACTGCAAGATACATATATTAGGTAAATAACAATTATAGTGATTATAAAATGAATTTTATTGCGCTATATTTATTAGTGAATGGTAAAGGTTTGGTCATTCGGGATTAGTCAGTGCTGCCATTAAAGGGTATTGACATTTTTCCATAAGATAACAAGTAAAAATCGATTGCTTGACTCGCGAAATTTTATTCTTTTGCCAATTTATATTTCTTAAAATGAATATACGGACTCGGGATAAAAACATATTAATCTGAAAGAATCAACTTTATATTTCCGGTAAAATGTAACATGTAATCATGAAAAAAGGTATTTATTTTAGGTTGTTAACATTGGAAAGTGCCAAATATCATATCAACACAATAACGCCGGCAATTTTGCTAGTGGTTAAATAGTAAATTGCATCTATCTACCTATCTCTAGTCTATCTATAGTCTATAGATATCTATAAAGAAAAGTGTTTGTGTGTGTGTTTTTCTATAAATCAGCAATTACAGCACTTAGAAGCAAGAAAAAGGTATCATTTTAACCGGAATAAAGAGTTAAGTGGCGTAGTCGGGTTTTAAACCGATTTGATTGATCGCTATAATTTTTGAAATATTTTCTTTTTTCATTTTCCCCATTTGAATAACATGGGGATGACTGCAGCTTATTTTTCATTTGAATTTTAATATTACTTAGAAACATAGTTCGAACTTGAGACTTAAATAGTTCAGAATCCGAATCCTGATCGAATTATCGTAAAAATACATTTAGAATCAGAAAAATATGCAATGTTATTAGTTTTATGACAACACCAATTAAAAGTAGCCATGACAACTCCCATTGCCGCCGGATTTGAATCCAATCCATTAAAAATGGGAAAACAGTCAACGTAGGTAATATCGTTTTTACTTTCTCATACGAAGTATCGAGAAAGTATTGTTATCGCGAAAAATTCAACCTCGTGATTTTTATGGAAATATACGTTTTAGGTGTGGCTGAATCCGAAAAAGTGGTTTTTGCAATGCCATCTGTCTGTCTGTTACTGGCTCTGGAGCCTAAACGGTAGAGCGAAAATGAATAAAATCTCGTACTTAGGCATTTTATCATACTGAGCAGAGTACATGTAGAAATGGTTGACATTGCTCAATAATAAAGAGTAGTTTATTCTAAGCATTTTAACAACAATTCGATTTT
Organism: Uropetala carovei; assembly: GCA_036926305.1. Classification (NCBI taxonomy): domain Eukaryota; kingdom Metazoa; phylum Arthropoda; class Insecta; order Odonata; family Petaluridae; genus Uropetala; species Uropetala carovei. The sequence continues at coordinate 2,569,282 of JAXCHB010000149.1, forward strand.
CTCAAAAATGGCTCTAACGATTTTGATCAAATTTCGTACAGTTACTTGAGTTTACGTCTTCAATAATACTGTATAGTTCATATTTCTCAAAAAATGAATATAAGGCTAGTTTATTCTAGGCAACTTTAACAATTGTTGTATCATTTCACGTGTAATGTAAAGTGTCAATGTGGTGCCTATATGCGCTTGAAAGAGATGTAGAGGAAGGAAGGCGAGAGGGTTGCATAGGAAGGAGGTAAATATTGGTATTCAACCGGAAATACGGGAGGTTTTTTTCTGGATATGCAAAAGATTCATTTTTCATAACCTTTACGATTAGGTGCATTGAATACAAATTTAGTCGACCAAAATTAATTCTAATCATTTAAAGATTTTCTGTGGAATTGTTCATATTATGTGATGATACCAGTGGGTATGCACATTTCAAAAATTTTCAAGGGGCACGCTGATCAAAAAGGTTGAATATCACCGAGATGTAGGTGGGAAGAAAGATCAGGTGGACTATTTGTGTCGAAGTATTAATCAGGTCGGAGTGGATTTTAACCAGTGCTAGAAATGGAAAATGTTACGAAACAGAATGCTTGTATTGGTAGTGGAACAGAAATTTTTACAAAACAGGACGTTTGTTATAAGGGACGGTATTTCTAAATGTTTGTAGAAACAGAACGGTATCATCGGCGCGTGTGACGAGCCAGAGCGGCGTTCCGGTGCATTCCGGCTCATTCCGAGATCTGATTTTAACCTGCTTTAAGGGAAATAAATTAGTCATTTAAAATATACTTTGAGTTAATTTCAAGAGGATGTTCAGTACAGTGATAATATAATTCATAGTGATTCAGGGTGTGGATTTGTGGCCAGCTGGGGGCAAGTTACGTAAATTTTCCCGGATTGGGAAAAATTGCGTCCGCTCCTGGGTAATAGGCATTTTTGTGTTTTGCCCATCCCTGAAAAATTTTTTGCCGAAGCCCATGTTGTCCATGATTGAACATTGGCTTTGATTCAACTTTTTCGATAATAACTAATAAGTTACGCTAAATCTTTACGATAATTTAAATCACTAGTTGGAAACTTGACGGGAAATAATTTTAAAAGGCTAACTTAAAAACCCCTACGACGATATATGGGCTTTCCTTATGGGGCAATGTGCAACAAGTTTGTCCTGTGATGAATTAATGTGCAACGAGTTTGTCGTGCGACGAATTGATGCGTGACGAGTTTGTCGTGCGACGAATTGACGTGCGATGAGTAGCCTTGCGACAAATTGACTGAGACGAGTTGTCGTAGAACACAAAACTACAGAGTCCTTTATCAGTCCCAGAGCTGCGAACCGAACCGCAGTCATTTTGCTGAACCGCGAAACGAATCAAAACCACTGATTAATTTTTCAATGAACCGAAAACCAAACCATAATTTTTTGCAAAAGTGGCTCGGTTTCGGTTCGATATCAATCACAAAGTACGGACCAACGAAAAGATCAGGAATTTCCATTGGAAAAACCAGCGGGTTTGCTTCAAAGGAAAGAGTGCCTTTCTCTTTCCTCTCTGCTACTATTGTTATCCACATAAAAATCATGTCAGGATCAAAAATACCAGTTTTTAAAAATATAGATAAACGAAGATGATGATGGGATTGTAATATATTTAAAATATAAATTTTTCCTTTCTTTAAATAAATTCTTCTTTCATTTAAAATAATGACTGCTGATTGATTTACTTACGGATTGATAGTTTATATTGGATAAATTATTTCTGAATAATATTTCAAATGATTAATTTAGTTGAACCAAACCGCAAACCGTACCACTTGTCAAAATTCCCGTCTGAACCGAACCACTGCCAAATATTTAGAACAGAACCGCGAACTGAACCACTCCCAAATTTTGAAGTGGTTTGCAGCTCTGATCAGTCCAGATTAATCTTAGGGGTATTTCCCTTACATCCCAAGTCGTAAGAATGGCCAACAAAGGTTTTGTAGAATAATATTACAGATGATTTTGAGCTGCAGAATGGTTGGCCACTGCTGTCATAGAGGGGATTCCACAGCTTCTACTATTGCACGTGTCCCTCATACTTCTGTAGGAATTGACGTCAGTTGTTTGTATCCACAATATGTTTACAGAACTCAAGAGCAAGATTTGCTTGCCTTTCTCAGGAAGTACTAACCTGAGGAGCAAATTCGAAAAGATGTAACGAATGGGTCAAAGAGTGGATCCTCGAGTGAAAGACTGACTTCACAACGGATATGCAATCACAAATATCTCTCTCTTTCGATCCGACGCTCAAATCAACATCCTTATGATAAGTTCAAATCCTATAAAGATTTCGATCGATCGATCGATACTCAACCATAAGCTTTGAATGCGTGATTTGTATATTTATTGTTTACTATTCATCTACGAGTTATTTGCAATCGAATGACACCCATGGTGCCAGTATTCCGTTTTTAAATGTTTAACCTCCCCCTTTCCTCCCCCTACCATAAGCCTTGAATGCGTGATTTGTTTATTTATTGTTTATTATTTATCCACAATTTATTTGCAATCGTATGACACCAATGGTGCCAGAATTACCTTTCTTATTGATTAACCTCCCCCTTTCCTCCCCCTATCATAAGCCTTGAATGCGTGATTTGTTTATTTATTGTTTATTATTCATCTACAAATTATTTGCAATCGAATGACACCAATGGTGCCAGTATTCTGTTTGTAAAGTTTAACCTTCCCCCTCTTCTCCCCCTACTCCTGTGAGCCTAATTTGTTTATTTATTATTCATGTACCAGTTATTTGCATTCGAATGACATCCATGATACTAGTATTTCATTTTGTTATACCATTTCATCTCCCTTCTTTTCTCCCCATACCCACTCCTCCTTAAACGTTAATGGTTTATTGTTACTTATTATTGTTGCCAACATTTCATTTATATTACTTCCGCTCTCCCCAATCTTCATAAAGTGAATTGGAAATTTGGATGAATAATACATTCGATGAATTTACTTTTCGGTGAATTGCGATTCGGTGAATTATGGTTTCGGTGAATTGTGAATCAGTGAATTGTGGTCGGTGAATTGTGTTTCGGTGAATTGTGGTCGGTGAATTTTCCGTAAGCCCTTATATATACTTAAGGAAATAAAAGGATCTAAATTAACAGCATTTGCTAGATACATCATTCTATCCAAAGGCACATTTGCTACATATTTAGTACGATGCCAATTCACTAGAAAAAAATTGTGGTCTCAATTCCCTTTGTGGAATATGAATGTTTACCATTGCAAGTAAAGTAGGACAATCTATAATGCCGTTAACTAATTTATATAAAAATAAGATATCATTATATTCCCTTCTAGTAGATAAAGATGGCATATTGACATAAATTAGAATATGAAAATAATATTGATATTGATAATATAATATTGATATTGTAGGCCTAAATGGTGTGAGTAAAACCTTAAAAATTTATGTTAAATACTTCCAACAGACAAACTTAAAACTTTAAAATGAGGACACCAAACTGGTGTACAATTGCAAGATTTGGTCTTACAAAAGAGAAATAAAGTAATTTAAAAATATTCGGATTTTTAAAGTCTTTACAATGGCGATAGATAAATCCAAGCATTTTACATGCGTTGTTTCTAATATAGTTATGTGATCATTAAATGCCAAATTATTTGAGAAAAGAACACCAAGGTCCCTAATATTTTAAACAGATTCAATAGTACCATTACCCAGTGAATATTGATATAAAATAGGATTCTGATTTCGACAAAAAGATATTGTTTAGCATTTATTAAAATTAAGTTTCATATCATTATTATAACACCAATTTTCCAGGGAGATTAAATCTGACTGAAGATTTAAACAGTCAGAAGGTGAAGTTATTATCTTGAACATTTTTAAATCATCTGCGAAAAGGAGAATGTAGCTGTGCTTAAAGACTAAATTAATATCATTAATAAATAATTTGAAAAATAAAGGAGCGAGACGTGATCCTTGTGGAACACCAGATGTGACCTCAATTGGTTTTGATATAAAATTTTTAAATTTCACATACTGAGTCGTTTGTCAAATAACTTTCAAACCATGACAAGAGTGGATTAAAAATACCCAAGTTCTTTAATTTTAATAGAGCATGATTCACTTGACTGAATGCCTTCGAGAAATCTACATATATTGAGTCTACTTGATTTCCTTCTTCCAAAGCATTAGATATGAATTGCTCATAACATAGAAGATTGGTGCAAGTAAACCTGCCACGTACAAAACCGTGCTGTTCATCTATAATAATATTTTTAACAGCAGGAAGAAATGTATCCATTATTAAAGACTCAAACATTTTTGGTATGCTGGAGATGATAGAAATAGGTCTATAGTTGGAAACATTTGATTTATCATCACACTTATATATTGGCCTAACAAAGCTTTCTTTCCATAACTTAGGAAATATACCTTTAGAAAGGGAAATATAAACAAAGAGGAATCAAAAGAAAATATTTGCATTTCTTAAGAAAATAAGAGGGAATACCATCAGTGCCTGGAATATTAGAATTGTTAAGGTTATTAATCTTGGTAAATACATCGCTTATTTTAATATCACAAGAATTAAGAGAAATTAAATCAGTCATGTCCATGGTTGTTGAGAGCTTAAAGTTACTTAGCTTTGAATATGTCGATTCAAAATGATTCGCAAACAAGTTTACAATATCTTCGCCATTCATGGCAGTTTTATCACCTAAAAAATGTTATTAGGCAATTCATAATTTTTCCGTTTATTATTAATGAAAGACCAAAACCTTGAAGCATTGGAGTTTATCTGATTTTCTTCTTTAGTAATGAATTGTTTGTAACATAAATTCATTAACTTTGAGCATTCTTTCCTTAAAACACTAAGTATGTATAGTCATTGTGATTTAATGAAGTTTTAAACTTTTTGTGAGCCTCTTTCTTTTTGCCAATCAATCTTCTTAAATCAGAACTAAACCAACTGGGAAATGTATTACTTGTTATTTTCTTTACCGGAATAAAAAGCTCAATAGCTGAATGAACAATATTGTAAAAGTTATGTACAGCTGTGTCAATGTCAGTTTTGAGGAGAAAATTCCAGTCTACATAAGATAAATAATCACAAATAGCATTATAATTACCTTTTCTAAAATCATAGTATAAATAATCATAATTTAAGGAAGTATTAGGGGCAGCAAAAGTAATAAACATATCCAGTGCAGGATGGAAGAAATCTTCAGGAACTAATGAGCAAGGAGAATGATAGACTTTCAAGTCAGGATTAGTGGTCAATTCAAGATCAAGAATTTTATTAGTATAATTTTTAACACTGTTCATTTGGAACATATTTAAGTAATGAAAAGTATCCAAAATGATATTCGATTGAGAAGTGGCTGTATCCTTTGCAGTGAATCCAATTTGAGGAGGAGTCCATGAAAGTATCGGTAAGTTGTCATCGCCACAAAGTAAAAATTCATCAGTATGGTTAAAAAATATTTTTTTGATAATATCACAGTGATTAATATAGTAACTAGTATCAGATCTTGGAGTAACATAAAAGCATCCAGTTATTAGTGTAGTTTTACTTAACTGAATAATAACAAAGATGTGCTCAACATCACTGTTGGGTATGATCACTAGCTTAGGGGGCAGAGAGTTTTTCACTGCAATAAGAACTCCACCACCACGAGCACGATAATCAGCTCGGGAGATACGATCTTTTCTATAAATGGAATACCCGAAAAGCCCCAATTCTGAATCGTTAATTTCAGGCTGAAGCCAAGTTTCAGTCAAAAATATAATATCGTATGATGAAGAAGAAACTGAACAATGAAGGGAACTTAGCTTGGATCTTAAACCCCAACAGTTCTGATAATAAATGCTCAGTTTCGTGGAGCAGCTTCATTTTTTGAAGATTTGCACACAATTTGTGGAACACCAAACACATACCTAATTGTGAAATCGGTCTCACCTGCCTTTTTCTTTACTTTGAGTTTTTCTTGAAGAAGTTTCAGATAGTTTCTCTGGGCCAGTGTTTTATCGCAAGAAATTGTCACATCAGAAAGAATATCATAATCACCAATAATCTTCTTTGCGTAGAAATGTTTAAATACCATATTTACATCTGAAGAATTTCATAAAGTAACTTTCAAAGGATAAGGTCTTGAGTTAATACTTTTTCCCAATCTCGTAACCCAAATGTTGCTTACATCAAGATCAGGCACTATTGCAGTCAATATTTTATCAGCAGATTGCTTGTCATTATCTGCTGTAGATGAATTGGCACTTTCACACACATCATATATCATAATATTTTCGCTGCGATAGTTTCTATCACTCATCTCAGCTATTATAGTTTCCATAAACTCCGACAATCCCATTGTCTGAGTTGCATTATTACACTTAATACTTTCCAGTTCATATCTAAGATGTCCTATTTCCTTTCTTAATTCCAAGATAACTTCACGAAGAACTGTGAGATCACTTGTATTATCATCACTTTGGTTAAGATTGGATGAGTCGTCAGCCCGTTTAGGTTTACACTTTGAACAGTACCAATCAATGTAGGATTGACTTATTAAGACTTTAAAAGACTATTCCTTCAGTTTAGAGCACTTTTTGTGCACATTACTGTCACAATTTGAGCAAACAATATGTGAACTATTTAAATCAACCTTCCTCGCACATACAGGGCAATACGACATGGCAGCCATGTTGATCATAGCTTCTATTCTGTATGATAAAATTCCAAGTATGAGATTTCATTCATTTTCTCTCTACCATTTAGACTCTAGAGCTATTGACGGGTCACTGCTTTTTCCAAAACACACAGCAGCTTCCTCTTCAATGACCATTTTGGAAATGATGAATTTGGTGGCATCTGTGGTGGCTGTGACTATACCATATTGCCATAGTGCCCCGTCTGAAAAGGCCCTAATCATTCTCAAGTGTCTGTCTGTATCTCAAAACTGCATTTTGTTTCTACAAACTAGTAGGTCCCTAGAAAAATATTCTTGAAGGAAAGCAACTGTTTCCGAGTTCGTCTACAAGGGCGCAACGATAATCATTGGAACTAAGGTAAGGTATATTTTTAAATTTTTCTCCTTTGACTATACCGCGATATTAAACTAGCATTGAGTAAATCTGTGACATTATGATCACGTAATTGCTCTAATATATTGCTGTACAATCGCAGAAAATTAAAAAATGCCAAGGGGTAGACCAGTGAAAAGGAGAGCTATTAGTCCAGCTACATCTGCCAGAGAAAGGAAGAGGAGCCAGAGATCAAAGGAAGAGTATTGTAAGAAAGAGAGAGAGAGAGAGAGAGAGAGAGAAAGAGATGCGGAAGCTCATAGCATTGTCAGTGAAGACGAGGTGTAGAGAAGGCAAGAAAGAGAGAGGGATGCGGTGGTACACAGGATTGCCTGTGAAGATGAGTGGTGAGTACAAGAAAGACAAAGAAATAGGGAAACACATCAAATGAATAGGGAACAAAGAAGATCTGACCTAGAGCCAAACTATCTTTATCTATAATAACCGGATGTCCATCCGTCCCACTCTGTATCTCAAAAGCCGTTCGTCGTAGGGATATGCGTTTTGTTTCTACAAGCTAGGAAGGCTCCTAGAAAACTATTCTCATTTTCATAAAGTCCCAGGCTCAAATCTGGAGACAATTATATTTTTCCATAAATTTACATGGGATTTTCGACTTTTCAGAGTGCAAGGTTTTTTTCCTTCATTCATTAAAACACGTAAATATGCAAGGATTTTCTTCGTTTTTGCTTTATTCGACGAACAAAATTCTATATTATCTTATTATTGCGATGTTTACATGTTACACGGTCGAATATTTCCGAAACACGAAATTGTTTTTGAAATTTTGTAGATATTTCGTACTATTTCCTGGCGTTGCCGAGGCGCTCATCATTGTTGCATCTGATTCAATTACTATCAACTATACCTTCAAATAGGTGAAAGAATAGCGTTATTCGCTTTGCACTTTGATTAAGCATCGAAATTATTGCTGTAGCAATGTCAACATTTATAGAAAACAACATAAATAATTACGGATAAATATTCAGTTAACTGCATATGGGAAGCATTTCTACCAATTCAATGAAAGCAGTTGAATCTTCCTATCATCATTTGAATGCTGGAATCTTATCTCTTCGTAAGTAGAACCATTATATTATACTTCCATAATGTTTAATAATGTAAATAGGCTCTCATAAATTTTTAATTAAATGAGAATAGGGACACGTTATTTTTTTAAACACATTACATGGTTATCTTCTCTTCATTGATAATCTACATAAACAGTTGCATTGATTGTTATATAAAAAAGAAAGGACGTATATTTGAATAAAAAGAAAAACATAAAAGTTTGCTATCAATTACTGTTTAAGGAAATGCATTTTTAGAGTTAACTGTGAATTATTGAGATCAACTTAGTTTACATACTTCATCATTTTTTATAAATCAATTGAAAATTCACAGCGCAAAGATTGCGTGGGATCAGCTAGTTTAGATTATTTGCAAGCATAGCTGCAATGGGCTGCTAGTTTTTTATAAGACTGGAACCACCAATAACTACTGGGATAATTTTTATCCCCTTTCTTGAAGACTGGTACAGGTACACCTTGCAACACGCTCAGGATGCGTTCCTAAAACCTAGAGCATATCGCGAATCAGCGTATTGCGAAACGCATTTATACATAAGAATAATGCTATGAAAAATTGGTACAACATACATTGTACAAACTTTCTCATATACTAATGAGTCATTTAATTATCTTTAGAAAATGAAAATCGTATGAGCCTGGTTTTAGAAAATCCAATTTTTGTTAAAGTTTCCCAAGAATAAACTAGCCTTATATTTATTTATTGAGAAATATGAAGTATGTAGTATTATTGCAGATGTATACTCAAGTAACGGTACAAAATTATATCAAAATCATTCAAGCCGTTTTTGAGAAAATCAAATTATTGTTAAAGTCGCCCAGAATAACTAGCCTTATATTAATTCCTTGAGAAAAATGAAATATGTAGTATTATTGTACTCATACACTAAAGCAACTTTATGAAATTTGATCAAAATCGTTCTAGCCATTTTTGAGAAAATCAAATTATTCTTAAAAATGCGTAGAAAAACTTCCCTTAATTATTGAGCAACTAGCTGAAACGCCCGGCTTCGCTCGGGAAGGAGTTTTTATTTAAGGGGAAAAATGCAGTATAGTAGACCACTAACCTATCGCAGTCTGTTGGCCAATAACAGAATTACAATATGTTAACTTACCTTAGAAACGTATTCAAATTAATCTATAATAATAATAATAATAACAAAACCATGAAAAATATACCTAACCTAACTTGTGCCACAAATGGAGAGGATATAACATTGAAAGGATATATTGACAAGCCTTCGGCTTGCTTTGTTTTAATGGGCAGTCGTCTCCGGGGGCTACCGCACCCTTCGCCTCGCCCAGAACCAAAGTATCCCTCCCCGTTGTCCGGTGATTGGGTTTGTAAATGTCGAGACCGGCCAATCAGTTTCTGTTAATGTTGTTTTGAAAAATTAAAAAACAATGAAAATGATATTTGTTCCATATTTATATTTTTAAGTTGTCTCCCCGTTAATACATATGTATTTAGAGCCGGCGATAGGTAAGTGTTCCATTATACTGCAGTTTAGCCCTTTTAAGTAGCAAACAATTTTTATTGCTCGGGGCAAACGTTCCCCATTCCTTAATTATGCAAGCGATGCTTACATTAACATTTACTATTTTATGTATTGTATTGTAAAGTTTTACCATTAATATACTTACGCATTAACATCTTACTTAATATTCACATGGATAGATGCACCGAAGCCTTTAAAGCGGCAATAAAATTACGTGGATTATGTCAATACTATCAGCCAAAACGTAAACAACAAACAACATCTTTGTAACCGAACAAATGTAAGTAGATGTATCGATTTATGTTGTGATAAATCCTTCAATGTTAACGGTAAAAGATAACAATGTTCTAATATTCATTAAAAATCATTTGACTCACTTTAGAAGTATTCATAGACTATATTTAGGCATATCTTGGCATTAGCTATTCTTCCTCTACGGCGTGCCACGGCGTGGATTTTCCTTGCATTAATCTTTACGTGTGTATCTCCCCTTGAAGAGGACAACAATTAAGAAATTTAGCTTTGTTGCCGCTTGAAAAATGGTCATCTAAATCGATAAATTTTGCACTTAAAGGAAAATTTCGAGCAATTTAGCATGTAATACCATGAAACATGAACAGAATTAAAATATTCAGTCTTTCGTGTGTAAAATAATCCATTTCCCGTTATCTTAAGTTAATATTTAGGTATATTTATATCCACATCAGTGAAGGGCTGCATGGCATTTTGGGATTTCTCCACACCATTTCCCATACATTCTTATGGAAATAATATTTTGTTGACCCCATGGGGTATAAGAGACCCCACGGTCTGCAAACCTATACCAAGTTGTTCCTTTGGTCCATAAGGTGACTCATGAAACTTTTGAATTCGATAGCTTCAACGGTGTAGAAACGTAAAAAGAACATACATATATACATATATACACACACACACACACACTAAAATATGTATAAGATGTCAACCATTTCTTCTTCTACTCTGTATGACAAAATACCAAAGTACGAGATTTCATTCATTTCAGCTACACTGTTTACGCCCTAGAGCCAATAAAAAACAGACAGACTGCATTGTAAAAACCACTTTTTTGGACTCAGCTACACCTAAAACGTATATTTCTGTCAAAATCTCGAGGTCGAATTTTTTCGCGATTACAATACTTTCTCAATATACCTTGTATATGAGAAAGTAAAAAGAGATGCATTCCTAGAAAGACAAAAATCAAGGGTATTAAAACAAGCTGGGAAAGTGTACAGCGTATCACAAATGGGCGCGTTTCGTGCAGTGGAGTATTTGAAAGAAATGATATATATGTACATAAAGGAAATAGCGTTTTACAGTTCTTTTCTTCATCATAAGTAATCAATTTTCTTCCTAATTAAAAATACTGCATGCACACGTAAGGAAATTAAACATTTGTTTGTGAGATTGTTTATGTTAGCAACAATGCAGAAGTAATCATTTAAGAAAATTTCGAAGTTCAACTTGAATTAAGACATTCGTTTGATTTTCTTGATAATGACTACCCTTACGATAAAAATGTATAGGGAAAGAAATACTCTAACTTACTATTTCTACAAGTTTTATTTGAAAAATATTTTGATATTAGCAATACAGGCGACTCCCGAGTCTCGTTGGGGATGTGTTCCTGAAAACGTGTTCGAATCTCGAATATTCGAGTGTCGAACGCTGTTTTTCCATATACTTGCATGTTATAACCGGGGGATACGTTCCCGCATCTCGGGAAAAAGTCTCCCCTCACGTTCTATAATGATAAAATAACATCACTAATATGTTAATACAACAATATTAAATTATGAATAAATTATATAATAAATATTTTAAATGTATAACTTATTTTTTGCACTAAAAAGGAAAAAATAAATTTCTGTTTTGAACTTCAAAGATAGATGTATGCAATATGCTTTACAGACAGCCCGGTCTGGATCGCACAAGTCGTTTGTTACAAACGACTCGCGCGAGCTGGATAACATAACTGCGTACATCTATCTATACATACAACTATTTATCGCAGCGAAATTAATATAAAAGTTATTAAAAATGTAAAAAATAACTTAATAAAGAAACAATAAAATTAAAAATATTTTCATACCTTAAATCTTTTTCAAAAAGATGAACAGAATAAGAAACTTTACGATGTTTTCTTCATAATGGTTCATATCCAAAGATTGTAGTTCAATTATTTCTTATTTTAATAAAAAAAATCGGTGCAACATACATTGTACAAACTTTCTCATATACTAATGCGTCGTTTAGTTATCTTTAGAAAATGAAAATCGTATGAGCCTGTTTTTAGAAAATCCAATTTTTGTTAAAGTTGCCCAAGAACAAACTAGCCTTATATTCATTCATTGAGAAAAATGAAATACGTAGTATTATTGTAGATGTATACTCAAGTAACTGTACGAAATTTGATCAAAATCGTTAGAGCTGTTTTTGAGAAAATCGAATTGTTAAAGTTGCCTAGAATAAACTAGCCTTATATTCATTTTTTGATAAATATGAACTATACAGTATTATTGAAGACGTAAACTGAAGTAACTGTACGAAATTTGATCAAAATCGTTAGAGCCATTTTTGAGAAAATCGAATTGTTGTTAAAATGCTTAGAATAAACTACTCTTTATTATTGAGCAATGTCAACCATTTCTACATGTACTCTGCTCAGTATGATAAAATGCCTAAGTACGAGATTTCATTCACTTTTGCTCTACCGTGTAGGCTCCAGAGCCAGTAACAGACAGACAGATGGCATTGTGAAAACCGCTTTTTCGGATTCAGCGACACCTAAAACGTATATTTCTGTAAAAATCTCGAGGTCGAATTTTTTCACGAAAACAATACTTTCTCGATACTTCGTATGAGAAAGTAAAAAGAGTGAAATCAGCACAAATTCAAATAATTAGAGTAGATATAACTACGTCTACACCAAAACTAAACCTCGCATGGTTGGTCGGAACCAATTCCTCCGTGAAAAGTATTCGCGCATTCCACTTAAAGTAGTTCCCAATTCGATCGGCTGGGTCAAAATCTCGAATTAATCGAATCTGGAATGTACGAAACTCAGGAGTCGCCTGTACTTTACAATATACAACGGAAAGTTGATTTATCACCAGTAAAGTGGAACCCCCATAGGCTTACGTGATTCATTTTTGCGATTTTCTTATTCCCATTGATCCTTAATATCAAATTTCATTTTTTAAAAAAATTTTTTATGTTGTATGGTTAAGGAATACTCATATTTTTTAAAAATCATCTCGCCGTAGTCTACGACTGTTTTTAATTATCAAATTTCATGAAAATCTGTTTGGTAGAAGCCGAGAATGAACATGAGGATGGATGAGCACACAGACAGACGTACAGACCGACAATAATAGGCACTCACGCTGGAAGTGAAATGAGCTTAAAAATGCATGTACAATAAAACCTAAATTACTCATATAAATTAAAACTGGTTAAAACAATATTTATGTATCAGTGTTTAAAGAAAGATTTGACAAAATATCAGACAAAACAGTGTGGGATTTTGTTAAGTATTAATAACACATTACATGCAGTATTCAACCAAGTTAAAATAATATATATGGGAAAAGTTATTGCTTCATTTAACATTAATGTTCATGCAAACATTCAGTCAAATTTCATACATATATTAACAAAATGTCCAGAAAATTTACACATACAATTGAAGCCGTTTCACTTCCAGTTAATATAAAACAAAAATCTGTTAACTTTTTAAAAATAAAATGCTTAAAAATTCAATACATGGTTATTCCTCTTGAGCTTTACTTATTAGGAAAATTGCTATTAATTAAAGCACACTATTTATCTCACAATGTGTATTTCTTGGATATCCCAAGCACAGATAGTCTGGTGTTTACAAAAAGAACAAATTCGCAATAGACACAACAGTGAGTTATAAGAAGCAGCCATATAAAAGGAGACAACGCGTGTGAATGAAGAAAAGCAAATCACGCAAAACTGCATATGAGCTAAAAAGAGAGAGTGAGAGCTTTAACAAATAAATGTTTTTATTCAATATGAGATGATTTATAATAATGACAATGAGTCATGATCGAAATCCAAGTCTTGACTGAGAACAGGGTTGTCTGGGGTTTCTCTTTGATTGTTTGCTTTGCTTATTTCTATGATGTCTTTTTAAAGTTTAAAAGTAGTTGGTACAAATTGAAAAAAGTTTCGTTGCTCGGGTATAGGCCCTTCTCAGTGGGCAGAGAAATGCTGTTTGGTCTCTGGAATTGGTAAGAGCAAATGTCCGAATCAAGCAAGCAGATCGAGAGGTAGAGTCATAAAGTGTAATGAGTGAAAAACTGAAAAGGACGTATTGGGAAACAGCATGCCACACTGTATACCTGTAGTCTTTGCATACTTAAGAAAATCAGGAAATATACCATCACGCAGGCATTCATTTATAACTTGGGCTAACGGTTTGGAAATTACCTACAGTATTTCTTTAAATAATTTATTAGAAAAACCATATATATCTCTGCTATTAGATCCTTTGAATTTCCTGACAACAGCAGCTACGTATATCACCAGGTGTGACCCATTTCCACTTAAAGGTGTTATTTGTTGTCCTAGCTTTTTTTTACCATATCCTCAGGTTGTAAAAGGGGAGATTTAATGTTTGACAGAATGTGTTTAATAGATGAAATGAAATATTTATTAAATTCATCGGGAAATATATCTATCTTGTCATGTTTTCTTATACTATTTGTGGCATCTTTATTAACTTCCCATGCTGCTTTATATTTATTTTCTGCCAGATGGATATAATTTAGGTTTGCATACATCTTTGCATCAATGATTTTGCATGTATACTCGTTTTTTTATCTTTGTATAATTTTCTATTATATTCAGTGTTTGTCACTTTAAAATTTCTATACAAACTTACTACTCTGTTTCTTAGTTCTTCCAGTTTAAATGTGAAGCATTTATTTTTATTTTAACATTACCACCAGCATGATTTCGTGTGAATTTTTTGGAGAAGCACATCACAAAAATAATTTACTAAAGTTTCATTCAGGATATAAAAATTAAACTTTCCATCACTAAATTTCAAATTTGATACCCAATCGACCTCAGACAACAAATATTTAAAGCAGGCAACATCTTCCAAAGAAATGGGCCTAATGATGATTAGATTGACAGAATTTATTTTGTTGTGGCACACCATGCTTTCTACCTCTATAGAAAAAATCGGTACAACATGCATTGTACAAACCTTCTCATATATGGGTACTAATGCGTCGTTTAGTTATCTTTAGACAACGAAAATCGTATGAGCCTGTTTTTAGAAAATCCAATTTTTGTTAAAGTTGCCCAAGAATAAACTAGCCTTATATTCATTCGTTGGGAAAAATTAAATGCGTAGTATTATTGAGGATGTAAACTTAAGTAACTATACGAAATTTGATCAAAATCGTTAGAGCCGTTTCTGAGAAAATCGAATTATTGTTAAAGTTGCCTAGAATAAACTAGCCTTATATTAATTTTTTGAGAAATATGAACTATACAGTATTATTGAAGACGTAAACTCAAGTGACTGTGAGAAATTTGATCAAAATCGTTAGAGCCGTTTTCGAGAAAATCGAATTGTTGTTAAAAATGCGTAGAATAAACTACTCTTAATTATTGATCAATGTCAACCATTTCTATATATACTCTGCTCAGTAAGATAAAATGCCTAAGTACGAGATTTCATTCATTTTCGTTCGATCGTCTAGGCTCCAGCGCCAGTAACAGACAGACGGCATTGCGAAAACCACTTTTTCGGATTCAGCGACACCTAAAACGCATATTTCCGTAAAAATCTCGAGGTCGAATTTTTTCGCGAAAACAATACTTTCTCGATACTTCGTATGAGAAAGTAAAAATAATAGGGGGATGGTCAGATATATAAGAATCAAATATCCTGATATAATAACCTGGTAATCATAATTTGTAATTATGTTATCAAGACAAGCAGAAGCTATTGTAGGGTTAGAGTTTGCACAACATAAATTGAAGGATTTCAAGAGGTTATTGAGAATGAGGCTATCATTTGAGACAAAGTGCATATCTAAATTGAGATCGCCCCTAATAACTATTTTCATGTTATATTTCGAAAGTACAAATAACGCTTTTTCCAGCTGTTGACAATAGAACCTAAAGTTTCCATCTGGTGAGTGGTAGGTACAGGCAATTAAGTCCTTGCTCTTTGTACACGACTGCAACAATTTCGAAGTCTAATTCAATGCAAAGACATTTAAGATCAATTATCTTACATTTAAGATTTTCAGATGCATAAATACAAACTCCACCATTTTTGCCAATTCACGACAACAGACAGTTAACATTTCATAGCCATTGACATTATTTAAATCAACCTCTCCATATCACAGTCAATGATCAGCAATACATATGAAATCATACTTCAAAGACTTAATGAGTACTCCAAGTTCATATAACTAAGTATACACTGAATATTTAGATAAAATACTCCAATACCTGTGAAGGTATTCACGGGGCACTGTCATACTTGTTTTTGGCAACCTTAAGAGAATCATAGGTGCTGCAGCCAGATGACGATTGATGGATTACAGCTGAATTGCTATAACAGAAGATTTGAAAAACTGGACTTTCTTTTTATGGTGCCTTTTATTTTGGTTGTACTGCCTTTCAAGATCGACTTCCACAACACCACTGTAAGTCTTGGTTGAAATTAAAGATAATCCGATATAAATGCTGAAATGTGCCTTGGCAACACATAAAACCTTTTTCAATGTCATTACGAGCAATTTGTACCTGCCAGGTTGAAATCAATTTGGCCCTTCTTGATTCATTTGTGCCCTTCAGTGTATTATAGTAATCATATTAGTTGAATAATTTTTTGTGAAGAACAATTTTTTAATCATAGTTTGTCCAGAACATCTTTTTTCTTTTATGATTTGTTTTTATTTTATTCAAAACATTTTATGAACATCAAATGCAACACTTTAAGACACAATCAATCAGTACATTCTTTTAGAAAAGGATTTAGTATTGCTATCCTTACAATAAAAACAATTCCCTCTTTTTCCAGAATCATTAGCTACCTCACTCTGTGATAATCTAGCAGTGCTTCCCAACCTGTTTCACCCCATTACCCATTGTGCCATCATCTAAAGCTAACATAACCCTCAATTGAAAACGTTCAAATTAAAAAAACTAACTTAATGGTATTCAGTAAACCACAAAGAACTGCTGTTCCTTTTAACTTTTAGCCTTCCTTACACGTTGTAGGGAAATCAAAACTTTCAAATTGAGAAAAAACAAGCTCACTGCCATTTTTATTATAATAAAATTACACGTCAAAAAAAGGCTTTATCAGAAGCACAAAGCAAAACAATTATTCAATTTGCTCTGTCATCTTTCGATACTGTTGAGAAAATTAGAAAACATTTTTAATCTCAAACTATGAAAACACTGGAATAAAACTTTTTAACCACAATCCCCAACGATTTGAACCTATGCGGTGGAAAACATTTAAAGAAAAACGGAAAATTAATTTACTAATGTGAAACTGCTGGCACTTAAGATCTCCGAATAATGAACAAAATTACTAGTATACACCAACACAGCTCTATGTTCAACAAGCCTATGAGTATGAGGATAATACATATGTGATGTAGTTATATATGCTACGTATATAGGTATATACTGAGGAAATGAGAATGCAAGAAAAGTCAATTTTTTAACAGAAATACATTTGATATGAAAAGCCTTATAGCGACTGAGTCATGTACAGTCATTTCCAAAAGTCAAGCGACACGGCTCGGTCACGCCACACATAGGCCGGAGCTGAAAGTTCCGAGTATGTTGGTATCCATTGCTTGAGGGGAAGCAGGAGAGGGGAATGATAGGGAGGGGCGGAAGAATGAGGAGGTGGGTTTCGAAGCCTGGGTAGGCTTGAAGGGAGAAATGAACGGAATCAGAGCCGGTGAGACAAACGCCATTCAACAGTGCGAGAGCATCCAATCCAACTCGGAAAAAAGGACTCTCTGAGAGGTTGCCTTCGCATGCCAAGGGTAACAAGAAAACCTCCGAGAGAAGGAGGCGTGTAAACGGTTCGAAGAGAGGGGAACATGAAGAATATTCCGTGTCTAGAAAGCATTTGCGGAAAAGATGCAATATTTTCATCTTTGTGAGCGTTATTAATGCGAAAAGCTAGGCTGCACTTCACTTCGGAAAGCGTAAAAAATCATCAATGGGTCAAGGGCAAAAATTATATAATACTCCATAAATTAGGATAACAAAAATGAGAGTTGTTGATTTTGTGGAGATCCTGAATGAGCATCTTCTGCCTATGTCAGACAGATAGTACCAGATGGCAAAGACGTGGTAGTAATACAAGATAATTAATTCATCGTTAGATACGACCAGTGTAACTCGACAATTTTTTTACCAGAACTGGATTATCAATGTTCTGCCCTGGCCAGCTCGCTTGCCGGATAGGAATCCCATTGAGAACTTATGGGGTATAATGGTGAATGAGTGGACGGAAGGAAAGTTGAGGACAGCAGCCGCTCTTGAAGAGAATGTTATGGAACTCTGGGGCTCAATCGGACGACGGCCACAAATATGTGAAAATTTAGTACGGTTCATTAACCGTCGAATGCAAGGAGTGATCGACTCAGGCTGAGACTTCACTTAATACTAAAATAAAACACTAAATAATCTTTCATTGTTTTCATTGCCTATTAAATGCTGCTAGAATAAAATTTTTATTAGAAAATTTAAATAAAGTCAATATAAAATGTATCCACTATCTGTGAGAAAAGTGCTACATGTGATAAATTGCCATTTATTGGAGTTTTGGTAAAAATGATTGGATAAAGGATGTAAATATTTCCTAATGTTCTCCCGAAAAAGCAATTTTCGTGCTGACAATTTCTTGACGCTTGAGTGATACAGTACGGTGGAATAAAAATTTTATTCCGGCGAGCGAGCTGGCCAGGGCAGAACACTGATATTCCAGTTCTGGTCAAAAAAATTGTCGAGTTACACCGGCCGTAACTAACGATGAATTATCTTGTATTACTACCACGTCTTCGCCATCTGGCACTATCTGTCTGACATAGGCAGAAGATGCTCATTCAGGATCTCCACTAAATCAACAACTCTCATTTTTATCCTAATTTATGGAGTATTATATAATTTTTGCCCTTGACCCATTGATGATTTTTTACGCTTTCCGAAGTGAAGTGCAGCCTAGCATTTCACATTAATAACGCTCACAAAGATGAAAATATTGCATCTTTTCTGAAAGTGCTTTCTAGCCGCGGTATATTCATTTAGGTTTCCCTATCCCATTGTAAGACATCACTGTGGACTTCGAACCGTTTACACGCCTCCTCCTCTCGGAGGTTTTCTTGTTACCCTTGGCATGCGAAGGCAACCACCGAGACAGTCCTTTTTCCAAGTTGGATTGGATGCCCTCGCACTGTTGAATGGGTTTTGTCTCATAGGCTCTGATTCCGTTCGTTTCTTCCAGCACACCAACCCAGGCTTCGAAACTCACCTCCTCACTCTTCCACCTCACTATCATTCCCCTCTTCTGCTACCCCTCAAGCAATGGGTACCAACATACTCGGAACTTTCAGCTCCGGACTATGTGTGGCGTGACCGAGCCGTGTCGCTTGACTTCCGGAAATGAGTGTACATCTTATTCTTAATTAACCGTTGTGGCACGCCTAAACTAATATGATTTCTATTGGCTCACAAATAGATAATAATCAAATGACTCCGCATATCCTTCCCTAAAACCACTTCACACCTTTACCACCGCTTCACCTCATTACAATTCACACAAATGACCATTACCACCACAAAAACTTGAAATTACTCGATACCAACAGGTCAAGTACAAATGGTCTAGCAGCTACCATTCATTGATTATTTGAAAGATGTGTGTTTTAGCTTTAATTGTCATTTCTTCAACCAATGCTTTTCCTAGATTTTTTACTTTCTCATACGAAGTATCGAGAAAGTATTGTTATCGCGAAAAAATTAGACCTCGAGATTTTTACGGAAATATACGTTTTAGGTGTCGCTGAATCCGAAAAAGCGGTTTTCACAATGCCATCTGTCTGTCTGTTACTGGCTCTGGAGCCTACACGGTAGAGCAAAAGTGAATGAAATCTCGTACTTAGGCATTTTATCATACTGAGCAGAGTACATGTAGAAATGGTTGACATTGCTCAATAATAAAGAGTAGTTTATTCTAAGCATTTTAACAACAATTCGATTTTCTCAAAAATGGCTCTAACGATTTTGATCAAATTTCGTACAGTTACTTCAGTTTACGTCTTCAATAATACTGTATAGTTCATATTTATCAAAAAATGAATATAAGGCTAGTTTATTCTAGGCAACTTTAACAATTCGATTTTCTCAAAAACAGCTCTAACGATTTTGATCAAATTTCGTACAGTTACTTGAGTATACATCTACAATAATACTACGTATTTCATTTTTCTCAATGAATGAATATAAGGCTAGTTTGTTCTTGGGCAACTTTAACAAAAATTGGATTTTCTAAAAACAGGCTCATACGATTTTCATTTTCTAAAGATAACTAAACGACGCATTAGTATATGAGAAAGTTTGTACAATGTATGTGGTACCGATTTTTTATGAATGGCGGACGAATAACTGACTCATCCAAGTTTGTCTATCACTTGAGAGTTGATACCAGCGACATTCATTCTATGGTATCTTCTAAAACCAGTATGATTGCATCACCGTATTCTTTGGTATTTGCATGAACAATTCTCATTTTTTGCGACATGTTAATGACTAATAACTAATGGACTAACTTTTATAAAAGCAAAAATGGAATAAAATAGCAACACAACTAAGGCAGTATTTACTTACACGAGCGGTCGGATAAAAAAAGCTCAAAAGGTACACAATAATAACAAATTCATTGATACTGTTCGACTTTATTAACTGTCATGCATTCGTTTCACATTTTAACTGTTCTTTAATTGTCCTTGTCAATGAATGGATATATTTCAGCATTCCATGCCAATCACCTTTCTAGCGTTTCACAGTAGAAAAGTGAAATCTAATTTCTAGCAGCAATCAATACTCATTTGTGTCAAAAAAGAAAGAATCACAGCCACCTGTTTTCTATGAACGTGTATATTTCACTCTTATTTCATTCAATATGCTTTCATAAGCAACTCGTCGTTCGAAGAATGGTTCAACTGAAATATCTAAGATTCTTCTTTAAAGCACTTTATAATAACATTAATGAAACAGATACTTACCGTTGAAAACTACGGAAGAAGTTTCCGGAAAGCCGCGACCGAAACACTGCACCGAACACAATCAGTTCCTGTTAAGACACCTCCACAAGATAAAAAGGACTGAAATGAAAGCTGTACAGGTTATGCGCTAGATCAGTTGAATTTGTGGCGACGCCATCGGACATTTCTTGAACCAGCATTAAGGCGAAAGGTGGGTGAGGTGTAGTGTGATTCTTGACCAGTAGTGCCGCGCCACCATCGCTCAGGTACTGGTTCAAATATTTCTGTTCATGTCCGTTGAAGTCGCTAGTATCGCGGAAAAACGGGTGGCGGCAGTTCATATTACATTTTTGCAATGCCATCTGTCTGTCTGTCTGTTACTGGCTCTGGAGCCTAGACGGTAGAGCGAAAATGAATGAAATCTCGTACTTAGGCATTTTATCACACTGAGCAGAGTATACGTAGAAATGGTTGTCATTGCTCAATAATTAAGAGTAGTTTATTCGACGCATTTTTACCAACAATCCGATTTTCTCAAAAACGGCTCTAGCGATTTTGATCAAATTTCGTACAGTTACTTGAGTTTACCTCTTCAATAATACTGTATAGTTCATACTTATCAAAAATGAATATAAGGCTAGTTTATTCTAGGCAACTTTAACAATAATTCGATTTTCTCAGAAACGGCTCTAACGATTTTGATCAAATTTCGTATAGTTACTTAAGTTTACATCCTCAATAATACTACGCATTTCATTTTTCCCAACGAATGAATATAAGGCTAGTTTATTCTTGGGCAACTTTAACAAAAATTGGATTTTCTAAAAACAGGCTAATACGATTTTCATTTTCTAAAGATAACTAAACGATTCATTAGTATCCATATATGAGAAAGTTTGTACAATGTATTTTGTACCGATTTTTTCTTAAAATGTCAACGACGATAACGAACACATGGCTGTACTCACATTGTTGGGAAAATTACGGCATATTGTTCCATATCTCCACTCGCTGAAGAAGACCACCATCTTCCGTAATTCAATCGGGAGATGCTGCTAGAAAACTATGCTCCAAGTCAACAAAGAGACCGCAACTGGTAACTTTTCTTCCAGTTGGTTTTGTGTATTCTTTAATGGCCTCACCTTCGTACTGGAGCCCATATTTCGTTGCAGCGTTTTCAAAACAATCTGAATACAGGAATCGATTAACAAGAGGAGTCCATTTCGAATTTTTCCTTCGTTTGCATACAGGTCCGAAATTAGAGGCGGTTACTCGATTTTTCCTTTCTTCGAACCATTTCTCACACTCTACCTGGCCTTGTGTGCATTGAAGTAAGTAATTACGTGATTCCTTATTATCATTTTCCTCTACTTTCTGTACTTCGATGGAAACAAACGACCCTTCTTGCTTCGCCTGTTATCTTGTTTCTGATTCTCCATTGTAGTCTTCCGCACTACCGATGAATCACTATACTCCTTATAAGGTAATTCCGGGAGAGATGCCACACTTTTCGGAAAATCAATATGACCTTGTTATAACGAAACTAAAAGAAACGCGATTTGTGGTAGGCAGACCTTTGGTAAATGAAGATTTAAAAAGTAGAAAAAAATGAGGTATATAATATATATAAAGGCAAAAATTTGCATTAAAAAAAAGGTATTTTGTGGCGTCTCTCCCTAATGGGTTGGAGATATACGCCACACACCAAGGGAGAGATGCCACGGTCAAAATGCTTCATGATAAAAGTTTGGTTTTGACGTAGAAAAAAAGAATTAACATTAAAATACAGCAATAAGGGCTTAAATAAAAGGCTATGCTATTGCTATCAGAGAAATAATATATTTTATGTTGCTTTTTTCATTCACATTACGTCTGTTCTGCTATTACCTCGACTTTCAAATGCGATACGTTAAGAATTGAAACTTCGCCCTCTTCTCAAGATAGATATTGTTTCTTCTCACAATCAGTAGGTGCTCTATCGCAAAGCGAGCGACGTTGTCGCGATGGGGTTTTACCATAGTGGGTTTTTACCATGGAGGGTTTTACCATGGCGGGTAGATCCGAGAGATGAGCGATAAGCTGAGCATCCAACTGAAAGTCCTCTCGATTGTAACACAGATTTGCAAAATGCTTTTTGTTTTAATACTGACCGGCACAACCATCCGAAAAGTAAACGATCTTTTCAACATAGGAGAGATCTCTCCTGACGTGATCTAGGACACTAGCCTGGAATGCGCAAAATGTCGTTGTATCATGCGTAAGACAGTCACTTATAACGCAAAATGATGTTTTGCACGATACACTCCTTCTGGAAGTATATCACGAACGGGTGCACTGTGGCCTGTAAGTTGGACCAATGAAAACTTTGCACTTCGTCCTGTACAACAAAAATGAAGTTCTCAGCAAAATCTACAATTATAGTACATTCCTTATCACTTAAGGTGTTATTTTTATGTGTCAAAAAAGACGCTTGCCGTTTTGCAATGAAATGATGATCTTTAAGGTATGTAGGCGAGATTACGCAACAAATTTTCAGAGAATTCCATTCCCTCTTCCATAACTTCGATCATAGAACAGCGAGGTGAGATCACCCACTGTTTGTATCTTATTTCCTGGCGCAACATATCCCCTGTGGGGAAGAGCAACCTAACACCGTCTTCACCCGGACACATCTCACAATTTCGGTCTTCTAGCATGCAGTTTTCAGACGTAACATTGCTTGAAGGTAATCATTGTAATTCCGCATTGTCTCACATGCCCCAATCATGAGTTTCACGTTCTGGTGCTGTGCACACACATACGGTATGCGTGCCCGGTGATCCGGCCAGCACGTAATACTTGGGACGCAAAGCAGCAAATTTACTAAATCCGATCTTCAAATTTGGATTTGTCTTCTAAACTTTGCATACAGTTCCCGGAGATTTCCCAATAGAAGGCGCTTTTGAGTTTTTTCCTTTCCATTTTCGGTGTTAATACCCATAGTCTTTTATTCCAGGGAAATGCCGAGACATCTCACCATCCTCAAAAAATTCCCTCACCTTTTGAGTAACTTCTTCCGTTATTGTATCGTCCCTTGTCTAGGTAACACTATCGGTAGGACTCCCTTCTCGCTAACAAGTCTACGAGTTAATTTTATTAAATATTCACTTACGTTCATCTCCAGAACAGTTTTTTGTATCGAAAAAGATTGTGGAGTCAAACTGATAAGATGAACTTTTTCTTGAGTTGTCTTTGCTGAGATAAGCTTAATTTTCAATTCGGATATGAGATGATCGTAATCCGCGCAAAGATCATCCCCTTTCCCACGTCCTTCCTCATCTTCAAATTCCTCCAGGCTGAATCCGCACCCAATACTAGTTTTTCTTTTTACACGTTCTTCTATTCGCTTCACCTTTCGCTTGAGAACTCCTGCCCTTTTCCTGCAACTCAGTCTACTAATTTCAACAGGTGACATTGGGAGTGCACAGCACACTATCTGCACACAGTCTTGGCTTGCCTCCGGAGAATCCTCTTGCTCTGGACAGCTTGCTTGAACAGTAGGTGAGTCTTCAATATTTTCCTCGGTGTTAACTTGCTGCTGCTGGGGCAGTGCCTGCCAACAGCGCCTGCATAAGGCTTGTCCCGGAATAAGACGAACGTGGGGGTAATTCTCATGTAACCTCAGCATGATTTCCCTTACCCCGGATTTCACAGCAACCGAATGTGATTGGAAGGGATCAGCACACTTTGAACCAAACAGATCGAAGTATGTCAACATACTTTTTCTTATATGTACATATTGTTTTTATGACAGTCTGCAACCGGAGACGGAGGGCAGCGTGTTGTTCCTCACTGAGACATACTTCACTTATATCGCAGATCACAGAGGAACGCGAAAAATGTAATTTGTTAGTCTTCTTGGACGTGGATCCCAACAGAGCATCGCTCCATTTCATCACAGCCAAATTGGACGCTCTTACCAGAAAACGCAGGAAAACAAAACACCAGAGTGCAACACAAACGATGAGTAACACACCCAGATACACACAGTTCACTTGTCAATGTGGTACTGACATGTTAACCCTATGCGCGGATGAGACACCGACCTTGGAGGAGCGCCTGTATGCGGTAGTGGTACGGTCGTGACGCACTTATTTAAAAATACATTTGGCCTGTCGTATCTGCCTTTCTGAGTTACAAAACATTCCATTGTATCCCAAGAGTATGCATTTTTGTTATACATTGTAACGACGGTACACGCCGCGGCGCGCTATTTGAAATACGGCCGCGGGCGAGCGGGCGCAGCGCTCCAAACGGAAGCGCTCAATCCTATGTTGCGCTCAAGGACCCAAACTATTTATTTTTGCATCTGAAAGGGGAAAGTGTTTGCTTTCTTCTGAGCTCAGAGAGACGCCTGGGTAACGACGGCAATATGTATTTTTTGGACGACCAATTTGACGTACTTTTCCCAGACCGTCACTTTGAAGGCATCGCTTCGATACCTTGCATGCTGCCGAGGCTAACTTTACGTTGCCAGTACGTTAGCTGGATAGGTGTCCATCAACTCATGCGGTGCCATTGGTGTGCGACGAAAGGTGTCCAAGTCAGGGCCGTACTTTTTCGCCTGAACTGACGAAAAGTTGCTATCATTGGACATTGCGTAACACTTTTAAGTAGTCTAATAAATTTCCTGTATATATTCTCATAGATTCGAGTGTGCATTTTCCATTGAACTTTAAATCAGCGCGATCGGACAATAACCGTGGCACCCACAGCGTGTTTTATGGAACCCTGCAAACAGCATATATTTACGAAAATACCGAAAACGGGAGCTGCCGAAATATTTTATATATCGCAAAAATATTTTAGGACGTCACTAGTACTGACATTAGCTTCAATTGAGCCGATTTTGAACGAAATTGGAGAGGGTCGAGCAACCACATATTCTTCAACTAGGCCAGGGGTGGGCAAGCCGTAGCCCACGGGTCATATGTGGCCCTCGAGAGCATTTAACGTGGCCCGCGAAGCTTTGGTGAAAAAGCAATCTGTAAAATTTAACACAATTTTATATTACTTTTTTTAAAATTATGACAATAAAACCTTTGGTTTTGAAAATTTAGTCCTACAATCCTTGTTTGTGCTGTTTTTCACTTATGTATGATGCCTAAGAATCTAAGCAATTTCCGATTTAAACTCTAATCTGGCCCGCCTAAGCATTGGCATCTTTCAATGTGGCCCGCTGTAAAATTCTCAAACACCGATGCGGCCCGCCATGCAGAAATGTTTGCACACCCCTGAACTAGGCGATTAGGAATGGAATTGCCCGCCTTCCGTCACCCGACCGCGGCAGGAATCGTTTCCCTTCGTGGCCAAGGGACTTCAAACAAGGGGAGGAAGGTCTCGAGCGAAAGTGTCATAAGAAGGGTCGGGAGTGAAGGTCTGAAAGAATGACTTAACTAGCGCTCGTTCCACTAGGATCGCCACTGAACGATACATAAAAATTGATTTTATATTTCCATGATAACTCAGTTAATAATTAAAATAATTGCACCAAACATTTTTTATTTGCTTTTTTGTAAAAATTAGGTATTTCCTATTGGAAGGATTTTTCGTTTAACGCGCTGATATCAAAAATAAAGTTGTTAAAATTTTCCTAATTTGTTATTTTAAAAATATGCTAAAATACGAAAAATTTGATTATAAATTGAAATATAACTGTGAAAACTGCAAGTTGATAACTTCAACCGTTTTGCCGCAATCTTGGAAATACGATTTCGGCCGACCCACCTTTCGCCTTAACCCTTGAAGGAGCAAGCGACATATTTGTCCCATAATTTGAAAGTGTCGCTGTTAATTTATTTAATAAGATATATCTATAAATTTTCTTTAATGGCACACAAAACTATAAACTTTACAATAAATACTAAAAATCACAATTTAATGGGTATTTCTGTTAAGAAAAAAATTACCGGAATATGTA
This sequence comes from Uropetala carovei, assembly GCA_036926305.1. Classification (NCBI taxonomy): domain Eukaryota; kingdom Metazoa; phylum Arthropoda; class Insecta; order Odonata; family Petaluridae; genus Uropetala; species Uropetala carovei. The sequence goes on from JAXCHB010000149.1 coordinate 2,596,231, forward strand.
TACATACTAATTTTTTTGATGTCTTCAATGTCGATATTTAGAGAGCTGGTTTAGAATACGTGACAAAGGCCGTGTCAAAGTCAACGGTTGTCATAACCTTTCAATTACACGGCCTTGTACGTGAATGTTGTCAATAAACAAAAAGTCCATAAAGTAAATTAGAGCATAAAAAAGAAGTATCTCTTCTTCTAGATTGCCATACTAGGTTGAATAGTCTTGAACGGATGTTACAAAGATTTTTACAATTAAAAAATTGCATCATAAAAGCTCTAACGCAGTGGTTCTCTATCTTTTTTCGCCTGCGTCACCCTATGTTCAGTTCAGGGGCGTCGGCAGAAAGTTTTGCAAGGGGGGGGCAAAACACAAAAATGCCTATTACCCAGGGGCGGACGCAATTTTTCTAACCCGGGAAAATCTGACCACAAATACACACCAATGAATCACTATGAATTATATAATCACTGTACTGAATATCGTCTTGAAATTAACTTAAAGTAGGTATATTTTAAATGACTAATTTATTCCGCGCGTGATGATTGGCCTTTCTTTTGAAATAGGTTAAAATCTGCGCTTGAAATGGAAAATGTTACGAAACGGAACGCTTGAATTTAGGGCCGGTCCTAGGCGTGGGCGACCGCCAAGGGCGGACCCTCGCCAGGGGCGGCCACTCATCCTTTCTGATGCGTATTTGCGAAAATGGGCGGCGAGATATGACCCATCCAACAAACTTAACTCGATTGTTTTCGCCCTCCTCTGGACGCTCGCTTTCTATGAATTTAACAATAGGAACCTTTGATTCTTCTTAAGGCGCCTATTTTCCTAGATAGCACTCTCCCTCAATTCAGCCATAGTCATTATCTGAGGGACATGGTTGAAAATTTTAATCAAAGAGCCAACAGCTATGAGTTCACGACCAATGTTTTGCTTACAGAGAGTGTAAAGAGATTTGCTATGAATAAGTGACTCATATATTCATACAGACAATGCAGTTTTTCTTATGAGATTCCGGGCTCTTTGGCCAGGGATGAGACATAAGAAGTGGATTTTCACATATCTTGGGTGCGTTGTGAATTTTCTAATCCCTCTTCTTTCTTTGGTTTGGAATAATCCGTTTTAAAAATACCGTAAATTGCTAAGGTGCCTGTGCATTTCTTTAAGGTGAAGAGTTGTGAAGTAGTGCCACGTACATCTAACTAATTGATCTCCCGCACACTGCCTTTACAGTATTTTCGGATATCCATCAGTTTCAAGACTTGCCCCTTCAGTCCGGCTCAAACTATTCAACTGTAAGTTTCACTTACTTTTCTATTTATAGTGTTCCTAAAGGATGGCCAATAAAATGTCTGACAATTTTAAAAATGTGTGGTAGTTTGCTGCCATTGAGTCAAGAAGGGTACATTTGAGATGCATTTTGAGACATTTGTATTACTCTATGTTTTATGTAAGTCTTGCTATAAGAAAGTGTTTCAAATTCTTAAGAATTTTAAAATAAATATGTATTTCTTAATTTTTCTTATTTAAAAGCGCATGTTTTTCAAAATATACCTATCTTTTACGAAAATTTATTATTTTACAAAATATTTTTCGTTGACTCAATTTGTTTACGTTATGTCTAAAGCATGGAGCTTACATAGAGATACCACTCCAGCTCTAAAGGGGGCGTATTTTGTTGCCAATTTAGTCGCAGCGTATTAGTTCCAGTTTGGCGGCGCTGGTGTTCTTAGGTTTGATACATATTGAGTAGTTTACATGTGGTCTTACGGCTAATCGTTGTATCCGTTTCGTTTGTGTGAAATTTTTTCCATCTGCGGTGGAATATTTTATTACAAAATGATGCGAAATTCAAAGTGTTGCTTTGTGCCTGACTGTTCGACAGGTTATAGCAAAACAGTACGAGTGAACAAGATTTTGGGAGTGAAAAACACAAGTGTTTTCAAGGCAAGGGTGAGTACACATTAGTCAGTAAATATAAATTTATTTAATGTAGAAAGGATATTAATTGAATTGATGATGTCATATTGAAATCATTTACTTTCAGGATGAAGCTCAGCTTCAGAAATGGAGGAGGATTATACCCCGCAAAGATCAAGTTTTCAGAGCAACGGACGTTGTCTGTGGGCTGCACTTTGCCGAGGAGGATTGTTTTTATTTCTAATTATCCTTCTCTCTTTTCAGGTTGCTTCCTCAGAAGATAAGTATGTATACTGAATGTACTGCAAGTCCCTCAAGTTATGTAATGTATGTATATTTATGTGAAATTGGTATTCCAAGAGGTTTTTGGTCAAGTGATTTGTTTTTATTTGTAATTATCCTTCTCTCTTTTCAGGTTGCTTCCTCAGTAGATTTGTATGTATATTGAATGTACTGCAAGTCCCTCAAGTTATGTAATGTATGTATATATATATATATGTGTGTGTATATAGAAATAGAAATTTATGTGAAATTGGTTTTTTAATGTATACAGTGGCAGACATAGAGAATGCAAGAACCTAAGGCAAATGTTATTTACAAGGCCAACAGCTTACGTCTGACCATGTGTGCCATTAGGTGTTCTGCTCATAGCCCTAGGTGCTTGTCTAGGTCGTAACTAGCCCTGTAACTGACCCTGAATGTACGTATATATATTTGTTATTAGTTTTGTATTATAGTTTTTGTTCTTGTGATTTGGTATATTTTGTAATTATCTTTCCAGGTGTGCTTCCTCAGTTGAACTGCGTTTTTCAATATTTATCTGAATGCCTTTAGCCAGCAAAGGCATAAATAGAATAGATAACATTAGTCTGGAAGAGGCTTGTATGCACGGCATTTCTGCAAAGTTTTTTAAATGTATATGTATCTTCTTTAATTGCATTAATTTATTTTATATGCACTTAGTTTTCACTATAGTTTTTAATGTTCTGAATAGATATTTTTAGTAATCATCTTTCTTTCTTTTAAGGAGCTGGGCAAATGGGATATTGATCAACTTTATTTGCACTTATTTATTTTATATTATTGTTCATCATTGAATTGGTTTTTTAAGTAATTCTCTTCCTTTATTTTCAGGTGCTGGTTAATTGTGTATCTTAGTTTGGTTAGCTACCTTCTATTTTCCTTCGCAGGTTTTTTAACCCCCCTTCCTTTGTGGGTTTTTCTAGAGAATCCTTAAGGTTCTATAGCTTTTTCCCACACACAATCTTTATTAAATAAACTGTTTTAATACAGACTTAAAATGCCATTGTGTTCTTATTTCATATTCCCGTTTTACTTTTACTATAAAATATCTCATTGGATTACCAAAACAAATATGACGTTCCTATTTAATGTGACAATATAACTGCATAGCATTTCGAAATGTCAAATTTCTGACAAAATACCTTATGGACATGTTACGAAATTTAAATAATCGTCAGCTTCCGAAAAAAATGCATCAATATATTACATGACGGTGTAATACTTATTTCGCCTCGAAGGTTTGCCCGTATTTTGTAATAATATTGTCATTTCGTATTATAATAAAATACTGAATGTCGCATATATTTACCATAAGTAAAATTAGATATACTGATTATATTTTTGGATATTGCTATGTAGTACACGTGGAGCCGAACCGAAGTAAAAGGCACTCGATTTCCAGATACCGTGGATATTGAAAAAGTCCAAATTTTACCTCCACCTATCTATCCTCTATACAGTGAATTCCATAGTCGACCAAAGCCACAATAAATTTATCGAATATGGATTAAGCGAAATACTGAACATCAGAACAACCATTCCGTCCTGTAATTATACCCTAAACGAGGTTATTTCCAGCGTAATTCCAATCAATTGACCCGCTACGTAATTCATGTAACATACTTGGTACTTCGTAAAAACAAATAGTTTATATTCATAGATTGATTTACAAACCTATATTACCAATGCGTTCTTACGTAACAAACTATTATCGCAAATAGGAACACGAAAATTACATATGTATAATACCTACGCCCCATAACTTCAGCAAACCTACCGATCGCAGCGCTGCGTGTGACGACTTTGGCAACTAAAACTTGAGCGACCAAACTGGCAACAGTTTCGGACCCGGAGTGGAATCTCCTCAGTATAGGCTCCATGGTCTAAAGCAGTCTTCAACCTTATTTGATTCACCGCCCACTTTTACTATATTTTGCCATTTAAAATAAGTTCACCGCCCACCTTCCGTGTCAACTTAACAATAAAATAAAATAAATGTTTAAAAATACATCAAATTTAACCATGTTTATTAATCCCAAATCTAATATTTAAATAAATATTTGACAGACAGTTCAATGCGTACTTTGTGCTTGGTTCCTACAAACCAGGGAATCAATGTCAGGCTTCAAGTCTGTAAGGGTCATTCGAAGATCTCCTCTTTCTGTTACTTGTAAGATATTTCTTTTTTTGGACAGGAGATTGTTGACTGCATTGAATCCCTTCTCGACCAGATATAAGATTGGGAAAGCTAATAAGAGCAACGATATTTTCTTCCACAAGCGTTGATACAGAGAGGGCATTTTCTTGTTCTGCCAAAGTTGCACATATCCACCTTGATTGAAATTGACTTTACACTCCTCATCATGAAGTAATTCTATTATCTTCTCTTGGTATTTAATATCCACATCACACACATTTGTGATGAATGGAGTCACCATCCATGCTTCCATTGTACATTGTCTCATTTAAGGATATGTGGCGTATCATTAAACTTTATTATAGAATTTTATTTTTCAGTGTAAAAATTAGAATAGCATTTGGTGAGTTCTTTAACGCCCACCAAAAACCCTAAAACGCCCACTGGTGGGCGCTATCGCCCACGTTGAAGAACACTGGTCTAAAGCTACGTTTACTCTAAGACGCGACTTGTTGCCGACTAGTCGGAAGGAATGACAAGTCGTGATCCATCATTATAGCTTTTATTCGAGTACAGAATGTGGAAGATAGAGGACGACGCCTTGTTGGCCACGTCGGCATTTGTAGTGCTGACAGGAAGTTTCTTGATTCGTTTGAATAAGGAAAAACGAAATCCAAGGCGACGTAAAAGGTGGGCAGTACGAAGTTTTTTAGCTAAGCGGCATTTGGAAGGTGCATACAAGTCCCTCATCAACGATCTTCGCCTCCAAAGTGGATACGATAATTTCGTGCGAATGTCTTTCATGGAATTTGAGGAATTTCAGCATCTCAAATGCATACCAACTCGATTTGTATACATCTTCGGGTGCATTTCCACTTTTCTTTTTATTTTCAAAATTTCACGAAAGTACTGGTTCCTTATATTGGAAATTTTATTTTCCAGGCATGAGATTTCGCACTGCAATTCTTTGGCAATTGCGTTCAACGCGTCAAGTCGATTATTTGAATTTTTGTGATCGGCCAACAAAACATCCCACAGAACTGCGTGTTTCTCGTATGCTGCTATTAATTTAAGTTTTCTCTTTACTCCATGTAGCGGCTAATGAGTAGAAAAGTGTGGATGCGGCCGCTAATAGTCATTTGTCTGTGAGTGCAGATCTCGGCCGCTAGGGGCGCACGAGTATGACGAACGGCGCGAGCGTCATAGAGAGTTCCGGTTGGGCGCCCGCACATGGTCGTACTCTTGAGCGTCAGTCCTACTGTGTATCGCATCGCATCGGGTTGTGCGCAAATAAATATATACATAAAACCGAGCCGGTGTTAAGTTATTCATACAAACCCCCTCAATTTGGTGACCCCGACGTGATCCTTGCAGTTTTTTTTCTCCGCGCCGGTCCCGGAATCTATGGAGCCAACCGACAACGTGGCCACGAATGGCTTCCGCGTGGGGCGCGTGGGGATTCACGCCCCGCCGTTTTGGGCAGAAAAACCGGCGCTTTGGTTTACGCAGTTAGAGGGGCAATTCGCGTTGGCTGGAATTACGCAGGACGCGACAAAATTCTACCACGTGCTGGCTTTACTGGACAGCCGTGTAGTTCTCGAGGTCGAAGACATAATCTCCCAGCCCCCGGAACAGAACAAGTACGGGAAGCTCAAATCCGAGATCGTGAGAAGGCTCTCCGCGTCGCAGGAGGAGAAGATAAGGCGACTCTTGGAGCACGAAGAGGCAGGCGACCGGAAGCCATCGCAGTTTCTCCGGCACCTGAGAACGCTAGCCGGGCCCGCCGTGCCGGCTAGTTTCCTGCGATCCCTATGGCTGAATCGGCTTCCACCGCACATGCACGCGATCCTAGCCACGCAGGAATCAGTGGAACTCGACACGTTGGCACAAATTGCTGACAAGGTCCACGAGGTAACCCCGCGCCCGCAGGTTGCAGCCGCCTCCATGACATCGGAAATGGCGGAACTGATGAAGAGGATGGACACACTCACGCAGCAAGTCGCCGCCCTGAGCACGGCTCGGGAGAATCCGCGATTCCGCCCGCGTTCAAGGAGCAGGTCGCGCAGCCGCAATAACTATGGGCCCGCACACCCAGGTTGGTGTTGGTATCACGACACATTCGGCGCCAAGGCGCAGAAGTGCCGACCACCGTGCACCTTCGACGCGGGAAACGCGGAGGGCGGTCGTTAACGGCGGTCAACGACCTCCCTACGAAGCCTAGCCGCCTGTTCGTGACTGACGCGTCCACGAAGACGCGATTCCTGATCGACACCGGGTCGGACCTTTGCGTTTTCCCTCGCAAGCGGACGACGGGTCCAAAGACGGAGACGTCATACCAACTTTTCGCGGCTAACGGCACCATTATCCCCACATACGGCTGGACGTCCCTTTCGTTGGACTTCGGCCTCAGACGGGACTTCAGTTGGCGCTTCGTCGTGGCCGACGTCGATAGCCCGATCATCGGCGTCGACTTCCTTAGCTTTTTCGGATTGCTTGTCGACGTCCGTAATCGCCGCCTAATAGACGGCGTAACGTCGTTGTCCGTTGCGGGACTCGTCGCGAACTCCCCCGCGGAGCACGTTAAGGTCGTCGTAGGAAACTCTCCGTATCACCAGCTGCTCGCCGAGTTCCCCGATATCACCCGACCATCCGGAGCTCCGAAGGAACCGAGGCACACGACGGTGCATCATATTCGGACTACGCCCGGCCCCCCTACGTCTTCCAAACCACGGAGGTTGGCGCCGGACAAACTTCGAATCGCCAAGACGACGATCGACGAGATGTTGCGCATCGGCACCGCGCGACGTTCAGAGAGCTGCTGGTCTACCGCGTTGCACCTGGTTCCCAAAAAGGATGATGGTTGGAGGCCCTGTGGCGATTACCGCGCGCTCAACGCCCGCACAATCCCCGACCGTTACCCCGTACCCCATGTCCAGGACTTCTCCCACGCATTGGCCGGAAAAACTATTTTTTCAACAATTGATTTAGTACGCGCGTACAACCAAATCCCCGTGAACCCGAGCGACATACCCAAAACGGCCATTACCACTCCTTTTGGCCTTTTTGAATTTCCATTCATGTCTTTTGGCCTAAGGAATGCCGCGCAAACTTTCCAAAGGTTTATGGACGAAGTGCTCCGGGGATTAGAGTTTACGTATGTGTACATCGATGATATTTTGGTGGCGTCCTCTTCGGAGGAAGAACATGTGGGCCACATCAGGACACTCTTTGCGCGGCTGAATGACTACGGCGTACTCATAAATGTACCAAAGTGTAATTTCGCGTCCGCAGCCGTCAATTTTCTCGGACATTCGGTATCCGCGCAGGGCATTAATCCCCCGCCTGAAAGAGTAGCGGCAGTGAAAGAGTTCCCGAAGCCCACTACCGCGAAGCAACTCAGGCAGTTTCTCGGGATGATTAATTTTTATCGCAGGTTCCTTTCCGACGCAGCCGCCACGCAGGCTCCGCTAAACGCTGCTATCTCTTCGCCCAAGGCGACGCGTAACTTCCCAGTGGAATGGACGCCGGATCTAGAGCGCGCATTTGTGGCGTGCAAGGAGAACCTCTCTCAGGCTACCATGTTAGCACACCCAGACGTCACTCTTCCCTTGGCGCTTTTCACGGATGCGTCGGATTCCACGCTCGGCGCGGCACTACAGCAGCACACCGAGGATGGTTGGCAACCCTTGGCGTTCTTTTCCCGTAAGCTGAACGCGGCGCAGCGCAATTATAGCCCTTATGACCGCGAGCTATTGGCGGTATATGAGGCTGTCCGTCATTTCCGACACATGCTCGAAGGGCGCCAATTCGTCATCTACACGGACCACAAGCCGCTGATTTTCGCATTTTTGCAAAAGCCGGAGAAATGTTCACCACGGCAATTCCGCTATTTGAATTTTGTCGGGCAATTCAGTACGGATATTCGCCACATCGCCGGCAAGGACAATGTTGTCGCTGACGCTCTCTCTCGCGTCGACGAAGTCACACGCGGGGTCAGCCATGAAGAACTCGCGCGGGCGCAGGATGGAGACGAAGAACTCTCCGCACTTCTCCAAGCGGACTCTTCCCTTGTCCTCAGAATGGTCTCTATTCCCGGTTCGCGATCGGACATTTATTGCGACGTGTCAACGCCAACAGCCCGCCCCTTTGTGCCTGCCCCCTTACGTAAGCAAATTTTTCATTCACTACATAGCCTCTCCCATCCCGGCGTCAAGGCGTCAGCAAGGCTCGTAGCAACTCGTTTTGTGTGGCCGTCCATAAAGAAAGACTGTAGAGAGTGGGCACGAGCGTGTATTCCATGCCAGCGTGCCAAGATAACGCGGCACGTTTCATCGCCCGTTGGCACATTCACCACTCCTAATTCGAGGTTTGACCATGTGCACCTCGATTTGGTGGGCCCATTGCCCACTTCCCGGGGATTCCAATATTGCCTCACATGCGTCGACCGTTTCTCACGTTGGCCCGAGGCTATCCCCATCGCTGACATTAAAGCGGAGACTGTGGCGAGGACCTTTTTCCGCGAGTGGATATCGCGCTTCGGCGCGCCCTTACGCGTGACTACGGATCAGGGCCGCCAGTTTGAAAGCCAGCTTTTTCGGCAGCTGGCGGACCTCTCCGGCATAACCCACCTGCGGACGACAGCCTATCATCCGGCCGCCAACGGCCTCGTGGAGCGCCTTCATAGGCAGTTGAAAGCCGCTATCCGCTGCCATGAGACGGAAGACTGGGTAGATGTTTTACCGGCAATACTCCTCGGCCTCCGCTCCGCCTGGAAGGAGGATCTCGGGAGCACGGCCGCCGAGATGGTGTACGGAGAGCCATTGCGGCTCCCAGGCGACTTCTTCTCGCCTCCAGCTGGTCCGCACCCGGAGGATCAGACAAATTACGTGGTGCAGTTAAGGCAGCACATTAAGAAATTGTGCCCTAGACCTGCATCCCGACATGGCGAACGTCCGACGTTCGTTTTTCAGCATTTGGCGTCCGCATCCCATGTTTTTCTGCGGAATGATACCATACGCGGCGCATTGAAACCACCCTACGAGGGCCCTTACGAGGTCCTTCAGAGGTGCCACAAGAGTTACGTGGTGCGGCTCCGCGGCCGTGAGGTGCGGGTTTCCATTGATCGCCTGAAGCCGGCCTTCATCACAGGCGGCGACACGCCAGCCGCCGCACCGACGAGCAGCCCTCGACCTGGTCCTGCTGAGGTTCCGACACCCATGCCGCCTACCCATGCAGAGGAGAAGACTACACGGACTGGGTGAAGAGTCCGTTTCCCACGACATTTAACAGATTTTTCTGTTTAACGTTTCCTTTCCCTTGAACCTATTTCTAGTTTTCCTCACCCACCTGTCCCTTTTTGTTCTTTCTTTTCTGTTTTGTTTTTTTGTTTACAGAACCTTGAGTACTGCCAGGGGGGTGATGTAGCGGCTAATGAGTAGAAAAGTGTGGATGCGGCCGCTAATAGTCATTTGTCTGTGAGTGCAGATCTCGGCCGCTAGGGGCGCACGAGTATGACGAACGGCGCGAGCGTCATAGAGAGTTCCGGTTGGGCGCCCGCACATGGTCGTACTCTTGAGCGTCAGTCCTACTGTGTATCGCATCGCATCGGGTTGTGCGCAAATAAATATATACATAAAACCGAGCCGGTGTTAAGTTATTCATACAAACCCCCTCACTCCACTCCATTACAAACGACAAAAAGTAATATGTCAGAAAGCAGAATATCTTTGCACAACTAACTCGGGCCAACTGAGGCCTGCGCGCACAGTTTGAGGGCGCATGCGCAGTTCCGCCCGACAAGTCGGGAAACGGTGTTTACTTTAAGACAAACGGAATAGACACGACCGAGTCGTGGTGATTTTTCGACAAGACTCCGACAACTCTCCCGACTTCTAAAACGTTTTTCACAGCCGTTTACGTTAAGATTTTACAAGTCGGCGACAAGCTTAATACGAAAGACATTTCCTGTAGTCACACAGTTGCCGTGTGATAGTGTGACGGTATGATGGTGTTAATGAAGGCTGAGGTAATTAATCACATGGAAACAGGGCTAACCTATCTTTGAAAAAAAGGTCGCAAGGAAATTTTAATTTGTTAGGGGCGGCCAAATCAAATCTCGCGAACAATGGTTAAAATCCACTTCGATCGACTAAACACTTCGATACAAATAACAAATATGTATTAATCTTTTATTCGCCTTAATTTTCAGGAAACGATTACCGTCGAATATAAATATTCCATGTTTATAATATACTAGCAGAATTTCCCGTTGAATTTCAACGGATTTAGTGAAGCTGCTACAGCACAACATACAAACTCATTAAAATATTATTAACTGTTATTGTCCAAAAACTAATCAATTGTTTGTGCCCCTGCTAAAGTGTTATATATGAAGTTTGGTAACGATATGGAACGTACTTTTTGAGTTAGAGCGCCCACAATCACATACACGCACACACATACATCATTCCTAAAATAGTCTAGTCGTGCTCTAGGGGCCTCAAAACGAGTATTTCCGTTGAAATCTCGAAATCGATTTATTTCTTGAACACAATACTTTCCCATTACTACGTATGGAGAAAGTAAAAAGCAAAATATCTCCGAAATGAATGGTATACGAAAGTTTGTTTCAAACAAAACTTGAAAGAAATATTATTCTCTACAACTTTTGTCCTCACGAAGATTACCAATAACGATGTTTTTAAGGAGAAAACCGAAAAACCGGTCATTTATAAATAACTCCTAAAGAATAACTGCTATGGAAAATAGTTTCAAATAAAAGTTGTAGGAAATCACATTCTCTATAAAGTTTGTATAGAATTGTATATACAATAATGATGTTTTAACGAAGAAATATCGCAAAAACCGAATCGGGTTTCGAATAAACCTCGACTTCTTATTAACTGTTATTGTCCAAAAACTAATCAATTGTTTGTGCCCCTGCTAAAGTGTTATATATGAAGTTTGGTAACGATATGGCACATACCTTCTGAGTTACAGTGCCCACAATCACATACACACACGCACACACATACATCATTCCTAAAATAGTCTAATTGTGTTCTAGGGACCTCAAAATGTGTATTTCCGTTGAATCTCGAAATTGATTTTTTTCGTGAACACAATACTCTCCCATTACAACGTATGGGGAAAGTAAAAATCTGATGTGGCCAACACGACTTTCTCCATATTTGGGGTATAGATATTTAATTGATTATGAATAGCATTATGAGGCAAAATTATTATTTCGTATCGTAAAAGAATACAGTCGTCCTTATTGCCGTAAATTACGTATATTTTGAATATGTAAAAACGCCTTATGGTTTGATAAATTTCCTTAGCCAATAAATATGAAAGAATATACAGCATATTATAATATAATTCGCATTACTGTTAAAAATACTGTACGTGTCTGACGATAAATCTGCTGCTGTCATGAAATATATTTATGCCTAATTTTTTTCTAAAGCTGATGATTATTTAGATTTCGTAATACAGGGTGTCCCGCAACAGGATGTACATAGCCTAACTACGTGCTCTTAGGATCATTTTGAGTTGAAAAGTTTAAATAAACATGGGTCTGATCTGCAACGGTTTGTCAAGAAAATGAGAATTAGCATTTTATTGCATTTATAATTTGTACATTATTTCCATTTGATTTTAATTAATTAATAAATAATCTAACATTATTTCAATTTGATTTTAATTAATTAATTAATAATCTAACATTATTTCAATTTGATTTTAATTAATTAATTAATAATCTAACATTATTTCAATTTCATTTTAATTAATTAATTAATAATCTAACATTATTTCCATGAGAATGCCACGAGACTCATATAGGTAAGATGGCAGTCAGTGATTGCCAGTTGTGCACTGACGAGTGAGTGTAGTTTGTTTACTCTTCCTTTCGTTCACTGTGTCGCTGAGTGTTAAAGGCAACAACTACGTAACAATGGCTACATTTTTTTACGAAGAGTATGCCGATATTCATTTTGTGTATGGTTACTGTTATGGTAGCGCAAGAGCAGCAGTCCAGGAATATCATTGGCGGTTTCCTGATCGTAGAGTCCCAGATAATCGAGTCTTCAGTAATGTGCACCGGTGTATCAGCGAAACTGGTATAGTCCCACAAGCAAAGTGCGAAAGACCACGACGACGCAATGTCAACGTGGAAGATGACATACTGGAAATGGTACAGAGCAGTCCAACTACTAGTGCCCGAAGAGTTTCCAAATGAGTTGGGACCAGCCAGATGATACTTTGGAGAACCTTGCATGAATTTGGTATGTACCCGTTTCACGTACAAAATGTCCAGGCTCCGCAACCAAATGATTACTTTGTATGTGTAAACTTCTGCAACTGGCTGCTTCAAAACCAAGAGCTGTGCACGAAAACTTTATTCACGGATGAAGCTATCTTCGGCAGAGATGGCATCACAAACACAAGAAATTCACATGTTTGGTCTGATGATAATCCTCATGCGACCAAGGAACACACATTTCCAAACCCGTTTCTCGGTAAACATTTGGTGTGGTATTATCGGAAACACACTCATCGGACCGGTTGTGTTTGAAGACCGCTTGACATCTCAGAACTACTTGCGTTTCCTCCATGAAGATCTGCCATTGCTGTTGGAAGATGTTCCTCTGCTAACCAGGCAAGAGATGTGGCTGCAACAAGATGACCCACCTTCTCATTTTGTTAGAGAAGGGACTGCATTTCTGAATCAACACTTTCCAGACCGTTGGATTGGCAGAAGTGGTCCAGTTGCTTGGCCAGTGAGATCACCAGATCTTTTGCCTATGGACTACTATCTCTGGGGTAACATGAAATCCCTGGTGTATGCTGTCAAATCAAACAGTAGGGCTGAGCTGCTGAATCAAATAATGGACTGCGGTGCTCACATAAAAAATGACGACTCTGTGATGAGGGCTGTTACTTCACTTACACGAAGGGATCAACTGTGCATCGACAATCAGGGTAGCCATTTCGAGTCACCGAAATGAAAATCAATTTAAGAGTGTAATCTAACTTTACTACTACTACAAATAGCAATCATCATGTAACCTAAAATCAAATGGAAATAATGTACAGATTTAAAATTGGTGTTCTCATATGTTACATCTTTGAAAATATTTAATTTGAGCAAAGGTAACTCTATTTAAAGTAATAATAGACTTCTTAAAGTAAAAGTATGCCAAACGGGTGAAATTTATTGTATTCCCCGTATAACACTACAACCGACCGGTAGGTACTGATTTTCCATTCGAGTGGCAGAGACGTCAATTTCCCATAAAATCAGCTTTTGGGCTCACAATAAATAAAGCACAAGGACAAACTTTAGAAGCAGTTGGTGTTTTTTTTTTAAAGAAACTGTTTTCTCTCATGGACAAATGTATGTAACTGCATCGAGAGTTAAAAATCGACAAAATTTTCGATTTTCCATGCCCAATTACTCACATACAACAACATTAAATGTCGTTTACAGAGAAGCTTTAGCTTAAAAGTTAAATTTATATCATTGGTATTTATAATGCCATATATGATAATAATAAATAAATGTTTTTGTTATATATGGAAAATTTGAATATTAAAATAGAAATGGTTATAATATTTTATACATTCCGTGTTTTTTTATAAAATTGCTGGCAAAGTTGCAATGGGCTACTAGTATAAAATAAATTACTGCAATTAAAGTAGATACATATACATTTAAAAAACTTAGCAGAAACGCTGTGCATTCAAGCCTCTTCCAGACTAATGTTATCTATTTTATCTATGCCTTTGCTGGCTAAATACATTCAGGTAAATATTGAAAAACACAATTCAACTGAGGAAGCACACCTGGAAAGACAGAAAGATAATTAAAAAATATACCAAATCACAAGAACAAAAACTATAATGAAAACTAATAACACAAATATCTATACATACATTCAGGGTCAGTTACAGGGCTAGGCGACCTAGGCAAGCACCTAGGGCTATGAGCAGAACACCTAATGGCACACATGGTCAGACATTGTAAGCTGCGAGCCTTGTAAACAACATTCGCCTTAGGCTCTCACATTCTCTGTCTGCCACTGTATACATTAAAAAACTTCAGAGACTTGAATTGCATTCAATATACATACAATTCAACTGAGGAAGCAACCTGAAAAGAGAGAAGGATAATTACAAATAAAAACAAATCGCTAGACTAAAAACCACATTGAATACCAATTTCACATAATTATATACACTAGGACCTCCAAATTTGCAGGGGTTACATTCCCGACAACACCGCGAATTTGAAATCCGCAAAAATAGAAGCAAAGGCCTTATGAAAAAATGGGGGTTAGGTTCGCGGCTGCTGCGTGCGTATGAAGCCTCGCATAATTATATCGGCATATTTCCCGAGAACTATTCGTCGTAAAGATATGCGGTAAATAGTGTTTTGTTTCTACTGGCTATGAGATCCCTGGGAAAATATTTTCGTTTGCTAAAGTGTTCGAATCCAGGAGACAATTATATTTTCCCATAAGTTTACACGAGATTTTCGATTTTTCAGAGTGCAAGGTTTTTTTCCTTCATTCATTAAAAACATAAATATGGACCAATTTTCTTCTTTTTTCCTTTATTCGATGGCTAAAGCTCTATAATATCTTATTCGTGCGATGTTTATACGTTATACGGTCGAATTTTTCAGAAATACGCATTCTTTTTCGAAATTTTGCAGATTTTTCGTACTCATTAAGGGCGTTGCCAAGGAGACTCATTGTTGCTTCCGATTCATTTAAACCTAAAATTTGAAGGTTTAATTGGTCTTAAATTTTAAGGCCTATTAAACCTTCAAATAGACGAAAGAAAAGCGTTATTGTTATCTTCTCTTCATTGATAATCTAAAGAAATGCTTGCATTGACGTCGCCTTTATAGTAGGTCCTGTAAGAAGTGAAAAGCAGTCGTTGATAGACACTTGAAGGAAAGCAACTGTTTGTGAGTTCGTCTATAAGGGTGCAATGATAATCATTGGAACTAAGGTAAGGTAGAATTAAAAAATTTTCCCCTTTGAATATACCACGATATGATCTAACGTAGGGCCGAACTATTTAGATTATTTGCAAGCGTAGCTGCAGCAGGCTGCTAGTGTGGCATTTAAATCTGCCGTAGCCATACAGTAGGTTTAAAGGGATAATTTTGCATAAACCATGATTAGCAAAGAATATACTGAAAAAATATTTATTGAATCACGTGAACGGCAAAAAAAATGCATGCATTAAATTTGTTGGGAGCTAGAAAATGAACCCCTCGCCAAGCATACCCTTATGTTCAGCAATATAATCATACCTTAAAATGGAGGTTGTTGTTCCTCTGGCCTAGTGTCCGATTCATCCGGACACATCACAGAGGAGTACGGGAGGTCAGCGGTTGCCTGCCCACTGATGCCGCACTCTGGCCACTTGCAAGTTTATTTAGCAACTCAATTTTCTCATTTAAAGTCAACGTCTTATTTTTGCGTCTGCTTTCAGTATTGTCGCTTCCTTTCCTCTTGGTAGACATTTTCGTAAAACGGGGCCACAGTGTGATAAAAAAACCTCGAGGATGGGGAAATTCATTTGTTTAGTGTTTTTCTCATCCTTTCAAAGATGGCAGCAGTATTCATAAAAGCCGGGAAACTGTGAAGCCCGCGAATTTGGAGGCTCTACTGTATACATACATTACATAACTTGATGATCTTTGCAGGGTATAATCCTCCTCCATTTCTGAAGCTGAGCTTCATTCTGAAAGTAAATGATTTCAATATGACATCATCAATTCAATTAATATCCTTTCTACATTAAATAAATTTATATTTACTGACTAATGTGTACTCACCCTTGCCTTGAAAACACTTGTGTTTTTCACTCCCAAAATCTTGTTCACTCGTACTGTTTTGCTATAACCTGTCGAACAGTCAGGCACAAAGCAACACTTCGAATTTCACATCATTATGGAATAAAATATTCCACCGCAGATGCAGAAAATTTCACTCAAACGAAATGGATTCAACAAGTATCCGTTAGACCACGTGCAAACTATCACAATTCGTAGCGATTTGTAGCAAACCAAAGAACATCAGTGCCGCCAAACTGGAAATAATACGCTGCGACTAAATTGGCAACAAAATACGCCCTCTTTCGGGGCAGAGATGTATCTCCTTATTATAGCCTCCATGCATGGAGCGTATAATAGTGATTTGTAGCAAACCAAAGAACATCAGTGCCGCAAAGCTGGAAATAATATGCTGCGACTAAAGTGGCAACAAAATACGCCCTCTTTCAGCGAGTAGCAGAATCTCCTTATTATAGGCTCCATGAGACTACGGAAGAAAAACAATATACGATAGGATAGCGGGAACCACGGGGAGCACTCTTGGATTATGCTAGGGGGAATTTCTGAAGGCCTCATGTAGTTCGTGCTACCAAGCACTATAGCGCTAGTAGTAGCATTCCGTGGATACCAAGTTACGTTTGCCTCCACCTTGGGGGAATGGCAGCATCTCGAAATTGGTAAACGTCTGTATCCATGGCAACTGTTTCAAATGTTACAAATTTGAATAGATGTGTTTCAGATAGTGCTGTGTGGTTTAGTTAGTGATTTTAGATATTGACGTTGAATTCCTCGATTATTCGGAGAAGTGGTACTGGTTGTTTTTTCCGAGTAAATGGGTGACACTTATTTCAGCTCTTGGGTTGTGTTTATTGCTGTGTGAAAGTAATAAAATATGAATCCTTAAAATGCATTGCTTTAGGGAGTATGAGAACTTTTCACTAAAATTTTGGATCTTTGTGAAGAAAGAACACGGGAAGAGAAATACGGGAGGCCTGAGGAAATGTTGTGTCCCGAACTGCGACGGAAAATCAAAAAGAAGATTTAGGTAAGCAAATTTTTTTATCATGGTATTTTTTCGCATGTATTTACTACTCCACGAGTTATACATTTGTTAGAGAATGTGTTAGTCTTTTTCACAATTAGTGGAATAATTATTGCCTTTACATGAGATTCCCACATCCAGTTTCGGATGCGCACAGGCGATATGGCCTGTGGATTGAACTAATAAATAACAAGGAGTTAAGGGACCTAGACCCGATGGTGACATATGAGAGACACAGAGTTTGCAGGAAACACTTTTCCCCGCATCAATTCGTTCCCGGAATGGAAAATTAAAAAAAAAATGCAATTCCAGATTTAAACCTTCGTAAGTATAACTTTTTTATGTCTATATGTAGCTGGAATATATTACTTGAGGTTCAGCATTTCTAGTTACTTATTTTAGTTGTCCATTGTGTTTTAATACTCTATACCAAAAACTAGAGCATTCGTGTTGAATATGTCGTAGTTCAAATATTGAGTATATTATTTTTGTGCAAAGCCATTTTCATTTTCCTTCACCCACTTCTAATTTGCACATTTTTTACTTTCCATCGGCACTGTGTGCAGTGAAACCTACATCAGGGCATGTGGAGTTCTGGAACAAGGCACTTAAGGTCCTGGATTCTATGGCATACACTGATGGAACAATTGAGGGCAGGACACCTTCCCTGGTAAATTGGGGTAGGACAATTAGAAATATTAAGAAATTATAGAAGAGGTTAAGAAACAGTGGGTTTAAATATCTTGTTTTGAGGACTTTAAACCAAGACCCTCTTGAGAATAAGTTTGGGGCAATTCGGAGCTATGGCTTTCGTAATGTTGTCCCAACATGCTCCAACTTTGTGGGAGCATACAAATCATTACTGCTGAATGACATGGTGACAGCTCACTCAGCTGGTGCTAATTGTGAAGAGGGATTCCAAGAGGTCTACCAAGTATCGCCACATATTCTTCTTCTACTGCTGGCATTGATGTGCATCTGGATGCAGTTTTTGATGTTCAGTTAGGGAGAGATAACAATGAAGCTCCAGCTGGGAATGCTGCCATGATATTTAGCTCCATTTCAGCAGGAGATTTCATTCTTGAAATGGGCCCTGTTGATTGTTCAGAGTGTAAGAGTAAACAGCATACCGTAAATCCACATGATGGAGATGCTCTCAACACTCAAAGAGAAGGACTGGCTAGTTGGAGATGGTTGCAATTCCCCTCTGACAGCTTTACTAGCATCTACTTTCAATGGAGAGATTTAATTGTAAGGGAATTGCCAATGATGGCTCACAGGCCTGGAATTGGTAGTCACTTAAGAAACATTATCTCAACAGAAGTAGATTTTAGTGACATTACATGTGAGGAGCACCATGCTAATTATAAGAGTAAATTTCATAAATATTTTGTTAAGTATATTATAATGGCATGGTGCAACTCAGTAAGTAGGTATTTAAGTGGTAAAGATAGTATAATTTTTGTTAATATGGATGTAGTTCATAGAGAAGCTTTGGTTTATTTTAAGAAAAAGAGGGGACGATGATTTTAATGTAATTTTTTATTTTGTACATATTTGTATATAGTAATAACAGTACATAATCCTGGTAATACTTCGCAGAAAGTTAAAGCAGAGTGCGGTGAATTGTGTATGTATTTACACTCTTTGCTGGATATAAGTGTAATTGCCATGTTAATGTTTACTAAATGCAACAAATGAATTTAGTCTTTGTGTTTACTATATAAGAACTAGTCAAACTAGTTATAAATTATCAATTTCCTTTTTCCAAATTAAAATATGTACCTATGCTTTAATGATGTTCTCAAATAGTTTTTTTTTTAATTTTTGATTTATTGTAAATATGATTATGTTGTTTTATAATATTCATTCATTTGGTATTTACGAGATTAATCCCTAAAAACTGAAAGTTACACAAAGCATCTAAAATAAAATACAATAATGTATACAATATATTTAAAAACAATTCAAGACTTAAATTGTATAAATATATACAGTCGAATCTCCCTATAACGGAATTGAAGGGACCAGTAGGTTTTCGCCGTTATAGAGAAATTCCGTGATAGAGGAAGTCAAGATCAAGAAATAATACAGCATATTAAAAACGAAAAGAGTAACTTTATTTAAATTTTATTCAAATATGTACATATATACTTACAAATTTCCATTACTAATCAATGAAAAAGTCTGTCATTTTTGTTAGTATTGTTCTTCTTTTCTTCCAATATTCTTCTTCCACTTTGTTTTCGATATTTGAAAATTGTCGCTGTAGTTCTGCGTCAGCATCCAGGCCTTTGAAAAAAGTGGAAACCAGACGAATTGCGTCGAACGCTTGTTTTGCACTAGGCAGTTCAAGCTCTGGTTCTGCTTCTTCTTCTTCTTCGTCTTCCTCATTGCGAGAGAGGATTCTGTCTATGATTTCCGCACTGGTGTATGTGTCGAGGTTTGTCAGTTGGAGACTCTATGGCACTTGGAACTGATTGAATCACTCACTGAGGGGAACTTGGTCGTGGTTGTCATCATTCCCAGTCTGATCTCTCACGACAGAGGCTTCCCGCTTAGTGATGCCAGCATGCCTGAAAGAGTGTTGGTTCGTTGCTTGGCTGACGTTCTCCCACGCCTTCTGAAGTAAATAGACAGCGTCCAACAAATTCAACTTCATTCGTTGGCCCTCTATATCATCGATCAAGCGTAACAACATCTTCTTCCTGTAGTGCCTTTTTAGGTTTTTTATGACACTCTGATCCATTGGTTGTAGGACACTCGTAGTATTGGCTAGGAAGAACACGATCTTGATGTTTTTTAAACTATCTATGATGGGATGAGCTGTGCAATTGTCGACAAGTAATAAAATTTTTCTGTTTTTTCTTTGTAACTGTTGGTCCCACTTCCTTATTTCCTCTTCCAAGATCCGTGCCGTCATCCATGCAGATTTGTTGCTGTGATAGTTAACAGGTAAAACTACCTGAAATAATTGTTGGTTGCCCTCTAATTTTGTTTCTCATGAATGAATTTTCGGCCGCTATAGAGAGATTTTCAACATTTTATTTCCGTAATAGAGAACTGAAATAGCATTGGTTAGATAGGGATTGTGAAGGGACCGATAAGTTTTGCCGCTATAGGGAGATTTCCGTTATAGAGGAATCATTTATAGGGAGATTCTACTGTATATAATACTGTTATTTATTATATTTTATTGAACTTAAAGTATTATAGTCAGTATTGTAAAGTAATCGAGGAAAATTT
The DNA here is from genome assembly GCA_036926305.1 of Uropetala carovei. Lineage (NCBI taxonomy): Eukaryota > Metazoa > Arthropoda > Insecta > Odonata > Petaluridae > Uropetala > Uropetala carovei. The sequence goes on from JAXCHB010000149.1 coordinate 2,616,724, forward strand.
CGAGGTAAAAAGGGAAATTTCAGCAAGGCCTGTTGGAAATCTCAGCAGTGCAGGTTGGCAACACTGCCACAGACAAAATGTTGGTTTTTAAAACTCTCCATTGCATCTAATGTTATTAGCAATGCGAGTTAGTTGCTGCGATAGATATCGAAAGATTCCAAATTACTCAGCGATGTATGTTTTTTCATTACAGATAAAAGTAGATTGAGTACATTGGATCAGAACTATTCGTGTTTGTTTATATTCGTAATCAGGGCTGGCGTGTAAGAAATTGCTGCCTGAGGTGAGCGCATTTTAGGCTACCCTTTGATACAGAAACAGGGGGTACGGGTAAAGCAAGGAAACATTGTGGATATACAGCAATGAAATGACATAAATGAAAATATTAGATTTAATTTTTGTTATGCAAAAAAAATTAAATTAAAATTTTCTTTAAATAACAATATAATTAAAAACAAAAATTAACTTCACTGTACTTTGTGCACTTTTTCTTTAGTAAAATCGTCTATAACATCTTCAAAATTTAAATTGGTTGAAATGTCATGTTCGATGAACAATATTGCTATTTCTGTCAACCTTTCCTGTGCATTGTAGAACGTAAATAGTTTTTAATTAATTTCAATTTCGAAAAAGATCGTTCTCTGATGGCAACAATCACAGGAAGAGTTAGCAGAATTCTGAGTGATATAAAGATATTTGGCAAATTTTCTACTAAATTATTTTTATCTAATTTAAAACATTTAATGGTTTCATCTCACTATTTAAAACACTTAAATAATTAAAAGTTCATTGTACAAATTTAAAGGTTCTATATCATCTGCCAATGCTATATGCAAATCTTGAAATTAAAAAAAATAACATCTGAATCTGTATGGATAAACAATGTAATGTTGTAAAAAATTCAAATAATTGGTTATGTGTTTCTAGTTGGGAAAATCTTTCCTTGATATAATTGATGCAAACATCTACTACATAATTAAAAAACTTGACTTCAATTTTTTTAAAAGGATCTACATACTCAAATTTTCTGTTTTTACATCGAATTCTAATTGGAGGTGCAAGTTCACATTCTGCTGTTATTTCCATTGTCAGAGCAATTTCTTTGGCAGAGTAGAGAATTTGTTGGAAACCATTAGTATGGTATTCTTCCAAAAAAGAGCTAATGCTTTTAAATTTTTTAATACTTTCTGATATTACTATGTTTGGTCTTTGTAATAATTTTGATGCAACATTAACTTTTGACAAAACGTCATACCAAACAACACTGCAAACAAATTTAAAGCTAGAAATTTCATCTGCCAACAATTTACTTTTGTTTTTGGTATCACTGTCTCTCTGCTCATTCAAAGAAATTTCCACCAGTGCATCATATATTTCTCCCAATTGGAAACTTAATGGCTTAACAGCATCCACATGATTTTCCTACCTCGTAGTACTAACACTTTTTAAAGTCAAGGATGTTATATACTTTTTTAGTACAGTCCATCTTTTTGTTGAACTTGAGAAAAATACAAATATCTCTTGAGCTAAAAAAAATTAACAATTTCTCCAGATTTTGCTGCTGCATCATTAACTACAAAGTTAAGTGAATGACACGAGCAAGGTACAAAAAAGGCTTTAGAATTTTGATTTAAAATCCATCTTTGGGCACCGGAATGGGTACCTTTCATATTTGCCCCATTGTCGTAACCCTGTCCGCCCATGTTTTCAATTTTGATGCCCAGTGTATCCAGCTCTTGCAATATCAATTCACTCAATGCAACTCCAGTGGTTAATTCAACAGGCGGAAATTTAATAAAATATTCTTTAGGAGAATATTCTGGCTGCTGTTCTTTCTTCACTATGCGAACTACAAACGACATTTGCTCAATGCTGCTAATGTCCAGAGCGCAATATAATATTATGCTGTAATATTTTGCTTCCTTAATTCTAGCAACAATAGTATTACACACTTTATATTTTGAATGTCTTTGCTCATATAATGGACACTGAGGATCTTTTGAGGCTCTTCTTAAATGCTCACTTGTAACAGGAACAAACTTTGCTAATAACTCCATGATTTTAAAAAAATTACTGTTTTTATGGTCAAACAATTTATCTGAATTTCCCCTAAATGCCAACAGTTGTGAGGCACATCATTGAATAACAGCTATAATTCTCTTTAAAATATCTCGCCAATGTTGTCATTCGAGTTGTGAGATTCGTTTATGTTCTCTATCAGTGGTCTTGCCAATCTCCAACCTGGTATCTAACTCCATCCATTTTTATTATTTTGAAGTTATATTGACGCTAATAATAAATGATATAATGAAGAAAATGAAATAAATAGAATAGAAACTTACTTTTTTGCACGAAATTTATGCTAGTTACACAGATTAATTATTTATTAGTATAGCAAGATTAATTTACCAGCTTTATCGAAATCAAAGTACGAAAATAAATGTTAATGGGAGTGAAAGAGAAGCAAGGATCAGAAAAGGAGTAAGACAAGGGTGTCCTCTCTCTCCGTATCTATTTAATACGTTTATTGAGGAAGCTATAGAAGCTATGAAGGAAAAGACAAAAGGAATAAAGATAAATGGGAAAAGAATACATTGTATTAGATTCGCTGATGATATTGTCATAATAGCAGATTCGGAAAAAGATATGGCTAGAAAGTTAAAAGTGATGCTTGAAATACTTTACACTGGGAATTAAGAATAAACGTAAAGAAAACGAAGGTGTTGGTTATAAGTAAGAGTAACAAAGAAATAAAAACGAATATAAGGATAGATAATAAAAAAGTTGAGAACGTAAAACAGTTCGTTTATCTAGGTAGTGTAATTACTGAAGATAACAGGTGCACGGAAGAAGTAAAGAGAAGAATAGCCTTGGCAAAACAAGCATTTCAAAACAAGAAGAATGTATTAACAAGTATGCACATTAATAGTGAAATAAGGAAAGCTTTTGCAGACGCATTTGTATGGAGTGTATTACTTTATGGAAGTGAAAGTTGGACTTTGAGAAAACATGAGGAAGCCCGTTTGGAAGCAGTGGAAATGTGGATATGGCGGAAAATGACAAGAACGAGTTGGATTGAAAGGAAAACAAATGTAGAAGTATTAAGGGAAGTGAATGAGGAAAGGAAGTTATTAAAAGAAATGGAAAGAAGGAAAGTAAAATTTGTTGGCCATGTTATAAGGCATAATAAGTTGATTTCAAAAATGTTTGAAGGCAAGATTTTAGGAAAGAAAAGTAGAGGAAGACAGAGGAAAACTTATTTAGAGGACATCAAGGTGATAATGGGATGTGATGGATATGAAAAGCTGAAGAGAGTAGCAGAAGAGAGAAGCGAATGGTTGCGTCGACAAGGCTTAGCCTTTAGGATATGAATGAAATAGGAACAGCGAGTACTAGAACTTCCACAAAATATTAACGCAAGGTGTTTGATCTAATAGACCTAAATTAGCCAGTCTGCATCAATGCCTGCACATGGTGAGCTTGTCGCAAGGAATGACATTCAGCCAGGTTAAGCCCAACCGCTGTCATCGGAGCTGAGATCGGCTGAATACAGGCATTGCTAGTGCTAGTACTGTAGTGGAATAAACAACTCACTTAGCAGCATATTACAAACGTAGCCAAATCTTCATATGTGAATCGATAAGAAAATATTGCAAAGGAAAGTCACCGCACATGCTGGTGTGTGGGAAAAGAAAAGAAAAGAATAGCTACACAGGAATATACCCTAATCTGTCTGCGGTTGCCTTTGTCAATGGGCACCCTTTTCTTTTTCGCAGATCTGCAATGGCGATTGATTTTTGTCTCAATATGCACCTGAAAATGTCGCCCCAAGCTATGTGCCGCCTAAGGCGGTCGCCTCACCCCTGGCGCCAGCCCTGTTCGTAATATTCATTTATTTGTTATTCGCAGTCGCACAGTAGAAGTAACACCCCCCCCCCCCCCCCCCCCCCCCCCCCATCTCCCCCCTGGCTGTGCTCCTACTTGCAGTACAGGTATCCCTCGCCGTTCGTGGGGATTACGTTCCTGAAGACTCCGCAAACCGCTAATGGAATAACGGGATTCCGTTCCTACATCCGCGAAAGTGGTCCTAAGTGATTATTTACTTTACCTTACTGACGACTCTAGGCCACAGAAACAAATAGTAAGCTAAAAATAAGAAAGGAAAACGAAACAGACGAACGTTTAAATTTAGGGAAACTAAGAAAACAGAAGCTTATTAACTCACCGTGAATTATGTAGAGTATACGTAGGATGTTGACAATGGAGGTATTTCGGAAGAGCATTATTTGGAGATGGAAGAGGAAGATGAGGGACTTGGCTTCAGGAATTCTGTGATTTGAAGCTGCTTCCCTTTTGTTTTGATTTTTTTATAAATTTCGTCATAGGGAGATATTGCAGAGTCAATTATTCTCTTAAAATTGATGCTCCTTTCCATAGACGGATCAGCCTGCATTACTTTCTCTTTCAACTCGTTAGCCATATTTAAAATTTCTGCTAAGGTCTTCGCTGAAAACTGTTTTATCTTAGGCTCTACATCTTCCTCTCTGTTTTCTCTCTCACTTGATTGTGCAAATTCCTCAAGTTCCTCATTTGCTAATTCTAATTCTTGTTGAAAGTTGAGCAATTCCTCCACTTCTTCCTCTTTTAGATCTTCAAAGCCCTCTCCACCTACATTTCTAGTCATTTCGATGATCTCTTCAATTTCTCCACGAATGCTGGGATAAACTTTGGAACGAACAGCTTCGGGCCAAAGTTTCTGCCAACATGCATTTATTGTTGATTGTTTTACTTCATCCCATGATTCTTTTATCATATGAATGGCTGTTCGAATGTTGAATGAACTCCAACATTAACGAACAGAAATCAAAGAATTGTGTCCATTTGCTGTCAAATATGTTTGAAAGTTCGGCGAATATAATAAGATTTGAAGGTCGCAATGATCCCTTGGCCCATCGGCTGTATGAGTGGTGTTGTGTTTGGTGGTAGGAATACAACTTCTACGTCAGAAAAGCCTTCTGCAAGAGAAACTGGATGACCCGGAGCGTTATCCAATACAAGAAGCACTTTAAATGGCAAATTCATCTGCCTCAGATAGATCTTCACCTGCTGGATGAAGCAGTTGGCAAACCAATCTTCGAACAGTTTACAAGTAACCCATGCCTTCTTATTAGACCTCCAAAAGACAGGTATATCTGATTTAATCATCCCTTTTAGAGCACGAGGATTTTCTGAACGGTAAATTACCGTTGGTTTGCATTTAAAATCTTCTGAAGCGTTTCCACATAATATTACAGTGAATCGATCTTTTGCAGCCTTTAAACCTGGAGAGTGTATACCTTTGGAAATAAAGGTCCTATTTGGCATTCTTTTCCAATATAAACTGGTTTCATAGACATTGAAAATTTGTTCTGGCTTATAACCTTTCTCCTCGATAAGCTTCAAAAATTCACCGGGGAATTCCCTCGCTGCCTCTTGATCAGCTGATGCAGCTTCTCCTGATAGCTTAGTGTTATGCAAATTTAAACGCTTCTTTAAATTATCAAACCAGCCCTTACTCGCTAAAAAAACAGGTAGAAGAATTCTCTTCATCATCGTCTTCAGTTCCACTCTTTAAATGTTCACATAGGTTAAGTGCTTTATTTCTTATTAACTCCGTGCTAAGGGGAGCATTTTTCTGTTTTATCCTCCATCCACACATTTAAGAGTTTTTCCATTTTTTCTAACACAGGGTCACGTCTACTTACAAAAGAAACTTTAGCACTAGACGGAGTAGAAGCCATTACACTACTTCGTATTTTGTCTTCGACCCTTTTTATAGAACGTATGGTTGATTCATATTCTCTACCAATGGAAGCGTAACTTGCTCCACTTTGTAACTTATCTAATATCATGATCTTTTCCCTCAAAGTCATGACTTTACGCTGTCTCTTAGCTAATGCGTCCCTTCCACTTATATTAACACGTTTGGATGCCATAATAATGTAAAAGATTGGGTTAATTAAAAAAATTACAAATGTTTATAAAAGCACTCTACTGTAATACAATGTCAACGTCAATAAGGGTAGTTCTGTCTTATTTAAAATTAGAGAATAAAATGAAACAACACATTAATACCACAAACACACAAAGGATATCATGTTGCTTGCAGCACTACAGAACAGAAATTGATATAAATGTGGAAAACGGAAACTTGCGAAGGTCCCCCCATATTCCCCTAAAAGTCTCTTTTTCAACAAGCCGTGTGTCTTTTAGTCTGATGGCCATATTTATTCCACGTAAAAACAAGCAGACTTAATACTGTTTACACAGGTGGCGAGAAAAATAAATAGAACATAGAGTGGAGCAAACTGGGAGATTTTCCCGTTCAGTATTCTATGGATCCTTCAGGAAACGGACGATTTCCCCGTTCAGTACGCCGAAAAAATGAGTAATGGAATTGCTGAGAAACCGCAAATAAGCAAAACCGTGAACGGCGAACCCGCGAACGGCGAGGGATACCTGTACTTCCCTGCTAAAGTTTCAAAGATTGATATCTCTGCTACTTTATATTCCAGCATAGGGCACTTGGAATAATGCCGGAGAGCAAATAATTACTTTAACGTGTTTCACCTTTTCTTCTTCTGTTTTGCGAATGGGTTTCTGGGAAGCTTCTCAGCAAGTGCTCGGATTACTTGTTCCTTTACTATTGATTATACAGAATCCAAATGGCAACAAAAATGTCGGGAAAATTACATCCAGTTATTTGCATTCCATATATTTCTTACAATCAACATTCGGAAATACAGCTTAAACAGAAGGAGTTTGGGAGTGATATTGCACTCAAAACATTTACTTGCAGCCACACTTCAGCAGATTTTCGCCTGCAAATAAAACAAATATTTTAAGATCACGCAGGGCCTGGTGCAGTCACACCGTTTGCACCGCGATATGTCAGCTCTGCTTGTGCCAGCGTAAACTTTAAAATGCCATATGTAAAATTTTTGGGAAAAGTAGGGGGGAGGGGGGGGGGGGGGGGGGGCAAGTGCCCCCCTTGCCCCTTACTGCGGGCGCCCATGACGCTAGTATATGTATATATTAGGTTGGCCCTTAATTTTCCACTTTCGAATTTTTTTGGTCTCACCCCCTAGAATGGTTCCAATTCCTAAAATAATGAACTACAAACTTTTTTAGCCATATCGGAGAATATTAACAGGTGCCACAAAGGCCCCAAAGTTACGAAATTGTAGATTTTTCTGGGTATCAATTTTTAACGTATTTCAGGTAATATCTCAATATCGAAATTTTGATGAGATGATGCCGATAGAGCATTAAATTTCCTACAATTTTGGTATTTAAACTTTTTTCATGCGCCCAACTGTTTTTGAGTTAATCGCATTTGAATGTAGAGAAAGTAAAAAACCATACTAGAGATGGAACACAGACCTAAAAAGAATAAAGGAAAAATGCTGCAAATAATGTTATTATTATAGTAAAGTTTTTACACCTTAAATATTATAAATACATCACTACCTATTACGATTAATAGAACAACAAAATCATTTTTAAAAACACACACAAAATTAAATTACACACTTATTTTTGTAATAGCGTTTCTTTTTAGAATCCGGATATTTTTTTCGATAATCGTTAACAACTTGTAACAGATATTGCTTTTGACTTTCGTCTTTTGTTAAAATATTATTGTACTCTTATATTAACTTAATTCCCCTTTCTGCCACATCATTCACTACCGACAATTTTGTCAAGATTCGGATTCCTTTCTGATAATCATCTCTTGCTTCCCATGCATCGAGGTCTGCCTCCAAAAAATCGGCTGGAATTTTAAATCTTGAAAAAAAAGTTCAATGTTTCCGATGATACGAATTCGTTTAACTCTTTCATTATGAAATCCTTCACATCTCTTGGACGGAATAAAATCCTTTTAACAGCAATATCCTCTGATTCCTTCGATAATTTTATTGCCCTTACCATTTTCAATTTCGTATCCTTTGGCACACGAGAATCAAAAAACATGACAGCAATACTCTCAGGAGTGAGGTACCATAAGTGTCCGCAAAACTTATTCATGGACGTGCGAGAAATATCAGAATCTGGATACTGCGCCAAGTTTTTTAATAATTGAAAAATCGTTAAAAGGGGCTTCGGTCACAACAGGAGCTCTAAACCGGGCATCTACATACGAATGATCCAAAAAAATTCATATGTCTCGAAATACTCTCTCTTCCTTAGCCTGAAACTGAAATTGATTTTGGAACATAAATACTTTTAAGCTATATATTGCTTTCGACATCCACCTCGCGTGATGGAAGGTGCCAGGATATCGAAAGGAAATGCCACGAGGTGGAGTTGCTCCCAGAAATATAACTGTTAACTCCAGTAATTCCCTATAATCCTCCCTATACTGTTGGACTTTTAGAGAATGTATACAAAATTCTATAGTCTGATATAGGATATTTTGAATGGCTAATTTCACAAATGTATCCTTTATTCCAACGTCAAATTCTGTTGCGTCGATATTGGGCCACCTTTCTTGAAATCTTCTGAAAATAGGAACGTCTGGACCCAATGTAGGCAATCTCAATTTCACATCGAACACACTCCTCAGCAATAGTTCCAAAATGTGGTGTCGACAGGGCAGATACAGAAGGTCATGTTTGGTTTGTCACATTTCCTATCAAATATATTTTATCATGCGCACGAAGAGTGGCACTTGCTGATGACGACGAAGATGCAGCCATTTTACAATTAATTTTAATACTTTAACACTTTTATAAACACAATTAACACAAATAAACTTGAACGAAAGCACTGTCAAACATTTCAACTACCACAGTTTCACCACAACTGCCTCATATACCTAAGTGAACTCATAACGTGGTCAATGTCAATGTAACTGGAGCCGCCAGAAAGAGCATATCGCAGGGGGAAAAAGCCAACAAAGCAAATGAAATCAGGGGTTAATTTCACTGCTCTCTGTTGTAAAGCGTTTGTTTATTCATGCTGCCACAAAAACGGCGACTTCCGAATCACTACTAGAGTATTCTTTTTTGCTTTCTCTACATTCAAATGTGATTATCTCAAAAACGGTTGGGCGCATGAAAAAAAGTTTAAATACCAAAATTGTAGGAAATTTAATGCTCTATCAACATCATCTCACCAAAATTTCGATAAGGACTTACCATTTTTGAGATATTACCTGAAATACGTTAAAAAATTGATACCTCCAGAAAAATCTACAATTTCGTAACTTTGGGGCCTTTGTGGCACCTGTTAATATTCTCCGACAGGGCTAAAAAATTTGTAGTTCATTATTTTAGGAATTGGAACCATTCTAGGGGGTGAGACCAAAAGAATTTGAAAAAAATTTCGTGTATAACTAAGGGCCACCCTAATATATATATATATGTCAGTATTCACAAACACGTGTAAATTATTTTAAAAATACTAAATTGTTGTGTCAGTGATTTTTATAATTGATAAAAAGAATTATTATTCAAAAAATTTTATTTTACACATATTCCTTATAAGCATCTGAACAACAACAACAACATTTTCATAAATTCCTATTTTGTGAAATTTAGTTCTCAATAGCTTTTATTTGATTATTTTTATGCTTTCGTCATTCCTCTGGTTCTTCATCTCGTGATTCACCTCCTGTATTACAATTATAATCTTTAGTTGAGCAAACATAACACACACTGCCAACATCCTGCCAGCATTCTATGCAATACAGTGCAGGGCATTTTGAAGTTGCACATACATGCAATTTTTCTGTTCCAATCACACTGTACTGATTCTTTCCATCTTCCATATGTTTTCTGACAACTTTCAATCCATTCTGGCCCTCATGTTCATCACAAATCAGACATCTTCGCTGAGCTAAAACAGTTAAGTTTCTTAACCAGCCAAAATGTTTTGGATACCAACATCGAAGATATAGAAGTAAATTAATTTTTTCCTGAAAATAATAGAGCTAAAGTAACTTAGAGTGAAACTTGATTATGTATTATGCTATGTATAGCAGGCATTCCAATGAAAGAAATTATTAAACATTCTTGGCTAGCACAGCATTGTCAGAACTGACAAAGCCTTGGCCAGAAAGGATGTGTCTCCTGACCAAACATGTCTCTTAAATGAATATTGGACTTCCATTCTCCTTGCTATATTATCTGAAATGAAATGTTCATTCCTGACTTAAATGTTCATAAGTCGTTTACATGCATATGCCTTTATTCATGAATTCAACAAGCATAACTGGATCACACCTTGTTTTCCCAGACTGAAAGAAAGCTATGAAAATAGAAGTTCCATGTGCATAAAATATGCAGAAATAAGATTTGAAAATAATTGCTAATATACTTCAATATAAATTTACAGGATAACAGATAAATGCATTAGCAGTATCTTTGAAAAAATGTTCTAAAACTAGGGGCTCTGCCCCTACTCACTTCGCGGGCTCATTAGCTGACGAAATAAATTTACTTAATCTTTACTGTTCTTTGTTTAAAAATTTGGGATTTTATGATATTTCTTGTTTTCATTGTCATTGTTCAGACGTGTTGTCTATTTGCTCCGAGGGATGTCGCCGACGCCGAGCAGAGATCCATCTGCGGGATTCCTGAACAACATGTGTTGGTAGAGACAATGGACTAGTGTGTGTGAGCAGTTTGCTGTTGGACTTAGTAGTGTGTGTGACGGTGTGATTGGTTGTGAAGCGGTATCAACTAGTGTGTAATAAAGAATGATTCATTACCTGGGAGAAAGTCACCTATTGACACTTAACTGGTTTTGGTTACTGGAGAGGCACCTGGAAAGGGACCCAGTGCTACGGAAATTATACAACGAGTTTATGGCAGATTATTTGGAACAAGGCCACATGATCCTGGCACCTGGGAGACCAGCAGCTGTGGAATTGTCGTATCATATCCCGCACCATTGCATCCATAAGGAACAGGGTTCAAAATTTCGTGTAGTATTTGACGCCTCTATGGGCACCAAAGGCGGCCCTAGTCTGAATGAGGTGCTAGAAATTGGCCGAAAACTCCAACTGGAAGCGATAGATATAATAACAAATTTTTGGTTCCACGATGTTGTGCTTATCATGGACATAAAACAAATGGACCAAAATATCAACATTACTAAGGGGAATTATGACTTTCAGCGCATTTTTTTGCGTAACAACCCGGAAGAGGAAATGCAAGAATATTGCCTCACAACTGTTACGTATGGTATTTCGTCCGTGCCCTTCCTAGCGATTTGAACCCTGCATAAATTGGTGGAGTATGAAGGTGCAAACTTTCCTGCCGCAGCTCAAGTACTCCTATCAAGCACCTATATGGATGATGTGGTGACATCAGTAAGGACCCTACAAGAAGCCAAAGAACTACAGGAGGAGCTGGTAGAACTGCTGGGACGTGCGGCCTTTGTCCTTAGAAAATGGCTCAGTAACCGGGCAGAGGTATTAGACGCCATATCCCAGGAGCATTGTGCTATGCGGCCGGGGTCATTTTTGTTTAGGGGTGAGTTGGAACCTTCTTCAAAGATAATGGGCCTAAGATGGAACCCGCACTCCGATAACTTCTTCTACCAGGTGTCCATGTGGTCTGGTAGAATTACAAAGCGCAGTATCTTATCGGAGGTGACGTGGCTCTATGATCCTGTGGGATACCTCAGTCCAGTGACATTTGTAGGTAAATGGATGGTGCAGCTTTTATGGCTGCTTGGAGTAGGATGGGACGACAAGCCTCCGAAAGAGGTGTGTTTGAAATGGCAGCAATTTCGGAAAGAACTGCCCTTATTGTCGAAATATGTCTTAAATAGGTGCATCGGCTTAGATCACGCTGTGGATATACAACTCCATATCTCCGAGCGGGAGTATGCAGGAGTAGTATCTGGGCGGATGGTGGATGCTAATGGCTGGATCGGGGTCTCGCTTATCTTGGCAAAATCAAAAATTGCACATTTAAAGCTCTGCCACGGTTGGAACTCTGCGGAGTGCTACTTGTATCTAAATTGTTATGCCATGTTGCAGACGCTATGAGGTTCCAATTTAAAATAGATGGTGTGTATGGTTGGACAGATTCGTCAGTAGCACTGCGCTGGGTACAAACTTCCCCGCACCGGTGGAAAACATTTGTGGCGAACCGGGTCAGCCAAGTGCAGGAGTTGTGGCCTCCGGATCATTTTAGACATGTGGCATCGGAGACGAACCCAAAGGACTGCGCATCGAGGGGTTTGTATCCAGAGGAGTTGTTGAGGCACCCTAAGTGGCTAGCAGGACCCGAATGGCTGAGGGAACCCCAAGAGTGGTGGCCACCTTCACAGGAGATGCCCCAAGAATTCACGCAGATGGAGGAAGAAGCTAGGATCGTAACCCTCCACACTCAGGTGAACGAAAATGTTGCCATGGAGATCCTGAGTTGGTTTACGTCGTTATTTCAATTGAAAAGAATAACTGCATACTGTAATAATTTATAATTAATTGCCATAATCCCCAGGATTGCCATAAAGGAGGACTTTCGGCCGCAGAACTGTCAGCAGCCCTAGAAATGTGGTTAAACTTGTACAAGCTGAGGAATTGACACCTTAAAATTGGGAAAAGGGAAAGTGTCTCACCGTCTTCAAGAACTAAATCCTTTCGTAGATAAGAAAGGTTTGCTTAGAGTGGGAGGTCGGCTGGTCCACTCTGACCTTAGCTTCGGGAGAAAGCATCCAGTTCTGCTGCCAAAGTCACACCATTTAACGAGCCTAGTTATTGATCCTTAGCACGAGACCTACCTGCACCAGGGGCCGTCAAACCTGCACGCGATCATCCGGGGTCAATTCTGGGTACTATCAGGCAGGGAGGTCATTCGAAGAAGGACGGCTAGCTGCATAAAATGTTTCCGTACCAACCCAAATTCGACACAACCCATGATGGGCGACCTTTCAGCAGTGCGCCTGAAGCAGATCAAGCCCTTTTTGTCAACTGGGTAAGTAGACTATGTAGTCCCGTTTGAGATCTCTTTAGGCAGGCTCAGAAAAGCCCACACCTATAAAGGTTACATATGCCTGTACATATGCTTCACCACTCGTGCTGTTCAGTTGGAGCTTGCATCGGAACTCACTACCGAAACCTTTCTGGCTGCATTCCGGAGGTTTATCGCATGACGTGGGTCAGTTAAAGATATGTACAGCGACTGTGGAACGAACTTTGTCAGAGCGAGTCGCAAGATAGTGGAGTGGCTGCTGCTGACCTCTTCTACGGCATTCAATGACAGCCTCGAGTGATGGCTTGGGGACAAAGGAATATCCTGGCATTTCAAACCCCCGGCCAGCCCTCACTTCGGTGGAATCTGGGAGGTTGGCATACAGTCAGCCAAGAAATTGCTGAATAAAGCCATTGGAAATCAACTCCTAACCTACGAAGAGTTTTACACACTCTTGGTACTAGTTGAGTCTACGTTAAATTCTAGACCATTGACACCGACTAGTGCAGATCCTCAGGACCTGGAGGCCTTACACCAGGACATTTTCTACTTCAGGAACCTCTTTCGAGACTGCCAGAACCCTTGCCCCTACTTAAACCCATCAACCATCGTGATTGGTGATGCCTGATCAAGCAAATCATGGCTTCATTTTGGAACCACTGGCAGAAGGAGTACCTTGGCACACTGCAGCAGTGGAACAAATGGCTCAAACATAATGACAATCTGCAAATCGGAGCGATGGTCCTCATTAAGGAGGAAAAACTGCCTCCTTTAAAGTGGTGTTTGGGTAGGGTCACAGCCGTTCACCTTGGGTCAGATGGTATCGCACGGGTAGCAGACATCAAAACAGCCCAAGGGAATATAACGTGGGCAGTAAACAAGGTTTGCCCTTTGCCCATCAACAATTTGTTTTTTGTTTTTTTTTTAAAAAAAGTTTATTGTTTTATAGTTACTTGTTAAATCGCATGCCTTTTGTTTCAAATTGATTGCGTCTGGGTATGTTCTTTATGTTGCGATATGCGGTCGCGGATCGATCCCTCCATTACCTGTTCCGTGGGCCTCCCTACCCTCGTTCAAGTCCCCTCAGTGGCCCCTGATGGAGTGAAGATGCGCTATCCTTCTCCTCATTTGGGATGCCCTTCTCAAAACCCTTCCTCCATTTTCGATCGTTGGGCATAACCCGCATATCACAAAGTTGTTAGTTAAATATCTCGTTAGTGTACCATAACTAGGTGACGGTTAACCTAGGAGATTTTGGCTTTCTGTTCGGCGATTACGAAAGACGGCAAATAAACGCAACAAAAAACGCAAACGCCCACCATCAAATATTGCCTGTCCTTCGTTAAGTGCTTCGTTAAATGCGGAGGTGCGGGGAAAATCGCTGCAACCGTTTGCGTTCTTGTTTGTTTTATTATAAAAATTACAGTCCACTAAGTTGTAACCGGAGAACGGCGGCACGTAATTGTAGCCGACGGAAGTGCGGCAACCTACGTGCCCCAACAGTCATTTTTACGGGTATTTTACATACAATTTAATAATCGAAAGGTAATGAGACCGCATGGAGCCTTAAGACCTAAATCGATTTATAATTATGTTAAGAAAGAATTAAAAATCGTTCTATTGGATGTTGGGATTTAGTTTTTGCACATAATTTTTAAGTTTTCTTTTATGAGAGGTGCACTCTTTTCAGTGATGGTAGCATATCCATCGTGATTCCGAACATTTAGCGAAAATAAAGCATGTACACTGTGCAGTGACTCAAAACGAAACCTTTTGGTTATATTAATGCCTTCAAAATATGCTTCCGACTTTTTACCTTATAATATAATATTGTTGAATGTCAGTTTTTCGCGATTGATTGGTTTAGAATAGGCATTAAAAGTTGTTTTAATATTTACGTCTTAAATACGTGATTTTTTCCACTTACGCATCATCAGACTCGACTTCAGATAGATTAGTTCACCGATGTTTCCGGTAAATAACAAAATTGGATTTTTTAAAGTGCGGGCATTACACAAATACCTTTTTTCCCAGATATTTACTTCCAAAAATGGGGGTGTATGTATTACACTCGTGCGGGTATTACTTGAGTAAATACGGTATCTCACTTGACGGCAAGGAGAGAACTGTCTCGATACCGCTAATAACCAAGTGAAAAATTACAGTGATCTTTTTACAAAAAATGAGTTGCCTATTATACATGGTGATAAGGCAATTTTCACATTTCACTCGTAAAAACATGGGTGCATATTACCGTATTTAATCGATTTTAAGCCGACACCAATCGTAAGCCGACCCCCACTTTTCACAAGGCCACGCAAGAAAAAAATTTTATTTTAACCAGGGTTGTTAAACGAAACCCAACCCACTAAAGAGGAACGGTTCCAGATAGGTTTCGGTTCAAGGAACGGTTCACAGGAACCAAACCGAAAAAGGAACCAAAGTCGTGGAACGAAAGTGGAACCGGAACGAAAGAGGAACGAAATCTTCGGAACGAAATGTCGATGGAACGAAACTGAACCATTCCGGATCGGGTTCGCACATGAAATAATTTCGTTCCGGCTCCTTTTACTTTGGTTCCAGCTTTGGTTCCAGCCCGTTTTCAATGGTTTTTACTCGCGTCTAACGGCTAGAGGAGAGGGCGAGGGGGGAATGCAAGAGGGGAGGTCGGGGATAGGAGGGGGATCTTAGTTCCTAATATCACCACCGGGAAGATGTAGAGTGCACAGTGAGTAGTGAACGCCGACCTCGTACGGAGTTGTTTTTCTCGCTGACGGAAAATGGGTGTTCGTGGAAAAATCGCCATATCATTAATACATTCAATGCCGCCGTTGACGGTTGCTACCGTGCGCAGACGACCAGCGTCGACACGTAGTTGACGCATCTCCCGCTCCGTAATAAGGGACCGTCCATATATTACGTAAGACGTTTTAGGCCACTTTTTGACCCCCCTTCTCCCCCATGTAAGAAAACATAAGAACCAATGGAACCCCCCCCCCCCCCCCATGTTTCACTTCGAATGAGTATTAGATAATTTTCAGAGGTGGTAGTCAGCTGGTCTAGTATATAATTCCCCTATTATTTATAAACAAATGTTTATTATTTCAGTGAGAAGCCGTACTTGGCTAACAGTCACACAAAGGTAAACTTTTTTCACAACATAAAAAAATAGGTAATAAAAACCTTCCATAGATTTTGGAGCATCTATGTCTATAGTTCACCCTGCAAGCCACCGCAATGGTGTGTGGCAGGGGGTGCAATAGCACCAAGGTAAAGCGCATAATAATGTATAGTATCACTCTACGTCGGCTGATTTCTTTTCGTAACTTCTGTTCTGCTCAGCTATCGTTCTAGGGAAAAACGAGCCTTTATACCTCTCAGTCCTACAGGCTATCTCTCTTATTTTACGAGGATGGTCCATTCTACCAATATAGGTTGGCGCTCTTATTATTTCTTCGACATCGCTGGAGAATATATGCGTTCTAAATCTTTCAAGAAGTTTTAACCTAGAGCGTGATCGGCGCTCAGCTAGTGATTCCCATCGAAACAAAAATAAAGACATGTCAACGTATTGGCACCCCTGTTGTGGTGAGCCCCCTAGACATCGAATAAAACTAATAAACATGGGCCAGACATGAGGAGGGGCATTCTACGAGACATTTGTGCATGCAGAGACAGGCTGTAATTGCAAAACATATCTGAAATGTGTCATCCGCAATGCTTACCTTCACAAAAAAGCTCTTGAGAGTAGCTTTCCTCTTCGTAGCTTCTTGATTCAGTTGTTGAATTTTACTGTCAATGTGTTTTTCAAATGCCATACCATCCTTCCCAAATTCAGTTTTAGCTCTTCGCCAGATGACATTTGCCTCCTCCTGGGCTTGTTGTGGAGTTTTGCTTGGGTAGCAATTCTTGAAAGCTTCAAAGAGCCTTTTACAGAGATCTGCTCTAGACCCCATCATTCAAGCAAAAGTAAGTCATTTAAACCCGCGGTACCCTCGCACAGCACTCCTGTCTGCCGGTAGCGGCTCGTGTCAGGTTGGAACTTGCAGCACGTGCATCATGCAGAGTGAGACTCAGGGAGCGGGGTGGGGGTACAAGAAAGCTCAGCAATAAAAGTGCAGCGCCCCCATGTGGCAGAGCATCGGCGCCCGCTTCAACTGACAGTGAGTCCTGCTATCGCTGGAGCGCGAGAGCGCCGCATTAGCGGTGTTAAATGCATTTCATTCAGAGTACTGTTCTGGGACGCAAACTGCTTTTTCGCTAAAGTACAATCTTACGTAAGACCAATCGTAGACCTTCCTCCCTCCTTGTAAGACAACGTAAGACTCATCCGCACCCCCCTCCTCCCAAACGTCTTACGTAATATATGGACGGCCCCTAACCGTACCGTTAAGCGACGGCTAGTCGCCGTCTCTCGTGTCAACGTTCAATTTGCTCCGGCTGCATGTTCTCCATACGTTCACGTGCATGACGATGTTCGATCTGCTCCAGCTGCATGTTCTCAACGCGTCTCCTCTCCAATAATATTTCAGTGCATTTTCTTGCCTGGTATTGGCGATTTCGTTTACGATGTAAGGCTCTATGCCTCTCGATTAGATTCACTTCCTCATTTGCCCGTATGATAGTATCGAGTTCACGTAACAATATAATTTTTTTATTTAAACTCTAAACGGCGAGGTTGAGGCTACACAGCCCCTTCTTCCACCTAACCGTATACAGTTTACAAGAATATTTGTTTTGATTATTAAGGCAGTATTACAAATTTTGCTTTGCTTCTAACATATGACTGTTTCCACACTACTGGTGGGACAGGTAGAATGTGCCAAAATTCATAGGAAATGGAGATTAGTGTTAGCAAATGTAGATAATGTGGAGATAGAGATGAGGAGATAGATTTAGAGAAGTGAGCTATGCATGTTTGTTACTGACGATGAAGTTTGTGCATTATTTTTGAAATTGTTTAAATTATTGGCGGAGCAGATATTATTAGGAAGGGAATTCCAAAGTTCGCTGGCAGAGACAGTGAAAGGCTTATTGTAAATGCATTGGAATGAATAATTTGGACGAGCCTCGAGTGTTCACTGAGTGGATAGAGTTTAGGAAATTAAAACTAGTGAGAAGGTACTGGGGAGATGAAAAGGCGAGAATGCGCTTTAAAGTCATTGGGATGTGAATTTTCCTCCTGTCTTCCAAAGTTTGCCATCCTAATCGATTGAAGGCGGCACTTAGGTGATCACTTTTTTTCATATTAAAAATGCACCTAATGCAGGAGTTATGAGCTCTTTGAAGTTTCTTGGATAATTCCTGATTAGCATCAAGATAGACGGTGTCACAGTAGTCAAAATGAGGAAGAACTAACGTCTTGATTAGAAGTATGTTTAATTTTTCGGGGGAGAACATTTTTTAGCAGTTTGAGCGAATGGAGAGAGAGATGTACTTTGCGACATAAGTTATTTACATGTGCCGACCAGGTAAGTGTGTCATTTAGCGTGACTCCAAGATTCCTAAATGTTTTAGAGAAGATTATAGGGACGGAATTTATTTTGATAGGGCAGAGTGATGCTCTTTGGATTTTACCCAATAATTTAGGATAGCCCATGATGACCAATTGAGACTTAGCAGAATTGTGTTAATTCATTTTGAACTCCAAGTAATGATAGTGTTTATATCGTCGTTCATGTCACCTATTTTGGTGTTCAGCTGTTCAATGTTGGAATGAATGTAGATTTGGAGATCATCGGCAAACAGATGATAATGACAATATTTTATGGAATCTGATATATCATTTATGTAAAGCGCAAAGAATAATGGTCCAAGAATAGATCCTTGTGGACAGCCACGAAAGACATGCTTCCAGGAAGATTTTCTGTTTGAGATAGCAACCATTTGATATCGTTCATGGAAGTAGGATCTTATCCATTTTAGGGAACTCTGAGAAAAATTCATTTCATTTTTGCATTTCTAATGGCCTGTTTAACAGAGTTGCGTAAGGTTCTGTAATTCTTGAATTGAACTAAGGAGTTGCTATTTTTTAACCTGCGAAAGGCTTTGTCGTGTAGACGGAGCATCCATTTCCCATTACGGTCCCACTAAATTTAGCGCATGCAATAATGATGAATATACTTGTCATTGTTGCCATCAAAACTTCGACAACAAACAACATGAATTATAAAGGACTAGCAGAACACCTGTCAAAAATGACGGGAAAGTGTTAAAGGAAATAAGAGTAATTATGTTTAATATGTAATATAGAAATTATATAAATAATATATTATTTGATTCCAGAAATTCTGAAACGTATCTTTAAAAATTTTTACTTATAGTACAACAACAGCTATAATATGGTGTGTCATACATTCGTACCTTCATACAAAAATAAACAAATTCTCGCAAGTTTTTTTATATAAACTTATATATTTTAATCAAAGATTTCTTTATATACACAATTGTCAATTTCAGAGATCTTTGACACTACAGTAATTGAATCGAACGATTTGACTCTTGATAGAGCAACATATAATTGTCCATGGCTAAAAATAGGCTTAGGTAAATACAGGCATATTTTATCGAACGTTTGACTTTGTGACTTATTAATTGTCATTGAAAAGGCCAATCGCATGGGGAATTGTCTTTGTTTGAAACAGAAGGACAGATTTGTGTAAGATGAAATGTTGGATTCTTGGAATAAATACTGTATCCGAGTTTTCTGTACCGATCACCTTTGCTTCGATTATGTTTGTTTGTATTCGAGTTACAATAAGTCTTGTACCATTACATAGTCCTCCCAATGGCATTAGTTTTCTAAGGCGCATGATGACGGCTCCTACTTTTAGTTCATGAGGAGGCATTCCGGTTGGAGTAAGGCTATTTAAGAATTCTTCCGGGAACACAAGTTGATCAGAAGCATCATCACTCACAATACCATCCACACTTTTAAATACCACTTCAGATCCATTAACATGGCTAAGTACTTGATTATTGACATCAAGAGAGTCTTTGTTTGTTACAGTTAATAAGTTGTTCAGGAGTAACTGTAGAAAAGTCAATGTCACCATACAGTTGTGCAACTGCATCTTGATTGTTTGGATAGCAGTGTGAGGGTAATGTTAGTGCATCGCCTGTTTTTCCATCACCAACGTCCAGGAGCCATTTTGCAAATTTCTTTGCAAGTTACCACCTTGCCAACCTACTCCCACACAATGAAATCAGACCTGCATTTTTCACAACTCACAACATAGGAAAAATATTATTAAACAACAAAAACAAACTTCATAATAACTACAAGGCCGGTATATACAAATTAAGTTGTAATGATTGCGGGGTAGGGTGGTCCTCCGCTATAGGTGTGGGAAATTTTTTTTTAAAGATAATGAGTCTCACCCCCACATTTGATGCCACTAATAATGAAGACATCACATTTCAATTTTCGTTGTAATTGATCAATATTTAGGAGTGGCCCAAGGCCATTAAAGTTTGAACACAATCATTATTTTCTCAATGCAGAGGTCAAACACCTATATCTGTTCCTAGTTATTGTTTATAAAGTGAAATTGGGCGCTTTCGCTGTCCGCCCCTTCTCCCTTGTTCACTCTCCACACTTCCCCCCTCCCTCTCCCCTTCCGGGGGAGGGCCTTCCCCTCCAGCACCGGTAGTTGATCGCGTCGTAACCTGCCGCCAGTCGCCCTCCTGGTCGTGCATGCCTCGTTGGCATGGTGCAGCAAAACGTGCAGGACTTTCATGAAAAGCTTGACCAATTATTTGATATAGCTCACGCTGATGCCCTCAACTTGATCACTATTTAGGAGGATAAAGATTTGATCGTTGCTCAGAGAGAGAATGCAAGGAGAGGATATATGTCCAAAGCAGATGAAGTTCTCGCTCAAAAAGAAAGTCAAGCACTTCAGAGGGCTGAAGCTGAGCTTCTGAGGAAAAGGAAGGCTGAAATAGAGCGGGATTCATTCGAATTAAAAGTTCCGTCTTATTTAGTTGACAACAATGAGGTACCAGTGGATGAGCCGTCTCCAGGACTGTCCAGTGAGCTTCTCGAATCTATAAATCTCCCTGTAAATATTCCAGAACCAAACCCAAAGAAAGCTAAACACAATGAAAAGATTAACTTTATTATGCCCAAATTGGTCTCAGCACTTGATAGGGCAAGACTGAGTGACAGGAATGTCACAATGGTCCTTGCAGCTACAGTCAAAGCTCTAGGACTCAATGCTGGTTAGGTTTGCGCTCGAAATTTTTCTATTTGTTCTTTTTTTTAGTATTTTTCCGTCTTGATGGGTTTGCAAACTTTTATTTTCCTCTCCTAGTACACATTGAATCTCTCATCTGTAAACGAATACCTCGGCGTCATTCTATGATATTCCCGTCTTTGCCTTTTTTCTTCAGATAAGTATACGATCAACAGAACGTCTGTGCGTAGCGCATGGTGTAAATGTCGAGTTCAGCTCACCTCAAGTTTGGGGGCAGGATTCTCTGCACCTAAAATTTTGACTCTACACTGGGACAGTAAGTTATTGATCGATCTCACAGGCACAGATCACGTTGATCGCCTCCCAGTTTTGTTCTCAGGCGCAGAAACTTGCCAACTACTTGGGGTTCCGAAGCTCAATTCTGGGTTTGGTCTGCAACTAAATATGTTTGTGGCTCGCATTTATATAAAGTCATGGTACACAGCTCGATGTGCGGTATCTGCTCCATGTAATGACTTGAAATTCATGAAAAGCCTTATTGTGTACGCCGAACACAGAACTCAGCTGCTGTTAGGAAATTCGCTCGCCACTTGTGGTACTTAGGAGAAGAGCTGATTGCATTAGCATTTCTTGATACCTCCGTACCTTTGGAAGAAAAAAGGGCAATGACTAAAACCATCCGTGAGCGACCTGGTGCGGAAGAGCCCCTGAAACGCTTTGAACTGCATGATTTGCAAGATTTTAAGACTAAGACTCTCCAGGACTTTGTCACCTCATCGACATACAGATTTTTTCATCAGCTGGAAATCAATAGAGACTTTCTGAAAGAGGACCCAGAGCAGTGGGATTCATTGGACAGTTTTAAGCAAGGTATTTAGATATTTCACATTTTCCTTGTCAATAACTTCAGTGAAACTGTAAATTTTCATTGACATGTATCCTTTTTTCAGGTTTGCAAGCAGTAAAAAATTTAAGCGTAGTGAATGATAATGCAGAGAGGGCAGTGGGTTTAATCCAGAGCTACAGTAAATTGCTAACAAAAGATGAAGAACAGCTGCAATACTTACTGCAATGCATTCAAGGCCACAGAAAAAAAAATTCCTGACTGAGGTCTACCTATTCATTTACATAGAACCCCCAAAAGAAACAATTGGAGCCCTTGACATGCGTATTCTTTCGAAGGACTACCACCACCGACTGCTTACCCCGACTACTTACTAGGATGCCAATCTTCAGTCATTATGTGTCAGATCTTTTTTTTCATCCTCAACTCCATGCACTTAAAGGGGCATATAGAGTACAAATTACATTGAAAAGTAATCTCAAAGTTTCATATATGATCATGGATTCAAAAACCGACAAGGGGGATAAATCGTTATCAAAGGTGAAAAATGTAAAATATGGTAAAATTTAAACTGTTTTGGGCAACCTCTAAATATTATCCAATTCCAACAAAATTTTGCATGTGGTTTCCTTTTAAACATTGGCATCAATTGAGAGGGTGAGAACTTTAAAAATTGAAACTTCATTTTTGAGGACCAACCTATTGCAGGGCCATTTACATACGTCAAACCGGCAGAAATTTACACATCAGAACCAAAGAACACAAACAATCTTTCCACAACAAATCCCACGCTTCACACTTCGCCATACATTTACTTGAAGAAAAACACAGTTCAGATTTTTCCGCCACCCTCCTCCACTGCCAACAAAATTAGATTAGCAAATTAGATTATTTTGAACAGATAGAAATAATACAACACAAACAACATAATTTCACCCTCACAAACATACACCTCTTCCCAAGCCACTCCCCGCTGCTCTCGACTGTTTGCTTCCTTCCACCTCTTCCTCCCTCTAATACCCCCACTCCTCCCACCCCCTCATTTCCTATTGGCTTGTTGTTTTGGGTGTTTTTGTATATATACATCTGTAATTTTTGTGGTATTGTCACCTGAAGATGAACTTGCAGTTCGAAACCGGTCATGTGTTCGTCAATAAATTGTATTTAGTAGTACTTTAGTGTGTGTAAGCGACGTGAGCTGTTCTGTTTCCTGCCCAGGCAGTTAGCTACAATGTTTCGGTGAGTACCTTTGTCGCATATTTATGTTAACAATAGGGTTGCTAGACGTCCTGTTTAAAAGGGATTGTCCCATACCTCGTGTTCTATTTTATTGCGCCGTATTGTACTTGTTAAGACATTGAAATATTCTATATTTTTACTTATGTGATTAAAAATGTAATCTTCTTTTAATATAGTCGTTTTAGTTTCTTATACACAGTAATTTTATTACAAGTATGTATTAGATAATAATAATAAAAACAAACAAAAGTAATTCTTCCAATGGCTCGAATATCATCTATCGAGAACGAAGAAGAAAGGCAAAAAATAATATCTTACTTAAGCACAAGGACAATTCCAATTTTTTTCACCTCTACTAAATGAAAAATTTTTGTACAACTAGCTAGTAACTTTACTGTAGAAAATGGAATTTTATACATTCGTTTATCTGCAAAAAAATATATCTCATTGACAACTAAGCCGAGAATAATAATTTCTACATAATGGCTCAGAATTGCACAATTCCATTAATTGCCTGCAACAATAGATATATACAGAGCCGTAGTGAGGGCGGGGCAACCGGGGCACGTGCAACTTCGTAAGGGGGCGCAAAATGGAAATTATATCATACAATATTTTATAGATAACTGAAAGAAAATTTGTTGTCTGTGAAGTTAAGAGTCTGAGAATACTATAGGTGCAATCGCTTCCCATTTAATACAAACTATCTCTCTCTTTCTCCCTTTCATACACACAAACACTTAAGGGGTTGTTGTTGTTGTGTATTCTCAAACAGTTCGCATCGTGGCAGCAGAGCATTTGTGTTCATTAATTTTGTTCATTTATTTTCATAAAAAATGGATAGAAAGAGGACTATACTGCAGCTGGCATGACTTCTAACATTTTTAATATTTTTAAACATTTTTTATTTGCAAATGACTGACTGACTACGGCTCTGGAGATATATATATATATTCTATTTATATTTCTTTTTCTTTTAAATGTACATTATTTATATATATATATATATATATATTTATATTTCTTTTTCTTTTAAATGTACATTATTTATATCTATAATATATAGATGCTTCTTACACATGATATATCATATATATAGGAGGATACAAAATTATGAGGCACTTCCAGATGTGCCAGAAACTTGAAATTTGGTAGGATTATAAGTTTTTTGTCACAACCGAAGGAAAAAATCCGAAACTGTCGAAATTACTATTTTGAAGGGCTATTTTGGCCCCTTTTTGCCCCATTTTTTGCCCATAAGAAAACATGTAAATTGGTGTAGAGGTTTTTATATTTGCATTTTAAAATAACTTCCCGTCAAGATACAAACTCGAGACTTAAACTGTCGGATAGGATATAAATTGTAGTTTCTTATTTCTGAAGACGGAATGCAAATCCGGGTAGAATTAGCGTAATTTTATAGTTTTTATCGCAAAAAATTGCTAATTTTTCTGGGTCTGACAATAGGTTTCCTTGGTAACAAGCTCTATCCTTTCATATGGGTAAGCTTTTAATGGGAATCAGAGGCTTATATTTTAATGCTATTAATGTTAAACTACACCTGATGAAGGAAATCCGATATTGATATAATCCTCATTTTTGGGGCTGTTTTGCCCCATTATTGCCCCATTCGAGAACAAAAAAGGCGATGCAACTGCATAGGACCCAGAGACTTGAAATTTGGCATGGTTTTAGAAATTACATTGCAACCTTTAATAAAATTACAAAAATTCTCATTTTTAAAGGGCGGTTTTGCCCCTTTTCGGCCCCATGCGAGAACAAAAAATGCGAGGCAGCTGCATAGGATCTAGAGACTTGAAATTTGGCACGATTATAGAATTTTCATGGCAAACTAAGATAAAATTGTAAAATTGCAAAAATTCCTATTTTTAATGTTTGGTTTTGCCCTTTTTCGGCCCCATACGAGTGCGATAATTATAAGGCACTTCTTAATGAGATACAAACTTGAAATTTGGCAGAATTATGGGTTTTTAGTTACAACAGATGGAAAAAATCTGAGACTGTAATAATTCTTAATGTTAGGAGCTGTTTTGCTCCATACGAGGATTAAAATTATAAGGCACTTCTAAATGAGCAACAAGGTCCAAATTTGACATGGTTATATCATAATGTACAACATCGCTTGGGAATAATTTGAATTTGTAAAAATGCTAAAATTTGAAAATGCTTGCAGAATGCAAGCACATAACAACTAGTATATATATATATATATATATATATATATATATATATATATATATATATATATATTGCTTTTTCTTTTAAATGTACATTATTATATTAGATATTATAGTTTTATTATTTATTTTTTTTGGTAGTCCCAACATGGAGTTTTCAAGAAGTCAGAAGGGCAACCAAGTTTTGACTTACTTGGGTTTTGAATATGGCACTATAAATGGAGTGCTGACTTGGAGATGCAGGCAGAGTTGCTCTATAAAGTGTCATTCAATTATGAAGACAAAAGATGGCAACATAGTACAACAACCAACCGAACATTGTCATGATTCCTGTCCTCAAAAAGCAGAAGCCAACGTTGCCAGAAGCAAAATGAGGCAAGACATGAAAGTAGTTAGTGCCACCCCTCGCAATGTGATGGGGAATGTGTTGTCAGAGTTGAGTAACGATGTACTGGCCCATGTGCCCAAACAATCATCACTTGCAAGAAATCTTCTTAATCACAGAAAAGACGGTCATTTGCGTAATCCAACAACAATAAATTTTGACCTTCCTGAGAAGTACCGTCAACTAGTACTTCATGATTCAGGTGCAGATGATCCAGACAGAATCCTGGTTTTATGTGATAAAGAACTCTTGGTTGAATTGAACAAAGATACAATCTGTGGAGATGGCACCTTCCATAAAGTTCCAAACATGTTTTACCAACTGTATACATGGCATGCCAAGGTGAGTAACTGATATCCACCATGTATTTACATTTTGTTACAGAAAAAGAACTTGGATACTTATAATAGAATGTTTGAAATCATGAAGCTGTTGGTTCCAAATCTGGTGCCTCAAAAGGTTTTAGTAGATTTTGAGAAGGCTTGCATGAATGCAGTGAGGATTGCCTTTCCACACGCTGAGGTCAAAGGGTGCTATTTCCATCTGTGCCAGAGTCAGATATGTTGGCTTGAAGACTGAATTTGAAACTGATATACATATAAAACTCAAGCTGAAGTCTCTTGCTGCATTAACCTTTGTCCCAGTCCATGATGTGAGGAGTGTCTTTGATGAGCTTGCTGCCACTTTTCCAGATGAAGATAGCTATAATGAGGTGCTCACGTACTTCTTTTCCACATACACTGAGGGTGCAGCAGGTAGAGATCCCCAGTTTCCAATAAGAATATGGAATCATCATGATGCAGCTCTTGAACGGTCGCCTAAAACTACAAACTGCTGTGAAGAATTTCACAATGCACTTAATTCCCTATTCCACTGCAGTCATCCCAGCGTGAGATGTCTGTTTGATGGACTGCAGAGGGACCTGGCTTGCCACAGATTGACACTGGCTAATGCACAGGCAGGTCATCTAGAGGTGAAAAAGAGAAGATATGATGCACTGCATCACTTGGTTGCCACTTCTGTGCAGGAATATGAGCAGGTGGAGGACAAACTGAAATACCTGCGGAGATTGGCTAACTTACAGTAATGAAAATTATATTCAAATCCATGACAAAAAAATAAATCACTGACATATGTCTGAATTAGTTGTTTTTTGATAAAAAACCAAAAAGTGTTGACTGTTCACTTTAGTTGCAATAATTTGTTTTTTGTAAATTATAAAAATAATGTGAGAATTATTTTATGTGCGTATTTTTCTGTGTGAGCATTCGTCCATGTGAGCATTTATTCATGTGAACAATTTTCTGTGTGAGCAATTTTCCGTGGGGGTATTTTTCATGCGAGCATTTATGACAATGGGGTGTTTTCTGTGTGGAATTTTCGTATGGGCTTTTTTCGTGTGCGCATTTATCTGGTCACTGTCTGATTCATCGGACACATCACAGAGGAGTGCAGGAGGTCAGCTGTTGATGCTTGAGATTCGGACTTCCATAGAAACATCGTTATGGGCAACTGTTGAGGTTTTTTTTGCAGGCTTCGATAAATTTCTCTGTATGGCATCATAACATTTTCAATTCCTCTTTTCATTTTAATTATGCACTCCATATCGTAAAACGGGGCCACAGCATGATAAAAAAAACCTCGTGGATGGGGAAATTCATTTGTTTAGTGTTTTTCTCACCCCTTCAAAGATGGCAGCAGTAGTCGAAAAAACCTCGAAACTGTGAAGCATGCGAATTTGGAAGCCGCGAATTTGGAGGCTCTACTGTATTGCTTTACCTAAAGCAGCCAGATTTCTAAGTAGCCAATATGGGACATGTGGGACGCTTAAAAAAGACATACTCTAAGTGCACAAGGTGTCGAGAATGCGAGCAAGCGGTACTAAATTTAATTCTTACGTAGTTTTAGTAGAAAAATTGTATATAATATTAGAAAAAGATACTTATTCCAGTGAAGTTACATAGAAAAATTAGTGTGACCATTAAAATTTAATAAAAGGAACATTGAAAAATATCAATATCCATATTTTTCTTTCAAATGGATTTGTTTTAGTAACGTAGGATTATTGCACAGGTCATTATAAAAGTCCTCACAAGATCCCATGATAAATTTTAACACAATGATAGTTTTGATTGTATCCACCTTCATTGTTGTTTTTTCTGATGTCCATATTTTATTCACTAATGAAAGCAACCTTTCAGTTGGTGCATTTGTCCCTGGTAAACACAGCGCATATTACACAAATTTGAGAGCATTTTGGTAAGGAACATCTTTTAATTGAAAATGACTGAATATTTCTACCACCTAGAGTCTCAAAAGGTTTTATATTCCATTCTTTTATTTTCTCTGGCATTGCATAACTTTTTACAAAAGATGTTTCATCAAATAAATCATTTTCGTTTATTGAATTGTTTGAAATGTTTCTATTTACAAATTCCAAAGTCTCTTGGATATCTTGCTATGAAGGAGTTTTCTTAAGATTAATCCAGCTGAACTTCTTTAGAACATTAACTTTGTCAGTATATATTTTTGAATACTCCAAGCTATTTTTATAAAAATTCTGAACTTGACAAATAAAACAATTCCTATTTATATAACCATTTTCTTCTAAACTTTTCAGATCATGCCTAATTGTTATAGGAATATATTCATTTTCCAACCTGTCACAAACTTTTCTTTTTAAGTCAGCAATATGTTCTACAACATTTAATATCGTTACTTTACTTCCTTCGATTTTCTTTATTGTACATACATTTCCTTCTTTTTGGTGGCATTTCCTAATGTAAAAGGGTTTTTTAATGTGAAGGTTTTTAAAATGAGAAAAAAATGAAAACGAGAAGGGCTTTAAATTTGAAAAGAGTTTTAAAATGAGGATTGGCTGTTTTCCCTACTTAGATACAGTTTGATTGTCTTGCCTGGTCTCTTCGGTGGCGGTTCTCATTCAAAAAATCTTTATTACTTTCCTAAATACAGTAAGATCTGGATTATACGTAACTCAGTTATATGTAATACTGATTTATCTGTACTTTTTGGTAATCCCAGGCAAAGGCCTATCCATAAGCATGTACATACCTACTGATTTGTGCGTATCTGAACTGTACGTAATTCTCGTTTATACGTACATCGTGTTTCATCCTGTGGAATTTTTTCTCCCACTTATACGTATTAGACTTAGAAATTGATTACGGTACTGAAGAATATTCTTATAATTTCGCATTTTTACACATAAGGGCTCTTTCTGTCATTTTCGGTGCATTTTTTTTACGTAATTCTTTCATACATTTTCTCGAGAGTACGTTTGTCAGTATTAACCATCGACAATATAGAATCGGCTTATAACAGATAAAGTTTCCACTGAAGTTTTAACACTTCTGAGGTGTCTTTCAATGGAAACGTACCCTGTTTCACCTCTCATTGCTATGATCAAATTTCACGACATTGAAACTGCAGGCATGCGCTGAGCAGAATGATTTTTTATTGATGATAACTGTGACACAATGTTTCAATTGCTTGACCGAGTATATGGTGTCTGTTGCTCGGCACCGCAGAAGCGTAGTTATTGTGTGAGTAGAGCAGTGCGTCGTTGTTCACGTCTTTCAGCGTGTTCATTGCGTTCGGTCCTCCTCATTCTATTCTTGATTTTATTGAGTCCTAAGAATTTACTTATTGTAGCAGTTAGTTTTTCTTATGCAAGTGACTGGATTAATCAAGACATTATGAACAAAAAACAAGATCGAAAAGTCCTTTCCTTGGAGGAGAAAATGCGCATAATTCACGAAGTCGAAGAAAGCCCGCATGAGTTGAAGAAGACCATTGCTGAATGTCTGAATGTTCCCTATACAACACTGTGCACCATCATGACAAGAGCTGATGAAGTGAAGAAGAATTATTCAAAAGCTGGCCCAAGTTCAATGAAAAGAAAGCATCTCCAAGCGGGGAAGTTCACAGATCTAGTGTGTGCATTGCTCTCCTGGTTTCAGCAACAGCAGGACGCAAATATTCCGATCACAGATGGTATGGTACAGGAGAAAGCCATGTCAATGAGATTGCGGTAGTATTTTGTAATACTGATGGGGAACCTCCAGTGAAGCGAGACATATGTATACATCCAAAACATGGCGAAATTGTTCGCATAAATCCTCTGAGTCCAAATGTTGACCCTATGACGTATCCTGTGCTATTTCCAAGTGGAGAAAGAGGTTGGAGTGTCGATATACCTCATTGTACAGGAAACAGGAAAGTCACGCTGTTACAGTTTTACTCTTATCGACTATCTGTGAGGGAAGGTTTCAACCAAGTATTGTATGGTGGAAAACTGACTCAACAATATGTTGTAGATGCTTATGTCAAAGTAGAGGGTAGTAGACTTGAGTATGAGCGACAAAATCAACGAAAGCTATGAGCTGAGTTATACAGTGGGTTAATTGATTACATACATAACAAATCCAGTATGAGAGGAGTTCCACCTGGTCAAATTGTAATATTGCCTTCAACTTTTCAAGGAGGCCCAAGATGTATGCAAGACAGGTACCAAAACGCAATGGCCGTTGTAAGGAAGTTTGGAAAACCTGATCTTTTTATTACGGTGACTTGCAATCCATTGTGGGATGAAATACAAAGAAACATTGAGAAGTATCAGCACCCTCATGACCGACCCGACATTGTTGCACGTGTGTTCCATATCAAACTTCAGGAAATTATGGATGATCTAATGAAAAAACACGTTTTGGGAGTTACTCTAGCTATGATAATGGTAATAGGATTTCAAAAAAGGGGTTTGCCTTATGCCCATATGTTATTGATTTTAAGAGATGCTGATAAAATCCGCAATTCAGATGATGTTGATAAAATTGTTAGAGCAGAAATTCCAGATCGAGATACACAACCCTGACTGTATAACACAGTTAAGTCTTCAGTGAGCCATAGACCATGTGGAAGATTTAATGATAAATCGCCTTGTATGGAAAGCGGAGTGTGTACTAAGGGTCATCCTAAAAAGTATTGTAACGAAAGTCTGATTAATGTTGAAGGTTATCCGTCATATCGAAGAAGAAATAATGACAGATTTATTGACATTCATAGAGGAGATGGTTCACTGAAGTATAGGGTGGATAACCAATGGATTGTCCCATACAAGTCTTATTTGCTACAGAAATATAACTACCACATAAATGTAGAAATATGTTCTATGGTTAAAAGTGTAAAGTATCTTTATAAATATATCTTTAAAGGCCACGATTGTGCTAATATTGAAATTCGACATGAGGGAGATTGTGTAATGAAATGGGATGAGGTTCAGATGTTTTTAGATACACGATATGTTAGTGCTCCAGAGGCAAACTGGCGATTATTTGAGTTCAAAATGCAAGACTAATCGCACTCCATTATTACATTGGCTGTTCACCTCCCTGAATGGCAACCAGTATATTTCGTTGCTGGCGAAGAAGAGGCCGCAGTGGAAAGATCCGCACGTAGGAATACAACACTAACAGCTTATTTTGAGTTGAATGCCAGGGATGAAACTGCCAGAGAATGTTTGTATACTGAAATTCCATTAGAGCGGAGAAAATCATAAGTCGTATGTATACTGTCAGTCCAATGGACAGCGAAAGATATCATTTACGACTGTTGTTGTTGCATGTCAGAGGAGCTAAAAGTTTTGATGAATTGAAAATGGTGGAAGGAATTATTTGTGATTCATTCAAAGAAGCAGCTAGAAGAAGAAATCTTTTGGAAGATGATTCAGATTGGGAAAGGTGTTTGGCTGAAGCTAGCACTTATCAAATGCTTAGACAGTTGAGGCAGTTGATGGCTTTCATTTGTGTTTTGTGTCATCCTGCTAATGCACAACAACTATGGATAGCACACAGAAATTACATGATTGAGGATTTTCTGCGTATACACTCGGAGTCAGAGTCTGAAAATCTTACTCTTGCAGACATTGAAATCACACTAATAACATATGGTAAATGATGTGTAGATTTTGGGCTACCTGAGCCAAACGTCAGAGATGATCTAGCCTACTTGTTGAATGAGAGTGGTAGAATAACTGATGTCATGAATATCAGTAATAAAGTTGAGACTTTAAATTTTGATCAAAAGAATGTCTTTGAAGCTGTAACAAAAGCTGTGGAAGATGAATCATATCAACACCAATATATTTTCCTGGATGGTCCAGGAGGATGCGGTAAGACCTATTTGTACGCCACACTAATGTCATATCTTAGATCCATTGGAAAGTCAGTGGTGGCCATTGCATGGACAGGTAAAGCAGCCACACTTTTAGAAGATGGTCGAACAGTACATTCCATATTTAAATTACCTGTTCCGTTATTGGAGTCGTAAAAGAGGCAGATCTAATTATCTGGGATGAGGTGACAATGGCATCATGTTATGCTTTAGATGCAATCGACAGGTTTTTAAGAGATTTGATGAATTCTCAACAACCGTTTGGAGGCAAAGTTGTAGTTCTTGGTGGAGATTTCAGACAATGTCTTCCTGTTGTTAAACATGGGTCGAAAATACAAATCCTTGAACAGTGTGTCAAAAGGAGTTCATTATGGTCATTGCTCACCTACATGAAATTAAATATTAATGAGAGACTATGTTATGACGAAACTGAGTTTTCCTGATGGCTATTACAACTAGGAAATGGAGAATTAAATGAACACACTGCTTTTAGGAAGGATTGTGTGATGATTCCAAATGAATTTTTGACAGTGAATAATTTAGCTGATGAGATATTCGGCAAGTCCTTTTCATTTAAAGATGTAGAGAACATTAAAAAGCATGTTATATTAGCACCAACAAATGATGATGTAAATATAATGAATGACGAAATTCTAAAATGACTGGAGGGTGAAGCAAAATGTTATATGAGTGTAGACTCCATAATCTGTGATCACCCGGAAGAGCAACTGAACTATCCCACAGAATTTCTTAATAGTTTGACACCATCTGGAATGCCACCACATCGCCTTTTTCTAAAAGTTGGTGCAATAGTAATGCTCTTAAGAAATTTAAATACATTACGTCAGTGCTACTCAAGTGGTGGTCCTCGGACCGGCACTGGTCCGCAAGCCATCGGCTGCCGGTCCGCGACAAGTTCTTAGGGTAATGTACAGATGTTAACGAAGCATTGCCTCGATATAGACTAATGAGAGTGAGACCCTGACCTAGATTAACAAATGTCTTTATATACATATAATGCAAATTTATTCTTTTCCTGGGACGACGTGTTGTCCTTCCCGTTTATTAAACCTCTCTTTTCTAAGCAGATTTAAACTGGATAGTGCCGCAAGAATTTTAACATATATATACTTAAGCTAATGATACCTACACCTGCGACTAACAGAGGAACGGGGGTGCTCTATGGCCAACCGTTTGGGTCAATCTAAATCGTAAACAGATTAAATTTATCCCGAATGTCGTTTCAAATGTCACGACGCTTCAAAACGTTTGCTGACAGAGTCAAATATCCGTTCTCGCCTTTTATGAAACAAATCGATCATGAGAGTCCCGTAGTTTCTCATTCTCACGTGGATTTATTTTCTTGTTATCTTTCTCCATGAGACCAAGAGTGATCCATCGAACTGAGTTTTTGTAAACAACTGTCGAAGAAATTGCAGTGTAGTTCTTGGTTGATGAAAAGGCCATTAAAGTAAGGAGAGTTAGGAATATCTCACTCAGTTGCCTTTGAGATCTTTCTGAGGTGAGGTGTGGCTTCTTCAGAGATCGCGACCCTTGGAGGACCTTAGCTCGTAATAACTGTAAGTAAAATCAGCAATATTTTGCATAATAATATGAAGTTTAAATCGTATGATCTACTGCGATATGTGCAGTATCTTTCATATGAAAGCATTAGAAATTTGTAACATGAACTTTAAAAATGCTTGGATTTAAAGAATCAATAACAAACTGACTGATTTGGATGGCTCTGAAATATTTGAGTAAAAAACACCACTGTATGTTTTAATAACATCTTGTTGGATGCTGTTAAATGTGTTACAATTTATTTTACAAAATGATTTGGCTTCCAATTAGGGATGACTACCAGTATTGGAAAACTGGAATTAATACCGGTATTGAATTAGACACACAATACCGATATCGGGTTTTTGGTATGGAAAAGTACTTTTTGGAAGCAATACCAAGTTACCAAAAACGTGTATGTTAATCAAATTAAACTTGATATTGATATCTTTTATGCCTGTGTAAATCAGTAAATTTAAACTTTTTCTGTACGACCATACTTACTACGTAATATTTATTTTTTGATGTTTAAGAATTTTATAGCCTGTATGTGTCCATATTTTTTATAACAATTCATGCAGTTTATTGAATATTTAAGAGTGAGGTTTGATCTTATGGTTAATGTGATGAAGTCATGATATACGAACTTTTTAAACTAATATATATTTAGTACAGATTTATGTAGTTACTGAAATACTCATATCTTGCTTTTAAACTCTATTTGATATATTGTAAGAAGGAAGGTTTATTCCATTATTAATATCATATCTGAGTGCTTACGTTCGTAAATGCGTGCGTGTCTGTTTGCGCTCATATGATCTGATGAATTACCGAATGATTTTTTGTGACAATTTTAGAAAGCTTATGCTTTGGCACTGACGCTAATGTCCATTTTCAATACTACTAGAGTCCTGAAGTTCCTACTGCATTTATTCGGTTTTCATCCTAATATCAGAATATCAGTATTTACTTGAAGTATAGATTTATAAAATAATATTTGTATCCCCTATATATAGATGGCGAAGCAAGGTACATTGGACATGTTTACTAAGCAGAGACATGCGGCTGTGGAACGCGCAAGCAATTCTGCATCAAATGAAGATGATGAAAATGGAACTGAAGTTTTGTCAACGAAAAGAATTCGTGCTAGCTTTACTCGGAAGTATGACTCATACATTAATTTCGGTTTTGTAGCCTATGATGATAGTGGAATTCCAAAACCACAGTATGTTATTTGTGGAGATATGTTGTCTAACGACGCAATGAAACCGTCTAAACTCAAAGAGGCATTTAAATACAAAACATAGAGAAATGAGTTCAAAGCCGAAAGAGTTCTTTGAAAAGAAGCATGCCGATCTGAAATGCCGTTAGAAACAGATCTTCAAAGTGTCACCCATAAATATAAGTGCTATGCGAGCTTCTTATAAAGTAGCACTTCGAGTTGCTAAGAACAAAAATCCATACACAATTGGTGAGACGTTAGTGAAAGGCTGTATTAATGACATCTGCATGGAAATGCTGGGAGAGAAGGCTGCAAAGAAAGTGAGTCAGGTGCCACTTTCAAATGACACTATAGCTGGACGAATTTTAGATCTGTCTCAAGATATGGAAGATCAGCTCATAGAACAGATTGAATTAGCAAAGTACTTCTCTTTACAGCTTGATGAGTGTACATACATTTCAAATGCGGCTATTCTGATGGTGTATGTGCGCTTTGAATTTAATGGTGATTTGAAGGAAGAGTTCTTTTTTTCTGCTTCACTACCGACAAAAACAACTAGTTTTGAAATTTTCAAAACTTTGAACGATTACATCGTTAATAAATGTGGGTTGGACTTCAAATTTTGTGTAGGCGTATGTTCTGATGGCGCTGCCAGAACATTCAGGAGTTGTTACCCAGACTAAGGCGCTTGCTCCAAATTGCAAGTCGACGCATTGCTTTCTTTACCGAGAAAGTCTTGCAACAAAAACATTGTCACCAGAACTAAATAGTGTGCTCAACGAAGTTGTGAAAATTGTTAACAATGTAAAGCTGAATTCTTTAAGTTCGAGACTATTCTCTGCATTATGTGATGCTATGGGAGCTGATCATAAACAGCTCCTGTTGCATGCCGATGTACATTGGTTATTGAGGGGAAAAGTTTTGTCAAGAGTATTTGAGTTACGAAACGAGCTTGCCCTGTTTTTTCAAGACAAAAAACCAAATTGGTCCCAGTTATTCAGAGTTGTGGATTGGATAGCCAAGCTGGCTTATTTGGCTGACATCTTTGTCGTCATGAATGACCTCAACACCCCCATGCAGGGAAGGATGGCTTCATGCTTTACGATGGCTGACAAGATCGATGGACAGAAACGAAAGCTAGTAGCATGGAATAGTCGAGTTTCAAGAGATTGCTATGACATGTTTCGCAATTTAGCAACAGTCATCTCCGATGCAAGCAAAGAGATTAATATTACATCTCTAAGAAACGTTATCAGTGAACACTTGAGGTATTTGGCAGAACATTTTGAGTTTTACTTTCCAACAGAAGAAGATCCACGGAAAGGGAATGGATGGATCCGAAATCCATTTATCCCATTGAAAGATGAATTAACTGTCACTATGGAGAAAAAATTGTTGCAGCTGGCTGCTGACGGAGGTTTGAAGATGATTTTTGAGACTACAAACTCACTAGCTTCCTTTTAGATAAAAGTGAAAGCAGAATACCCAGAGCTTGCTGAGATTTCTCTGAAGAATCTTCTCTCATTTCGTTCAACATACCTGTGCCAGATTGGCTTTTCAACCATGAGTGTTATTAAGAACAAGTACAGGAATAGTCAGGATATTCATCTTCCATTACACGCGGTACTGTCTTCCATCGAACCATGACTGGATAAGCTGGCAAAAAATAAGCAGACTCATCTTTCAAATTAGAAAAGCTTACATTTAAATAAATAATCAAAATTTTCATCCTACTTTATTTAGTAAAATTGTTTATTCTAATATTTAAATATACATTTTTGTAATATATTTCTGAAAACACTTTGCAGATTTGATTTTTTATATGTTTATTATAACAGTATTATTTTCTCTACTGGTCCCTGGAACTTAAAAACTGCTGGTCCGCCACAACAAAAAGTCTGAGAAGCATTGCATTACGTGGTCTATGTAATGGTTCAAGACTTGTAATAGAAGGTTTGGGTGAAAACGTAATTGACTGTAAATTACTATCTGGAAGTAAACAAGGAAATAGGGCATTGATTCCCAGAATTTCTTTACGCTGCTGAGTTACCTTTTGGTTTTACAAGAGTACAGTTTTCAGTCAGGCTGGCTTATGCAATGACAATTAATAAAGCACAGGGACAAACATTAGAGCATGTAGGAATATTATTACCCAGGCCAGTCTTCACACATGGACAGTTGTATGTAGCTTTTTCTAGATGTAAGAAAAAACAGAATATAAGAGTTTATGTTGCAGATACCAGGGAGCAAGGCAGAACAAAAGCTGGAGTTTACACAAAGAATGTTGTGGATAAGGAAGTTTATGACTGAACTAGTTAGCAGTTCTATTATGAATTTGCACATTTTTAGTGAGTAATGTTCCTTTAATTTTAAAGAATATGTGAATCATTCTAACTAAAGTTAATCATTATGAAACTCATTGCAAGCTCATCGTGCATGACCATGTTACTCTTAACTATTGTTAAAGAGTTGCCAGAACTTCATAGTTACCTAACACTTTTGATTATTCATTGTAAAAATCATTAATATACTTCATTAATTGAAAATGTTACATGAAATTCCATATCAAGCTTCAGGAAATTATGGATGATTTAATGAAAAAACTCGTTTTGGGAGTTCCTCTACCTATGGTTATGGTATAGTAGTTTTAAAAGCTTACGGAGGCTGCGCAGAAAACGAACATGAGTCAGGATGAGTCCAATCATGAAACGTCACAACCGCAGGGGTGAGGGTAACATATGCATGGGAGAAAACCCATCACTCTCTCTTGAGCTAGCTCCACGTGCTTCCGTTACCAACACCTGCGCTTTATACTGTTATTGTTGTTATCATTATTTTTCAACGTTGTTTTGATTATTTTGGCTTTAAGTTTCTATTATATCATTTTTGTTATTCCGTTTTTGTTATCCGTTTTCGTTACTTCGTTTTCGTTACTTCATTTTCGTTACTTTGTTTTCATTTTGTTTAACTCATTTATCGCGAACATGGATACCCGTCCATCATCATCTAAGGTGGGGGATTAAGAAGGTCAATCACAGCCAAGCATGGAAGATAATTCATAATGTGATAAAGTTCATGATGAAAGAAGCTGCTGAAGGAATTAGTATTCCTCTTACAAGGATGTATGAGCGAGTCGAAGCAGCCACTGGCGTTTCAATTCGTACCTACAGAGAATCTCGAAGGAAGGAGAAGAGATTGCTAAAGGCTGCAGAGCCTCCTTCTGGTCTGCCTAGAAGCAAAAACCTCAGTTACCTCCTAAATTAAATCAACGGTGGACAACTTTGATGTTCAGGTGATTCGAAGAATAGCGCATCAATTCCATACCCAGGAAAGAAAACATCCGACTCTTGGTGCTGTGCTCCCGGCGATCAAAGAGAACACAGGCTTCAAAGGCAAAGTCGGTTCACTAAGAATTCTTTTTTTAAAAAATGGATTCAGGTATGTGTATTAATGACTTATTAATTATTACTGTTGAGATTTTGTAGTAACACCAGATCTCACAATAATACGTATCATATCATTTCAGGTGGAGGAAAACTGCTTCCAATAAGCGCATTTTATGCGAATGGAATGATATCCGTTTGAAACGGATTGCATATTTAAGGGCAATAAGGAGATATAGGGAGGAAGGACGGTCAATAGTTTATACTGACGAAAGTTACGTACATTCCTCGCATTCTACTCCATATCAGTGGTCGAGCACGGATGACTCATTATTATTCATGCAGGTATATAATAGATTAAAGCGCATGTGAATGAACTTTATGATTTAATTTGTCTACAGAGAGGATATACGTTCATTTTTCTTTAAGGTGGAGAATTTGGATTTGTGCCCCAGTCACTCCTAATTTTTAAATCAGGTCTCAAAACAGGAGATAGCCATGGGGACATGAATAGTGTAAACTATGAAAAATGGCTAAGAAACCAGCTTATTCCCAATTTACCCCAGAACTCCGTCATTGTGATGGACAATGCGTCCTACCACAACGTGGAGCTTGACTGCCTGCCATGCAGCAGTTCCAGGAAAGATGTAATGAAGGCCTGGCTGAATACAAAAGGCATATTCTTCTCAATGGATGAAACTAAAATCGAGCTCTACGACAAAATTAAAAAAATTAAGCTAGCTCATAAAATGTTTGCTTTGGATAAAATATAATCTGAGCATGGACATTTGACACTTAGACTGCTGCCGTATCATCCTGAATTTAACCCTGTCAAAAATATTTGGGGTATATTAAAGAATTGGGTAGGGTCAAGGAACGTAAATTTTAAATTAAATGAGGTGAAGGAATTGATCAAAGAAAAATGTGCACACATTGGGGTAGCAGAGTGGCAGAATGTCTGCGAACGTGTTAAAAAATTGAAAATGATGACATAAAAAATGAAATGATAATGGATGATATTGTAAACGAAATAGTCATAACATCAGATTCGGAATCGGGAGATTCGGATGAATCCGAATAAAAGAATATTCATGAAAATGTATCTTGTGAATGTAATAAAAATGTTTGTAAAATATTCCCTTTCCTTTTAATAGAATTTCAAAAAAGGGGTTTGCCTCTTGCCCACATTTTATTGGTTTCAAGAGATGCTGATAAAATCCGCAATTCAGATGATGTTTATAAAATTGTTTGCGCAGAAATTTCAGATATCCTATATCGTATATCCTCCTCTGTAAGAAGAGTGCTTATAGAATGATATATATATATATATACAAGTAAATGTGTGCTTGCATTCTGCAAGCATTTTCTCTCACCTTAAAGTGAAAATAAAAGTCAAAAAATAATTTTCAATGCTTAAAGTTGCATCTCGGCTCCGAATTACGTGTTTTTCTGTTTCGAAAATATTGGGGTAAAAACAACCCCTAAAATTTATAATTATAAAACATTTATAGGTTTTATCATTTGTTACGAATACCTCACATTTATGCGAAATTTCGTCAATGTTGCACCTCTAGAAGTGCATTTATATGAATTTCGTTGTTTAAATTTTATTAATTTTTAACAGCCACAGCAATAAATATTTCCAAAATTTTCAATGTTATTTACCACCGGGACATTATTTCCAAACTCTGTTAAAATTTTCAGCTTCCTGGATCTACGGAAAGTATGTACATAAACATAAGTCAATTTGTTAAACATTTGAGAATTTATTACGGCCGAACGAATAAATATTTTCAAATTTCTATATTCCCGTTTTCATTATTTGGCGAATTCTCCAGGTAGAAAAAATTTCAGCTTGATAGCTCATTTAGAAATACCTAAACCATGAAATGTTAGTAAAATTGCTAATAATTTTTAGCGGTCAAAATAATGCACATTGTTGCAATTTTCGAATTATTCCTCCGATTATTTTTTTCGGTTCACCTATGTATTAAATTCCAGCTCTCCAGCTATTGTAGTTTGGGCCAGACATTAGTATCCTCCTATATATATATATATCCTATATCCTCTGTAAGAAGGGTCGATATAGAATGATATGAGCATATATGGCTTGAAACAACAATGCTCGTTTCCAAGGTGATCATTGATGAAAATGAACGATTTTTCTTACATCAGCAAATTTAAACGTAAAATTTACTAAAGTTTTACCTTTAGGTGAGAAAAGACGAACAAAATTAAACAGCCCATTTATTTTCCTTTAAAATGGTCATAATTTGAAGGTTGTAGGTCAATTCTTGCTAATTTTAATTTCCAAAAGAGTAAAACTCTGCACATCAAAAATTAAATTTTAGCGTGTAAACTATGATGATGATATGAGATTCATATGGAATGTACAACATCTCCTGGCATGGAACCCGGGACTTTTTTGAAAATTTTTTTATAGCATTCGCTTTTTGAATGTATTCATAACAATCCTACCGAATTTGGCTGGACTGGCTGAAGAAATGGCCAAGATATGTTGAGATATTTATAATTAACTGATGAGGCTGCATGGAGGCACACTGACAAAGATTTTAAGCGTTTTATCATAGGAGATTGTTTAGAGCCCGTGCTATTCTTCTTGAGCATTCGATGTGACAGATGTTTTAATTTCAACCATTAAGAAACTTATTTTTGGAGAGCTTGACCCACTAAATAAAGTTTCCTATAATTCGAATGATTTCAGCTGCTAATGATACTATCGAAACAAACTATACCTAGTGATCGCGATCGATCTCTACGGCGGCGAAATTCAATAAAATATCCCAAATGTGTACCCCGCACACCTTTTTTCCCAAAATGTAGGTCATACATGAAGATTTCTGACCAAGTTTTAAAAATTACGAGTTGCGATA
Source organism: Uropetala carovei (assembly GCA_036926305.1). Lineage (NCBI taxonomy): Eukaryota > Metazoa > Arthropoda > Insecta > Odonata > Petaluridae > Uropetala > Uropetala carovei. Next base: position 2,657,807 of record JAXCHB010000149.1, read on the forward strand.
GTAAATTTACTGCAACACGCTTGCATCTACGTTTATACTCGCAAAAGATGAATTGAATGAAGTTTACGCTTATCTACACGACCACGAAATGTCAAGAAAAGCAGTTCTGTCATTAAAAATTTACTAACAGTTTCTACCTACACTTTTTGCCAGAATAAGTTGGCATCTGGTATCTGTATTCGCAGAATTCATCGTAAGCCGCTGACGCTCCCTTAACCCAGGAGAGAACCATAGTTCCTTCTAATTTTTTTCATCCAATGGTGGAATGAATATCGCTATGCGCGCCTACATGACGATAGTGCGCGGATATGCACCGGGGTTGACGCGGTCCTGTTCCGATATATTCTAAAATACAATCATGCGCGCTTGAAAAATTTAGTGCAGGGCACTTCAAAAACTGCTGCGCGGCCGCTCATGGAGAGAACACACCTACGGAGTATCCCCACATTTTCTTGATTTTTTTATAATTTTCCGCTGCCGCGGCGTGCCGTAGACTTCAACTTATTAAAGTACGAATTTATCTTTTTCTCCTTGAACTAGTCCAAAAACAGGGGTGCGCGTGGTGCACAAGGACGCAGATTACGTGAGTAAATACAGTATTAAAATTAATTATTATAAATCTTCTAAAATACCGTATCTACTCATATAACCCGCGCACTCATGTACCTTGCGCACTCCTATTTTTGGGCCAGTTCGGAGGGAAAAAATTAATTTGAGGCAGAATAAGTTTTCTTTAAGTCACTGATTCCCACTCCCTGACACAAGTTCCGCTCCCTTCTACGTGACACTATTTACTGGATGATCTCTTTATGACGATACTAGCAGAAATCTCCTCACTGATAGTCCTCTTTTGTTAACCCCTTAACTGTTTTTGTTTTAATATTACACAACTTCGTCCCCACTTCACTGTTTTTGACGTAATATTATGAACCAATCTTTCCCTTTTGGTGTAAATAAATTATAGTTAATACCGTAACTATGAATCGGGAACATTAATCGAAAGCGAAGCAGTTGTATAATACATATACGTGCACATATGACGCAATCTTTCATTCTCTCTTTGTAACAGCAAATAATTTCTGTTTACCCTACCCTTATTTATGACAGACAAAATGAAAGTTCCGAGGCTAAGTTACCCTGCCAAATTTAAGCTACATGTATGCCAGTATGCCAAGGAACATTGCAATCGAGCTGCAGAGCAACAATTTGGACCAAATGAATGTGTCATAAGAAAATGAAGGAAATCCGAGGAAAATATCAAAAAGATGCCTAAAATGAAAAGAGCTGAAGGCAGTGGGAAACCGTACCACCCTGAGATGGAAAAACGTCTTATAGAATGGGATACGAACACAAGGAGGGACTGCCTAGGCATAAGTACGTATGCTGTTCATGTTCAACCTTTGCGAATATCCAACCAACTCAACATTAAGGACTTTAAAGCATCCTTAAATTGGTGTCATCGTTTCTTCAAGTGGGACAACTTATCAATCCACCGATGCACAACAATAAGTCAGCATTTGCCGGAGGATAATGAAGAGCAGCTACTAAAATATCAATCCTATGTAATTTGTTGTTATAAGGAATTAGTGGACTGTATAAATTTAAAATTGTGGCACTGTATTCAAAATCACAGAATCGTTCAACCTAGATATGCAACTAATACCACAACATGGTAATACTTATAAGAAATATGCGAATAACATTCAGAATATAATATCACAAGAAATACAATTAACATTGAGAGCATAGTAGCAAAGAAATATACAATTGACATTAATGATGTTCACTTTAAAGATGGATACTTTCCTTTAAGTTAACATCGACACATGAACATGTGTTGTTTTCAACCACACTTTATCTTGTTTGGTTTCGACGTGTTGAGGCTCGAGGAATACGAAGTTATTCAACACGATTAAAAGAACCTATGATTTTGTTGCACTTATTTCAAACAAAACTTATGACGGTTTTAACAGGATAGGAGCTCCGTATAATACGTGTCCGTCCCGGGTAAGAGTCTTTACGAACTGTTTGTCACGATGGCAGCACCTGCGGTAATGCAGCCAACCATCACGTGACCGAACAGATCTGACACAAACAATATCAAATAATACATCAACCAATAATACAAAAACACATTTGAATTTTAAACATAATTAAATTGTTGAAGGAACATAATTTTCCATTGAACCAAATGGAGAACACTGACCAAACGCCACTTACATTCGATATGCCGTCAGAAACTATGGTAAATGAGAGAGGTGCAAAAACTGTTCAGATGAGAGGAACAGCAAATGAAAGGAACAGATTCACCATAATGCTGGCATGTATGGCAGACGGGACAAAACTTTCTCTGTATGTCATAATCAAGCAGAAAACTCTGCCTAAAGGCAAGTTACCTCATGGAATCATAATAAGAGTGCACAGGAAGGCTGGTTTGATGAAAAAATCACATATGACTGGATAGAGAAAGTATGGCATAGAAGAGCTGGTGGAATGCTGAAACAGAGATCAATGTTAATCCTAGATGCCATACTCGGCCCGAAGTAAAGAGGAAGCTTCAGGATATAAACATGAACCTTGTGATTATTCCTGGTGGAATGACATCAATTCTGCAACCAATTGATGTTGTTGTAAACAAGCCGTTTAAAACAATGATGAAACGAAAGTGGTCTGACTGGATGGTTAATGGCGACCACTCATTCATAAAAGGAGGAAGAATGAAGAAAGTAAATATCATCACTATCTGCCAGTGGATTGTGGAAGTCTGGACTGATTTTCCCACAGTCACTATAGTGAAAGGTTTCAAGAAATGTTGCATCAGCAACAGTTTAGATGGCACGGAAGACGACTGAGAAAACGCATGAGAATACCCTCAGAATGTTTAACATCATCCCAATATCGTGTGGATGTAAAATCGATGACATTTTCTAACATCGGTCCATTATAATAAATATCCTGGTAAATAAATATATACCCTCATATAAGACGCACCCTGCTTTTTAGCCGAAATTTTTAGGAAAAAAAGTGTCTTATACGTGGGTATATATGGTATTAAATTGTTACTATACCTTTTATGAAATTATACGAAGGAGAATGAATTTGATTGTATAAGCCCATTATAAAAAATAGTTTTATATTTATGTCAAAATGAGGTATTAAATATTTCTTCTCGTTTATATGGAAAATTAAAAAAAAAGTTTTTAATAATTTTACCATTTGAATATGCAGAAGGATCACAGAAAATTATTCAACACACTTAAAAGGATGCCATAGCAATGCACACAGGTAAGTTTAATGAATACACACTTTCCTCTTTCAAAAACAATATTAAGCAATGAATAAATAAACGGTAGAATTTTTTAAAATGAGTAAGTAAATACTTCATGATTAATCACTTGGATTAAAGATTTTGTACTATTTACTACATCAGTTAAGTGCTCAATGAGAATAATCACCTCTTATGCCTTTCATAGCAATTATTTGCCAAGCAAAAAATTCTCATTAAATTTATGAGATTTTGGACCCTTCTTATTGAGAACATTTTGCATGTGTGGCTAATAGATATCTAACAATAAATATTTGGTTACAATAACAGTGCAATTTAACTTGATCTTACAGAAAAAGTTAAATTAAATAGATAATAGAGTTATGCTCACTGATAGCTTTTCCTCTTTGGCTCTTTCTTTAACTTCATTTGCTGTGCGTTTGAGATAATTGGCTCTTTTTTTTAGATTTTGATTGTAAATAAATAGAACTCTTTGCTTCTCTCTCTGAAAACATATAAATTACATTAATAACCATTTATATGCATATCCTTACCAGTGGCGGATTTAAGGGGATTGCACTTGCTGCATGCCAAGGGCCTCTTGATATAAGGGCCTCATAAAAATGTTTTTCTATATAATCTCAGAAATATTTAATATGTCATTTTAAAAGCGACGTAGAAAAATTAAGTTTTTTGGTCTGTTATGCGATCATTAAGAGAGGTCAAATAAAGTGGTAGTCGCTTGGTGAGGTTTCAGCATATATTTAGATTGCAAGGCCCCCAACTGTTCAACACCAGGGACCCCAATAGTTTAGTGCCAGGAGCCCCAGAATGCCTAAATCCACCACTGCTCCTTACTAAGAAAAACCTTTTCAAATTATCTCATTGGGGTTTACCTTTGGATAAAAACTGGAACAAATAACTCTTTTGAGTCTCTGAGTATATGCTTCCAAAAATATAAGAATCCATATTATAAAATATGTTCCATAAATTTTCCTTAGATATGTTGGACACATTTCATTTGGATTTGGAAGGCATTCTATAATTGAATAAAAGAAACTGTATATCTTAGATTAATTTCTTGACTTTATTTTAAATTTTAATGGAATATTTCATGTTATTTATCATCAAAATAGATAAAAAGAATTTCTTTGTTATATTTTAGCGCTAGTGTGATATAATTACATACATACATACTTAACTTCCATGTATGTATTAAGATATCACACTTTCAAATACACCTCATATACCCACTTATGCAGCCCTCTGAAATATTTTTTACTTCTATTTCTATAAATTAGTTAAAAATATTTGCCGATCTTTGTCATATTATATGCAGTTTCTACCAAATTTCTTTAAATAACATTCTGATTTTCTTTAAGGGAAGTTTTCCTAAAAGTAGTTTCCTCTGATGTAATACAAAATGTAAGACCCTCCAAATACTATACTGATAAAGGCCCTAAAATTAGATATATAATTTATCACATCTTCATGATATTTCATGGTAGTTTTTGTGAGCATCACTAGGTTTTTGAGTAGAAATGGCTACGTTATTCATAAGAAAGTATTGGCAAAATACCTGCATGTAAACTATCTTGAACTGTTGATAGTATGATGTGGCAACAAATGATTAGAAATGTCATATTAATAGAAGTACAGGCAGTCCTCGACATCCGTACATTCGACATCCATACAAATCGCTCTTTCGTACATTATAAATTCTCGCCCTTAAACCGCCTTTTGTACTCCGAATTCGGACTTTCGCGCATCAGCTGACGAACAAATATTTCGAACTATCGCATAATGGCGCTGTCTGTCAGCCAAGCCAACACTTTTAATAAATTACCAAATTAAAGTATGCTGTGTCATAATATACGTATTATATGTAATGTTTTTTTAATATTGTACTGAAATTTGAAAAGATTAATACTACTGTAAAGTCAGTTAATAATCAATAAATTATTATTATTATTCAGTCTCGGCCACACATGACTTTCTCCATATTTGGGGTATAGATATTTAAATTATTATGAATAGCATTATGAGGCAAAATTATCATTTGGTATCGTATAAGAATACAGTCGTCCTTATTGCCGTAAATTATATTTTGAATATGTTTACAGAATTCACCGCTACATGCTCGTGGCCCTGTATACAGGAAATTACGAAAAAGTTAAATATCTCCGAAATGGATGTTCTACAAAAATTTGTTTCAAACAAAACTTGGAAGAAATATTATTATCTACAACTTTGGTCCTCACGAAGATTACCAATAACGATGTTTTTAATGAGATATCTGACAGACCCCGAAAAACCGATTATTTATCAATAATTCCTAAACAATAACTGCTATGGAAAATTGTTTGAAATAAAAGATGTAGGAAATTATATTTTTACATTTTTTGTAATGGTCAATGTATACAATAATGACGTATTATCGGAGAAATATCGCAAAAACCGAATCGGGTTTCGAATATACCTCGACTTCTGATTAACCGGTATTGTCCAAAAACTAATCAGTTCTTTGTGCTCATGCTAAAGTGTTATATTTGAAATTTGGTATTAATATGACAAGTACTTTTTGAGTTAGAGCGCCCACAATCACACAAAGACACACACACACAGACACATACACACACACACAGACATCATTCGGGAAATAGTCTAAACGCGCTCTAGGGACTCCCAAACGTGTATTTCCGTTGACATATCGAAGTCGATTTTTTTCGTGATCACAATACTTTCCCATACTACGTATGGAGAAAGTAAAAATGAATGTGGTATTCCTAAAGAAGACCTTGAAATAGGAGTTGAATAAATTCTTTGTTTAAAAATTTGGGATTTTATGATATTTCTTGTTTTCATTGTCATTGTTCAGACGTGTTGTCTATTTGCTCCGAGGGATGTCGCCGACGCCGAGCGGAGATCCATCTGCGGGATTCCTGAACAACATGTGTTGGTAGAGACAATGGACTAGTGTGTGTGAGCAGTTTGCTGTTGGACTTAGTAGTGTGTGTGACGGTGTGATTGGTTGTGAAGCGGTATCAACTAGTGTGTAATAAAGAATGATTCATTACCTGGGAGAAAGTCACCTATTGACACTTAACTGGTTTTGGTTACTGGAGAGGCACCTGGAAAGGGACCCAGTGCTACGGAAATTATACAACGAGTTTATGGCAGATTATTTGGAACAAGGCCACATGATCCTGGCACCTGGGAGACCAGCAGCTGTGGAATTGTCGTATCATATCCCGCACCATTGCATCCATAAGGAACAGGGTTCAAAATTTCGTGTAGTATTTGACGCCTCTATGGGCACCAAAGGCGGCCCTAGTCTGAATGAGGTGCTAGAAATTGGCCGAAAACTCCAACTGGAAGCGATAGATATAATAACAAATTTTTGGTTCCACGATGTTGTGCTTATCATGGACATAAAACAAATGGACCAAAATATCAACATTACTAAGGGGAATTATGACTTTCAGCGCATTTTTTTGCGTAACAACCCGGAAGAGGAAATGCAAGAATATTGCCTCACAACTGTTACGTATGGTATTTCGTCCGTGCCCTTCCTAGCGATTTGAACCCTGCATAAATTGGTGGAGTATGAAGGTGCAAACTTTCCTGCCGCAGCTCAAGTACTCCTATCAAGCACCTATATGGATGATGTGGTGACATCAGTAAGGACCCTACAAGAAGCCAAAGAACTACAGGAGGAGCTGGTAGAACTGCTGGGACGTGCGGCCTTTGTCCTTAGAAAATGGCTCAGTAACCGGGCAGAGGTATTAGACGCCATATCCCAGGAGCATTGTGCTATGCGGCCGGGGTCATTTTTGTTTAGGGGTGAGTTGGAACCTTCTTCAAAGATAATGGGCCTAAGATGGAACCCGCACTCCGATAACTTCTTCTACCAGGTGTCCATGTGGTCTGGTAGAATTACAAAGCGCAGTATCTTATCGGAGGTGACGTGGCTCTATGATCCTGTGGGATACCTCAGTCCAGTGACATTTGTAGGTAAATGGATGGTGCAGCTTTTATGGCTGCTTGGAGTAGGATGGGACGACAAGCCTCCGAAAGAGGTGTGTTTGAAATGGCAGCAATTTCGGAAAGAACTGCCCTTATTGTCGAAATATGTCTTAAATAGGTGCATCGGCTTAGATCACGCTGTGGATATACAACTCCATATCTCCGAGCGGGAGTATGCAGGAGTAGTATCTGGGCGGATGGTGGATGCTAATGGCTGGATCGGGGTCTCGCTTATCTTGGCAAAATCAAAAATTGCACATTTAAAGCTCTGCCACGGTTGGAACTCTGCGGAGTGCTACTTGTATCTAAATTGTTATGCCATGTTGCAGACGCTATGAGGTTCCAATTTAAAATAGATGGTGTGTATGGTTGGACAGATTCGTCAGTAGCACTGCGCTGGGTACAAACTTCCCCGCACCGGTGGAAAACATTTGTGGCGAACCGGGTCAGCCAAGTGCAGGAGTTGTGGCCTCCGGATCATTTTAGACATGTGGCATCGGAGACGAACCCAAAGGACTGCGCATCGAGGGGTTTGTATCCAGAGGAGTTGTTGAGGCACCCTAAGTGGCTAGCAGGACCCGAATGGCTGAGGGAACCCCAAGAGTGGTGGCCACCTTCACAGGAGATGCCCCAAGAATTCACGCAGATGGAGGAAGAAGCTAGGATCGTAACCCTCCACACTCAGGTGAACGAAAATGTTGCCATGGAGATCCTGAGTTGGTTTACGTCGTTATTTCAATTGAAAAGAATAACTGCATACTGTAATAATTTATAATTAATTGCCATAATCCCCAGGATTGCCATAAAGGAGGACTTTCGGCCGCAGAACTGTCAGCAGCCCTAGAAATGTGGTTAAACTTGTACAAGCTGAGGAATTGACACCTTAAAATTGGGAAAAGGGAAAGTGTCTCACCGTCTTCAAGAACTAAATCCTTTCGTAGATAAGAAAGGTTTGCTTAGAGTGGGAGGTCGGCTGGTCCACTCTGACCTTAGCTTCGGGAGAAAGCATCCAGTTCTGCTGCCAAAGTCACACCATTTAACGAGCCTAGTTATTGATCCTTAGCACGAGACCTACCTGCACCAGGGGCCGTCAAACCTGCACGCGATCATCCGGGGTCAATTCTGGGTACTATCAGGCAGGGAGGTCATTCGAAGAAGGACGGCTAGCTGCATAAAATGTTTCCGTACCAACCCAAATTCGACACAACCCATGATGGGCGACCTTTCAGCAGTGCGCCTGAAGCAGATCAAGCCCTTTTTGTCAACTGGGTAAGTAGACTATGTAGTCCCGTTTGAGATCTCTTTAGGCAGGCTCAGAAAAGCCCACACCTATAAAGGTTACATATGCCTGTACATATGCTTCACCACTCGTGCTGTTCAGTTGGAGCTTGCATCGGAACTCACTACCGAAACCTTTCTGGCTGCATTCCGGAGGTTTATCGCATGACGTGGGTCAGTTAAAGATATGTACAGCGACTGTGGAACGAACTTTGTCAGAGCGAGTCGCAAGATAGTGGAGTGGCTGCTGCTGACCTCTTCTACGGCATTCAATGACAGCCTCGAGCGATGGCTTGGGGACAAAGGAATATCCTGGCATTTCAAACCCCCGGCCAGCCCTCACTTCGGTGGAATCTGGGAGGTTGGCATACAGTCAGCCAAGAAATTGCTGAATAAAGCCATTGGAAATCAACTCCTAACCTACGAAGAGTTTTACACACTCTTGGTACTAGTTGAGTCTACGTTAAATTCTAGACCATTGACACCGACTAGTGCAGATCCTCAGGACCTGGAGGCCTTACACCAGGACATTTTCTACTTCAGGAACCTCTTTCGAGACTGCCAGAACCCTTGCCCCTACTTAAACCCATCAACCATCGTGATTGGTGATGCCTGATCAAGCAAATCATGGCTTCATTTTGGAACCACTGGCAGAAGGAGTACCTTGGCACACTGCAGCAGTGGAACAAATGGCTCAAACATAATGACAATCTGCAAATCGGAGCGATGGTCCTCATTAAGGAGGAAAAACTGCCTCCTTTAAAGTGGTGTTTGGGTAGGGTCACAGCCGTTCACCTTGGGTCAGATGGTATCGCACGGGTAGCAGACATCAAAACAGCCCAAGGGAATATAACGTGGGCAGTAAACAAGGTTTGCCCTTTGCCCATCAACAATTTGTTTTTTGTTTTTTTTTTAAAAAAAGTTTATTGTTTTATAGTTACTTGTTAAATCGCATGCCTTTTGTTTCAAATTGATTGCGTCTGGGTATGTTCTTTATGTTGCGATATGCGGTCGCGGATCGATCCCTCCATTACCTGTTCCGTGGGCCTCCCTACCCTCGTTCAAGTCCCCTCAGTGGCCCCTGATGGAGTGAAGATGCGCTATCCTTCTCCTCATTTGGGATGCCCTTCTCAAAACCCTTCCTCCATTTTCGATCGTTGGGCATAACCCGCATATCACAAAGTTGTTAGTTAAATATCTCGTTAGTGTACCATAACTAGGTGACGGTTAACCTAGGAGATTTTGGCTTTCTGTTCGGCGATTACGAAAGACGGCAAATAAACGCAACAAAAAACGCAAACGCCCACCATCAAATATTGCCTGTCCTTCGTTAAGTGCTTCGTTAAATGCGGAGGTGCGGGGAAAATCGCTGCAACCGTTTGCGTTCTTGTTTGTTTTATTATAAAAATTACAGTCCACTAAGTTGTAACCGGAGAACGGCGGCACGTAATTGTAGCCGACGGAAGTGCGGCAACCTACGTGCCCCAACAGTCATTTTTACGGGTATTTTACATACAATTTAATAATCGAAAGGTAATGAGACCGCATGGAGCCTTAAGACCTAAATCGATTTATAATTATGTTAAGAAAGAATTAAAAATCGTTCTATTGGATGTTGGGATTTAGTTTTTGCACATAATTTTTAAGTTTTCTTTTATGAGAGGTGCACTCTTTTCAGTGATGGTAGCATATCCATCGTGATTCCGAACATTTAGCGAAAATAAAGCATGTACACTGTGCAGTGACTCAAAACGAAACCTTTTGGTTATATTAATGCCTTCAAAATATGCTTCCGACTTTTTACCTTATAATATAATATTGTTGAATGTCAGTTTTTCGCGATTGATTGGTTTAGAATAGGCATTAAAAGTTGTTTTAATATTTACGTCTTAAATACGTGATTTTTTCCACTTACGCATCATCAGACTCGACTTCAGATAGATTAGTTCACCGATGTTTCCGGTAAATAACAAAATTGGATTTTTTAAAGTGCGGGCATTACACAAATACCTTTTTTCCCAGATATTTACTTCCAAAAATGGGGGTGTATGTATTACACTCGTGCGGGTATTACTTGAGTAAATACGGTATCTCACTTGACGGCAAGGAGAGAACTGTCTCGATACCGCTAATAACCAAGTGAAAAATTACAGTGATCTTTTTACAAAAAATGAGTTGCCTATTATACATGGTGATAAGGCAATTTTCACATTTCACTCGTAAAAACATGGGTGCATATTACCGTATTTAATCGATTTTAAGCCGACACCAATCGTAAGCCGACCCCCACTTTTCACAAGGCCACGCAAGAAAAAAATTTTATTTTAACCAGGGTTGTTAAACGAAACCCAACCCACTAAAGAGGAACGGTTCCAGATAGGTTTCGGTTCAAGGAACGGTTCACAGGAACCAAACCGAAAAAGGAACCAAAGTCGTGGAACGAAAGTGGAACCGGAACGAAAGAGGAACGAAATCTTCGGAACGAAATGTCGATGGAACGAAACTGAACCATTCCGGATCGGGTTCGCACATGAAATAATTTCGTTCCGGCTCCTTTTACTTTGGTTCCAGCTTTGGTTCCAGCCCGTTTTCAATGGTTTTTACTCGCGTCTAACGGCTAGAGGAGAGGGCGAGGGGGGAATGCAAGAGGGGAGGTCGGGGATAGGAGGGGGATCTTAGTTCCTAATATCACCACCGGGAAGATGTAGAGTGCACAGTGAGTAGTGAACGCCGACCTCGTACGGAGTTGTTTTTCTCGCTGACGGAAAATGGGTGTTCGTGGAAAAATCGCCATATCATTAATACATTCAATGCCGCCGTTGACGGTTGCTACCGTGCGCAGACGACCAGCGTCGACACGTAGTTGACGCATCTCCCGCTCCGTAATAAGGGACCGTCCATATATTACGTAAGACGTTTTAGGCCACTTTTTGACCCCCCTTCTCCCCCATGTAAGAAAACATAAGAACCAATGGAACCCCCCCCCCCCCCCCATGTTTCACTTCGAATGAGTATTAGATAATTTTCAGAGGTGGTAGTCAGCTGGTCTAGTATATAATTCCCCTATTATTTATAAACAAATGTTTATTATTTCAGTGAGAAGCCGTACTTGGCTAACAGTCACACAAAGGTAAACTTTTTTCACAACATAAAAAAATAGGTAATAAAAACCTTCCATAGATTTTGGAGCATCTATGTCTATAGTTCACCCTGCAAGCCACCGCAATGGTGTGTGGCAGGGGGTGCAATAGCACCAAGGTAAAGCGCATAATAATGTATAGTATCACTCTACGTCGGCTGATTTCTTTTCGTAACTTCTGTTCTGCTCAGCTATCGTTCTAGGGAAAAACGAGCCTTTATACCTCTCAGTCCTACAGGCTATCTCTCTTATTTTACGAGGATGGTCCATTCTACCAATATAGGTTGGCGCTCTTATTATTTCTTCGACATCGCTGGAGAATATATGCGTTCTAAATCTTTCAAGAAGTTTTAACCTAGAGCGTGATCGGCGCTCAGCTAGTGATTCCCATCGAAACAAAAATAAAGACATGTCAACGTATTGGCACCCCTGTTGTGGTGAGCCCCCTAGACATCGAATAAAACTAATAAACATGGGCCAGACATGAGGAGGGGCATTCTACGAGACATTTGTGCATGCAGAGACAGGCTGTAATTGCAAAACATATCTGAAATGTGTCATCCGCAATGCTTACCTTCACAAAAAAGCTCTTGAGAGTAGCTTTCCTCTTCGTAGCTTCTTGATTCAGTTGTTGAATTTTACTGTCAATGTGTTTTTCAAATGCCATACCATCCTTCCCAAATTCAGTTTTAGCTCTTCGCCAGATGACATTTGCCTCCTCCTGGGCTTGTTGTGGAGTTTTGCTTGGGTAGCAATTCTTGAAAGCTTCAAAGAGCCTTTTACAGAGATCTGCTCTAGACCCCATCATTCAAGCAAAAGTAAGTCATTTAAACCCGCGGTACCCTCGCACAGCACTCCTGTCTGCCGGTAGCGGCTCGTGTCAGGTTGGAACTTGCAGCACGTGCATCATGCAGAGTGAGACTCAGGGAGCGGGGTGGGGGTACAAGAAAGCTCAGCAATAAAAGTGCAGCGCCCCCATGTGGCAGAGCATCGGCGCCCGCTTCAACTGACAGTGAGTCCTGCTATCGCTGGAGCGCGAGAGCGCCGCATTAGCGGTGTTAAATGCATTTCATTCAGAGTACTGTTCTGGGACGCAAACTGCTTTTTCGCTAAAGTACAATCTTACGTAAGACCAATCGTAGACCTTCCTCCCTCCTTGTAAGACAACGTAAGACTCATCCGCACCCCCCTCCTCCCAAACGTCTTACGTAATATATGGACGGCCCCTAACCGTACCGTTAAGCGACGGCTTCGCACATTGGCTCCTCGTAGGAAGCCGGCTCCTCAGTTTAGTTTTTGTCAGTTTGCTCATCGGTTAGTTTGTATTTAGTGCGAATTTTTCCGGAAAACGATATTTAAAAAAATAGTGAAATTTCGGTTGGCCATTGGGGATGGATCTAAAAAACCAAGAAGATATTGAATGTGTTAAAACGGCCCTCCCTCCTCCACCTATCATGTTTCAGTGTTGGCTCCTTACGCATACGAGCCCTATCGCTGCTTTCTTTTACGACTTTGATGCGCCACGTATTATTTACATAATTTATTTCTTCGTAGGTGTTCAGTCAATTTGATTCTTTTTTTGCATATATTTAAAGATCTCACGTTATAATGTAACTACGGACATAAATTCATTGACAACTTTTTTCTGCCCCCGATTCTAAGCCGAGCGGCGATTTCTGAGATGGTAAAAAGGTAAAAAAGGTGGGCTTACGATCGATTAAATATGGTATATAGGTTGCGTATTATAATCGGAAAATTACAGTACTTATTGTAGAAACTAAGTCATACTGCACAATTTCGGGTAATGCAATCTCCACAGTTTTGTTTGGAACTGTGATGTTGAGATGTGAAAAATTCTGCAGTTTTTCTACTCAACTTATGATAAGTTCAGGAATTTTTTTGTTTCACGTTAACTGCGGTATTATTATATTATTTTTTTCTTAATTCCTCATCAAGAAATAAGGCTGAGTGAATTACGTGAGTAAATATGGTATTATTTTATGTATTTAAATATTATATAGGTTGCATATTATAATAGGAAAATTACGGTAGTGGCAAATATTTTCTAAAGTATAAAATATTATTATCTTCATTTATTAAATGGTTGTCAAGAAACACAACACCTTTTCTTCATCTATCATGAAAAAAGTGCATCAGCTGACACTAAATTTAATTTGATGGTGATGTCTATGTATTGGAGCATTAAAACACAACAATGAAATACAAAACATAATTTACTAAAATAAGGCTTTTCATTTACCGTAATACTTACCAAAATTACTTCTTTCATTAAAGACTTCTTGCTTAACATTAAAGCCATCCAAAACTGACCGGACCAGCCTTGCCATCATACCAGTGCCTTTTATTTTGACAACTAAGTCATGCTTTCCTGTTTCAAAAAGCTGAGATTATCATAAAAAATCTTTAAAGTTATGATAAAGAATTTAAACTTTATAACATATTTATAAGATAATAATAATTTATTCAATCATATGCAGGGTTATATAAAAATTATTCTATGAGAAAATCAATTTGTGACTATCACAGAAAAAACTGAAAAGCCATGGCTTTGTAACTTGCTATAATTTAAATTGGGACAAAGCTTATTGTGATTGTATTGAATGTCAGAAGATGTTTTATAGTAACTCTAAGAGGGGCACATAACAGATTTATGAAATATTAAATACCATGCTATAAAAACAAATTATAAAATCATATTTTACAATTATTAAATGTCTACACCCTCATGCAAATACATAACCTTCCTAGAATACGTGACTTATAGAAACTTTATGGAGTTGCAAAAATTCATACCTGTCTGGGTGTAATTTATCTTTGAGTGTTTATGGATAATCACCAAAATTTCATAAAATAGTTTATCCAAAAGAAGAAATACTGTGGCAGTAATTGTTTCTAGAATGACCTTAGCAAATTGGAGTATCTTGAACAAAATATGGAAATCATGAAATATATATATTAACATATCCTTTTTAAGTATATTACTCATAAGTGATGAATGAAATATAAACCTTTTGCACTCATCTGCTGAGTGTGACTAAACATCACTGATACTTAAAGAAACAAATATTAATTTTGAGCCCTATGGTCAATCAATGAAGATAAATTGAAGAACCTCCTAATAACCATACAAATACTTTTTAAAAAAGGAAAATACTGTTTTTGATCAGCCTACTGATGATGGAATCCTTGATTCTGAAATATGTATTTAGGCAAATTTTTTGGAAAGGAAGTGCTCGTGTGTGTGTTTGTTTCGTGTGTATTTGTGAGTGTGTGTGTGAGTTTGTGAACAAAGAAAAGGAGGGTCCCTGGTGTTGGAGTAATTCCCCTAAACCCGGAGTGGGTGAGATTGCAGGTGTTTTTGGTTACTGGCATGGAGTAGATTCCCCTAACCTGGAGTGCATGTGAGTATTTTCCTTTTTTAAAAATATTTGTTTGGTTATTAGGAGGTTCTTCCATTTATCTTCATCACTGATGCTTGTTGTAGCTTCTAATTTGAGTGTTTCTTGACATGTTCTTTCAAAGGAAGAGGGAGGAAAGATTTGAAAATATTATTCTCTGGCTGCCTCAAAATTACATTTTGGGCAAAAAATCTTACTTATCAATATATCTGAATGATAAATAGAAAGGGGATTCACAGGAATCTCTGCCCAGCTTAAAATAGCACAATGATTCATGAACCTCTAAGTGCAAAAAGTGTACAGTTATTTCTGATACAAAAGTGCCAGGAGGAAGAAAATAGAAATATATGCGAGGCATGGGAATATACAATAGGGATTTATGCAAATGATTGCTTCACAAAATATCACACAATGTAAATATAAATATTAAAGTTAATGAATAGACAGACATTGATGTTTACGAGGTGCTACCCAAAAGTTCCGGGACTGTAGCCATAAACTACCGTAGGCTTACCTGGTTCTAATCTCCACCATCACCCTCGAAGTAGTCCCCTTGGGAGTTGATACAACAAACCCAGCACCTCTGCCAGTCATGGAAGCACCTCTGGAACTGTGATTTTGAAATGCTGTTCAGCACTTCCTGTGATTCCACCTGGATGTCCTCAACGGTGTCAAATCTCCGTCCCTTCATACGAATTTTCATCTTGGGGAACAGGAAGAAGTCGCAGGGGGCTAAGTCGGGGGAGTAGGGAGGATGGGGGAGCACTGCCATGTTGTTCTTGACCAAGAATTGCTGCACAGACAGAGCGGTGTGCGCGGGCACGTTGTCGTTATGCAGGAGCCAGTCTTGCGTGTGCCACTTCTCCAGCCGTTTCCATCTCACGTCCTCTCTCAAATGCCTCAGTACTTCGGTGTAGAACTGCTGATTCTCTGTCTGACCTTGGGGAAGAAATTTCTTATAGGCAATTCCCTCCATGTCAAAGAAGACGATCAACATGCTCTTTACATTGCTCTTGACCTGCCTTGCTTTTTTCGGTCGCAGGGAAGATGGAGTTCCCTGCACACATTCAGTCGATATTGGTTCTGGTCCTGGGTGAACATGCGGGGCACGAATTTGGCTGCAATCCGCCTCATGTTTAGTTCATCAGGCAGAATTCACTGACATGTCCCATATGACAGGCCAAAAATGCTGCTGACATCTTGGATCCTTGCATGACCTGTTGCACTTTTTCCATGTTTTCGTCCGTTGTGCTGGTTGAAGGCCGACCAGAACGATCAGAATCTTCAACAGACATTTGTCCACGTTTGAAATGCGAGAACCACTCGAAAGTCCGGGTTATACTCATAGCCTCATCACCGAATGCTTGCTTAAGCATTTCATGTGTCTCGGACGTGGTTTTGTCAAGCTTGAAGCAAAACTTGATGCAGTCTGCCATTTCACTACACAAGAAAATCACAGAACGCCAGTAACAATGGGTTGAAAAAACTCGCGTGAAAAGAAAACATGTGCACACACACACCTGAAACTTTACACACTGCTTCATAATGGATGTCTTCAACACATCCTAGCGGCAGAAGTTCCTACTACTTCCGATTAGCGCTCCACGCGGCCAGTCCCGGAACTTTTGGGTAGCACCTCATATGTAACATGGTGTCGGGTATGGAAACATTAGCCTGTCAGTCATGTGAAAAATCCCTTAATACTCGAAACAAAGTGGTTACATGTGGCATCTGTATGCATACATATCACCATAAATGTACAAAATTAAGTGATTTATGTTTTAAGGCTATCAGCGAGCCATCATTTATTCTATGGCTGTGCTTATTCTGCCGTGTAGACCAGGGTAAATCAATTTCCAGGATGGCCACTGAAATTTCAAACCTTAGTGAAGGAGGCAGTAACTGAGTCAATTTGTTGCAAGAAGCCGAAAAGGGTAACAGCTGAACCTAAAAAAACAAGGAAAAGTTTAGAAGATGAGAAAGAACCCTCCATCGAAGGAACTATGATGGAATCCACTATGTTGACTTCTGATGCGCAGAGTAACATCAATAACAGCGAGCAAGAAAAACCACGCATGAAAATGATGGCTTCACAATTGTAAGCCATAGAAAAAGACGGTGTTTGGTTTGAACCAAGATAAAGTTGAGAATTCGAAGTTCATTGGAGTACCCCGACAGGCTTGAATTTACGTTGGCCGGGTTCAGAAAGAGGCTACGGCGAGTGACATTGAGCTGTACTTGAAAGAAAAATTCCAAGGTTTTGATTTTGAGTGCGAGCAGCTTCGGAAAGGTATACGGTAGACTCCCGATTATCTGGGATGGTAGGGAATAAACTAATCCCCGTTAAAAAAATCCCAGTTAATCTAACATCCATTTGATATACAATAAGTCCACGACCAACAAGGTTAATTCGTTCACAAAATTCCCATGCAAATCGAACAATAATTAAACCAATACCATTTTGAAAGCAATGCAGTCAGCTGTGCGGTACTTGCGGAAACGTAAAGAGAGTTTAGCAGAAACGTACAGCAAATGTGATCTTTTGAGCGTCAGTTCAAATAACCTGATTCATGCGACGATTCAACAAATTTGTTTGAATGCAGTTACGAGATAAACTTCATGCACTTGATTAAAAAAAACAAAGTTAACAATATCACTTGTCTGCAGCTTTTCCTGCATGTAGCGCTACGTATTGAGAGACAGTCAACCTACTGTGATTAAACGCGCTCATGAGTTACGCCATGTTTCCGTGTAAGTCTGGTTTTACTGTATTAAAACAATAAGATTATAGAAAAAAATTTAAATGAAAAATATGTACTTACTTATTCCTATTTTATTTAAAATACGATAGCAAAGAAGTTTGCTTTTTCGATTTGTTAACCTTTCGGCAAATGGTGCTGCACAGATTTCTCAGCATTAGTTTCTCAGCCAGAGTGCTGTCTTGCTGTCCCTCCAAATAATCCAGCCGAGCTTCGGTGTGAGTTAAAGCAGTGCTGTGACTGATACTTTGCCCTGGTATTAGGTTGTCCTCTTCCTGGTCCAAATCATCAACCATCATTACATCTTTGACATCGACGGTATTGATACGTTCTGCAATTTCTTCATCACTCAAAACTTGATGGCCGGCCAAATTTTGGTCTGCATTTAACAACTCGTGCACTGTTTCCTCATCAACATTTGCACATCCACTAATGCTGTGTAAATTATGCACTAGTTCAGGCACTGTTTCATTGAAACTGTCCTTAAAACCAAGAAATTCCTCGTCGTTTCCCTGTAAAATTTTTCGCCATGATTTTTTTAATGTCGAACTTTTCACTGTTTTCCAAGCAGCAGAAATTTTATAAATAGCATCCAATACATTTAGCTTTTTCCAAAACGACAGCAAATCCTCACTGTCTTCCTTTACGAACTTCAACAGCAAGTTTCTTCGATAAATTGTTTTCATGTTTTGTATCACTCCTTGATCCATAGGCTGAATCAAATCTGTCACATTCTGTGGTAAGTACTTCACAAATATATTTCCATCTTTGGACTTCAAAGTATCTTCATTTGGGTGACTGGCGGCATTGTCTAAGATTAAAATCGCCTTTTGTGGCAGATCTAAAGATTCTAAGTGTTGACGCACTGCTGGAATGAATTTTGTTTTAAACCAGTCTGTAAACATTTCACTCTCCATTCATGCTGACTTATTACTGTAGTAATCGACAGGTAAATTCGATAAAACTTTAACTTTTGAGAAAGCTCAAGGTTTCCTTGCATTCCCAATAACACACGGTTTCAAAAAATGAGACCCGGCGGCATTACCACAGCACAAAACTGTTAGGCGTTGTTTCTGAAGTTTATGCCCTGCAGCACTTTTTACTTTCTCCATATGTAGTAATGGGAAAGTACTGTGTTCACGAAAAAATCCACTTCGAGATTTCAACGAAAATACACATTTTGAGGTACCTAGAACACGTTTAGACTTTTTCGGAATGATGACTGTGTGTGTGTGCTTGTGTATGTGATTGTGGGCGCTCTAACTCAAAAAGTACTTGCCATATCGTTACCAAACTTCATATATAACACTTTAACATGAGCATAAAGAACTGATTAGTTTTTGGACAATAAGCTTAACCGGAACCGGAACTCGATTTGGTTTTTGCGATATTTCTCCATTAAAACATCATTATTGTATATACAATTCTATACAAATGTTATAGAGAATGTAATTTCCAAAATTTCCCAAAATGGCATACATCCACACACACACAGACTTCATTCCGAAAATGGTCTAAACGTGTTCTAGGGACCTCAAAACGTGCATTTCCGCTGAAATCTTGAAGTCGATTTTTTTCATGATCACAATACTTTCCCATTACTTCGTATGGAGAAAGTAAAAATCGACTTCGAGATTTCAACAGAAATACACGTTTTGAGGTCCCTAGAACACGTTTGGACTATTTTCGGAATGATGAATGTGTGAGTGTGTGTATGATTGTGGGCGCTCTAACTCAAAAAGTACTTGCCAAATTCATATATAAAACTTTAGCATGAGCACAAAGAACTGATTAGTTTTCTGACAATAACGGTTAACAGGAAGTCGAGGTTTATTCAAAACCCGATTCGGTTTTTGCGATATTTCTCTGTTAAAACATCCTTATGATATATACAATTCTATACAAATGTTATAGAGAATGTAATTTCCTACAACTTTCATTTGAAACAATTTTCCATAGCAGTTATTGTTTAGGAATTATTTATAAACAATCGGTTTTCGGTTTACGTCAAATATCTCCTTAAAAACATCGTTAAGGGTAATCTTCGTGAGGACCACAGTTGTAGAGAATAATATTTCTTCCAACTTTTGTTTAAAACATATTTTCGTAGAATCATCCATTTCGGATGTGGCGACCAAAGAAGAACGCCACATTAACCTCTAACTAAATGCTATATTTTACAGGAAATTATAACATAACAGCAAAACAAATGCTCTTGAGATGTAAAACTTGTCTCGCAAAATAAAACACTTCATGGGTATTGGTCTATAGTTACACGGTGTCCTCAGGAAACTTTCAGCACACACGACTTGCGAGGAAAATCTTGTCGTCTTGTAGTATACGCTGCTCTCTCTCTCTCCATCACTCGGAATCGCTTCTTCTCGCAGTGGCGACCCTCAGCTGACCCTCTCTCAGGATATCTGGCAACCTCGTTCTCCCGAAAGCCGCGGTCATGTGATGGGAGCGGATGAGGGGAGGTTCGGCGGGTAGTTTGAATGGGTGACTCCTTGACTTCGTATTGGTTAATTTCTTGATTACATTATATAACCATGGGAGAAAGGAGGAAATAGGGGAGATATTCGCCCTATATAAAGCACGTTGTTATTGGCCGAGCCATTGGTGAGGAGCCATGGCATTTCTGTTTGGTGATTACGAATGACGGCGATATAAGTGCTTCGTTAAGTGCGTATGTGTGGGGAAAATTGCTGCATGGAGATATTTTGCTTTTTCTTAATTTCCAGTATACAGCGCCACCACCAAGTAGCGGTGAATTCTGTAAACATATTCAAAATATACCTAATTTACGGCAATAAGGACGAGTGTATTCTTTTACGATACAAAATAATAATTTTGCCTTATAATGCGAATCATAATAATTTAAATAACTATACCCCAAATATGGAGAAAGACGTGTTGGCCACATCAGATTTTTTAATTATGTCATGTTTTTGTTCTATAGTAAGAACAACTCTTTTACGTTTTAACATGATCACGTAAGGGCTATTCGAATTTCAAATTAATAAGAACAAAATGACATGCACCCATTATGACACATGAAAATAAAGTGAACACTTGAAATATTCTGATCCAATTCCGCGCGAGCGATCAGTATCTACTTCACGGCGATCACGCGCCATCTACACGATGTTTTTATAAGTGAAATGCATACAATGTGATAATATGTATCTCTAGCTCACACGAAGTAGCAGGAACTATGTAGGTATCTCATTACTTGCCTTTCCCCCTCCTCCCCTCTTCATTCCTTCACTCTGCATGTCGCCCATGGTTTCAGTTATGCTGTCGCATCGTTTTTCAGGGGCTGATTTCTCATACTATGTATTCTAAATTATTTTCATATTACGTTTTTTTACATCCCGGTTAATCCGCATCCTGGTTAAGCCGATCCCGGATAATCGAGAGTCTACTGTATATAGTTCACTTAAAATTAGTGTTGATTTTAGTCTTGTGGATGACCTCTACAAGAGTGAAACATGGCCTAGTGGAGTGTCAGTGAGGCGTTTTGTTATTAAAACACCTTGCAAAATCGTTGAGAGAAGCCCCAGCCAATGAGTGAATGCAAATGAGGACAAAATTGGAGAAGACAAGGTGAAAGCATAAAATATGTGAGATAGAATCATTTCTTAGTGACAAGAATTTTGATATTTTGTGCATTAGTGAGCACTGGCTTTTCAGTGCTGAAGTGGGAATGTATGAAATTGAAGGTTACACTCCCTACAATATTCTGTTGCTAATCCCATAAAAATGGTGGTCTGTGCATTTGTTTCTAACCAACTTACTTGTAAGTCATTAGATATAGGGTGTTATTGTATCGATCTGCATTTTGAAGTTTCTACTGTTCTAATCAATGATCACAGTGTTATTGCTATCTCTATTTATCATTCCCCAAATGGTGATATTAATCTGTTCTATGAACAACTCGAAAAGGTACTCCTTTCCTTACAGAAATTTAATACTATTACTGTTATAGGAACTGATCTGAATGTAGATATGCACTATATAACAAGGAATAGCAGCCAAATCAGCAATCTCACTAGGTGTTTTAACCTGTATTGTGCCTATACCGAACCTATCAGAAATCCTGCTTGTCTTGACAATGTTTTAACCAATCTTAGTGAACAATCTTATTTTATTAAGATTATTGATCATTTACTATCCGACCATAGTGCTATCATCTTCCAGATAAATGACATAAATAAATGTCATCATCATAACAAGACTCCTAAACCTATTTTTATAAGAGCCATTACTCTCTAATGCCTTCATAACTTTAAATATCTACTCTCTTGTGCTGATTGGCTGTCTATTCTAATCCATGATGACAGTCAGCAAAACTTTTCCGTTTTTCGATAACTTCATGCCCCTATTTTACCACTCATTTCCTACAAAATTACTTCAGCCAAAGAATAATAAGAATCTCAGATCCAGCTGGTTTACCCCTGAATTTGTGCAATTAAGAAATAATTTAAGGGCTAGTTATAGTGAGTATAAATCTGCACACACTAAAATTCTTGAAAAACGGTATAAAGCTTTGAAAAAGGAATATTGTGCTAAATTATTACATGGAAAAGAAAATGCCAATGCAAAAATTATTGACTGTGCCACTATAAATATAAAGCTGCCTGGTCTATCATAAAAAGTGAAACAGGCTCAACCAATACCTCCATCGATGTTTCGATTAACCCCTATGATTTCAATAATTTTTTGTCTCTTCTGTCAATAATATTACTTCTAGTATTAATAATCCAAATGTAACTACTTATGAATTGCTAAAAAACTTCCCAGTTAACAGTGTCTGTTTTCTTTGGAAGTGGGTTACGCCTTCTGATATCTCTAAAGCAGTGAAAATTTTTTAAAAATTCCAAGAGTAGAGATATCTATGATCTTTCCAACCATTTGATCAAATCCATAGTTCATCTTATGGCCTTTCCCCTTTCCATTGTCATCAACAACTGTTTTCAATCTGGTTACTTTCCTGATGCCTTAAAGTACTCTAAGGTGATCCCTATTTATAACTGTGGTAACAAAGATACTCCCAGCAGTTACCACCCCATTTCTAATGTCCTATTATTGGTAAAGTTATTGAAATATTAGCCAAATCACAAATCTGTGCATATTTTGAATCTCATAAGTTATTTACTACCTCCCAATATACTTTTTGCCTTGGAAAATCCACTGCACAAGCTATTGCAAATGTGGTTAAGCAAATTCTCCATGCTTTTCAGGAAAGCCATTGCTTGTCACTTATACTGTGTGACCTTTCCTCAGCTACTGACTGTGTTGAGCATAGTTATCTTCTGCACAAGTTGCAGTACTATGGATTGCATGATGACGAACTGTTATTTGTGTTGGAAAGTATGTATTTATGATGCTGTATTCTAGTGACATCTGTGGAAAGTTGTGAAGTTATACTTCCTGTTTGTACTACTTCCTGTAAAGATGGCCGCTCTCAATAAACAGTCTTTCTAATAAGTGTAAAAGAATCGTTGTCCATCCCCCAAACATTCCAACAGGTTATGGGCCCAGATCAGTGCAATCAAACTGTGAACCATAATGCTAGTTTGTGATAAATGAATTGTGATAAAATTAGGTTACATTTAGTTAAAATGGAGAAATGTGTGTTGAGGTTAAGTGACCGCATGGACAAAATACTGCAAAACAAGTGAATGAAGCATGCATTGAACTGTTTTCTGAAATCTTGAGTACCAAAAGGGTGAAAGTACGATGGAAGATAGAGATACAGAGGTGCAGCCCCGGCCAACTGAACATGGAGAAGCTAAATAGTATGCAAGACTACAGTAATTGGAAGTTTGCAATGGAAATGGCCCTAGAACTTGATGATTTGTGGTGCTGCATTGAACCAGAAAAGAATATTGATGGTACTGATAAACCCATTCACCCCAAAAAGGCGAGGGCAAAGATATGCTTGGTGGTCCAGCCTAGCTGCTACGCACATGCTAGAGAAGCAAAATCAGCAAAAGAGGCATGGAATAACCTGCAAAATGCATATGAGGACAAAGGTTTAATGAGGCGGCTTAGTTTTCTGAGGTATTTATTTAGAGTTAAGCTTTGTAAATTCAAGTCCATGGAAGCATATTTGTCGAAAATCATTTCAGTATCGCAACAGCTGTCAGCAATACGTGCTCCAATAGATGATGAATTTCTAGCTGTGATTATGTTGAGTGGGTTTTCCAGTGAATATGATCCTATGGTGATGGCAATTGAAAATTCAAATGTGAAAGTCACCAGAGTGAACCAATCAAATCAAAATTGTTACAAGAAAATTTGAGAAGAGGGTCTGATGATAGAAGTAATTCAACTGAAACTATATTTCTACTGAAGTCAAACAAAAAAAATCAATCCAGCAGTACAAAACCACAACAGAAGAAGAAATTCATGTACAAATGCTTCAGGTGCCACGATCAAGGTCACAAGGCAAATGAATAATGACCTAGTAAAAATGAACAATCTAAAGGACAGTCGCAGACTTTGAAAGTGTCCAGTGGTTCAACTCGAAGACAATCAGGAGTGAGTGGAAAGAGGGAATGTTTGTTTTTGACTGCCTTGACAGTGAAGATGGATTCAGCACAATGGTATATTGACTCAGGTGCAACAGCACATATGACTATGCGCAAAGATTGGCTGATTAATTTCCATGAAGAGTCGAGACGCCTGGAAGTGACAATGGCGAATAAAGAAAATTCATAGTGGTGGCTGTGGGGATGTTGTAGTAAACTTGTGCAATCAAGATGGTGAAAAACAAATAACTGACGTTTTTGTGCATGATTTGTCGGCCAACCTTTTGTCTGTCAGCAAGTTAATCGAAAAGGGATTAGTGGTAAACTTCTCTTCCAATGGATGCCGAATCTACCATGTAAATGATCCAAGGAAATGTCTTAGCCACAGCTACAAATGTGGGAGGCATATTCAGGTTGGACGTGGAGTCGGTGGTGTCCAAAGGGCGAGCAGAGCTAGCTGTAGAGTCTGCCATAGTGGATCCTGAACCTATGATTGAGCCTTCATCTGAAGTGGAAGAATGTGTAAATCTGGCAACAACTTCAAAAGTGCCTGCAGAACTCTGGCATAGGCATCTAGGACATTTGAATCAAGCAAGTATGAACTTGTTGAAAAAGGGTATGGTACACAGTGTGAATTACAAAAGCAGTGGTGTAGTGAAGGGCTGCATTCCATGCATTAAAGGAAAGCAGGCCAGAATGACTTTCAAGAAGAAAAGCTTTATGAGAGTGACAAAAAGGTTGGAACTTATACACTCAGATTTGTGTGGTCCAATGAGTGTAATGTCTCTTGGAGGTGCTCGCTACCTATTCACGCTAATAGATGATTTTACCCGAATGCCGTTTGGGTATTTCCTGACATCTAAGTAGGAAGTGCTGTCATGTTTTGAAGAGTTCAAGTTGCTGGTTGAAAATGAAACAGGTGATACGACCAATGTATCCAAAAAGATAATGGTACAGAATATTGTAACAAGAGGTTTGAAGACTTTTTGAGAAGGAATGGCATCAAACATCAAAAGACAGTTTCCTATACACCATAGCAAAATGGTGTGGCGGAAAGGGCAAACAGAACAATAGTGGAGAAGGCCAGAACAATGTTACAAGAATCAGGATTGACTTGAAATGTTTGGGCTGAAGCTATGAATACTGCAATCTACTTGAAGAATTGTTCACCAACCAAAGCAGTGTGGGGCAAGTCTCCGCAAGAAGCCTGGACTGGAAGAAAGGTCGACTTGAGTCATCTGAAAGTATTTGGCTGTACAGCGTATATGCATGTTCCAAAGGAAATGAGAAAGAAGTGGGATGCCAAGAGTAAAGAGTTCATATTTGTGGGCTACTGCACTGAAACAAAGGGGTACCGGCTGGTATATCCTGAGAATCTGAAGAAGCTAGTACGTGCCAGAGATGTAGTCTTCCTTGAAGATAAGTTCAGATGCCTTGATAAGAAACCTGAGGTACCAGAGTCTGTTGAGTTTCCTGTGGATAAAAATGCAAGAATGGAAGTGCAAGATGAATGTGAACCTGAATCTGAAGACGAGGCTGTAAATGAAGTAAGAGGTAAAGCGGTGGTTCCGGAGGATGTCCTGGTTGTCCGCGACAGCACGGGTGAGGAATCCAAGGATGATGTTCCTGTTCCTCCAGAGCCAAGATACCCTGTGCGGCAGAGAAAAGCAAGGGAATATCCTGACTATATCGTATACAGTTGTAGTGAGGATGATCCAGTAACTGTGAGACTTTGTCGATGCCTGATAATGTTATGTGGAAGTGTGCAATGGAGAAGAAGTATATGAATTTACAGAAAAACAATGCATGGGTTCTTGTTGATTTACCTAATGATAAAAGAGTTATTCAAAGTGGTATTTCAAGTTAAAGAGAGATGCAAATGGAAATGCCTCTAGACATAAGGCTTGTGTTGTTGCAAAGGGTTTACTCAAAAATACGGGATAGACTATAATGAGACTTTTTCTCCAGTAGTTAGAAATGCAACAATTAGAATTTTGTTTGGATTAGCAGCTCAGCTAAATCTAGAAATTGATCATATGGATGTAACTACAGCTTTCTTAAATGGTGAACTGAATGAGGAGGTATACATGCAACAGCCTGAAGGTTTTGTAGTAAAGGGCAAAGAAAATCAGGTTTGTCTCTTGAAAAAGTCTATCTATGGGTTAAAGCAAGCATCTAGTCTGGTATGATAAAATTCATTTTGTTTTGAAAAAGTTGAATTTCCAGAGATTAAAATGTGAACCTTGTGTGTACCATTAGATTGTAAATGGGTCTGTATATATAATTGCTCTGTATGTTGATGATCTTTTGTTGTTCAGTAACATTGAGGTAGAAAAGAACAAATTGAAAAAGGAGTTGGAGTAAATTTCAGATGAAAGATCTTGGTCAAGCAAAACATGTTCTAGGTATGAGAATAAGGAGAGAGAATGGTGTAATTTATGTTGATCAGAGAGCTTACATTGAACAAGCTCTTGAGAAATTTGAAATGACTGATTGTAAACCAGTTTTAACTCCTATGGAGGTTGGTAAAAGGTTGTTTAAGAGTGATTGTGATAATCAAAATGTTCAGTATCCTTACTAAGGATTGATTGGATGCCTAATGTATCTAGCAGTTAGCACTAGGCCAGATATAGCACATGTTACAAGTTTTCTGAGTCAATTTAATATATGTTACAGTGAGGATCACTGGAAATGTGCCAAACATGTGCTTAGGTACCTTAAAGGAACCATTGATTTGTGTCTGACTTATCGAAAGACTGGCAAAAGTGTTGTTGGTTATGTAGGTGCTGATTGGGGCAATAAATCAGTTGATAGGAGGTCCTACACAGGTTTTGTATTTACATTTGCAGGGGAAGTTGTTTCTTGGGAAAGCAGAAAGCAATGCACTGTTACAATATCGAGTACAGAGGCTGAGTATATGGCATTAACTCAAGGCTGTAAAGTGTCAGTTTTCATAAGAAATCTGATGTTTGAATTGTTGGGCAAGAAAGAGTGTGTTTTGATATACAATGATAATCAGTCTGCCCAGAAGTTAGCTAGAAATCATATGTTCCAGAATGGAACAAAGCATATTGATATTCAACACCATTATATTAGAGAAGTCATAGAATGTAATATGATATATGTTAAGTATCAGCCTACTGAAGAGATGTGTGCTGATTTGTTAACCAAAGGTTTGAGTGGTCCTAAGCATATCAAATGTGTTAAATACATAGGAATGATAAAGAAATCCTGATGTTACTAAATTAAGGATGAGTGTTGGAAAGTATGTATTTATGGTGCTGTATTCTAGTGACATCTATGGATGGTTGTGGTTTTACTTCCTGTAAAGATGGCCGCTCTCAATAAACAGACTTTGTAATCAGTGCAAAAGAATTGTTCTCCATCTCCCAAACGTTCCAACAATTTGTGAAATGTTACTTAACTGGTCGTAAACAAATGGTAGAAGTTAATGGTGCTCAGTCTGATTTCCTCACTATCAATCATGGTGTACCTCAGGGTTCTGTGCTTGGTCCCTTATTATTTCTGATAATGATCAATGATCTGTCTGCTAACATATCTGCTAATAGTGTTTTATTATACTGATGATATAATCTTTATGCAAAGTTGTATGAACCCAAGGCAAGCACTTGACCTGTCCATGGATGTTCAAACACAGGCAAATCTTTGGTTCTCTGCTAACAAATTCCTCCTGAATTCTAATAAAAACCAAACACCTATTGTGTACCCTGAGATATTTTGCTAATGAAATGGATTCTGTCAATTTACTTGGTATTCATATCAATTCCAAACTCACTTTACAGTCTGCAAAAAACTTGCCAGGTCATTATTTATACTTAGAAAACTGAAGCTTTGTGTGCCAGTTGAATTTTTTAGATCTGCATATTTTGCTTTCTTTCAAAGTCATCTCAGCTATGGCTTGATATTATGGGGGCATGCTAGTGATGTAAAACTTGGGCTCACCCTCTAAAAAATGGCAGTCAGGATCATAACAAACTCTGGCCCACAAGTTCACTGCCATCCTCTTTTCGTTAGCCTCAAGATTATGACAATCTATAGCCTATATGTTTTACACCAGCTGATGCATGTTAAAGACAATCTGTTCTCCTTCACCTCCAGGACAGAAATACATAACCATGATACCAGGTTGAAAAATAAATTTGATATTACTTTCTGTAGACGTTTCAAAATCCAGAACCTATCTGATAACCTCTGTTTAAAAATGTATAATATGTTACTGCACTCTGCTAACTTGGCCAGCATGAAAGTCTTTAGAACTGTTAATGAAAAGTGGCCGGTCATCCGACCACTCTATTCCATTGAGGAATATTTTGAGCTAGACTTTTCTACATTAGTATTTTGACCTGTAAAATGTTTGTTATATCTTTTATTTTTGTAATCTTAGATTTACCTTGACTTTGTATTTTTGATGACATCCATGGTAGTGTATACCACCCCAAAGATGAATAAAGTATTATTATTATTATTACTTTTGCAAAGTAGGAAAGGAAATAAAGTCATTTAAAATTAAATGCAAATCATTTACCGGAGATTAAAATTTAGACCTGAGTAGACTACTGGTAGAAAGACAAAATCTGAGTGAAAAGGGTTAAATTGAGACTCAAATGAAGTTTTGTTAGCCACCATTTAAATCATAGTATACTCATAGAATAATAAATTATTTATAGCTCTTGTAAAATATATTGTGAGATTTGTTCAATAAAGTTTTAATTATACTCTTACGAATGCCTTTCTTTCACTTGTCCGAGGTAAAAGGGCTGTGGGAGAACACATATAAACTTTTTCAGCCTTCTTAAATGGAAGAAGTGTCATTTTATTAACAGCTTGTCTCCTTTCATCTATATGATGAAAGTATGATGTCACCCAATTATTATCATGGTTAAAATCTTCCAGATATTTATCATGATACTTTTGTGCCCTATTTAAAAGATGTTATTATATTTACATAATTTATTACATAATTAAAGGTGAATTTTAAGAAATGAATATAGTTGTTAATTAGTCATGAGGGAAATATATGAATGCATTTTTATAATTCATGCTAAATACATAATTAATATTTATGGTTATTTTAACTGAAATCGGCAGGATTCACAATGACAAATAGTTTGAATTCATGAATTTCAAATTTTCAAATACATATTACTGTATTCTATAGTGCCTATAATTAAAGATATAATTGCAATATGCTGCTAATATACTCAATAGAAAAATTGTTTTACATATTACACATACTGAATTAGTACTTTCAGAAATATTATTGATAAAAGTCTTCTGATAATAATTGATACATTGTCAAAGATTGACTTTTTAGAATTGAAATCTTGCTCTAAGGATTCGGCTGCCTCTTTGGCATCAGCAACATTGAGCTATAAATAATCAGAATATGAAATTTGCATTATGCTTTTATCTAAAGCTCAAACATAGAGTTTAATGCCATTGTAGTATACAAACTGGAGGATCGAATTCTACTGATTCATATTTAATCTTGATACCATCTGTCTGCCCTTTTTTTCCTTCCCACAAATTTCCTGATACCTTAATAGCAGCAAAACTTTCACCAAAACCTGGTTCAACTTCTTTTGTTGCATCACATGTACCTGCTCCACCTCCCAATACTTAAACAGTAAATAAATGGCAGCTTTTAAATTAAATATCAACAACAATGCTATCATTTGTCTTAAACATGCAGTAAATCATTTTTAAGAATAAACCAAATTGTAAAGCACAAACCACCAGCTAAGTTGCAGACATAAGTGAGTTTCATTGGCCAACAAAGAAGCCATGCTGCCATCCAAGAAACCTTATCGTAGCATCTGTTATAAGCTTCTTTGAACATTTTGTGGCATCTTTCAGTCCCATGAGTAATAACTTCTATAAAAATAAAAAGAAAAATTTCATATAGAAATATTGATTACACTTATGAATATACTGTTTTCAATTTGTTAAGAAAGTTGATAAATTTTGGGGTAACTTCATGGGCGTCGGCAGAAAATTTTGCGGGGGTGGGGGGGATGGTAAAACACAAAAATGCCTATTACCCAGGGGCAGACATAATTTTTCCAACTCAGGAAAATTTTACTTAACCGGCCCCCATCTCACCACAAATCCACACCAATGAATCACTATGAATTATATTATCACTGTACTGAATATCCTCTTAAAATTAACTTAAAGTATACTTTAAATGACTAATTTATTTCCCTTGAAGCAGGTTAAAATCAGTGCTTGGAATGACCCGGAATGCCGCTCCGGCTTGTCACCGTTCTGTTTCATCAGACATTTATAACAAGCATTCCGTTTTGTAATTATTTCCATTCCACTACCAATACAAGCATTCCGTTTCGTAACATTTTCCATTTGGAGCACTGGTTAAAATCCACTCCGACCTGCCAAATACTTTGACACAAATAGCCTATCTCCCTACACCTGGTCTTTCTTCCCCTCACTTTCCTCTTCCCATCTACATCTCATTGATATTCAACCTTTTTGATCAGCGTGCCCCTTGGAAAACTTTGAAGATGTGCATACCCACTGGTATGATCACAATATGAACATATCCACAGAAAATCTTTAAATGATTAGAACTAATTTTGGTTGAATAAATTAGTATTTACTGCATCTAATCATAATGGTTAAGAAAAATAAATCTTCTGTGTATCCTAAAAAACCTCCCGTATTTCCGGTTGAATACAAATTTTTACCTCCCTCCTCTACAACCCTCTCGCCTTCCTTCCTTTACATCTCTTTTGAGCACATATAGGCTCCGCATTGACACATTTGCATTACACACATGAATTGATACAACAATAGACATGGTTAGTTAAAAATGCGGAATTTTGCCAAAATTCGAGCGACTCTGAATCGAAGGATAAATTGACTTTAAAAATAAGAAATCTTCCTTTTTCTTTAAAATATTCTTGGTCCATAGAATGCATGTCAAATTTTTCAATAATCATTTGCAATAGGAACATGGGCCGCTGAGCAGAATATTAAATATTACATATTATCTTACGAGAAATTAAAATAATCCCTAGTGGTCGATCTCAGGACATTTTTCGAGATATATTATGCCGTTACCTTCATATATCC
The DNA here is from genome assembly GCA_036926305.1 of Uropetala carovei. Classification (NCBI taxonomy): domain Eukaryota; kingdom Metazoa; phylum Arthropoda; class Insecta; order Odonata; family Petaluridae; genus Uropetala; species Uropetala carovei. Next base: position 2,689,342 of record JAXCHB010000149.1, read on the forward strand.
CATTCGATCCTATGTGTGCACCATTTAACGAATTGTCCAAATTTCTCTACAGTGTGTCACACGGACCAAACAAACAACCAGTCAAAGGACAAACCAATTAATACTGCCTTTTATTATAATTATAATCTTGCACATGGGCAGACGGACGAATACAGTGAAAATAGAAGTTTAAAAAATAACAGGAAATAAATCCAAAATGCAAGAAATCGGAATTACAAGGTGGTCATAGGATAAGTATTTATGTACTTCGATTTTCAAAGAAGCAAACATAAATGAACAGAAAATGCTAACTATCTCTTCTAAAATTCGAAACAACAAGGTAAGCGTCATTTATGGCGTTCAATAATCATAATAAAAATCGATGTATAATTTATACATCGAGAAGAAAACCTTTAATGTTTAATGGAAATCATTTTTTCTGTAATTTTATTGCATTTTATGATGTATTATTCTACGTAAATTATAATAAGGACTTTCAAAATTAATAACTGTAGAAATATTTTAAGGTTTACTAAAACTTATATAGATTTAAATAAAGCAAACAAAACAAATTTGTTTGGTATATGTTACATGTATTTATGCCTACATAAAGCAATATTTAAATATGTTGCTATATTAGTAGCAAATTGCAAAGTTAGTGACATGTTGCTAAACACTAGAAAAGTCGCTAAAGTAAGTAAAATGTCACTATATTGACAACTATATTTTCCCTCCTTTTCACTCTCTCTCTCTCCCTCTCAATCTGCTTCTCACTTTTACACTCCCAACTTATCTTTTGCTTTTTGCCCCTCGTTTTTATTTTCCTTTCTCCCCCTACCTTTCTCTCCCGCAGTTTCTCCCTCCAGATCAATCTTTCCATGAAATTGTAGACCAGGGTTGGCAGATTGTTTTTAGCCAGCATGCCAGAAAAAGAAAAGTCTGTAAAATGATAATAGGCATGTTGAACTCACAAAATGTAATATTACATTTTGGTTTCAAAATGCCCTTTCACTGAAGTTCTACAAACTACAGTTTTGGAACATAAAACTAAGCACGTTTTATCACCTTGTTTTACAAAACCATATCCATCAGTCCAAGTAGACTGAAAATAGCAGATATATTCCTTATCGTTTTTTTGATTTCTCAGTTGCTGACATTTTTCCTCTAATAAAAAATGTCAATTTCGTAAACATTAAAATTATGACTAATATTATATGACAATTTAATCAAATTTCCAATTTCAATAAATTTCCAATTTATATTCTATCCGATAGTTTAAGTCTCGAGCTCGAATTTTGACAGGAAATAATTTTAAAATGCAAATATAAAAACCTCTACACTGATTTATGTTTTCTTATGGGGCAAAAATGTGGCAAAAAGGGGCCAAAATGACCCCTCAAAATTGGAATTTCACCAGTTTTGGATTTTTTCCTTTGGTTTTCACCAAAAACCTAAAAGTTTCTAGCACATCTGGAAGTGCCTCATAATTTTGTATCCTTCTATATCTATAATATATAGATGCTTCTTACACATGATATATCATCATTATATACAGATGCTTCTTACAGAGGAGGATATAGGATACGTCTATATATAATGACTAGTAATAATATTATGTGCTTGCATTCTGCAAGCATTTTATCTTGTAATCGATACAAACATGTAATCTCTTGAAAATCAATGCAAGAACGTAGTTCTAAATCAGATATTGTATCTGTGACCAACTGTATACAGCGATCTATTGAAGGTTTGCCCTTAACTATCTCTTGATCATCGTCACTTTCATTTTCTTCATCTTTTTCATGCTCAAGTTTGAAAACCATGTCCACTATTATGACAATTTCACATCAGTTAGCTGAAATATGACAGTCGCATCGTTGTAGATATCAACCCAGTTTTCAATGTCATCTTCTACCAATATTTCTGCTATTATGAAAAATTTTCGTTTGCTGTATCAGCATTAGACCTGAAATAGGTACACCTTCACTTCTCCGCTGACGAAACCACTCAAACAAAACCATATCAACAATATTTACCAGGACATGTAGTGTTTGGTGGCTACACATAGCTTTAGGTGTATCACTCTCTGCATAAAATTTCAATATTTCCATTTTTTTCTATTTTAAGTCATACATAGTAGAACTATCAATGCCATATTCTTTGCAGTCTCTTCACTGAAGTACCTTTTTCAAGTTTTCTGTGTAATTCCACTTTTTACTTTCTCCACATGTAGTAATGGGCAAGTATTGTGATCACGAAAAAAATCAACTTCGAGATTTCAACGGAAATACACGTTTTGAGGTCCCTAGAACACGTTTAGACTATTTTCAGAATGATGTCTGTGTGTGTGCATGTGTATGTGATGTGAGTGCCCTCACTCAAAAAATACTTGCCATATCGTTACCAAACTTCATATATAACACTTTAGCATGAGCATAAAGAACTGATTAGTTTTTGGACAATACCGGTTAACCAGAAGTCGAGGTTTATTTGAAACCCGATTCGGTTTCTGTGATATTTCTCCGATAATACGTCATTATTGTATACATTGATCATTACAAAAAATGTAGAAAATATAATTCCCTACATCTTTTACTTCATACAATTTTCCATAAAGTTATTGTTGAGGAATTAATTATAAGAAATAATTGGCTTTTTCGGTTTCCATCAAATATCTCCTTAAAAACATCGTAATTGGTCATCTTCGTGAGGACCAAAGTTGTAGAGAATAATATTTCTTTCAAGTTTTGTTTGAAACAAATTTTCGTAGAACCATCAATTTCGGAGATATTTTGTTTTTTCTTAATTTCCAGTATACAACGCCACCACCATGTAGCGGTGAATTCTGTAAACATATTCAAAATATAATTTACAGCAATAAGGAGGACTATATTCTTTTACGATACAAAATAATAATTTTGCCTCATAATGCTATTCATAATAATTTTAAATATCTATACCCCAAATATGGAGAAAGTCAGTGTTGGCCACATCAGATTTTTGTCAATTGTGAGATTTTTCTGTTTATGTTTCATAACACCACTCAGGGCCGGGACTATGGTGGGACGAGCGGGGCCCTTGCCCCAGGTGCATCATTCTAGGGGGTGCCAAAATTGTGATTATATGTCTGTGTATTTTATATAAACGTATATATTTACAATCTTAAAAAATCTGACGTGGCCAACACATGACAATCTCCATCTCCGGAACTTTAGGGGCGCTATCTCGGCTGTCCATTTCTATCTTTATAATATATGAAAAACTTCACAAATGCATCAGTCACAGAGCATGCTTAAAGTGCCATGCAAAACCCCTCTGCCTTTCGAAGATTTTAGCATCTTTGTGCGAAAATGGATGTGGAAACCCGGGAATACCAGAGTAACCGAAATATTTCCTTCTTCCCCAGGAGATTGTACCCTTTCCTCGGAAGTGCTGCCAATAGACATAGACTAAAATGGTGGCAGATCACCTAGAGGGGCGCCTTTCCCTTCGAGGGACGCATTTACTGCATCTTTTTTTTTGCTTATCTATCTTGCATCTTTGATTGGAAGCGTCTTACAATTATAGTCTGTTCACTATCTAAAGTCTCTTGGCCTTCATAGAGCAAGTAGCCAATCACGAACATTTCCCCTTCCATCGCCCCTCACAACTTTCGCAAGGGAGGACACAGCAAGGAAACGGCAGTAGAAATAGCAACGCAGACCGATGTGAACGCTTTAAAATCAAGAGTAACACTGATTTCCCCCACTACCTTCCCAAACGAGCCATCTCCTATTGGCTGCTGCTAAGTGGCGTATGCCCCGTTTTCAAGTCCAAGAGACTTTAGATAGTGAACAGATTATAGTGAATGCTTAAAATCACATGAAAACTCACCTCAACATTTTAAATGCCATAAAATGTGGCTTGAAACAGATTTGCAGCTTAACAAGAATAAAACTTGAGATGGAAATGTGCAAACACTTCTAAAGAAAGAAAGAAGTCATCAGAGAAGTGTGCTAGAATGGTTAATTAATATAACCTTATATTAGGCCAAAAACAATTTAGCTTTTCGTGGATGTTCTGATTGATTATTTACACAACATAATGGTAATTTTATAGGTCTCATGGAACTACTAGGAAAATGTGATTTGGTTATGAGTGAACGCGTACATCGAATAATATGAAATGAATGATATGGTAGGAGATTTTAATCATAAAAGTATACTTGAATGAGCCAGGAAAGTAAAGTATTTTACCATAATGGTATATTACAACCCCGACGTTAGTCATGTTCAACAGCATTCCTTAACAATCAGATTTTTTGACATTGATGATATTAAAATAAAAGAACATTTAATTGTTTATCAGCCAATAACTGATTCTTCTAGAAAGGAAATTTATGAATCTATAACACAACTGCTGAACGATTTTCTATTAGATTTAAGTAACTGCAGAGGTCAGAGGTACGACAATGGTGCCAACATGAAAGGAAAAAACAAAGGAGTACAGGCAAAAATATTAAGTTGCTATCCACAAGCATTTTTCATGCCATGCAGATGCCACACTCTAAATTTAGTAGTTGGGGACAGTCTCTATAGTTCAGTGTTTTCTAAAAGAGTTTTTGGTATTATACAAAGAATTTGTGTTATTTCAGCTTCGGTTGTAAGGTTGCAATTACTGAAATAATATGTTAAACGCTTAACTCCTAAACCATTATGTGATACCAGATGGGAATGTAAAATTGACTGTGTTAAGGCTATTAAATATGAAATTTTAGGATTGAGAGATACCTTAATCAAGTTGCCAGAAATGCCTTCTATTGAACCTATTGTCATTTCAGAAGCAGAATCTCTTGTGGAAAAGGTTGAAGATTTCAATTTTTTAGTAAGACTTTGTATGTGGGATGACATTTTGTTTAAAGTTAATTTGGTAAGCAAATCGATGCAGAATTCTGAAATTGAACTAGAAACTATAGTAATGCTTTTAGAAAACCGTACTGAATTTTTAAAGGAATACCAAGATTCCGGTTATATGACAGCTATAAAATCAGCAAAGGAGTTTCCAGTAAAATTAAGCATAAAAGCAGAGTTTAAATTGCCAGATTCAGACAAAAAAATGTTCTTACTAGCAAATCCAGAGAGGAAAATTCAAAAATTGAAAACGAGGAAAAATATTTTCAAAATAATGTTCTCAATGTCCTGTTAGATCATCCATCTATCAGAAAGATTTAAGCAAACGAAAGAATGTAATGATAGTTGGGGTTTTTTTGTATAACATTAAGAAAAATGTAAATATGCCAAAAAAGTGTAATGAACTTGAAATTAAACTTAGCGATAAAAATGAATGTGATTTAAATGTTGTGGATTTATATCAAGAAATTGAGACTGTGATAAGGCTGTTGCCTGAAAATGTACCTGATAATTCTGTAAGAATTTTGAAATTTATAAATACTAACAAATTACAAGATATGTTATCAAATTTATGGGTAGCTTTGAGAACAATGTTAACAATTCCACTAACTGTAGCAAGTGGGGAAAGAAGTTTTAGCAAACTAAAGCTTATCAAAACATACTTGCGATAATCAATGTCACAGGCAAGATTAAATTCGTTGGAAATACTATCAATTGAAAATGATATAGTTGCAAACGTGGTTTTTACTGATATGATTACGAATTATGCTGATTTAAAATCAAGGAAAAGGATATACCGTATATACTCGTGTATAGTACGAGTTTTTACGACCAAATTTTTATTGCAAAAATTGGGGATCATACTATACACGAGTAATGCATTTGAGGATTTAAAATTCATGTATCTTCATGGGCATTTTCGGTGAAGTTATGCCACCTGCACGCATTCTAATGGTAGGCTAACCTTAACAGTGAGGTTCTTTATCGTTGTTATGTTGCTTCGTGAAGAGTAGAATCTTTTTCATATATACAGCTTCAAATTCACAAATACTTGATATAAGTGAAGATTTACGGGCACTTCTTTTCTTGAATTTTATGTATGAACATCTTTGTTTGCGTCTTTTTACAAGGGATGGACTGGAACGAGTTGGACTAAAAGGATCGTAGACGGTGTAACTTTATGGAATTTCAACATCTTGGAAAGAAGAAATTACTTTGTAATATTCAACAGTCTTTATTGTTAATTCAATCACACACCGATCGGTTTCCACTACAAAGTCATTCTAAAGGTGTTACGTCAGTTAGTAACACCATTAGAATGATTTAGTAGTGGAAACCGATCGGTGTGTGATTGAAGAAACAATAAAGACTGTGGAATATTACAAAGTAATTTCTTTTTATCCGTTATCCCTACCTATTAAATAGATGAGCAAGTGGAACCATTACGTACGCGGAACGTAATCCAGACGTACTAGAATTGAAACGATTTTATTTCATCTTGTGCAATCATGATTCATATCACTTTTTATTAAATGTTTTAGGAGTAAGATACTTAACTTATCCAAATTTTAGTGTACTCACAAGAAATACTATTTACGACATTTACGGTCTATTCTATGGTGGTGTGGAAAATCAAGGTCATTCGATATATCTCGCTAGTAACCATTGAGCTATCGAAACGAAATATATCGATCCCGGTGGAAAACTGGAGTTGTACTATAAACGACATATATGATAAAATCAGGTTTGTTCACCAAAAAATCAGGGGTCGTACTATACATGGAGTCGGCATATACACGAGTATAAATGGCATTAGAGAGAATTTTTTATACTCAATAAAAATATGTATGTCCCTCATATGAAACAAATTCTATTAAAGTTTATTTTAAATTTTTGTGCAGTCTTAATATAATATGATGAAATATAATGTACAACTATGTATATTCATTCTGTAAGCACTAGCATAAGTGCCCGTTGAATTTCAACGGGTTTAATGAATCTAAATTTTCGTCAGTGCAACATGTAAAAATTGCAAGAATAAAATTGTACACTGTTTCAACAATCGAATATTTCTATATTATAAGTCTGTTTTAATTAATTAACTAAAATCTCACAGACATTCCTTGTGAATAAAATACTACCTTTCTTAATACTAAAATAGCCATTGTTATTAGTTTTAAATTGATTATAGCATTAGGATTTCAATTTCATTACATAAGCAGAATTCCGGTTCCAAAAAATTGGTTCAATCTTCAATTGCCTCTCATAATACTTTAAATAGATTTTGGAATATAATGTACCTCAATATCGTTTGTCATCTGCTCAGCACTCTTGTCTTCTCATTTTCCAAAACAACCACTTTTACCAGTTTTAAATGGATTTCAAACTTAGAAGAGAACTTGATTCAATTCAGTTAAAATAACCACATAACAAACTTCTTATTCCAAAGAAAATCCTTTTATAATATGCAATGTTAACCTACAATTCATTCATTCTGAAAAGTGAATAAAAGTACCATGTACATATATTTCTTTCAACTAAAATGGCCACTCTTAACAGATTTTAATGGATTAATGCTTTAGCATTTCAATTTCATGAAATAAGCAGAATTCTGATAACAAAAAAGTTTGTTCAATCTTCAATTGCCTCTGATAATACTTTAAATAGATTTTGGAATAAATTGTACCTTAATATCGTTTGGTGTCCGCTCACCACTCTGGACTTCTCAGTTTCCGAAACAACAACTTTCAATAGTTTTAAATTGATTTTTGCTTTGAAATATATGTACTTGAGTAAATTCAGTACAACTTCCACTTTACATACTCTAAATTCCAAAGTAACTCCTTTTATAATAGGCAATGCTAGCCTCAAATTAATTCATTCTGTAAAGTGAATAAATAAAGTTTTCTTTAAACTATAATAGCCACTGTTATTAGATTTAAATGGATTATAAGCCTTAGAACTTACTCTGTATTAAATAAGCACCAAAATTCCTTTTATAAAAACAAATCAATTCATTAAAAGATCCACTGTTGTTTCTTCGAAAATTGCCTGTTAACAGTTTTAAATGCCCTTTTAATTTTAATTGAATTTTAATTTATACTGGTTTCCAAACTTTGGCCATTGATACGAAATTAATTCCAGGAATAACAATATAAATTCGTAAGCACGTATGGTTTACAAATAATTTAATTTAAGAATGCTTTTTATTTCCAATTTTTCTAAAATGACACTGTTGATACTTAAAATATTTTATATTTACATTAATATACTTATTTTCCACAAAACATGCCAATTCTCCCCTTCCTTCTTCTCTCTCTCTCTGTATTGAAGCACTCAAGGCACGCTTATTCCCAGAAGGATGTATAAAGTAACAATGATAATGGTCGACATAGCAACATCACGTTAAAATGGCAAGATTTCCACAAAATATGCAAATTAAATGTTTAACATGGAATATTTCAAACTGTGGGTGAAAAAAGACGACTGGAATAAGAAACTTTATAAATGTTTCTTCAAAATGATTAAAATCTGAAGGTCGTCTGTTAATTTCTTCTAATTTTAATTTCCAAATGAATAAAAGCCTGCACGTCGAAAAATCGCATTTTACATGTTAACTAATGGGAAATGGAAATGCCTCTCTTGGAACCAAGGAATTTTTTCGCGATTTAAATTTGTCATTCTCTGAATAAGTGTTAATCAAGCATCCCTACAAAATTTCGATTTTCTATCATTATTATTTCTCGAGTTATTAGCGTTTGCATAGCATGACCAACCAACCAACCAACCAACCAACCAACCAACAAACCAAGCAACGGACGACGGCTATTATTATATAAAATTTTTTGTTCATCATCATCATAGGTAGTCTGTCTGTTGACAGGACCGTGATTATTCATGGTTACACTTGGTTCTCCATATACTCCTATTTTCCGCAGTTTTCTTCATGTCTTGATAGCTCTCTTTCCCTTTCAAGTCGTCTACCAGCTGAAACCTTTTCCTACCTCTTTCTCTTTTTCCATCCAGTTTTCCTTCTAGCACTTCTTTAATCATGCACTCTCTCTCCTCAGGTAATGCCCAATCCAGTTCGCCTTCCTCTTTCCGATAGTCTGTATAATCACTTGCTTCTCTCCTATTCTTCGTAGTACTTCCTCATTTTTCACCCTATCTGTCCATTTTATCTTCAGCATTCTTCTCCATGTCCACATTTCGAAGCTTTCCAAGTATTTTATATCATTTTTCCTTAGCGTCCATGTTTCTGTCCCATACAAAGCTATACTCCATACATAGCATTTTATCAACCTCTTGTGGATTTCCTGCTTTATATTTCCCATTAGTATGAGTTTCTTTCTTCTGAAAATGGTTTTTGTTATTCTTGTCCTGATTTAATCGGTACATTTTGCTTCTCTTGTTATGATGCTTCCAAGGTATTTATAATCTGAAACTTGTTCTAATGGCTTTCCTCCAATACTTATGTTCAAATTTTCTTCTTCTTTATTTGATATTCATATAACCTTGGATTTTTCTGTATTAATTTCCATACCGTATTTTCTACCTGTTATCACTAGTCTATTTATCATTTTCTGAAGTTCCTTTTCCTTTCTTGCTAGAAGTACTTGATCATCTGCGTATTTCACTGTTCTTATAATCCTTCCTCCGATTTTTAAGCCTTCTGCCAGTCGACGAAACATATGCAGCAATCTTGGCTGTACTCTATTGCCCTTTTTGATATGATTCTCACTACACTGATAACATCTCTGGTTCCTCGTCCTTTTCTGAAGCTGAATTGATCTTCCCCTAGCATTTCTTCGGCCTTTTTCTCTAGTCTTTTATTAAGAATCCTCGTGAAGATCTTCGAATTGTGTGACAGTAGGGATATCGTTCTGTAGTCTTTACACTGCACTGCCTTTGGCTTCTTCTTTAGAGAGATCATTGCTACATCTAAGAAATCCTTAGGCCACTCTCCCGAGTCGTAAATCTTTTTAATTAATTTCGTAATCACTTTTAGTCCTTCCGATCCCATGACTTTAAGTACCTCTACCGGTATTCCATCACTGCCTGTAGCTTTTCCTTTCTTTAGTTCCAGTATCGCCTTTATTACTTTGCTTTTCATAATACTTGGTCCCAAGTTGTATTCTTCAATGTAATTCTCTTCTTCAAGCTCCATTTGTACCGATCCTGCCTGCTTTTTGTATAGTTCCTTAATGTATTCTTCCCATACCTGTGCTACATCCTTTGGTTCTGCGACTATTTTTTCATCTGTATTAATAATTCCTTTACCACGAATCCCATTTGGCTTCTTATCTTCTAAATCCAGTGTTTTGTTATAATTATCATAATTAAAATTTGACTCCTTTGTATTATTAACATTTCATAATGATGATATCTTACTATCACAATTAAAATGGTAAACATACTAGTCTTTGTAGTCATGTTTTTTTTTAATTGCTCAAACTCAAAAATAAATTTATTAACATAATAAAAAGCCTTAATTTTTTCTAATTGGAAGGGACATAGGACCACCTTGCCAAAACACTTCGGGCCGGCCCTGTGTATAGATATTTAAATTATTATGAACAGCATTATAAGGCAAAATTATTATTTTGTATTGTAAATTAGGCATATTTTCAATATGTTTACAGAATTCATCGCTACATGGTGATGGCGCTGTATACTGGAAATTAAGAAAAAGCAAAATATCTCCAAAATAGATGATTCTACGAAAATATGTTTCATACAAAACTTGGAAGAAATATTATTCTCTACAACTTTGTTCCTCACAAAGATGACCAAATACGATGTTTTTAAGGAGATATTTGACAGAAATCGAAAAAACCGATTATTTTTACTTTCTCCATATGTAGTATGGGAAAGAATTGTGATCACGAAAAAAATCAACTTCGAGATTTCAACGGAAATACATGCTTTGAGGTCCCTAGAACACGTTTAGACTATTTTCGGAATGATGTCTGTGTGTGTGTATGTTAGTGTGGGCACTCTCACTCAAAAAGAACTTGCTATATCGTTACCAAACTTCATATATAACACTTTGGCATGGGCACAAAGAACTGATTAGTTTTTGGAATAATAACGGTTAACCGGAAGTCGAGGTTTATTCGAAACCCAATTCGGTTTTTATGATATTTCTCCATTAAACATCATTATTGTATATACAATTCTATACAAATGTTATAGAGAATTTAATTTCCTACAACTTTTATTTCAAACAATTTTCCATAGAAGTCATTGTTCAGGAATTATTTTAAAAAAATCTGATGTTGCCAACACGACTCCATATTTGGGGTATAAATATTTAAATTATTATGAATAGAATTATGGGGTAAAATTATTATTTCATATCGTAAAAGAATACAGTCATCCTTATTGCCATAAATTTGGTATATTTTGAATATATTTACAGAATTCACTGCTACGTGGAGGTGGCGCTGTATACTGGAAATTACGAAAAAATTTGAATATCTTCGAAATGAATGGTTCTACGAAAATTTCTTTCAAACAAAACCTGGAAGAAGTGTTATTCTCTACAACTTTGGTCCTCATGAAAATTACAAGTAACGACATTTTTAAGGAGATATTTAATGGAAACCGAAAAAACCGATTATTTATAAATAATTCCTAAACAATAACAAGTAATATTTTACTTGTCTACGATGTCAACACTAAAAGTTTTCGAATGCGACTGACTGATAGCATCAGCAATTACACCACATTTTGTGTGACAATGTATGAAATTTATTCTACGCGAAAATGTATTAAAACAACAGTATACATTGCAATTTGAACCGATGCATGACGGCTAACATGGAGCGAGGGCGATATTTGTAAGAGTGCTTAGCGATTCGCTCAATTTTCAAGTGTGATTATTTGTGAAAATTCGGGGCAAGCGGAACAAATAGTACAAATGTGAAACATTTTCCGGGACTCCTCAACATGCGGGGCAAACTATCGAAATCTGGGACTGTCCTGCCTAATCCGGGAAGATTGGCTGCCTTAAGATAACTCCGTTCTTCAGGAAAGTACTCCTTATGTTTACATAGATTGCTTATTTTGTCCAATAAACTGTAATAATTAGGTGTATTCAGACGTTATAAGTTTCATTCCTGTGTTTCATACAAGATACAGTAATATACGCTTGGTTGTGAATATCGTTCATAAAATTATTTTATTTGATTCTGTATATTTCATTTTATCTCTTATTTAATACACGTATTTTTTGTTTGTGACATGTGCGAACCACCAAAGCGTGCGGCCCGGGGAGCGCGGGACAGACGTTCCGCTTGCCCGGGTCAAAGGGCACCACTGCACATACACATCATTCCGAAAATAGTCTAAACATGTTCTAGGAACCTCAAAATGTGTATTTCCGTTGAAATCTCGAAGTAGATTTTTTTCGTGATCACAATACTTTCCCATTACTACGTATGGAGAAAGTAAAAAAATTAACAACAGGCTCAAGGGAGCTGGCAGGAGCCTGCTTCAGCTCATGACTGTACCTATAAAATCTGATGTGGCTAACACTTGACTTTCTCCAAATTTGGGGTATAGATATTTAAATTATTATGAATATCATTATGAAGCAAAATTATTATTCCGTATTGTAAAAGAATACAGTCGTCCTTATTGCCATAAATTATATTTTGAATATGTTTACAGAATTCACCGCTACATGGTGGTGGTGCTGTATACTGCAAATTACAAAAAAAGTTGAATATCTCCGAAATGGATGGTTCTACAAAAATTTGTTTCAAACAAAACCGGGAAGAAATATTATTCTCTACAACTTTGGTCCTCACAAAGATTATCAATAACGACGTTTTTAACCCTCCAGAACTCGCGGGGTGAGCACGGCCCTCACTTTTATGTTTACAATTGTCCAGAACTTCTTTGAAGTGTTTGTTTACTTTATCCTTTCACATACCTTCATGCTGACTCATCTGCTTCAGCTTAGACACTTCAAAACTTTTCTCATTTTAGTTCTGCCCTTCGAACTGAACGGTTTGCCTGTGTATCTCCCAAAAGTGAGCATTCTGCTCACCCACGACTGCTGGCGTTAGAAAATTTTGCAGTTAATTTTTGTTACGCTTTTTTACATTTCTAATTTTTTAACAAAAAATGGCGCAAGAACAGTCTTCAGATCCTAGTGTTTATTACAAATGGTTTCTTGAGGAAGAGGAAAGTGAAATGTTACATGAAGCTGAGAGTGACTATTCAGATAAAGAACCACAGGAGGACAGTTGCGATGGAGACAGAAGAATCAGGTGAGGATCGCGAAGATGACGTTCAGAGTAAGTCAGATTACTTGTTAGGAAAAGATAGAAAAACAAAATTATTGAAAAACCCTCCACGAAAAAATCGGCCTACTTCCCAAAAAAATGTAGTGTCTCATCTCACTGGAGTAAAAGTTAGAGCTAAAGGAAGTAAGACCCCATTTGAATCTTAGAACCTCTTTTTTTCAAATGATACATTGCTAAAAATAACCAATTATACCAACTTGAAACTGCAAGAATTACAAAAGAATTATTCCAGACCCAGAGACTGTTCAGAAACCTGTTTGGAAGAAATAAAATCTTTATTTGGTCTTCTGTATTTGGCGGGATGTTTGAAATCTTCTCACACTAATGTCAAATATATTTGGGACGATGATATAGGTGTTTCGAGATTTGGAGCAGTCACGTCATATCATATCATCGCTTCCTCCTGCTTCTCAGCGCTCTGAGATTTGATGACATAAACACTAGGGAAGAACAGAAAAAAATAGATAAACTAGCACAGATAAGGGAAATTTTTGACGCCTTCAATGAAAGTTGCACTGGAAATTATCAAGTGGGTGAATACCTTACAATAGACGAGATGTTACAAGGGTTCATAGGTCGTTGTAGCTTCAAACAATATATGCCTAAAAAGCCAAACAAATACAGCATAAAAATTTATGCTTTAATGGACACTAGAATGTTTTACACATCAAAAATGGAAATTTATTGCGGAAAACAGCCTACGGGATCATATAGTTTGCCCAACGACCACATCACTGTTTTGAAAAGAATGATTCGCCCAATTGCAAACACTGGTAGAAATGTAACCATGGATAATTGGTTCACTTCCATTCCCATCATGAAAGAGCCCTTGGTATACTATAAAACTACAGTTGTTGGAACTTTGAGAAAAAATAAGCCACAAATTTCCCTAGAATTTACTGCATTTCCGTTGAAATCTCGAAGTCGATTTTTTTCGTGAACACAATACTTTCCCATTACTATGTATGGAGAAAGTAATAACCAAAGAAGAATTCTACTATCTATGTTACCTAAGTTGGAGGGTACAGAAGGTAATCTGAAAAATGTTGACCCTTTTAAAACTATTGGAATCCTATCAGTTGAGAAACTGTTTGAATATAAACAATTACTTTTCTAATAAATATAAAACTAAGAAAAATTATAACACTGATATAATCATCAGAGATATGGATAAGTATGAAATACCTTTATACTCATGTGAAAGAGGTAAACAGCTAAAGGTAATTGTTCCCAAAATTTTTAATAAATTACCACATGCTCTTAGAAAATTAAACTGTTTTTCTACAGTGAAAAGAAAAATTAAATCATGGTTACTGAACTATGAATAATATTGTTAGATCTGAAACCTAATCATTAAAGATGTATTAATCATATTTCATGTATATATATACATATTATACTTAAAACATGTATTTAATTTAACTGGCACTTGCTGACAAGCCCTTTTTGTATAGGGCTTAGCATGACCAAAATTTCACTTTCTTTTATTTTCTTTGTGTTTATTTATTTGTATGTATATGTACTTATACTTTTTGTAACATTACTATCATTAATACTTCAATTATATTTGTAATTAAAAAGAAATGGTAATTATAAAAAAATTAATTATAATTATTATGTAAACATTGATGTTCATGAATTGTAAGATTAATACTTTTGTGTGTTTTGTCATCATATTGGAAATAAACATATATTACCTAAAAAAAAAAGGCAAAATTATTATTTTGTACCGTAAAAGAATATAGTCGTCCTTATTGCCGTAAATTACATATATTTTGAATGTGTTTACAGAAATCACCGCTACATGGTGCTGGCACTGTATACTGGTATTAAGCAGAGTCCTCAATATGAAGCACGGCCACTCACTAACAATAAGTCGAGTCATCGCATACGCTTCCACTATGGGATTTAAGCCGGCGGCCATTTTTAGTCTTTGTTATCGTTTCAGCCTTATGGAGGAAATGGGCGTAACTTCTATTTTTCTTAAGTATTAGAAGACACAGACCGTTCCCTTTGTTGACAACTGATTATTTGTAAATTCATGCGAAGTACGATGTATATACTTGTAACAAAGTAATCAAAGCGATCGTAAGACGATGTAAATTATCGAAATATATAATTAGGAAACAGTTGAAGCTTATCTTTTATGAAAAGACATTAGCCGTGTAGATGAATGGCAGCTAATTTGGTGGCTTTAACTTAACCATGCACTACATTTCCTAGGTGATACTTTCAAATGAAAATTAGTCCCAATTTCATGTAATTACCTAAAGCTGCATAACCAAATTCTAACACTCATCTAACACTAACAATAACCATGTAAATCTTCAGCTTAACCGTCAAACTACATTTCAATTTGGATGTTAACTTCAAATCAATGTAAGGAAACATTCTGCTTGTATAATAACATCCTTTATAATAATATACTTTATCACGGGCACAACCTCGGCCCTAGTACAAGTTGAATATACATTACAATAATATCCTTAATTGTTCCATCATAAGTATGAAAAACATAACCATCTGATAAACATACATCACAATGCAGATAATATTGCCATTGAGAATTTCGTATTCTATAGAAATAAAAACTCAAAATAGAGTATATAAGAGATATAGATATCACAGTATCTACCTACATAAAAAAGCTTCAGTGTTGAGAGTTCTAAAATACCAATATAGATACCAAAATAGATGTAGTGAAATCACAGCATATACACTTGTCTAATCTCAATTTCTAGTATTGGTATATATTATAACTAACTAAATCTAAAAAGACCAGCACAATATCACGTGATTAATATTGCCACTAATAATTCCATATCATAAAAATCACAGCATATACAATTTTCTAATCACAGCTTCTAGTATCAGTATGTATTATTACTAGTCAAGTCAATAAAGACCAGAGCAACATCACAATGCAAGTAATATGGCCACACGAATTTCATATTCTATAAAGATAGGAACACAAATAAAATATATAAAAAATGGAAATATCAAAAATGTCTAAATCAATACATATTATAACTAATTAAACCTATAAAGACCAGAACAACATTAAAATGTCAATAGAATTGCCACTAAGAATTTCACATTCTACAAAAAGTAAACACACAAAAATACATAATCATATTACACATCTATAATATAATTATAATGAAATAGGCTTAGTGGCCTATTTAAAGCTTTTCACGAGTTTGAAAATACCATTCGATTCTTTGAGCAAATTTCTCACAGCATATAAATCACAAACATTACAAAGAAACAGCCCATGGGCATACTGGACTGTAACACACTACTTCTTGAAATGGAAGGTTATATTAAAACATGAATAAATTAAGAAAAGGAAAATTTCCAATGTGGTAACTACATTATAATACCTTTTACAATAACTTCCTTCTACTGTTGCAGCATTCCAAGATTGGAGTAGGATAAAAAAGTACGCATGGGGTGATCAGTGAGCTACAGCAATATTTTATAACACACCAAATACATGTTGAAATGAGTATAGCATACAAATATTAACAATACTGTACAATACAATGCACGTAGGTTGCCACTTATCCCTTCGACACATCTGCAACCATTTCGCTCTTCTCTCGGGAAAACAAATAAGCGAAATCCTTTCTTCGTACTATTATTATTAATAGTGCAGTTGGCTGCACAGCAGCCTCCCATATTATTTGTTCACTTACAAATAATATTAAAAACTCGTGAGATACCTCCGAAAAAGCAACATTCGTGACAGCTTTCGCACACACTTCACAACCGCCACAATTGGCGTCGACCATGCCTGTGTAACTTACTAGTACGGGAAAAAGGTTCAGGTTACGACCGGCTGCATTCATAGATGGCACCACTGTAGCATCAAGCGCGCGCGTTTAAAATGTCGTTTTTTCATTCCTCGTAAAATGCTTTATATAAATGATAGCAAAATTTTAAATATGAAATTGAAAAAAAACAAAATTATTGTACGTTACTGATATTTATTTAAGCTTCGTTAGATGTACACATAACAAGTAAATGCCGTATTTTTAAGTAAAAACAATTATAACCGTAGCATTACAGCAGAGATTGCGAAAAGGTTTTTGCAAACATCACAAATTATTTGCCGATATTCACTTAGAAAGAAGGCACAGTTACATTACAAAGTAGTACCAGATGAAAACAAACAGTTGCCAAATCTCAATTCCAACATTAGCAATTCAACAGAGATAACACATGGAAAAGTAAATAAAAATGTGGAAATGAATCAGCTGGTATTACACAAACAGAAAAAGTGAGACTAAGTATAAAAATTTTTAACATATACTAAGTAGCATAGTCAATACTGTAAACCATGAAAATATGAAATTGAACAGACATAAAATTTATGTATATGAACATAATGAACAATGAATTAACAAGAAAGATGTATGCAGGTACGTATGCATGTATGTACATACTAAAACATAAAAGGTTGCACATTATCTGAATTGTCAGTTCATGCCACAAAATGCATATAGAATCATACCTTCTCTCAAAGCTAATGAGAGCATTGATATTAGACAGATAATTTGAAATCACAAGAAGTGTAAAAGTATGTACATACTGCAAAATCTCAAATGTGTTAGTTCATACAAGCATATAAACAGTGACATCCTTCACATGACATATACACAAGTTCATAATATCATAACAAGGTAACCAAAGAGTACAAAAACTGAACATATATGCACAAAGCAGTACATACAACACATCAGAACCATCGAAATATGTATTCTAAGAGGCATGACGTAATACTTGTTCCAAAAGCTAATAAGGGCATTGATATTAGATAATTTTAAATAACAAGAAGTGAAAATATGTGTACATACAGCAATATAAAAGGTTGCACAATATCTGAATTAAGTTAGTTTACCCAACAAAAAGCATATAAAAATTAAGACTGAATAATGAAAATGTACATATTTACAAAGAAATTTCTTTAGAAAAGGCCACGGAATAAAAATACAAAAATATTTCCCAGTGGAAATTATAAATGCTAATTAAACACATTATGACAATTAGCAGGAATAAATGCATTTTAGGAACTGCTGTCATATTTGGAGTTAAATTAATGCATTGAAACATATCACATTTGTTTGTACATGGAATGTTGTTTCTTTTTATCTCAAACAAGGATGTTGCAAATGTCAATATACATATTACCTGCCCTTTGTATTCTATCATATGCTGTGAAAGTTTCTATTAACCCTCCGTCGGGCGCAATAGCTGCTGGAACACGATCGGGCGCAATGTATCTCACAGATAATTATTACTTTTTGTTTCTTTTGAGGCTAATAAATGATCACAATCTAATAAAACACTGTTGTGTTTATTATTAGGTACAAAAGTTATATTCACAGACATAATTCAACCTCTTAAACCCAATATTCTCATTTTATACAGAAACGAAAAAAATACGACAAAACACTGATTGTCATAAACAAATTATGGTTAAATATAAACACTGACTTAAACATAAAACTTAAAACAAAAAACCAAATGAGAAATAAAAATTAATATTATTAAACAGTAAACATGAGAATATAAAATTATTACGTGAAAAGAACATAGCGTGGGAAAAAGTCACACAAACGGGGGCAATGTGTCTGTGAGATAAAACTTTGTGAAAACGGAGCAAGCACACAATCATGGTCGAACCGACATTACCTAGTGAAACAACTTTACACAGGAAGGTACTCATGAGCAGACAGAGGTCGCCTGCCCCACTGCTGAGAGATCAACAATGTTGCACCCTCCATATCTCACAGATATATTGCGCCCGACGGAGGGTTAAATTAAAGATAGTTTCTCACAGTTCGAGGGGTTAATTTTAAGTGCAAAAAGACTAGAAGAATCGACATAGTTATTTAAAAATAAATACGAAACGAATGATTGCATTCCTACGTCCTAAAGAGTAAGGAACGAATCTCCAAGAGCATACAATAATTCACAATGAGGCTGAAACCATGAAATTTATAATTTACAGAACGTAATAATTTATGCAGTAACTTTTCCACTCGATTTAATTGACTAAACTTATGTATATTTCGAACAAACCACCAATACATATTCAATCACTGCAGAGACCAATGATACATATATGTTCGCCTTACAAATCCCTTCATTTAGTTAAACGTAATTCCTCAAAGCGGTGTGAATAAATAAAATTCTAAATTTCGCTTATAAATGAAGATATTCGCTCGGAAAACAACCGATGTAGCTATGTACTCATAAACTACACAACTTGCAGAAACACTTCAGCATTCACAGGTAAAATATTCACTAATATAAATTAACTTACACTTTTTCAGTACTCGGGAAATTAAAAAATTTTGTTGGACCATCACCGCGTGTATCACATCTATTAACGGCACACACATTCTTTCTTCCTCTCTACATTCTATCACGTTCCCCTATGTTGGCCACGATCAGACATCGACTTAGTGATGGGCACTATCGAATGAAAACATTCGAATTATTCGATAGTCAAAGACTACCGATTCATTCGAACACTTATTTACTATTCGAATGATTCATTCGTAAAGTTTGCAAGTTGGATGACCACAGCGAAGTGCGCACCGCACTCGTTTGATTTATTTTGGCTAGTTTAACTTCTATCGAATGAATCATTCAATACTTTACCATTTTGTTCGTAGCGCTGGGAAAGATGCGTTTACGTTGGCAGCATTGCAAATAAAAGCGTGAACATCGTATTAATTCAAATCAATCGGGGAGTCGTGGCATAGTGGTGCGGGCGCTGGCCTGCTACGCTTAGCAAACTCGGTGCGAACCGGATTGCCCGGCTCCCCATTTGCGTGGTTATGTGGAGAACACGCAAATCAGCGGAATGGACGTAAAGCCGTTGGTCCCCTTGGTGTTTCTCGTTAAGAGTAGGCTAATGCCGGCACCGGGTTTCACTCCTCCCTTGCTTTGTGATTTAGACTGAGAAGCCTTCTAGCGCTGGAGTCGTTTGAAGTCACAAGGTCCCCCCAACTGGTTGGTTGGTTCAAATTAAATAAATGTCACAGTATACCCATACTAAGTTTTGGCTACACAGAAGAGATTGGAGATTAGCCAGTTATGCGATCGATTCAAAAATAAATTTGATACAGTTGGAGCTATCACGGAATGGGATAAAACGTGCAATTATTTTGAACCTGAAGAAGCTGCTTCCCTTTGAAGTATGTGCCCTGCCATGTTTTGGCAGAGATTGGCTAAAATAAAAAATTTTACTTATAAGTTGATACTTCTGAATGTGGTAAAATCAGCGCTCTTTGTTCTAATTCTGCCACATTCAAACACAGATCGAAAGAATTTTTAGTCAGTGCAATAACATCAAAAACAGAAACCGGTTGTACACTTTGACGTAAGCAAAATTATAAAAAGAAAAACAGACATGAAATACACAAACACTGACGCCAAAAATTATAAACTTACTACAGAACATTTAAATTATTTAAAAGTAATATATACACATTAGTCAAAGAAACAAGGAGAAAGTGAAGATGAATTGTAATTTTTACTATATTTTACTTAAAGAGTTTCTTTATTTTGATATTGCTTTAATTGAAAGTTCTAGTGTGCCAATCGCGTGTGTATTGTACGAATTAATTATTAAGTTACAAAATACTATGACATTTTCTTCTATAATATATTTATTTTATTATATTTTAAAACTTTTAATTTTTATTAAATATTTAAAGAAATATAGATTAACATTCTAAAAATGAATAGAAATAGGAGATCGACAGTTTGGCAATATTTTTAGAAAAAACAGACAACTTAGCCTTACGTTCACTGTGTAAAAATCAGTTTGTCTCAACAGCACTTCAAACCTGCGAGATCATCTGAAGCGAAAACATGGGTCAGTTTTGACAGTTGCAAATACTAGTGAATTTGAGTCAAAAGATTCGCATGCAGGCAATATCGACACCAATATAGAAATACCATCTACATCGGTGCAAACTGTCTACCCCTGGAAGTAACTAGCTTCCTCCAACCCATAAATATTAATAAATGACCAATCTACTGAATTAAGATAATGTTAATTTTGCCATATTAACATTTGGAAAATTCAAATGCAACTATATCAGATTCAAGTGGGCTAAAACTATCAGTGAGGTTAGATTCAATATACAGAGCTGGATGATTATTATCACACTTAACTAAAAACTCAGTTGGAACACTGACAAGTTCTTTACATTAGTGAAAACAAGATCAAGAATTTTATTAAAAGAATTGGAGAACTAATTAATTTGAGTTAAGTTTAAATAATTAACCATGTCAAGTGTAATAGTGGCACAGCCAGATGACCCAGAAACATGAGGATCATTTTTATTCCATCGAAGCATGGGAAGATTATAGTCACTGACTAGCGCATCAGGATATCTACCAGCAATTCTTTCAATTTCCTCACAATGGTGAGAACATTTTTTAGGAGAGGAACTAGGACGCATGTAGACTGTACCAATTAACAATTTCACAGATCCTACAGAACAAAGAACAAACGTGTTCAATGTCATTATAAAAACGCGTTATTTCACAAGAAGGATAAGCTATCTTAATAGCTATCAATACACCACCACCGTCACTTCTGTCACTATTTGCACCAGTCTAAAAATATTATAATTGTTAAATCCAAATTCAGAGGTTGATATGTCCGAAACTAACCATGTTTCTGTAAGAATAAACACATCAGTATCTATGGAGTGAAAAATCAATCTGATTTCCGTGAGTTTGGTCCTTAAACCACGAACATTTTGATAGTAAAAAGTAACAGTAGAATTTATATTAAATTTTATTTTGAATTTAATATTATTTGATTTTTAATTCACATGCCCTAATCTCTCAATAATTTCCATGTACCGTAATATTCCCTCTAATTGTAGGCAATTGTCAAGCACAAGCTATACATACGACGTGCACTATAGTGCAGTTTTCCATCAATTTTTCATACTTTTCTTATCGAATGAAACTATCGAATGAACATTCGGTAGCTCATCTCGAGTGAAATCAAACGGTAGTGCCCATCACTACATCGACTGTTAACGGCTTTAACCACGAGACCCATCCCCTCCTCCACTTTCATTTTGAAGCGCTTCCAGTGACATCTAGCATCGCAGCAAAGCGTAACTTAAATCTATAAAAATCCTTAAGTTGCCAGGGGCTGGCGTCGACCATCTAATTGTGACTAAAAATGGCGGAATGCGATGACTCGACTCGATGAGTGGCCGTGCTTCATATAGAGGACTCTGGTATTAAGAACAAGTAATAGGTATAAAAATAAATTTTTATAAATAACTTTTATATTTTAACATTTATTATACGAGAATCTTTACTCCCGTTGATATTTCAATGGGCACTATGCTATAGTCGATCCCACTTCGGAAGTCTCTTGGCCTACTTAGAGCAAGTAGCCAATCACGAACGTTTCCCCTTCCATCGCCCCTCTCAACTTTCGTGCGGGAGAGCAGATATCGGTGCGCGCTGCCAGCTCTTGCTCAGTTGATATACTACGCAGTTTCTAAATAACATACTTCCCATCCTTCTTTTTGATCCACAGCAAGGAAACGGCGGTAGAAACGGCAACGCAGTCCGATGCGATCTCTTCGAGAGCAGGAGTGAGACTGATTTCCTCCCCAATACCTTCCCAAACAAACAGTCTCCTATTGGCTGCTGCTAACTCGTGTTTTCGAGGCCATCAGTCTTCCGATGTTGGATCGACTATAGTAAGGTTTTAAAGGAGAAATATAAGACTCTGATTCCCATTAAAAGCTTACCCATATGAAA
This sequence comes from Uropetala carovei, assembly GCA_036926305.1. NCBI lineage: Eukaryota > Metazoa > Arthropoda > Insecta > Odonata > Petaluridae > Uropetala > Uropetala carovei. Next base: position 2,712,344 of record JAXCHB010000149.1, read on the forward strand.
GCATTACGCCTGTTGCCAAGGTAGCTGATTGTTGGACCCAGAAAAATTACCACTTTTTTCCGATAAAAACTATAAATTTACGCTAATTCTACTCGGATTGAAATTCTGTCTTCAAAAATAAGAAACTACAATTTATATCCTATCCGATAGTTTAAGTCTCGAGTTCGTATCTTGAAGGAAAATAATTTTAAAGTGCAAATATAAAAACCTCTACACCAATTTACGTTTTCTTATGGGCCAAAAATGGGGCAAAAAGGGCCAACATAGCCCCTCAAAGTGGGAATTTCGAAAGTTTCGGATTTTTTCCTTCGGCTGTGACCAAAAACCTATAATCCTACCAAATTTCAAGTTTCTAACAGATCTGGAGGTGCCTCAATTTTGTATCTTGCCAAAGTGGTTACAAACCGCCATATATATATATACAAGTAGATAAGCCCGTTGTGCTCGTAATACAACGGGCCTAGCGTTTCCTTTGTTTGCGGAAACGTTGCAAGATGTTTCCCTTCTGCTTGCTGGCTTTTTATTTTAAATTTTTATTTTTGTATTTTGATTTTTTTGTATAAGACTTATTTTGGATTTTTTTATAAATAGATAAATTTAATTCCGAAAACTCCCATATACTGCGCTCGTTCCGATGCGAAGTTTCAGTTCTTTAGTTTTTATTACCGTTCATTTAATTTTTTGACTCCCCCCCATCCAAGCCAAAAAATAAGCCTGAGGTACACACCCTCAGGTTTTCCTAAGTAGACATGCCAAGTTTCAGCTTTCTAGGTTTATTCGTTTTGGAGTTACAGCGTTAACACTCAAACATACTAACACATATTTTCTTTTATTTATATGATAAATCAAAACGTATAACTTTATCTGCGTAAATGTAGCTACGAAGAGAAAATAACTATGTAACTTTCAACATTAAATTTAAAAAAACGTATGTCCCTATTCTCATCTAACTTTAAATGTCTGCGTGAGCCTATTTGCGTTAGTAATCATTACAGATGTATAATATAATAGTTTTACTTACAAAAAGGTAATACTCCAGCATAAAATTAATGATGAAATGCCTTGATTAAATGCTTCCCAGACGCAGTCAGCAGTATAATTATCTTTAAATACTTATGTTGCCATGCGTTATTAATTTCGAAGCTTAAACAAAAGTTCGAAGCAAACAACGCTTTTATTTCGCCAATTTGAATGTTTAATTGGCATTAATTGAATCGGAGACAACAATGAAAGACTCCTTGGCAACGCCCGGAAAGAGTACGAAAAATCCGAAAAATTTTGAAAACAATTGCGTATTTCTGAAAATTTCGACCGTGTAACATGTAAACATTGAAAGAATAAGATAGTATAGAGTTTTATCCGTCGAATAAAGCAAAAAAGAAGAAAATCGGTCCATATTTACGTTTTTAATGAATGAAGGAAAGAAACCTTGCACTCCGAAAAATCGAAAATCCCGTGAAAACTTATGGGAAAATATAAATGTCTCCTGGTGCTGTTCCAAGCCAAAAATTTAAAAAAATAAGCAGGAGGTGCACACCCTCAGGGTGCTCTTAGTATATATCCCAAGTTTCAGCTTTCTAGGTTTATTGGTTTTGGGGTTACAGCGTTAAAACACAAACTTCAAGTACACATGCACCAAAAAAGGCCACGGTTTAAGCGAATTATATAAGGGGAGATATATATATATCTCCAGCGAGGTTAATATAAGAGTTATTAAAAAGCAAAATATCTCCGAAAAGGATGGTTCTACGAAAATTTGTTTCAGACAAAACTTGGAAGAAATACTATTCTCTAAAACTTTGGTCCTCACAAGGAGAGGACTTGAGGTGAAATCCACGGATTCCTGTCATACTTTGCGAGTAGGTAACTTCACTCCCCTAGTGTACGTGTGCAAAACGCTAGGTGTAGATAAGCAGTCGTTATTGAGAAATTAGCGATTAAAAATTTAAGGCAACTGAAGCTCAAGATGAATACAATAATAAGGCATGAGTTACTAAGCGAAACGGTGGTCTAGTCGCTAGAGACGCGGCCTTCGGAAATTATTTTCGCGCGTTCGAGTCCCGTTATCGCGAATTATTTTTTTCGTTTTTTATTTCTTCTTTCATGACACAATAATGCATGAAGGAGATATTTGACGGAAACCGAAAAAACCGATTATTTATAAATAATTCCTAAACAATAACTGCTATGGAGAATTCTTTCAAAATAAAGTTGTAGGAAATTACGTTCTCTATAACATTTGTAGAGAATTGTTTATAAAATAATGACATTTTAATGGAGAAATAATGCAAAAACCGAATCGGGTTTTGAATAAACCTCGACTTCTGGTTAACCGTTATTGTCCAAAAAGTAATCAGTGCTTTGTGCTCATGCTAAAGTGTTATATGTGAAGTTTGGTAACGATATGACAAGTACTTTTTGAGTAAGAGCGCCCACAATCACATACACACACAGACATCATTCCGAAAATACTCTAAACATGTTCTAGGGACCTCAAAACGTGTATTTCCGTTGAAATCTCGAAGTCGACTATTTTTGTGATCACAATACTTTCCCATTACTACGTACGGAGAAAGTAACAAAAATTGAAGGAAAGTTTGAAGATAAAAGGGAAATAGGAAGGAAGATGTTTCAGCTGTTAGATGACTTGAAAGGGAAGGATAGCTATCAGGATATGAAGGAGGTTGCGCAAGATAGACCAAAATGTAGAACCAAGTTTAACATATGATCACGGACCTATCCTTGGAAACTTTACTGATGGTGACAGGGGCGCAGCCAGGGGGGTGCAAGGGTACATATGCAACCCCCTTCTGGTCCCAAAATTCGTGAAAGACGAATCATAACATCTAAACAGAAAAGTTCGTAATAACATATTCAAGAGCTTTAGGATTAATTAAGGCATATGATCAGGGCGCAGCTTCGTAAGGGGATGCAAAATTGAAGTTTCATTATACACCTGATAAAATGAAAGTAACGGAAGGCGTTCCAGCCGCTTAAATCACGCTCGAGTCCCACGCAAGATGGTGTATGGAGTGGGGATGGGGTAGAGTGGGGATGGAGAGGCGAGGAATAAGAATTTATGCCATTCCTCATTTTCTCTGTATCGGGTCTTAAAATTCCTTCTTACGGTGATTTTAAAAATATTTCTATTTTTCATATCTTGGAATTATTCCATAGAAATCGTTCGATCTAATATGAGACATTTAAAAATCGATGAAATGCGTGAGGTATTTACATAAATATACCTTAAAATTTATTTTGGAGGTGGTTTGTGAGAGAATTTTTATTTATTTTTTTAATAAACCTGATGGCGTGGAAGAAGTGGATTTCCACCTTGAACCTTTAATATATTTTCTCTGGGTGCAATTTCTTTTAAGGCTTAACCTATATTTTATATTACTGACATAACAAAATCGCTCCCTTCGAATTTATAAATAAGTGTATCAAATAGTGTTTCTCTGTATTTCTTTGACTGCAAATGAAATGATATGGCGACGACCACTAAAGTATTACAAGAGAATAATTTTCCGAACTCCACGACACAGAGATTTAATTTCTCTAACATTTCAGTCCCACCTGGCTTAAAAATATCCCAGTAATTTTAATTCTTATTTTCCCATGGGAACAATATTGGAGAACTTCTCCAAATAGAAAAACCGACTTCGTCAGCCACGATGAGTATTCAAAGTACTGAAACACTATTCGGAGCAGCGCAGAGGTAACAGTCGTTGGTGTTTTGTGCTCGTCGGTCCGGATTAAAGCTCGCCAATGCATCGGCAGGACACATCAAACTTCAAATCGTATGTTATTCTTAGGGTTTTGTTTTATCCAGTGATGGAAAACGTTACGCGTAACGTAACGAAATAAAGAAATTATTTTTGAATAACGTAACGAAAAACGTTAACGAAATTTTTAAAATTAGTGTATGAAAAACGGAAATATCATAACGGTTATTTCGATATTCTCATGGATTGGTTGCACACAAGACCGGTCCTAGGCAAGGGCGACATGGGCGAATGTTCTCCCCACGGGTGTCCACCCCACCCTTCCAAGTACTATTTGCGAAAATAGATCTAATAAACAAAGCTTTACAGGCAAAAAATCTTTCCATACTTCAAGTAAGTAGAATGATTTATGGCTCGAAAAATAATTTACAAGAAATTCGGGAAAGTAAACTGGATTGTCTTCTTGAACATGCCAAGAAAACGGCCGAAACTATGGGTATAGCACCGGAATTTTTGGATAAAAGAAAAAGAAATGCCAAACGAGTCCATCTTTATGAATCAGCAGATGAAGGTACCAGTTTATCAGTCAAACAACTATATAAAATTGTGATTAAAAAAAGCACTTGATGTAATTATTTTTTATATAAAATGGAGAGACGAAAAACTCGATGAAGTCTCTACAGATTTTGCCTTTCTTTCGGGAAGTAAACTAATGGCAATGAATCTTATGGAACTACAAAATACGGCAGTGAATTTAGCGTTAAAATATGGAAAAGATTTAAATGCTGCAGAAATTTCATATGAAATTGAAAGCTTCAAACATCAGGCGTTGTCAGTTCTTCTGATTACGGAGTCAGCAACAAGTTAAGACCTCTTTCAACTACTTCGTGAGTTTTCATTACCGGAATCATACCCAAAGCTGGAAACGGCATTACGTATATTTTTAACTATACCTGTACCGGTAGCATCTTGCGAAAGAAGCTTTAACAAGTTGAAACTAATTAAATCCTATTTAAGGTCTTTCCTTGGACAGGAGAGATTATCAAACATGGCGATCCTCTCAATTAATTATTTGCCAAGACTACTATATTTCAGAAACAGATTAGGTCTGTGCCCCAACCAAGTTGTCGTTCTCATTACTGCTAAAAAAAATCAAGGCATTATTCACTTTCAAGGAATGGAAGTAAATTAGATGTGAGTATATAGGAATATCAAGATTGATTACCCCCATAAGTTAGATATTCTATTTTTTGCTTATGGCAACTTCTTAGTTGCATAAGGTTTTAATAAAAATTTAAATTTTGGTTCTTTTTTATATTTATATTTCAGTGTAAAAAAAACTTAAGCTTTTACTCTATTTAAACAACATTTTTGAATGTTTAATGGGAAGGGGATCTGCAGAAATTGTGATTCGTAGAGGGTCCGTGGCTCCAGAAATGTTGATGTAGAGGGTCCGTGGCACCAGAAAGGTTGAGAACCATTGCTGTATATTACAGACAATGAAATAAATATTTAAATTATATGCACTTGTCATTTAATTATAATTATTTTTTTATGTTATGTTATATAGCGTTTGAGCTAGGGGCACGATTCATGTTCTTTGCCACAGGCGCCATAATACCTAGTCCTGGTTCTGACACCACTTATGGAGCTTTCACAAGTAAACTTGTCAAAGTATATTTCAAATTTCAGTGGTTAGCTTTTTATGCTAATGAAAGTCAACATTTAATGTTAACTATTATGTGTTGCAACATTGTCAGTGATGGGCTGAAGCCAGCTCCCGTGAGCCGGCTGTTAATTTTTCTCTGAATTTGCGAACCGGTCATTAAATTTTTAGAAAATACGAAAATTTATTGATTTTTGTCCTTTCAAGTACAGGGTTATTCATAATTCACTTTCCAATTTGATTATATAATGTATGGAAAACTACAAGAAGCAGAAAGATAAAACAAAAAGTTTCTGACAGAACACACCTTTAAGTTTCATTCTACAAGTGTTCTATGTGTGAACCACCCATCAATCGACAGACATCGAAGCAATAGTTCAATTCATGGAAAACATTTTCCAGCATATCTGGTGTAATTGCATCAATGGCTGCGCGAATCCACCCAATGAGTTCGGGTATCGTTTGTGGCAATGGTGGTACATAAACTTTGTCTTTCACACATTCCCAAAGGAAGAAGTCAAATGGAGGGCGGTCGGGGGATCTTGGAGGCTATGCAATGGGTCCACCCCTTCTAATCCACCTGTCTGGTAGGATTTCATCCATGTAAGCCAGCACGATCAAAACCCAGTGGGGCAGAACACCGTCTTGTTGGAAAATGTAAACGCTGTTGGGAAAATCATCTTGCAACTGAGGCATTAGGAAACCCTGAAGCATATCGAGGTACACTGCAGATGTTATTGTTGCCTCAGCAAAAATGAAAGAACTGTAAGTTTTCTGAGAGGTCATCACACAAAACACATTGACCTTGGGACTACCATGCATATTCTAAACAGTGCTGTGTGGATGTTCAGTGCCCCAAATCCTGATATTGTGCTTGTTGATTGTACCCGACAGATGAAAAGTTGCTTCATCAGAGAACACTAACCGAATAAGCACATTGTCATTTTTGCCCAGTACGTCCAACATTTTACTGCAGAATGTCATTCGTTCAATTTTGTCACCTTCAGTTACGACCTGCAGAAGTTGAAACTTGAATGGCTTCATACGCAGGCGTTTTCTTAGGACATGCCAAACAGTAGACTGTGACATTCCCAGCTCCTTGCTTGCACGCACTGTTGATTTTTATGGGTAGTGGACAAACGATGTTCTTACGCACTCAACATTCTCTTTCAATGCTGGTCTACCTGGCCTTTTGGTGATGCACAGGCAACTTGTGTTCTTAAAATCGTTGTACCACTTCCTTATCGATGGGCAAGAAGGTACGTCTTTCTGAAACTCTCTGCAAAAGTTACATTGAAATGTTGTTGCAGAGTTCGTTTCATGGAACCACAAAACACATTGCGCCTTCTCAGTCTGCGAGGCCATGATGGACTTAACAACAATGAAACAGAGAACAGTTGAATAATGAAAATTGTGTGGCTCAGCCAGCTCGCATTCATGAATGAAAGAAATGAAATTTGAAGGTATAATCTAATGGATGCTGTTTGTTTCAACTTCCTACTTCATGTAGTTTTCCAAACATTGTATAATAAAATTGGAAAATGAATTATGAATAGCCCTGTAGATTTTGCCCTATCTAGCAGTCAATTACCGACAGTGTACGAAATGGAATATATTACAAGCTGACATGGTGAATAGATACACTCTTTTAAAGAGTACAGGCATCCCTTGCTACAGTCCGCTTCACTTAGTGTGGTTTCGCTATAGCGCTCTTTTTATCTGTTCAATTGTCACATATTTTTTTTTGTTATAAAAAAGACGTGCATAACTTATTCTACATTTAGTAGTTCTAATTAGCACTCATAGGTAAATTACAATTAAATTAAATATCATTAAACAATCCAATTTGCAAAAAGATGTTGTCCGGTTATTAATTAATGTATATTGGGAAAGTATTGTAATCGTGAAAAAATTCGATCTCAAGATTTCGATTGTCCTCTACCAATGTCTGCCTGCCTGCATTTTCTAAGGTTTGCATAACAGCTTACTGATAATCTTTCCTCTATATCCCCTACAGCCCTTCTAAAGTCACATTATGTACCCTGCTCTTCTTACTTTCTCATATACGAAGTATAATGAGAAAGTAATGCAATCGTGAACAAATTCAACCGAATTTTTACGGAAATATACGTTTTAGGTGTAGCCGAGTCCGAAAAAGTGGTTTTCGCAATGCTGTCTGTCTGTTATTGGCTCTAGGGCCAAAACGGTAGAACGACAATGATTGAAATCTCGTACATAGACATTTTATCACACAGAGCAGAGGCTATGAAGAAATGGTTGACATTGCTCAATAATTAAGGAAAGTTTATTATACCAAATAGCTCATATTTCTCAAAAAATGAATATAAGGCTAGTTTATTCTAGGCCACTAAAAATAATTTGATTTTCTCAAAACGGCTACATCGATTTTGATCAAATTTCGTACAGTTACTTGAGTAGCCTACACGGTAGAGCGAAAATGAAAGACATCTCGTACTTAGGCATTTTATCATACTAAGGAGAAGCTATGAAGAAATGTTTGACATTGCTCAATAATTAATAATTTTTAACAACCAACTGATTTTCTCAAAAACGGCTAAAACGATTTTGATCAAATTTCGTACAGTTACTTGAGTTTACATGTTCCATAATACCAAATAGTTCATATTTCTCAAAAAATGAATATAAGGCTAGTTTATTTTAAGGAACTTTTGCAATAATTTGATCTTGTCAAAAAAGGCTCGAACAATTTTCATCAAATTTCGTACAATTACTTGAGTTTACGTCTTCAATAATACTGTATAGTTCACATTTCTCAAAAAAAGAATATAACGCGTTTATTCTTGCGCATCTTTAACAACAATTGGATTTTCTAACAAATGCCTCCTACGATTTTCATCAAATTTCATATAGTTATTTAAGTTGATGGTTATACCATTCTACATAGTTCGTATTTTTCTAATGATAACTTAATGACACATTCTTATACAGGCAGTCCCCTACTTTCGTACACAACGCATTCCTGAAAATGTGTGCGAAAGTCGAATGACGAAAGTCGAAAATACACTTACATGTTGTAATGGGGGTTCCGTCCCCAGAGAGCCAAAAAATATTATAAAATCTCTAATTATGGTATAAATGTTTAGTTTTTTTTTAGCAGGAGCCTCTTAGTCACAATCGTCGATTTTATAGTATAACACAAATAAACACTGCTCTACAGACAAAGATGGCGACGCAGCAGAAACTGGTGGCTGACAGCCAGCACCACCACCACTCAAAATGTTCGTTCGTCATTTCGCTGATGTACGAAAGTCCGAATTCGGCGTACAAAAGGCAGTTCAGGGGTGTCAATGTATAATGTACGAAAGTGTGAGTTTTTTTTCATTAAAGCAATTTGCTATTTTCACAGTTTTTTGTAATATTACCTAATCTTAGTCTCAAAGAGAGTGATGATTGAAATGGAAGAAAAATCTGTAAAAAGGGCAAAAAAAGTGATGAGTTTGGAGAAGAAAATTGAAGTTTTAGATAGGCTTGCGCATAATGAATCTGCTTCATCAGTTGGTAAATTACTTTGTGTGACCGAGTCCACAATAAGATCGATTAAGAAAAGTCAAGAAGCGATTAGAGCTAGTGTTGCAAGTGGTACTTCAATGAGTACAAAAGTGTCGTTTGTACCTAGGAATCTATATGTAGAGAAGACAGAGAAGGCTTTAATCCTGTGAATCGAGACCCCAACTCACAAGAACATCTCGCTGAGTTCACTTGTCATTCAAGAGATAGCCAAGCAACTGCACAATCATTATGTCTCAAATTGCTCCGCGGTCTGCTAACGAGATATCGCTGCCATCGAGGCGTATGTAGATCGGTTCCTTGCTCTTCAAAAAAATTTAAGTCTGCTAGTTCACTTTCTAGAATCTCATCAATTAAGTAGAATGATTTATATTTCAGCCAAGCAGACATTATTCTTTTGATTCTATTATAGTTATGCATTTTGCTTTATTTGGTAATTTATTAAATGCATTGGCTTGGCTGACAGACAGCGTCACTATGTGATAGTTCGAAATGTTTGTTCGTCAGTTGGTGCACGAAAGTCCGAATTTGGCTTACCAAAGGCGGTTTACGGGTGTGAATGTATAATGAACGAAAGTGCGAGTTGTAAGAAAGTTGGACGTACGAAAGTCGAGGACTGCCTGTATGAGAAAGTTTTATACAATGTATGTTGTACCGATTTTTACTTTCTCCTATATGAAGTATATTGAGAAAATATTGATATCGCGAAAAAATTCGACCTCGAGATTTTTACGGAAATATACGTTTTAGGTGTCGCTGAATCCGAAAAAGTGATTTTCCCAATGCCGTCTGTCTGTCTGTTACTGGCTCTGAAGCCTAGACGGTAGAGCGAAAATGAATGAAATCTCGTACTTAGGCATTTTATCATACAGAGTAGATGCTACGAAGAAATGGTTGACATTGCTTAATAATTAAGGGAAATTTGTTCTATGCATTTTTGACAACAATTTCATTTTCTCAAAAACGGCTATAACGATTTTAATCAAGTTTCATACAGTTACTTTAGCTTTCATCTTCAGTAATACTAAATATAAATATAAGGCTAGTTTATTCTAGGCAACTTTAATAATAATTCGATTTTCTCAAAAAAGGCTATAACAATTTTGATCAAATTTCGTACAGTTACTTGAGCTTAAGTCTTCAATAATACTGTATAGTTCATATTTCTCAAAAACAAAGAATATAAGGCTAGTTTATTCTAGGCAACTTTAACAACAATTCGATTTTCTCAAAAACGGCTCTAACGATTTTGATCAAATTTCGTACAGTTACTTGAGTATACATCTACAATAATACTGCATATTTCATTTTTCTCAATGAATTAATATAAGGCTAGTTTATTCTTGGGCAACTTTAACAAAAATTGGATTTTCTAAAAACAGCTCATACGACTTCCATTTCTAAAGATAACTAATGGCCGTATTTATAGTCGTCCCCCAGATCCTCCCCTGCGAAGCCCCTAGCTATGGGCTTGCCAAGGGATTGCTTCCCAGCGGTATTTATAGTCGTTACCCAGGGGTTCCCTGGGTAGGGTCTTGCCAGGTAAGAGATATTGCAACAATGTGATGAAAAATCGATGATGGCGTCTTCGCCGTTCAGTTCTTTGACGTTTTCCCGCGCATTCTGTATCGTATGAACATGGCGGCCAGGAGCGCATCATTTTCGATGGTGGAGAAGAAAATCATTTGCGACTTGGTGGAAAGACATAAGATCGTCATAGAAAATAAAAGGACGGACGCAGCTTCATGCGAGGCAAAAAACAACCGCCTGGAGAAGAATTTGCAGTGAGTTTAACAGCAATCGGGATGTCGCAAGGAGGGACGACAAACAGCTGAAGAGGTAAGCTATGAACTAATTAACGGAAAGTTAATGAATTTGCGTTCTTTTGACAGGTGCAGCAACTCTCAATATGGTTATGATGGTCGAAACGACCATATTGCTATATTGATACCATTTTAACACCATATGGGTATGAACGACTTGACAACATCAAGGTAAATGTTAATCAACAAATTGTTATTTTGACGGGTGGAGTGCTTTAATTCTAAACAATAATTATATTCCCATTGTTATGATTATGGTGGTTTGACTCTTTTGATCTTAATGGTATGCATGACAGTCAAGGCATAGGTCTGATTTTATATGAAATGGCCAATATGCATGTCAGGAAATGTGAGTTATTAGTGCAGTATTAATCAGTGTGGGTTTGCATGAAAGGTGGTATTGGAAGAATTATTATTTTATCTTCTTATGTTCAAGTGAAAACTTGCAAGATACCACCGAGTTGAGGTTGCAATATGTGTGCATGCTGGAGTTAAATTAATATCAGCATGAGTGATGGGATAAGGTTATCTAGATTGAAAGCGCACATTATGCTTGGGAAATATTGGAAGCAGTGGTCACAGCAGTGTAAGGAAAGTACATTCTGGAGTAGGTAAGTTAAAGGGAGTCAATATGTAAATGTATAGAGGTAGTTTTTGTTGGGATATTTGGCTTTATTCTATGCCTACCACAAAAGAAACCATGTGATGGGTCTGCATGTATGTATGATATTTAAGGACGGTCAAATTTGTTCACGTTTGCCTATCTCAAGCTATTTTGTTTTGGGCTTCCTGTGCCTTATGATTGCAAATTCATAATATTTTAATTTACAATCCATTTCAGTTCCATTATTCGCCTCCACAATTCATTATATAGCTTTGTATTAAATTTGCTTTGAATTTGTGAGGACAAATTATTTGTCAAGAATTTGCTATGGTAGAGGAAGAAATCGGGTACCGTCATATATTTCCTTATGAAATTGTTATAGTTAGGCACAAGTTTTGTATGACTTCTTTTTATTGTGCATTGCTTTCCTTAATTTAAACAAGTTTGTGGGCATGGCATAGGAATTCCATAGTGAATGCTTTTCAAGTTATACAATTTAAATATGATGATATTTTGAGTTTCTGTATGACTAAATAATATTTGTCATGGGCATTGAAATAGATGCTGGGAAAAGCTGAAGACAAATCTGAAGAAGCAGAAGACAGGAGATGCATTACCGGATGGGAGGACTACCCCGGATGTTTGCAAAGGACCGAATCAAATGATTGCAAATGATTTTCTTATCCATTTAAAGCCTAAATATTAAGCCTCCACTCCTTTGTAAATATTAAATCTGTGAATTCTGTAAATATTATCCTACATTTATTTATTTGTATAAACAATATATATTTTACATATGTAAATACAGTAATGTAAATATACTAATAAGTTAATAAAATGAATGAAATTAATGTTTCTAATTAATTAATTCCATCAACCAAAAATTTCACATTGTCAAATGAGAAAGTGGTTAAAGCAACTGTTTCTTCTTTCTGAAGGAGGCTTTTGCTTTCGTTATTCTACTAAGGATTTCATCTGTGCATTTGGCATCTCTAGTTATTAAGCTACCAAGATATCTGTATTTGATCCGATGGATTTCCATCAATCCTTATGTAGAGTAATGCTATTTTTAACAAACTTTCCAAGTAGCTAGAAGATTGACATTTGGTAGGAATGTTCGGTTCTTAAAGTAGAGGCCATTTACGAAAAAAAAATTCCAAATTCCCGAGAATGATTTCCATTCCTCATAAGACAACATGGAATAATCGATATTTCCACCGGCAACCTTATTTTATTTTGCTTATTAAAATTCGCGTATTTTTCAGTATTTTATTAGTTTATACTTTCTCCAATATACATAGTATAGAGAAAGTACTGTTTTCATGAAAAAATTCGAAATCGAGATTTCAACGGAAATACACGTTTACAAGCAAGCTTTGAAATAAATATTAAAACATATTTTCCTAATTTATAATGCCTTCATCCTTTGGTAAAAAATGCGCACAAGGTGAAATGATTGTATTACCATATAAAACAATTTTATTCGCCAAAGACGTCTGGCATAACCCGTGCATCGCCGGATACTTTCAGCTAGTTTGTTTATAAAATATAATCCAGTGTAAATTTCGTAAAATGTGATATGATTCAGTTTTTAAAGAAAATTAAGTATTAAAATGGAGAAATTATTGAAAAAAGCTGTGAAAAGATGAAACAGTTTTCAATATATGTATATACTTTAATGTGAATAATTGAGATTATGAAATGTTACAAAAAATTATATTTGATGATAAATGACTTTAATATTGTTAAATATGAACATTTCAGATTAAGAACTGTTACTGAAAATTATACTATAGTACGAATTCTATATTATAGTACGAATTTTCGCCGCTTCAGGTACTACGTCGCAAGGGGACTGCTGGGTCAGGTCTCGCCGATACCCAGCTAAGGGGTCCTGTGGGTAGCCCGAAGGGGCCCCTTAGCGACTATAAATACCGTTTTTGGCTACGGGGACCCCCAGGTCTGGGTGACTGCCAGGGAACGACTATAAATATGGCCCTAAATGACGCATTAGTACCCATATATGAGAAAGTTTGTACAATGTATGTTGTACCGATTTTTTTTGGCTTATTACGTAAAATTTGCCGTTAGCATTCAAATAGTCCGTCGAAGCCCCGCTTCACAGCACTCACTCGTGTGAAGTCATTGTGCTACTCCAACAAAGTCATGCACTGATCGACGATGCTCTTGCAGCTCTGCTTATAGATCAAACCCATAATAGTGCGTGTTGGGTTTACTGCAATTTATATATCACTAGCTGAAAGTATCCGGCGATGCCCGGGTTAAGCCAGCACGTAACCAAGTGACCAAGAGAAAGTCGCCTTTACACTGTAATCCATAAATCTTAAGAATTTTAACTTGTAAGAACATTCAAAATGGGCTCGAATCCTTAATAAAGCATGCTTAACTTCTAATTACAACAAATGCCCCACATATTGCTGTGCGGTATGTGTCATTTACGAACCTAAGAAGCATTTGTCACTTTCTGGGGAAATGTTGGCATCCTAGAAAAACTTGTATAGATTAGACATTTTATTCACAACCACACACTTATGTCAAGTGACTTCATTTGACTGTTTATAACAAAAAAATTGTAGATCAATACCATGTAGCCTCAGATCACAACATGCACAATCTATCACTAACTATAAAAGGCTAATTCTTTTGGTCACTTGGTTACGTGTTGTTATGCTATTCCCAGGCAGAACCCCACCTTCCCCAGGTCCTTGACATCGACAGACCGGTCTTCACTCGGTCAATCCATCCCGGGTTCCTGGAAGCCAACAGCACGTCATCGACGTACACGACGACAAGAATAAACTCTTCCCCTCGCCTCGCATGGTAAACGCATGGATCACCATGAGAACGCAGCAGCCCAAGGTCACGCAGCCTCTCGTCAAACTCGCGCCGACCTTCCAGGGAATGCGGTCGAGGTAAGTTTGCCTTTCAGACACATCTCGCAGGGTTGCCATGTCTCGTTCTTTTCGTGCTCCATGCCGATTACCGTGTGGCTTCTCCCCATCTCCAGGAGAACGCGGGTGTTGAGGTGTCCGAAGCGTTCATGCCAAACATCCACGCTCGACCTCGACGCCACCGCAGAGAACGCTTGGGCTTCCTGCGTCCTTTCCCGAACGTAGTAGATCCGATCCGCTATCATCTTCACGTTGCCCTCCTGGTCGGTCACAGAGGTAATGTCCTTCTTGAAAAGCACCTCATAGTTCACGTCGGTGATCTTCGCTACAGACACTAGGTTCGTTCGAAGATCAGGTACGAAAAGCGCGTTGTTCAGGCTTACGCGTATGTCCTTCCTCCCGTCCGTAGCAACAATCTTCACCGTACCTTTCGCCTTTACTTTTGTCGAAAAGGCATTCGCTAGATTCAGCTTCTCTTGTTCCGGGGGAGCCAAGCTATCGAACCACGCTTCATCCTTACACAAGTGAGACGTACAGCCACTATCTAGACAACACACATCCGGCCCCCGTCCGGTTTCAACTCCATGTGCCGCCTCTTCACTCGCCTCAGCCAGAAAACTCACGTCTTCGGCAAACCCCGCCTTATTGTTCACATTCGCGATCTTCGTTCTACATTCGGCTGCCCCGTGACCCACTTTATTGCATTTATAACACCGAAACTTAAACATTACTTGGCTAGAATTACTAAAGTTCGTTTTCCCGCCATTTTTATCCGCGAAATTCCTGCGCTGTCTGGCCAACATGGCGCCCGGCGTCACTTCCTTGGACTTTTGTTTCCTCGCTTCATTTTCCTCCAGGATTTTTACCTTCAATACTTCCGTATCTGGCAATTCATCGCGCGATTCAATAGCACACCGAAAGTTCTCGAAGCTCTCAGGCAAGCCGTACAGGAGCATGATGGTCAACAAATCCTTATTTATTTCGACACTCATCGCCTCCAATTTGTCCACGGCGTCGAAAAAATTAATCATGAATTCCTGGACATCTTCTCCCTCGCGCATCCGCTGGAGAGTCAGCTGCTTCAAGAGCGTGGCTTTCCTCGCGGGCCCCTTCGAAGCGTAAATCGACTCGAGCTTCAACCACACGTCCCGCGATGTTTCACAGCCTTGGACTTGCTTCAACTCCGGCAGACTAATGGAGAGTATTAGATCCGATCTCGCTTTCAAGTCGTTCTGCACCCAAGCTTTCTGAGCGGCGACGGATACGGCGTTGCCTTCACCCTGAACAATTTTTGGCATCACTTTTTCACCGTTTACGTAACACCACGCATCGTTCTTTATAAGCAGGGCTTCCACCTGCATCCTCCATGTGTCGTAGTTGTGTTTCGTCAACATTTCCAAACGCGTGGAATTAACAGCACTCATACTCGCGAAATATTTCGTTACACCAAAAGAAATACTCTCGCGAAAACCTACGCTACGCGCATGAAACGATCACGCTACGATTTTTACTTATGTCCGCAACGAGCGTTCTCTGGGTTCATAACCTGTTAGAGAGTATTACGGGTAATGCAGTGGGCACAAGTAAAGGATCGCAATAACAAAAGTAACCACGTTTTATTGTTACAACTGAAATTACACTACAAGGAAGGCAACAGTGTCTTTACACGAACGAGAAAATCAATACTCTGCTTTGGCACGCAATTCGTTCCTAGACGCGTCCGCAGTGGTGCTGAGGCCCTGTCACATGACACCGCTGCCAACCTGTTGGATAGCGGTGACATCAACGCGCCATTGTCAACATCACCGCTACCCTCCAACATAAAGTAATCCAAGTTTTGATCAATAATAATTATATAGCTCAGTAGCCCGGAGATGCCCTACATCAGTGGTTCTTAACCATTTTCATCTCTGGTCTTCTAAAATCCCCACGGCCTCCTCTCCCAGAAAATTTTATTAATGTTTTTAAGGGTTTTATCAAAAAAATATTAATTTTTCCTTGATTAATTTTTTTACCAAAGATTAGAATAATCAAAGACGAGTAATTTTGCTGAATTAGGCATATTTTTGTACTTACCTTGCAAACACTTCTCAGCTTAACATAAAACAATAATATTTTGACAATTACACACAGGATCATGACAGTAATCACTTGTGGCAAATTCAAGCCTGCCAGCTAGTGAGGCAGTCAGACACACGGTTGCCACACTATATTATGCTTTCTCGTTAGGCACAAATTGCATAAAAAATCCTTGCTGTTTTTAGGAAATAATTATTTTGGCCCAAAGTGCTTCACGCCCTCCCTGGAATGCTTGTATGCCCCCCGGTTGAGAACCAATGCCCTAAATTGCCATATCATATAGATTGTTTTTACTATGAAAAGTGATCAATGTTACAGGATTGAAAAAATAATAGTTTTTTAACATAAAGTGAATTTTTTGGAAACATTCTTTAACCCTTATCTGAATTCATGGCGCCGCAGTGGTGTTTTCAATTCTCAGACATTGTTATCACAAATACAGCCTTGAAAGCTTATATAGTCTTTTGTTTTTACATTGTATACACAATAAAAAACAGTAAATTTTTCAGATGTTCGTCATTTTAGTTTTGAATGCCCCTAATGAAAAAACAAAACGTAGTTGCATCCCTGGCATCGCAGTGGCTACATGTATTTCTGCTATCTGAAACATTTCCACAGAATGTATAACAATGTAATTCAAGTGATTTGTGTTTTCTTTATGCATGATCATGCAGTTTCACGTCAAATTAGAATCTAGGTATACGTATCTATTAATACTGTCGGTGATATTTTCAGCATACACAAACCATGATGTTGATCGATTTCACATAGAAAAAATCTGATGTGGCCAACATGACTTTCTCCATATTTGGGGTATATATATTTAAATTATTATGAAAGCATTATGAGGCAAAATTATTATTTCGTATCGTAAAAGAATACAGCCGTCCTTATTACTGTAAATTAGGTATATTTTGAATATGTTTACAGAATTCACCGCTACATGGTGGTGGCGTTGTATAATGGTATTAAGAAAAATCAAAATATCTACGAAATGGATGGTTCTACGAAAATTTGTTTCAAACAAAACTTGGAAGAAATATTATTCTCTACAACTTTGGTCCTTACGAAGATTACCAATAACGATGTTTTTAAGGAGAAAACCGAAAAAGCGGTTATTTATAAATAATTCCTAAACGATAACTGCTATGGAAAATTCTTTCAAATGAAAGTTGTAGGAAATTACATTCTCTATAATATTTGTATAGAATTGTATATAAAATAATGATGTTTTAACGGAGAAATATCGCCAAAACCGAATCGGGTTTCGAATAAACCTCGACTTCCGGTTAACCGATATTGTCCAAAAACTAATCAGTTCTTTGTGGTCATGCTTAAGTGTTATATATGAAGTTTGGTCTAAACGTGTTCTAGGGACCTCAAAACATGTATTTCCGTTGAAATCTCGAAGTCGATTTTTTTCATGATCACAATACTTTCCCATTACTTCGTATGGAGAAAGTAACAAGATAGGAAAGTGTACAACGTATCACAAATGGGCGCGTTTCGTGCACTGGAGTATTAGAAAGAAATTATATACCTGTACGTAAGGGAAATAGCGTTTTAAAGTTCTTTTCTTCATCATAAATAATCCATTTTCTTCCTATTTGATAATATTACATGCACATGTAAGGAAATTAAACGTTTGTTTGGGAGATTGTTTATGTTAGTAACAATGAAGTAACCATGCAAGAAATTTCAACTCGATATAAGACATTCTTGTTGGATTTTCTCGATAACGGCTACTCCTACGATAAAAATGTATAGGGAAGAAAATACTCTACTAGTTCTACAACTTTTGTTTGAAAAATATTTTGATATGAGCAATACTTTACGAGATATGACGAAAAATTAATTTTATGTCACCAGTAAAGTGGTACCCCTGATTGGCGTACGTGATTCGTTTTTGCGATTTTCTTATTATATTTTATTTTAAGTCCTTAATATCAAATTTCATGAAAATCTGTTCTGTAGAAGCCGAGAACGAACATGCGGACGGACGGACGGACGGACAGACAGACGGACCGACCGACCGACGATAATAGGCACTCACGCTGTAAGCGAAACGCGCATAAAAAAGCTTTAAAAGTGTTGGAAACCAATAGATATGATTGAAATTGACACATTTTTTGGACTTTTATTAGCAGTAGGACATATGAAATCACATAATATTATCATCGGGCATCTTTGGAGTAAACTTTACGGCCTTATGATAACGAACTAATAGATATCCTCTTTTCTTTTTCATGAATCTATTGGATATCAGTGGTATCGCAGCTTATGTTGTTTATACAAAACTATACCCGAATTGAAACTTGAAAAACTTGAAGTAACACTTTTCTCGAAAAAATTGCATGAAACAAAAATTTGAAAAAAGTGTTTGGGAGTTCCAAGGAAGCGAGAGAATTACAAATTCAAATAAAAAGAGCAAAACGTTCGCAGTGTCATTTATGTCCTTCAAAAAGACTGATATTTCAAATTTGCAATTCCTGTAGGAAGAACACTTGTAAAGAACACACTAATAGTATTTGCAAGAACTGTTTAAAAAAGAATAATTTGATTATTTTTCTGCTAGGTTATAATAAGTCAGGTAAATTATATTTGTTTTTTATGTTTCCGTAATGAAAAAACCTATATACAAAGAACCTTCTTACAACAAAGTGCCAAAAATTGGGTGCCTTCAATTTTCTTATGAAGAGGTATTACTATATCTTGTAGCCCTGTGAACTGAACAAGCTAGCAGAACAGTACTACAACTAAAATCGAACGATCTGGTGCCCCTGGCATGTAGGCCTCCTGCAACCCTTATACAAATCTTCCTTTTTTTTAGAGCCGGTTCTTCATTTCTTCCAGCTCATCATTGTCTATTAAAAAGTGTTTAAGTAATCATTGAATTCTACTGCATATAGATATATGAGGGGTAGGCTTCTGTATTATAGCAGCAAATTGTGCATTTGCCCATATAAAATTCGGTACAACATACATTGTACAAACTTTCTCATATACAATACTAATGCATCGTTCATTTATCTGTAGAAAATGAAAATCGTATAAGCCAGTTTTTATAAAATCCAATTTTTTATAAAGTTGCCCAAGAATAAACTAGCCTTATATTCATTCATTTAGAAAAATGAAATATGTAGTATTACTGCAGACATATACTCAAGTAACTGTATGAAATTTGATCAAAATCGATGTAGCCATGTTGAGAAAATCAAATTATGATTAAAGTTGCCTAGAATAAACTAGCCTTATATTCATTTTTTGAGGAATATGAGCTATTTGGTATTATTGAAGATGTAAACTCAAGTAACTGTACGAAATTTGATCAAAATTGTTAGAGCTGTTTTTTGAGAAAAATTGTTTTTAAAAACGCAAAGAATAAACTTCCCTTAATTATTGAGCAATGTCAACCATTTCTTCAGAGCCTCTGCTCTGTATGATAAGATGCCTAAGTACGAGATTTCATTCATTTTCGCTCTACTGTTTAGGCTCTAAAGCCAGTAACAGACAGACGGAAGGCATTGCAAAAACCACTTTTTCGGATTCAGCAACACTTAAAACGTATATTTCCATAAAAATCTCAAGGTCAAATTTTTTCGTGATAACAATACAGGCAGTCCTCGACTTACAATGCAATTGGTTCCTGAAAGACATGTTGTAAGTCTAAGCGTCATAAGTTGAAGTACATGCAATGTAAAAAATTTGAGTTACATTTCCTTCCTAGTATTATTATAGAATGACTCTCGATAGTGTACTCAAGCAAAAATAAACCTAAAAACAACCAACTTAATACAAAAAATATTGATGGCATTTTTTTCCAATAGAACCCAGTTTCATCAACGTTGAAAACTTGACGGTCACAATAACCACCTTCCTCGATAATCTGAGCTAATTCCTTTGGAAAATTACAAGCCGCCTCTTCATTTGCGCTAGCAGATTCACCGGTCACCATGATATTATGTAAGTTGGCTCTTACTTCATATCTAGCAAACCAACCCCTACTTGCATTAAAAGATTCGGTATTAGAATTCTCCCCCTGCCCTTGTTTCTGCTGCTCATAAAGACTCCTGGACTTTTCTTGAATTATTGATAAACTCAGTGGCACATGGCGTTGAGTTTGATCCTGAATCCAAATCATAAGAAGCTTTTCAGCATAAGAAATAATCTCCACTCGTTTTGTTATCACTGTTGCTTGCATCGGAGCAGAGCCCTTAACACATTCCTTAATTCTTACCTTGTATTTAATGATTGTCACCACTGATGTGCGAGGGATATTCAAGGCCCGACCAATGTTTGCTGGTGTTTCACCTTTTTCAGAGTGCTTAATTACGTCAATCTTCGTATCCAATGTTATGCTTCTTCTTTTCTTAGAACTAGAATTACCTCCAGAACTTAATTTTCTCTTATCAGCCATTTTTAAGGGCATAGAAAGTTTTAAAATTTAATATAAAATATGCTGTGTTCAGCAATCATGATGCCTCTTCCTTCTCTCGTACCTCTGCCTTACACACACGGGGAATCACTCTGAATGTCCTTCTTTGTCTGAAATCTAATATGAAACTCGTGTAGTAGGAATTTAAGAAGACAGAGACATGACTGATTTTCATTTGAAATCGTGTTGTTATATTGTATGACATCTTGCGTAGCGTATTGTTATTTAGTGTATAAATTGTAGCCTGATTCGAAAATATTGTTTCGGCTCGGCCGGCAGCACAAGCGTTGTAACTGTGGAGCGACGCCTAAAGTCTGGAGCAGGTTCCTTAATTAGTAAAAGTCGTAAGCCCAGAGCGTCGTAAATCGAGGACTGCCTGTATGTACTTTCACAATATACTTCGTATATGAGAAAGTAAAAATGGCATTTAAAGCAAATTTCAAGGATTAATTCTCTCTTTTATCAAATAATGTTAAATTCTTCTAGATTTTAGCAATTTTCATAAAAGTGATTTTTTTTGTATTGGACAAAGATTAACATTTTCTACAGATGCTCAAAAAAATCATGACTCAAAAATGTTACAATTATGACAGAAACTCAGGAAAGTAGATGTCAACAATAATGATGTTACCTACCTTCACATCGTGTTTCTAACTTCTTTAAGTATTCTTTTTCATATTTCTGACCCTCAGTGTCATTAACATCCAATTTGTATTTTTCTTCTATTTTCACAGATCTTTTAGAATCTCCCTAAAAGCAGTTTTCTCATAAAAACAGAAATTATAGTCTTGCTCAAATTATCAATGATCATAATATTTCCAAACATACTTGCATTTCATCAATATAATCATTTTCTTCTGTTTTATCATTCAATTCACTGTCATCCTCAATTTCACTTGAAAGTGGTCTAATCACACCATTTACAGCCTTCATTGTATCTTTTACCGCTGTAATATCTCCCTTAAAATGACAAATGTATTAAATGTAATCAATGATCAATACAACTCTAATAGCTCTGAAATTGTTTCACAACTGTTTTATGGCTATTGGAGGTGTCTTGGTCATTAACTGGTTCCAGCTGTAAGATGAGCTTCATGTTTAATTTTTGGATATTAATTCTCAAATAAATAAAAATCAAAAAGAGAAAAATATACACAAGCAAAGCAGGACATATTTACCTTCATGTTGAAGAGTGCTTCCTGAAATGGTTTGTACATCAAATCAAATCTCGTTTTTGTAAGATTGTAAGTAAGTTCAGTTGAACAAGAAAACACTCTTACAACTTCATGAGCATTTATAGTGAGATTTTTTATTGGCCCAGCTAAAATGAATGTTAAAACTAATGCTTTTAGTGCCCTTCTACCTGCACGCCCACAAATGCTTGGTAATGTCAAAAGTGATATGCAGCGTATCTGTAATACAAAGTTATTTGGAATCTCTAAGTCTTACTATCCTGATTCAAAATTCAACATTTAGGAAGAAGTGCCATGAATCATATTATTGGTATTAAAATTAGATTTAAAAAATCTACAGAAATAGGATTATGATTAGAATTAATTTTTATATCCTTAAGGCAACTCTACCTGAATTGAAATGGCATTTCCAACTGCCAAAACTAGGCATAGTGTCAATCCTAGCCAAGTAGACAAAGACCCACTACATTCCAGGTCAGCCAATGCAAGTTCATAAAAACCTACAAATTAAAACAATGAAGTTCTTCAATGTAAAACTTTGATAAATTTATTTTCAAAAAACAAAGGATTTCTACCTATTCCTAATAAAACTCCAAAGATGAACCAAAGTACTTTTCTCAGAAACTTAAATTTTAACAATGAATTCAAAATTTTTGAAGTCATATTTATTTTTACTGCTTGTCATCAACATAAAAGTACACTAGTTGAAGAAAAACATCATAAATGCTATTTATAGCATCTCCAAGGTAACCTTTATCATTACTGAGATAGGTTTTACTATTCTTGTATTACATTTATAAAAACATTCTGTTTCTTTAGTAAATTAAAACAAAATGTCAATGTAGTGAACTTCTCTGTTACCAACTTGGATTTTGTTATTGATGCTGTGAATATGTGTTCCATCATACATACATATGCACATACACAAGCAAGAAATTATAACTATTGGAAAAATTCAATACCAAACTCTATGAAGACCCACTAACAAACAAAAACAAGTTGATCAACTTTCTATTGATAGTTTGTGAGATATTCTTCCAAAATATATGAGATATACAAAGAGGATCATGAATAATACTGACTGGAGCTGATGGGAACATCAGAAATTTTCAAGGAAATGATAAATAATATGGAGATCTTTGCATCACACTTGAGTAAAAATAGTATGAGAAAGTACAAGATAAAAAGTGTTATAATGAAGATTTTAATAAATACCGTTCAATCAGCTTACTTCTTACAATATATTTTTACAGATATTGATCATGCTCATTCAAAATCAACTTGACAGTACTTATCTAGGGAATGAACTGGATTGTGCAATGATTATAATGTGATGTACCACAACTAAAGAAGACCGGTCTGTGATGTGGTCAGGTCAAATAGCAAGAAGAAAATAACCGTTTTGGGTGTCGAAAATCATCAAATGTAAACCAAGAAGCATAAAGAGACCTTAAAAAAGACCAAAAGACAGAAAAAAGGGAGGAATGGTGAAATTATTAGAGTCAACTTTGAGGGGGTAAGCTAATGATAGAGGAATCTAGAATATTCACCTAATTGTTTTTTTGGAAAATAGAGTTTTTAAAATTTCCTGCATAATGGTCTCACAGAGATGGATTAACCCATACATATATTTTTAATTCGACCATATATGAACACCTTGCAAGGCATGGATCTTGGACAACTGCCTGATTTGCCGTCTCACTAAATCCCCACTATGAGTGGTATTTTAAGAACAGGCAAATGCATAAAAAGCTAGATAATTAGGTGATTACATATGGGTTTTAAACTAGCATAATTACCCATCAAATATGATGGGTATGCATGAATTAAGTATTACATTAAAATTAAATTAAAATTAAAAAAACCAACTTTTATATGCACTAAAAAGCAAACAATAAATAAAAAATCCAAATAACTGAATATTCCAGAAAGTAAAAATAGTCAATGGAATATAAAAGTTGTGTAATTTTAATATCAAATGATTAATGTTCTACAGTTATCTACATCTTAATCAAATGGAGAAAATAATGCTCCTAGAATCGAACCCATAACTTCAATGTAGACAGTGAGCAGCTAAAAATATAAAAGGTGTAAGGCCAAGTAAATCCTGAAAGTATGAGTCAAATTAGATTTACCACAATGCCCTTGGGTCTTATGCCGCCGGTGGTGCTCTGAGCGTCAATAAACATCACTATGTCACCAAACAAATTATATATGGGGATTCCTACAGAGACACCAGTAACAATTTGATAGTGCTAGTAAGCAAAAATCCTATATATGATGCACGCAGCTGTGCTGCGTGCATGCGTCCATCAGTGCGTATGAAGCCTTGCGTAATTATATCTGCATATTTCTTGAGAACCGTTCGTCACAAAGATATGCAGTAAATGGCATTTTGTTTCTACTGGCTATGAGGTCCCTGGAGAAATATTTTCATTTTCTAATGTGTCCTGGGTTCGAATTCAGGAGACAAATATATTTTCAGTACTTTTGTAGTTGGGTACCTCCTCTTGGAGTTTCCAAGGTAAATGTGTAGGATAAATAAAAACATTGCGGCACAACAGTCAAGAGGATATAACATTGAAAGGATATATTGACAAGCCTTCGGTTCTCTTTGTTTTAATGGGTAGTCATCTCCGGACGCTACCACACCCTTCGTCTTGCCCCGAACCAAAGTATCCCTCCCCGTTGTCCAATGATTGGGTTTGTAAATGTCGAGACCGGCCAATCAGATATAGATATTCTCCAAATTAAAAATTATTAAACAATCTAAAAGGTATTTTTTAATCGGTTATTTATTTTATGGGGTTTTGCCCCAAACCACCGAACCTCTTATCATTCTAGCTTGTGATTATTCGGTTATTTATTTTATTGGGGCTCAGCCCCCAAACCCCCGAGCAAGAGGGAGGGTACCCAACTACAACACTGCCATATTTTCCCATAGGATTGCATGGGATTTTCGATTTTTCAGTTTTTTTCCTTCATTCATTAAAATACGTAAATATGGACTGATTTTCTTCTTTTTTGCTTTATTCGATGGCTAAAGCTCTATACTACCTTATTCTTGTGATGTTTACACATTACACGGTCAAATTTTTCAGAAATATGCATTCTTTTTTGAAATTTTGCGTATTTTTCGTACTCATTCCGGGTGTTGCCAAGGAGACTCTCATTGGTGCCTCCGATTCATTTAAAGCCAATTAAACCTTCAAATAGATGAGAGAAAAGCATTATTATCTTCTCTTCATTGATAATCTAAATAAACGCTTGCACTGACGTCGCCTTTATAGTAGGTCCAATAAGAAATTAAAAGCAGTCATTGATAGACACTTGAAGGAAAGCAACTGTTTGTGAGTTCGTCTATAAGGGTGCAACGATAATCATTGGAACTAAGGTAAAGTAGAATTAAAAAATTTTCCCCTTTGAGTATACTGTGATATTAAACTAGCATTGAGTAACTCTGTGACATTGTGATCACATAATTGCTCTAATATATTGCTGTAAAATCGCAGAAAATTTTAAAATGCCAAGGGTTATACCAGTGAAAAGGAGAGCTATTAGCCCAGCTACAGCTGCCAGGGGAAGGAAGAGGAGCCAGAGATGAAACGAAGAGTATTGTAGGAAAGAGAGAGAAAGAGATGCGGAAGCTGATGGGATTGCCCGTGTAGATGAAGAGCGGAGAGTACAAGAAAGACAAAGAAATAGGGAAACACATCAAATGAATAGGGAAGAAAGATGATCTAACCTAGGGCCAAACTACTTAGATTATTTGAAAGCATAGCTGCAGCGGGCTGCTAGTATTCATTAATACTGAAACTAAAATAACCTTATTGTATTCAAATTTTAATGAAAATTTAATATGCAATATGTAACTGTTGCTAATTATCAGGAACTAACAATATCAATGATTTAGTTCAAGTGCTTGTAACTGTTATAGGAGGTACATACAGGCAGTCCTCGACATCCCTACATAATGCGCTCCTGAAAACGTGTACGGAAATAGAATGTACCGATGTCGAATATAGATTTACATGTTATAGGGGGGTTTCCATTCCCAGAGAGCCAAAAAATCTTATAAAATCTCTAATTATGGTAGAAATGTTTAGTTCATTGAGCAGGAGCCTCTTACAATTAGACACAATCGTCGATTTTATAGTATAGTGAGATATGGCAAAATGCAATAAAATATATAAATAATTGCACAAACAAACACTCCTGTACAGACAAAGATCGCGATGCGGCAGAAACTGGTGGCTGACAGCCAGCACCACCACCACTCAAAATGCCATGCTATTTTCCTATTTCCATTCTTTACCAACTGCTGGACATATGGGCATTAGTAAGACTTCTGAGCGAATCTGTAGGGAGTTTTGGTGGAGTAACATGAAGTCAGAAATAGCCCAGATGGTAAAAACCTGTCATGACTGCCAAACATGTAAACCTAGGAACACCCTTCCCCCTGGAGAAATGAGTTCTACTACTCCTAACTACCCCTGGGAGAGAGTTTATATAGACTTTGTTGGCCCATTACCCAGAAGTCGGAATGGAAATACCTGTTATATTGTAGGGCGTGTTCTATCGAAGGCGTAGGAAAATTATCGGCCTTGACCTGCTTATTGAGTTTACGATAGTCGACCACTAGTCTTTCGGAGCCATCTCTCTTGGGGATGAGAAAGGCAGGTGAACACCAGTTTGATAACGAAGGCTGGATAATACCGTCAGCGAGTAACTTATCGACATGAGCCCTCATCATGGCCAATTTTGGCGGTGAACAGTGATATGGAGGGGATCTGACCGGAGTTGAATCGAGCAATTCAATCTCATAACACATCAGGTTGGTTTGGCCTAATTGTGAAGAGATTACGTCGGAATAGCCATCGACGAGACATTTTATTTCGTTTGTTGGACGACTCATATTATCTTCGCCGCCGAAGGAAACCTTTTCCCTGTTGGAATGGGTGTTGCTTGCAAGTGAAGCATTTTGGCATTGCATATTAACAATTGATGACGGGGGCGAATCGGACGACGCTAACGAAGTGTAGGAATTGAAGTGGAAAGGGAATTTCTTATCTGGACAGTTTTCAAAGGAAAACGCGTCGTGGTAAAGTACGATCCGCGTCCTTTTGATGAAATCCTGACCCAATATCATTGGGACAGGCAAATCGGACAAATAGAATGTATGTCGCCACGATAAGTTTTGAATACGGACTCTCAATGTAACATATCGTGTCAAGATAATCCGAGCTGCAATGATATTCCGACACGTAATGTCACACTGTTGGGTTCGTCCCGTGCGGGGAATTTTACGCCAAGTATTAATGTCAAGCATCGATAAGGAGGATCCGGTATCTAATAAAGCTGGAATTTTTGCGGAATGAACATCGCAATTTACAAAAGGCATCTCAAGTTGGTCATTTATATTGGAAAACGAAATAGCTGGCCGGTTTCTCGCGGATCTCGCGGAGCGATTTTCACTAGCTCTTCGCCGACAGTCGCGGAAAGAATGTCCACGCTTATTACAAAAGGAACAAATTGTTACATGGGGGAATGCAACCGACTGTGAATTGGGAGAAGGAAACGAGTTTGCTAAGTTTAACGGCGCCTCAGCCGCCGAATATTCGAGGCGGTTCATGAGTCCCTTAGCTGCATTACTCATCAACTCCTCCAGCTGACCGAGCGTCTGGGGGCGAGTAGCGAAGGTCAACGTCGACTGCGACATAGGATTCAGCCCCTCCAAAACCAATTCTATGAATTCTTCCTCAGAATACTTTTTTCCGAGTGCTTTAGCGGCAACTTGGACGGAATAATAAAAGTCGCGAGGGGACTCGTGCGGCATCTGAAATCGTTTGATTTTGGTTGTCAGAAGTCGTTCGTATTCCCTTTTTGAGACGAAAGTATCCCATACTTTAGTTATTATATTATCCCATGGAAGTCTCTGGTTAACGACCGCGAGCCAGAATTGGCGACAATTAGCCGGAAGTTTAGACAGCAACAGAGTAAACAAATAATGTTCTGGGATCAAAGACAAAGACAAAACATCGCATACCGCTGATATGAATTTAAACCAATTCTCCGACGTGGGTTCATGGAAAGGGGAAATTTCAAGCAACAGCTGATTAGCGACTTTTACACAATCCGAGAAATGAGGCTTCATTTCACCCCCGTTCGACGGGGTCTCTTCTGCGGGTTCAGGAAGCATTCCAACGCCCCTTTTACCGCGTTCTTTAGACATATCTGATACGAAATAACAAGATATTAGACAAACAGGGATCTCGCAAGGAGATGGAATGACTGAGATGACAAAGCGGAATGATTCACAATATAATCAAATACCAGGAGAACTATACCACCAAAAACCAAAAATACCCTTAAACAAACTAAAACTATTCCACAAATTGCAAATTCCAAAATAACCGAACATATAGCACCCTTATAGTTAGAGTTACAGAATACTATCTCCCCGGTGCCTCCAATTATGTGGCGACCCAAAGATTACCGCCACATACAGCTCCAACTAAATGCTATATCGTACACATAACAAAATAACATAAAATATCAACAACACTTAACCACTTCAGAAACTGTGGACTTATTGTTACCGTCTCTCCAACAGGAAACTTTTCACTCTTTCGTCCCCTTTCTCTGTCACTCTCCCTCTTCTCTCCTTTTTCTTTACCCCTCCTGTCACAGCTCGCTCGCCGTCTCTCTCCCCGTGGTCTGCGTCGTTTTCTTGACTGCCCGCTCTCGCCTGACGTCGCCGCTCGAGGGAGGGGGTACGGCGGGTCGTTTAAATGCCCGTCTCCTCGACTTCGTATTGGTTAAATTCGTGACTAAGTGATATACCCCTACGAAAAGGAGGGAATGGGAAATAGGGGTAATATTCGCCCTATATAAAGCGCGTTGCTGTGGTAGCGGCCATTCGGCGGGCCATTCGGTGAGGCCATCCGTGTTCTGTTCATCGATGAAAAAGACATGTGCTTTCGTTAAGTGCGGAGTTGTGGGGAAAATTGCTGCATCCTCCCTCAGAAAATGAAAAAAATAAAGTTTTCCCAAAGAAAAATAAAGTGTTGAAGGGTGGGGGGAGATTCCTTAGACCATCTCTTCCCCCAAGTGTTCACACCCTTACTCTGTAGCACTTCCTTACTCGCTCTTTATATTAGATCACACACACGAATTCTCTTTAGTATTGTTAATATAATTTATTTACTGTCTTTGGGATAATTCAAACATATTGGGAATAATTCACTGGAAATGTTATTTTGTTCAGAAAATCCGAGTCTGCGCCCCTGTTTCCGTGGAAGTTCTTAGGGGAAACAGAAAAACATTCACCACTGATCCACACTGTTCGGGTTTAGTACACTTCTTGAAGGCAGGTTTGGAAAGTGTTCACTAAGCACTGCAGTGAGATGTCTTCTCGGCTGGATATTTAATCGGCCCACTTATGTCTTTACCATAACAGATATTAATTATCATGAAGGGTTCTGGGGTGTGGTTTCCGAATAGCACCAGTGAATTGAGATACAAAACTTATTGCCCACTCCTTGCCTTAGGCTTACAACAAGGGCACATTCAAAGACAATGGATATTATAAGAAAAAAGGAGTTCATGGTAGTTCCAAGTGGGAAGTACCGACATTTAACAAAAGATTATTTTGAATTTAAAGTATCAAGTAAAGTAAACAGTATTTTATGCTGGGCACTTACCAGCAGTTATTTTCTAAGACAAGGGCTCGAGTCAGTATGACATTAACCATTTTGAGCTTAGTAAGTGGTACAGATAATTGTTATGACATTAATTAATTTTCACAGTGGTACAGATAATTACTATAACATTGGTTAATATTTAGAATAGTCCAGATAATTATGATTAGTGAAACAATTTTAAATTATTATATTTACCGTTTGAGATGCACTGCTGTCTTGACAATAGTATACAGTGTAATAAACATTTTAAGGTACACTATCCCAATTAGGGAGAGTGCACAAAAACTCTTGTGGTAATGGTGGCAGTATTGTCGAAATAACGCGACGAAAACGCAGAAAAATCGCAGAATATCGCTGCTTTCTTAAGTGCTTTCGTTAAGTGCGGAGTTGTGGGGAAAATTGCTGCACCGGCTTAAGTCCAATGAGCATCCGATTAAAGCTAAAGATTCACTGCTTTCGGCACGCCTAATTATTTCCATCTTTGTCTCAATCGTGTTCACTTTATGAGTCCTATGTTTCTTTTCACTTGTATTAGCACTTTCAGTTTTCCGTTTATCACTCATGTTTATAAAATAATAGGTGTAAAATGCACAAAGAAACACTGCTGTACATACTAGCAAAGATGGTAACGTTGCCAAAACTGAATAATAATAATAATTTATTGATTATTAACCGACTTTACAGTGGTATTAATCTTGTCAAATTTCAGTACAATATTAAAAAATCAGTACAACATACATTGTACAAACTTTCTCATATACGGGTACTAATGCATCATTTAGTTATCTATAGAAATGGAAATCATATGAGCCTGTTTTTAGAAAATCCAATTTTTGTTAAAGTTGCCCAAGAATAAACTAGCCTTATATTAATTCATTGAGAAAAATGAAATATGCAGTATTATTGTAGATGTATACTCAAGTAACTGTACGAAATTTGATCAAAATCGTTAGAGCCGTTTTTGAGAAAATCGAATTGTTGTTAAAGTTGCCTAGAATAAACTAGCCTTATATTCTTCTTTTTGAGAAAAATGAAATATGTAGTATTATTGAAGACGTAAACTCAAGTAACTGTACGAAATTTGATCAAAATCGTTATAGCCTTTTTTGAGAAAATCGAATTATTATTAAAGTTGCCTAGAATAAACTAGCCTTATATTTATATTTAGTATTACTGAAGATGTAAGCTCAAGTAACTGTATGAAACTTGATTAAAATCGTTATAGCCGTTTTTGAGAAAATGAAATTGTTGTCAAAAATGCATAGAATAAATTTCCCTTAATTATTAAGCAATGTCAACCATTTCTTCGTAGCATCTACTCTGTATGATAAAATGCCTAAGTACGAGATTTCATTCATTTTCGGTCTACCGTCTAGGCTCCAGAGCCAGTAACAGACAGACAGACGGCATTGGGAAAATCACTTTTTCGGATTCAGCGACACCTAAAACGTATATTTCTGTAAAAATCTCGAGGTCGAATTTTTTCACGAAAACAATACTTTCTTGATACTTCGTATGAGAAAGTAAAAACATTACATATAATACGTACATTATTACATAGCATACTTTAATTTGGTAATTTATTAAAAGTGTTGGCCCTGGCTGACAGACAACGCCATTATGTGATAGTTCGAAATGTTTGTTCACCAGCTGATGCACGAAAGTCTGAATTCGGAGTACGAAAGGCAGTTTAAGGGCGAGAAATTGTAATGTTTGAAAGAGCGAATTGTACGGATGTCGAATGTACGGATGTCGAGGACTGCCTGTATTAGTTTACGTTAGTTATATGTTTATTTATGTTGTTATTGATTTGGTTGTGGATTGTTGATTGTATGGTGGCAGAGGAAATAAATGGCTTGCAACTGAAACTAAAACGAAACATGGCACAGTTGGTTAAAGATCCTGAACCTATGATATATCTCTCAGGGAGTGAGTGGAAGAGATTTAAAAAGGAATTCCTTATATTCCTTACTGCAGCAGAAAAGAATAGAGCAGATGAAAGAGTAAAGATTGCATTATTTTTAAATCATACTGGAAGTGATGGATTAAAAGTTTATGATAGTCAGAGTGACAATAAGATACAGAAATTTGATAATATAGTGAAATTTTATGAAGACTTCTGTGTGGAAGCAACGAATTAAATTTTTGAATGATATTGTTTTTATAAAATAACTCAGAAAGAAGGGCAAAAATTCAAGGATTTTCTATTGACATTAAAGACACAAGCTGACCATTGTAATTTTAAAGAAAAATATTGTATGATAAGAGATGCAATTGTATTTGGTGTACGTGATGATAAAGTACAGGTTTTTACCAATCATAAACCTTTGATCACTATTTTTAAAAGGGAATTACACCAAACATCAGCTAGACTTCAGAGAATTATGCTTGGTCTTTTAAAATATGAAATATTAAGATTCATCAGTGGAAAAAATAATTTGATTGCAGACCCCCTCTCAAAGCTATGTCCTAAATCACAAGAAATTTCAGAAAGTCACTTTGATACAGTGCATGAAATATTTTTAGCTCCAAAAACTTTATAAGTGAAAAGAGAATGCAAGGAATTAGGAAGGTTACTAAGGAAGATCCCATCTTAGTGGAAGTAGTAGAAAGCTATTTAAAAGGATGGCCTGTAATAGACAAGGAAAGGAATAATAGTGACTTACAGAAGTATTTTAAATTACAGGACGATATAATTTGCAGTGATGATATTATAATGTACCATGACAAATTGGTCTTTCCAAAAATACTTCAGCATGATATTCTAAAATTCTTGCATGCAGGACACACCGGAATAGAAAAGACAAAAGCTAGACAAGTAGTTTTTTGACCTAACATGAGCAGTGATATTGAAAACTATGTAAAATCTTGCCAATCTCGTATCAAGTACCAACCAAGAAGTCCAAGGAGCCTTTGCTTTCATATAATATTCCTAATCTTCCATTTAACAAAATAGGAGTTGACAATCCTGAATATCAAATAAACTTTTTTATAGTGGTAGATTATATTCTAAGTGGTTAGAAATTGTCCCACTCAAGTCTAAGACAGCCAGAGCTGTAATTGATAAATTAAAATACTCATTTGCTAAATTTAGTATTCTGCAGACTATTGTGTCAGACTATGTACCTTTCAATAGCTTGGAATTTCGGGAGTTCGCCAAATCTTACGATATAGATCTCGCTTCATTAGTCCAAAACATTCTCAATCAAATGGGCTAGCAGAGAAAGGTGATGGGATTGCTACGCAACTAATTAAAAAAATAAATTTTGACCTGGATAAATTATAGTATACTCTCCTTGAATACAGGAATACCCCTATTATAGAATTAGGAGCATCACCTTCTCAATTAATGTTAAATAGGCAATTAAGGTCACTGGTACCTGTGACTATTGCACTTTTGAATTCTGAAATTCCCAAGAATATTGAACAAAGAACTATGAGAAGTTATCCATAATTAGCCTTTTTAAGGCATCAGCAATTTCAAAGTCTAAAATATAGTATGCATGTATGAATTTCAGGTTCTGCTGGATTTTGAGGTGTCGAATTAGGGGTCCGATACTGTAACTGACTTTTTTCCATGGAATCACATTAAATAGAGCAGTCAGCAATGTGGACAAAATCCAAATTTTGCATACTACCAATTTAACTGATTCTGCCACATAAAGGAAATTCAAAGTTAACAGCTTCCAATCAAAATGGCATTTGAAATGCAAAACAAATCCTAAAACCAAACTTTCTGTTTAATCTGTCAGTTCTTTTTACAAGGTAAATTGTAATTCGTTACGCTGAGGACTGGAAATCGCAAAAATCTTCTTATGATAACAGCTAAATTTTATTTGCACTTTTCTTAAAATGCTTAATACACTTTTTTATGAAAACGTTATTCACTATTTTAAAGCTTTTAAGTAATTTTTTAATCAGTAAAATAAATAATCCTAAGATTATTTGTTGTTTTAGAAAATAAAAATTATGAAATAAATTTTATTACTTTCTCCATATACATAGTATAGAGAAATATTGTTTTCATGAAAAAATCAACTTTGAGATTTCAACGGAAAAACATGTTTTGAGGTCCCTAGAACACATTTACAATTAGACTATATTCGGAATGTCTGTGTATGTGATTGTGGGCACTCTAACTCGAAAAGTACTTGCCATATTGTTACCAAATTTCATATATATCTCTTTGGTATGAGTACAAAGAGCTGATTAGTTTTTGGACAATAACGGTTAACTGGAAGTCGAGGTTTATTCGAAACCCGATTTGGTTTTGGCGAAATATCTCCATTAAAACATCATTATTGTAAATACAATTCATTTCAAAGGTTATAGAGAAAGTAATTTCCTACAACTTCTATTTGAAACAATTTTCCATAACATTTATTTTTTCGGAATTATTTATAAATGATTGGTTTTTTCGGTTTCCGTCAAATATCTCCTTAAAAACGTCATTATTTACAATCTTTATAAGGAAGAAAGTTATAGAAAATAACATTCCTTCCAACTTTTGTTTGAAACAATTTGTCGTCAAACCATCCATTTCGGAGATATTTAACATATTCTTAAATTTCCAGTATACAATGCCACCATCTAGCGGTGAATTCTGTAAACGTATTCAACATATAATTTATGGCAATAAGGACGACTATTCTTCTACGATATGATATAATAATTTTGCCTTATAATGCTATTCATAATAATTTAAATATCTATACCCCAAATATGGAGAAAGTCATGTGTTGGCCACATCAGATTTTTTCCATTGTGTTTCTAATTTGAATTCAACAGCTTGTAGTACTTCAAGAAGCAAAATAAAATAAATAAGTAATTAATTAGAGTAACTTCAATAATATCTCATTAAAAATAGCCTTGCCGTGCAACATGTAATAATTAACTGTTCATGCTTGCCTTAGTAGCATGTCTGCTTCCCAATAACATTGTGGGTTCAAATCCTGTCTCAAGCAGGTATGTCTGTACTAAACTTTGATACTGGTTATAAGCCTGTTTTAAAATAAAATAATGCACTTAAGTATTAATGAAAGGTAAATCCATTTTGAACTGAATATTTTTCACCAAGCTATGACAAAAAAAGAAATTCCAATATTCTTTAACCCCTCTCCGACTGAGTTTTTACGAATTCCCTCCTCAGCGGACGAAGGAGTTTTTTGAAAAACCACGAAAAAGTTGCGAAAAACTTTAAAAAATCACAACTTTTGATGTTTTCAATGTTTTTTGATGAAATTTTTTATGTAGTTACATAAAAGATGAAATGTTTAAACAGTATCATTTAAAATATCATGCGTAACACACAAGCATTGCTACATAGAAGCGAATGAACAGTAATCGCTTAATATTACGGTGCGCGTTCGCGGTTTATATAACTTTCAGCATAGCGTTAACTATGAAAGGTATTGACATGAAATCTTATTCAAAGAAACATTGAAACATTACTAAACATCATTCGCTGAAAGTACCTATCTAAACCAATTAGGTAAAAAGTTGTCGAATGTCTGCTTTTCCATGTCTTGACTGGAAATGTTTAACTAAGTGTTGTATTTATGATTTTTTAAAAGACGTTTTATAAATAATATAAACGTTTCAGTTATGCAGTCAACATTCTTAATCATTACAGAAGTCAAATAGAAAAACTGGTTACAGTTCGTTCAGTAGAAGCGGAGATATGGAGTTGTATTTATCATGAGATTTCAGACACAGAATACGGAAAACTTTTAAAAGTTACATATTAGCTCACAAGCCCTTTCCCGATTGTTTTAGAAAATGTACACATGCGTAATTGGATTCAGCATGAAATTTACATTATAGCATCGTAAACATATCTCTTGTAAGAGAAGTCTTTGAAAAGATACCGTGAACCATACCCGAGCGTGACCGTTTCCTCGCCTACACGCACTATATGGGTCTATAGTCTATATGGTCAACTTGAGAAATCGAAACTGCGTAGGTCCGTTGAATACGAAAGACAAAAACTGTCAATTATATGTATTATAGATTGTCCATAAATTTCATTTATTATTATTGTAATCAATAAAAAATGTATATTTATGTCAAAAACTGATTTAATGCGCTGTTTTATTTAGTTTTCCATAATGTTAAATATCGATAAAACATACTTATTGATTTACTAAAATATCAGTCATGTTACGGTTTTGGGTTAGCCTTTCATTTTAACGCGCCGTTTCGTGTGCCTGGGGGACTGAAGGACTTGATAGGTAAACACAGCAAACAATACAAATAGAGGAAGAAACCGGTCGTTGAAGGTCTTTCAAGGATCGCCGAAGAGAAAAGCATTCTTGGTGAATTGAAAAGCGATTTTTAGAAGCATATGAAGTGGGCTGTGTGTATTTAGTATATACGAGACAATTTCCTTCTAAAACGGACAAACACTTTTCTCACAAGGCTCCACAAAGATACAAGGGAAAAGATTATATTTCTTCGAGAAAGTGAAAAGAGGAATCGCAATTTCGTGGGAAAATGAGAATTTCACCGCAAACTTTCACGTTCATTATAAAATGTTAGAACAACAGTAAAATTACAATTCATGCATTACTGAAAAGGCCAAAGCTTCCTCTACCAAAGCATGTATATCTTAATCAGATGGACGAATATGCATTGCGTATTTAGACAAAAGTATATGGTTGCGCTACAACTTTTCCGCGCAGAAACGAAAATTTCACCGCAAACTTTCACGTTGATTATAAAATGTTAGAACAATAGTAAAATTACAGGTCGTGCATTACTGAAGAGGCCAAAGCTTCCTCTATCAAAGTACGTATATCTTAATCAGATGGACGAATATGCATTGCGTATTTAGACAAAAGTATGTGTTTGCGCTCCAAATTTTCGACGCAGAAACGAAAATTTCTCCGCAAACTTTCACGTTGATTATAAAATTTTAGAACAGTAGCAAAATTACAATTCATGCATTACTGAAAAGGCCAAAGCTTCCTCTATCAAAATACATATATCTTATTCAGATTGACGATTCTCCCTTGCGTAATTAGCAAATTTTAGGGGCAAAAATGAAAATTTCATTGCAAACTTTCACGTAGATTATAAACACTAAATTAAAATTATAAGATATGCATTACTAGAAAGCTCAAAATATATAAAGGTAATTAAGATTTACGAATATCCCTTGCGTCAATAGCCAATAAAAGGTGGTGGCGCACCGATTTTTCAGGGCAAAAATGAAAATTTCATTGCAAACTATCAGGTAGATTATAAAAACAATATTAAAATTATAAGATTTCCATTATTAGAAAGGTCAAAGCTTCCTCTTTCAAAATATATAAAGGTTATTAAGATTTACGAATATCCCTTGCGTCAATAGACAAAAGTGATGACGCTCCGTATTTTCTGCGCAAAAATGAAAATTTCATCGTAAACTTTGAAGTAGTTTATAAAATATAGAAACAATAGTAAATTTATTTGACATGCATTACAGATAATCCCAAAGTTTCCTCTTTCAAAATATATTATGGTTTTATAGATGTATGATATATTAAGAGTTAAACAGTAAAGAAAGCAAGCACAACCTCGGACGTGCAGCACACGTCGCTCGGCGACATACGAAGTTCTTGTTGGCCGTGCAGGACACGTCGCTCGGCGTTGAGAGGTTAATGGCTACTCTTGTATACATTAACTGTTTTGTTTTATTTATTACATCTGCAGGTATGCAAGTCCAAAAGTTGCCATAAGTATATATTAAATATTTATTTGTACAATAAAACCTGCAAGAGGCAAAACCTCACAGGACCGGCATATAATTGCGTCTTTTGCAGGTTTTGCACCTTATACAGGTTAAAATAATTTATGCAACTCTTTCCTTTTGGTAGATTTTAACTAGAAAATAGAATTCTTTCTGTCTTAGTGGAAACAAAAGCTTTAAAATTACAACAAAAATTTACATACATATATATATGTCAGAAACACTACACCACTCTCCAACTTCCTCCTCGGGGAGGCACACCCGAAAATAACACAACACGTCCAAGGGACTCCAACTTTATTTAAACCCGAATTACACCAGCATTCTGCCCTCCAGCAGAAGCTCTTCCACGAGCCAACACACGGCCCACGCTACCACGAGTCCCGTCACACACTCTTCTTCTCCCGCGTCACGTGATCTCTTAGTCCTCTCCTTCACCGTCCTGCTTCTGGCAGCACTTCTCGGGGCGGTCGTCCTCGCTTGCGTAACAGTCGGCCTTTCCTGACATCGGGGCCGTCCTCGGTCCCGGAACGGTCTGCCTCCGGTTGAACTGCTCCTCTGGCGCTCGCGCCGTTCTCCATCCGCTTCTCGTCTTCTTTCCCTCGGCTGTCTGCGGCCTGGTCGTCATCTCCCTCGTCCTGGCTGTCTTCGGCCTGGTCGTCATCTCCTACTTCGCCTTGGGGGGGCTTACACCAGGGTTTCATTCGGTCTGCACTAAACACGGAATTGAACGCTCGCTGTGTCCTCTTTGCCCCTGGTATATCCATGAGAGAATACCTATCTCGAGCTAGCACTTCTGAGACAAGATACGGACCCTTAAATTTCGGAGCTAATTTTCGCGAACACCCTGTCGCTTGAGCTTCTCGTTCTACGATGACTAAATCTCCCTTTTGGTACACTCTCGGCACCTTATGTCTTTGATCGTAACGCTCCTTCTGTTTTTTCTGCGTCTCTGATATCTTTACTAACGCTTTTTCCCTCGCTTCGCCTAAGGTCTCTCTAGTCTCATCGAGTTCGCTTTCTTGCAACGCCAGTATAACACGGTTTTGCAATGAATTCCTTTGGTTATAAGCAAACAATAGCTCATAAGCGCTCTTCTCAGTAGTTTTATTTGACATAGAATTCATGGCGAATTGGATGTTTCTCAAATTCGTGTCCCAGTCGCCTCCATCCTCTTGTGCATACATAGTGGATATGGCGTTTGTAATGGATGCGTTTGATCGCTCTACTTGTCCATTTGCTCGAGGGGTAGCAGTCGCATTCTTTATATGCTTTATCTGGTTTCTTTCGCATAATTCTTCAAATTCCTTCGCTGTAAATGCCGTACCTCGATCTGTAATTAAACGCTCAGGACACCCAAATAAGCTCGTAATCTCACTGATAGCTTCGCACACTGGTTTGGTTTTTGTGGTTTTCACTGCCTTTAGTAGGATGAACTTTGTAAAGTTGTCTTGATACACGAGAACATACTCGTTGCCCCTTTTACTCCTTGGGAATGGCCCTAAGTGGTCCACGTGAACTGTGTGAAATGGGATGGCTACACGCTCTAAACTGTGCAACTGCCCCTCTTTTTTACCTCCCGGTCTCTTATGATAAGCACACTCAATGCAAGCTGCAATATATTTCTTTACCCTTCTTCTCATCTTCGGAAACCAAAAATATCTCTTCACGTGTTCTAGGGTTTTCTCTTCTGCGTAATGTCCCATGTCATCATGACTTCCCTTTAGAATGCGCCAAATAGAGTTCTTAGGCACAACCCAACGGACCCCACCGTCTACCTTTCTACAGACACGGTTGTCTTTCAGCACATAGTCTGTGTGGATCTGCATATCCTCATTGGCGACCGCAGGTTGCTGTAAGGTGCGATGTATTTTCTGGATAGCTACATCCTGCAGCTGCATCGTTAATAACCAATCATCCTGATTTATTCGCAACGTGAAGATTTTCAAGTCTGCTGTATCCGGTTCCTCGGAACCTCCCACGGGATTTCGACTGGGGGCATCAACGTGACTCATGTTGCGTCCTGGTCGGTACTCGATCGTGAAATCATACTCTTGTAATCGAAGCCACCACCTCGCTATCCGCGGTAATAATTCTTTCTTGGACATGGTGGTCTTTAAAGCATTACAGTCAGTAACAACTTTGAAGGGTCTGTTCAATAAATACATTCGAAATTTGTCTACGGCTTCAACTACTGCCAACGCTTCTAGCTCATAACTGTGATAGTTCTTCTCTAGATCTGTCGTCTGTCGGCTATAATATGCCACAGGTTTTTGAGATTCTCCTTCTCGACGCTGTAAGATAATCCCCGCTAGTCCATTCTTACTGGCGTCAGTGTGAACTTCATGTTCGGCATTTACATCAAACAACGCAAGTGCCGGACGCTCGATTAATCTTTTCTTCAGCTCTTGAAATGCGTTTTCTTGTTTCTCTGTCCACTCGAATGCCGTATCTCTCTTCGTCAAGGGCGTTAATGGCTTGCTTAACGTAGCGAATCCTAGTACAAATCTTCTAAAGAAGCTCGTCAAACCAATAAATTGTCGCACTTCGTGAACATTCTCCGGCCTTCGAAATTCTTTAACTACCTGAATTTTTCTCTCGCCTGGTCGGATCCCATCTTTGGTTATTTCAAAACCCAAATAGTCTACTCTAGTTTTGAAAAATTCACATTTTGATACTTTTAGCGCTAGCCCCAATTTCTTCAGTACTTGCAGCAGTCTTTCTAATCTCTCTAACCCTTCCTTCACCGTTTTGCTGGGTATCAACAGATCATCCATATAGACTAGGACCTCTCCTGGTCTTGTCATTCGCACTACCCTTTTCATCATTTGATTAAACACTGCAGGTGCGTTTACTACTCCGAAAGGCATTTTTGTGAACTCGTACAGTCCACTTGAGGTGACAAAAGCTGTCAAGGGTCTCGTCTCTGGGGTCACAGGGATTTGATAGTATCCCGACGCCAAGTCTAAAATGGTAAAATAACTGTTTCCTGCAGGCGCGTCTAATTGTTCCTCAATGGCTGGCATGGGGAATTTTATTTTTTTCGTCTTCAAATTCAATGGTCTGTAATCGACGCACAGCCGGTGTTCTCCGTTAGCTTTCTTCACTAACAATGCTGGGCTTGCGTATTCTGATGTCGACTTCTGCACGATACCCATTTTCATTAACTCATCGACTGCCTTTTGCATAGTCGCTCTTTGGGCGTACGGTAGGCGATACGGTCTTAAATTCACAGGGTGGTTATCCAACAATTCTATCTCGAAACTGGCAGACTCTACTGTACCCAGTTCACTCAAATTCTTCGCAAAACATTC
The DNA here is from genome assembly GCA_036926305.1 of Uropetala carovei. Classification (NCBI taxonomy): domain Eukaryota; kingdom Metazoa; phylum Arthropoda; class Insecta; order Odonata; family Petaluridae; genus Uropetala; species Uropetala carovei. Next base: position 2,753,076 of record JAXCHB010000149.1, read on the forward strand.
TCGATACTCGTTCACCATTTCGTATACCGCATCCTTCTCCTCTTCAGACAGGTCGTTATTCAAATTTATTTCTTCCATTTCTATCCCGGTCCTCTCTTTGACATTTCGAACTTTGGCTTCCGAGTCACTTTCTTCCTCCTGCCCATCAGTCTCTCTCCTAATTACAAGTTTCTGATAGCTCTTCTCAACTCGAATCCCCGATTGGTCTAGGGCGCTTCGTCCTAGAATTATGGCATCGTCTTGCGAACAGTTTGGGACCACAAGCACTTCTACCTCAATGCTTACGTCGTCCACGACAAGGGTTAACTGTTTGGAGCCTATTACGTTACTTTTCCCACAGCCGAATCCAATCAGACTTTTTTGACTCGCAAAGTATTCTACACCTAGCTGTTCAGCGACATCTTGCCTCATGGTCACAACATCGCTCCCTAAATCAATGAACCCAACAACTTGTTCATCATTAACCTATATCCATTTATAATATTCGTCTTTAATTTGGTCGTTCGGCACCGAAATTCTTTGGACTCGCCTTTTCATTTCCAAATTCTGTCTATTAACTTGGGTTCCCTGAGGGCATTCCTTCATCATGTGTCCCTCTTTATTGCATCGGAAACATCGCCTGCTCTGCTGTCGTTCCGGGCAATCCTTAGCCATGTGTCCCAGGCCGTTACAATTATAACACCTCGCCTGCGTTGTCTGCTTATTTCTCCTCACTACATTACCTTCGTTTGGCGGTTCAATTGGGACACTATAACGGTTAGCTAAAAACTGTCTTTCACCTAATCTCGCTCTTTCTGTAATACTTTCATAGCGCTTTATCTTGAGCAGTAACCCTTCAACATCTTTGAACTCACACAAAGCCAGCGACCTTACTAATTCCTTGTCACCTAAACCGTTCAAAATGTATTTAATCAAGGATTCTTTATCTATGTTACCTCGTCGCGCTATCGCTTTCATGGCATACACGTATGACTCATAGGTTTCGTCGCGCTGCTTCTTCCTCTTCGTGAGACTCATGTGGACATCGGCCTGATCAGCTGTTGATGGGAAGCTATAAAGTAACCTTTCTTTAAATGTCTCCCAAGAATAAACTTCTTCCGCGACACTATTTAACCACAATTTAGCTACTCCTCTCAGCTTATTCACCGCGTGAGTAAGCAATACGGGATTGTCCCACGAATACGCGGAAGCGACCCCTTCTACTCGCCGCACCCACTGTACGGCGGTAAATCCTAAGGTCGTCGACGCGTCAAACTCGGGCAACAGTCTTTCCGCCATGTCTCGGTGAGCAACTACAGTTGTCGCCATCGTACTACAATGTCCCGCTTCCATTATTTCTCTTCCGCGGTCTAACAACGCGCGCTCTCTCTCCAGCAACTGTCTTTCTCGTCGTAGAATCTCACGTTCAAGGTCGTTATCGCTCGCCCTAGGCGCTAAGTGGTTCTTTGGTCGGGTCACAGAGGGCGTCGACATCGCTCTCGATAGCTCAGGCAAGCTCGCTGCTCGCGTCAAGAACGCCTCGCTTACTCCTGTTCCCGCCACTGGATACGCCCACTAAACGCCATGCGGTCGCTTTTTTTCGCTAATTTCGCTTTTTCAGGTGTTTCGACGCTCACAACCCTAGTTATACTTGGGGTATTGTTCACTCGGGAATCACTTTTCTTTCACGTACTTACGGAGGAGTACAGTCTTCATCGGCAAACAGTCGGCTCTCTCACGACGTGCTCCTTTCCGAAAACTGGTTTTTGATCTTCTTATCCTTATCTGATCCCGATCCCGCCGCTGCTCTGTCAGAAAACACTACACCACTCTCCAACTTCCTCCTCGGGGAGGCACACCCGAAAATAACACAACACGTCCAAGGGACTCCAACTTTATTTAAACCCGAATTACACCAGCATTCTGCCCTCCAGCAGAAGCTCTTCCACGAGCCAACACACGGCCCACGCTACCACGAGTCCCGTCACACACTCTTCTTCTCCCGCGTCACGTGATCTCTCAGTCCTCTCCTTCACCGTCCCGCTTCTGGCAGCACTTCTCGGGGCGGTCGTCCTCGCTTGCGTAACATATATATATATATATATATATATATCATCATCATCATCAGCCTTTTTCAGTCCACTGACGGACGAAGGCCTCCCCCAGACTCTTCCAGTTTTCTCTGTGAACTGTCTTCATCCTCCAAGTTTGTCCCAAGAACTTAACAAGCTCTCTGACCCACCTGTCTCTCAGTCTTCTTTTCGGTCTCTTGATGTTTCTAGGGATCCATTCGATGACACTGGACGTCCAACGCTGGTCATTTCTTCTAGCAATGAGGCCCACTCACTGCCATTTTAGCACCTTCACTCTTCTAATCACGTCACAGACTCCTGTCTTCTTTTTTACCCAGTCGTTCCTCTTGCGGTCTCTTAGGGTGATGCCTAACATGCATCTCTCCATGCCCCTCTGTGTTGTTTACAGGCGCTGTATCATTCTGGCATTCATGGTCCATGTTTCACAACCATATGTCAGAACAGGCAGAACACATTGGTCATACAGTCTCCTTTTTAGGAAGACTGGAATATTTGATTTAAAGATGTTCGCGTTCTTGCCAAAAACACTCCATGCCATATTTTCTCTCCGGTTGATTTCTCCAAGAAGCGAACCATCAGCAGTGATGAGTTGACCTAAGTAAACATAGCTGGTTACTTCTCCAAATTCTGCTCCGTTGATATGTATCTTCTCAGAATTTGTGAAGATGTACATAACCTTTGTTTTATTAAGATTCATCTTAAGTCCAGCTTCTCGGCTTGCTTGCTCAAGCTCTTCAGTTCTTCTAAGGAGCTCTTCTGGGCTTCGTGCGAACAGTATGATATCATCTGCGAAGCACAGGTGACTCAGATGTTCTCCATTTACCTTTATGCCTTTTTCCTCCCAGTCTAGCATTTTCAATAATTCCTCCCAGTCTAGCATTTTGAATATTTCCTCTAGAGCTGCTGTAAATAACTTAGGGGACATAGTATCTCCTTGTCTCACTCCCTTTTCGGCCTTAAAGGCACTCGTTTCTTCATGCAGCTGGACAGATGTTGTCGCATTTTCGTAGATATTCTTGATCAAGGTTATGTACGTTTCTTCTACTCCTTGTTTCTTTAGTGCACGTAACACCGACGAAGTTCGGACAGAGTCGAATGCTTTCTCGTAGTCGATAAAGCACATACATAGAGGTAATTCATACTCGTTAGTCCAACTGATTACCTCTGTCACGACTTGGATGTGGTCCATTGTGCTATACCTACTGCGAAATCCAGCTTGCTCTCTCGCTTGGGCAGAATCAAGACGGTTTTGAAGGCTCATAGTGAGTATTTTGGTGAATATTTTGTAGACTGTTGGGAGTAGGCTGATCGGTCTGTAGTTTTTCAAGTCTTCTTTGAAACCTTTCTTGTGCAGAAGGATAATACATGCGTGGTTCCATGTTTCTGGTATCTTTTTCTTCCTCAGACAGGAATTAAAAATCTTTGCGAGAATTGTTTCCGTATGATTACCCATTGCTTTGAATACTTCCGCTGTGATACCATCCGTTCCAGATGTTTTTCCATTCTTCATACTTCTGATTGCGTGTCCCACCTCTTCCGGAAGGATACCTGGGACCTCTTCGGTGGGCATGTTTGCATCATCATTTACTTCATCATTTCCTAGAGGATCCTCATACAGCTTGGTGTAAAATTCTTGTACCCGTTTCAGGATCAGTTTCCTACTATGGGTTATGGAGCCATCTTCTAGCATCAAGGCCACCAGCTGTCTCTTTCCGATCGAGAGATGTTGCTTCATTTTCTTGTAACTTCCATTGTTTTCTATGGCTTTCTCGATTAGCTCATAATTATATTTTTTCACATCTTCCTTGATGCACTTCCTTATAGTTTTGTTTAGTTCTGCAAAATGGATCATTTCTTTAGGATCATTAGTAATTAACATTTTCCTTCTTTTTTCCATCAGCAGTCTTGTTTTTTCAGTCAACTTTTTCTCTGGCTTTGTTTTAACTGTTACGCCTATTTCTTCAGCAGTTTCCTTGAGTATCTCTATAAATTGGGATTCAAATTCTTGGTCTTCCAGTGCACTGAATCGATATTTCAGTTGGAGCTGAAATTCTTCTTTTTGTTCTTTTAGCACCTGCGTGTTGATAATAGACTTAGGCTTCTTCTTCATAAGCTTCTGTCTTTCTAACTTTGAGTTGAATTTTATTCTGCATCTTACCAAGCGATGGTCGCTTCCAGTTTTAAACTGGTTGAGGACGGAACAGTCTTCAGCCAATTGCTTCTCATTGACTAGTATGTAGTCAATTTCGTTTTTGGTACCATTGGGTCCTTTCCAGGTCCATTTTCTATTGGGACTCTTTTTGAAGAAAGCGTTCATTATATATAGACTAGTACATTCAGCAAAGTCTACAAGTCAGTCCCCTCGTTCGTTTCTGTCTCCATAGCCCCATTTTCCAACTGCGCTGTCGTCTTCCTTTTGTTCTCCTACCTTGGCATTGAAATCACCCATGACCACTTTTAGATGGCAGCTTCCTTTGTCGTGCAGTTCTCCAACTTCTTGGTAGAAATCTTCCACTTCCTCATCCGAGTATGATGACGTTGGCGCATAAACTTGGACTATTTGAAGTTGATATCTTTTATTTATTTGAAGCACTAGTCTAGCTGCCCGCTCGGATGAACTTTCCATTTCCACAATATTGTTCTTGAAATTTTTGTTGATGATGAATCGAACACCTCCTGTTCTTCCTGTGTCAGTTCCCCTGTAATAAAAAATATGTCCACTCCTCAACTCCAATAGGTCTTCACCTTTTCTTCTCACCTCACTAAGTCCTAAAATGTCCCACTTGATCTTCTCGTTGTTCTTGGAGCTCTTGAAGTTTATCTTCACTGGACAAAGTCCGGCAGTTAAAGGTAGTTAGGTTGAGGTTAAAGGAATTGGGTAAGGATGAGAAAGAGTGGCAGTGGACGTTTAATCTCCGGGGATTCTTAGCACCCTCTGCCTTCATGCCTTGTTCCTGACCACTGCCACGGTCAGAGGCAATCCAGCCTCCGGAGAATGAGGGCCGTTTTTTCTGGGTGTACATGTCATGGGGGATTGTGGGCCTTAAAACACCACGCTGGCCCAGAGTGGGTGAGTACCTCTTTCACTTTGGCCGGAGATATTGCAGAAAGACTTCACAGCATGGTTGAACCTACCGGTGTCCGAGGACACCACTGTTCTTTGCCCTTTAGCCTCCGTTTGCACCCTTCTGCCGACTTTGAGGCAGTTGGAAGGGGTATATATATATATATATATATATTTATACACAGTGCTTTTTTTCTAGAAAAATAGGTGGGTATACTGTGCTATCTAAAAAAGGGTGTGTATTTTTAGCATCGTGTTTTCAACTTCAAAAGCAATTTGTGGTTAAGCAACACGTTAAAGGTCATTTTTTTCGTTTTGGAACTTACTTGTTACATAGTAGATTTTTGTGAGAGGTGGAGAAATTTCGAAAAAATAAAATATTTAATGTATTAATTCTATTTTCTTAATTCTTAATTAGGAAATTTAAACAAAGTTTTAAGTAATTAATGACGTGAATATTAAAAAAACATATTTGTAAAAGTTTTATAATAAACTCCAAAACTGACTCATGCCTTCAGGAGGTTCAATGTCTCGATTTCTCTCTTTGCTATTTGCGTCTATTGCTGAATGATGTTCAAAAAGCAACCAAGATTCAACGAATTTTGTTGGATCAAACAAGTCTTAGAGGAGGCCCAACAATCTTGATGAACATCACTGCTGATGTTGTTGTAGTGGACAATGAAGATCTTAAAGGGGTTACAATAAGGTTCATCTGTGAAAAACCCCTTTCACATTCACTTGAAGATATCAGAATCATATCGAGATTGTGTATTAATTGAAATAATCCGTCTGGAATTCTTTTTTCCTCTCGGTATTCTCGGAAACTCTGCATCATCTCTCTTTCATTCAAACTAAGTCTTCTAGACAAATTTCTTTTTTCTGCCTCCCCAAACGTCAAATGATTTTGAACTTCTTCTGTCCACTGTTTCGGTAAATCAGCTTCTTCATCTAGTAATCTCTTTTCTGTAGATATTTTCAGATTTTCATAAAATGAAATAGGACAGATTGGTGGGTCCTCTTTTTTTTATCTTTTTCGTAATTAGGAACCACCTGGAAAAAGAGACATTTGGCAGCAGTTGTGGCTTTTTGATAATATTGTCCAGGATATATTTGTCTCTCTTCAAATACTTGAGCAAGACATTTAATCATTTTATTTGCACAATACAAATTTATGTTGTTTTTTGCAATTTCAGACTTAGCTCAGAAAGGTCTTGAAGTGCATCACACATCGATCCTAGATCTAAAATAAACTCCACTATTGTAATTTTCTTCAGCAATCCTTCATACATACATTTGTCTATGGATGAATCATCCTTTGCAATTGTAAAATGATGCACCAATGCTTTGTAATCCTGCCAAACCGCAGAAACTGAACTAAAACTGGATGCTACCCAACGAGTGCTTAGTATTCTTCCAATTTTCAAAAGTTACATTTCCAGTGAATTAGCACAGGCTTGCAATTCTCGACTATTTTTTGGTGATGCATGGTAAAGGACATATAACTTGTCAATAAATGCCTTGAACCTTTTAATTCCAGAAATTGTCTTGACAGCATCGTGGACGGCTAAAAAATCCATCATTTTATTCATTTTATAAAGATATAAAGTGTCCAGAAAAAAGTCAAGATAATACAATTTCTTTCAGAATAATGCTCTAATAACAGCCGAATACGGTTTTACACAACTTTTTTACGTGCAACTAGTCAGGCTGGGTAGCAAATGTCGAAAGTCTACTGTGGCATTCGCAGCCGGGACACATTAGAAGTTAGAGTAAAGACAGCTGACAGCCTACACCACAGAGAAGATATTGTCACGATATTCACACACGATCAGAACACAAATGCTCGCACACGGTACTCTCTCGCTCAATCTGTGTTCCGCCGATTTTTCCCGCTTCCCTGCGCGTCCCTTTGCAAGGATTCCTAAGGGTTAGTGCCCTCCCAACCCTGCTGTCATCTAGGATACCGCGACAATATCTATGGCATATGCTGTTCACTTGTTTTCTTTTCGCGGGAAATTCATGCAACACAGATTGAAACAGACAAATAAATATAAATTTACAAGAATACGTAACAGGGGAACTAAAAACTCACAATTTTTTAAAAATAAATTTTTTTTGTTAAATATTAACACAAAATTTGTAAGTTTCTTAAAATTTAGGATAAAACCAAAAGAATACACCGTATCCCTGCGTACCCCGAGAAAAAAAGCACTGTGTATATATATCTATATATATATATATACACACACATATATATATACATATATATATATACATATATATATATACTAGCTTTTCGTACCCGGCTTCGCCTGGGTGCATTTCGGACTGCAAACAGTTATACTTTTTCCCGCTTAGAAGACAGCTTGAGAAAATGATACATACTAAAACTTCTCCTCTCCTTTCTGTAAACTACATTAGGAGTCTTGAAATAAAGTGGAAAGAACACGAAACGAACCAATACGAAAACTACAAAAACCACCATGAAAAAAGAAATGAATTAAACGCTAACCAATACCCGGTAGAAAAGGATGTAAACCGACAAATAAATAATCGTGGAACATAAATTAAGAGTACAACTAAAGAATATAAGTTCAATGTAAAAAACACCAAGAAAAAAAAATGAATTAAACTGTAACCAATAGCCGGCATAAAAGGTGTAAACCGACAAATAGGTAATCAAGGAACAAAAATCAAGAGCACAACCAAAGAATAGAAAATGAACAACGAAGAACGAAAACAAACAAAGAACACAAAAAATGGACACGAAACGAAAGCAAATGAAAACAACAAACCAACCAAAACCAACCAACGAATAATCTCCTAAAGCTCAATGTATCTGATGATGGCGACTGACGCTTTCTATTCAGTTGCTAAATAAACAACCAACAATCACAAAATAGCGAGTCGCAGTGATGAGTAAATATTGATTATGCGGAATATGAGTTTGTATGTCAACATAATAACAGGAGAAACTAAATAAGAATACCTATTATTACTCTAAATAGATATAAAATTATTGATCTTAATTGTGTTTTCCATCGTAATTAATTGAATAATAGATTGAGATATTCGAACGAATCGATTTTAAATAATGTAGTAAAATGTTTTACTTTTCTAATGTAATTAATTACGTGAGTGTATCGGTAGTGTTTACATTTTACCCATGGAACCGCAGACACAAATTCTTAATTTTAGTTCAGAAGACATAATAAAGTTCAACAAAAGTATTATTAAAATAAAATCTTTCTAAATTCACTGCGTTACGTGTTCAAAATGTTAATCTAATTTAGTTCTCATATTAAAATAACAATTACTCAAGAGTGAACCTTATTTCCAATTGATAAAACTCTCTTTTAATTCAAAATGATATTATATATTACAAAAAAGTATCTAATTATTATTGAAACGCAAAATGGACGAGCATAGGAAACAACTTGCATGTTAGCATGAAATGCTCAATTCAGTTTTTATTGATAAACTGATAAAACAAAACACAAAAACTTTAACGTAGTAATTGTATTATATATCTTCAGTAATTTTCACTTAAACAAAATATGAAATAAAATAAGACAAAAGGCATATAAAAACAATTTAATTTATATCCAAACATACCTATAATGCGAATGACACGATTACAGAAAAAGAAACAGTTCACTAATGTTTATTCGCAGAATTAACCTGTGTATAGAAGATCATAGATAATGAAAGAAAAACATACAATCAAATCAGAAGATATTAAATGAGTATTTCATCAACTATTTCTACGTTTACGATATGTTTATAGTTCAAACGTAATTTGTTTACATGGGTTGCTAAGTATATCCAAATGCTGAGCAATAATGAAAAATAAGATTTTCCCTTCAATTCGTCTTATTTGATCTGTAAGCCCCTCTTTTAAAAAATTATTCCAAAAGAGGAGATAATTTACCACAAAAAAGTCTGCGAGAGCGTCTGCGATATATATGTAAGGAGTTAAAAGATTCGAGAAATTTACGAAAAAATTTGAAATGGAAATCCCATATAAACGAAAATATTTTATTATAATTAAATAGTAAACCGAATCGGTTTAAAAACCTTACTACACCACCGTACACATGATAACGGTTAATATGACACCTTAGCCTTAGCAGAACATACATACATACGACACCTTACTTTATAGATATGTATAGATATATATACATACATATATATACATACATACATATATATACATTAGGGTGGACCTTAGTTACTCTTGGTGAAAATTTTTTTTCGAAATTTCTTTCACGCGACCTCCCCAAGTTGTGCCATTTGGTGAGAAAATAATTCCTACAAAAGCGCAAATTGATCGGGCAATGGAAACACGTGCCACAACCGACTTTTTCATACAAAAATTAAATTTCACTAAAAATGAAAAGATACACACTACATCAACTTTATTGATCACTAGATGTTATTTTAAGCTAAAATGCTGATTATAATAGCTTATTATAACAAAAACAATTGTTTATTAATAAGTTAAAATATTCTTTTAATCCAAAATTTAATAATTTTTGTATTCGGCATCTTCAGTATGGTATTGAAAAAAAAACAAAAAGAATTGGTGTTAAATTGTTTTGTGTATGTACATTAATTATTTATTGTTATTAACAATCATATAAGTACTTATCAGCAAAAGTAATCGTTATAAACCATTAAAGTCGAATTTATACATAAAGGGAGGAGGAGAGAAAAAACAGTGTAATTCAGGGTGAAACCTTTTTAATTAAAATCTTTCCTTAACATAGTCTTATTAGCATTAGGATAACGCTGCTTGTAATCGGTTACAACTTGTGAAATAAACTGATTTTTCGCTTCACTTTTTCTCAAACAATCATTGTAGTCTTTCATTAATTTGACTCCTCGTTCAGCAATATCATTGACAACTTTTATATCATTTACAATTTTTAATGTGGTTTTAAAATTATCATCCGTTGCCCACATTGACGGATCTTTAGACATAAAATCTGTTGTTATACTAAATCGCTCAAAAAATTTCTTCGATTGAACAGAAATGAAGTTTTCTACACCATAATGTTTATATCGCCCTACATCTTTTGGGGAAATGATTACTTTTTTAAAATTATCGTCGGATTCATTGTTAAGGGCTTGAACCATAAGTCTTTTAGTGTTAATTGAAATTTCGCTGTCAAAAAAGGATAGTGCTGCATTTTCGGTTGCCAAATACCATAAGTGGGTACATAATATTTTAGTTGCTACATTACTTATTGCTTCATCAACATTTTCTATTCTTCAAGATCTCAAAAGAGTTGGAGATCTTGACGAGGAGCTATTATCGGTACTGGGGCCCGAATCCATGCCTGGATAGATAAATTCGTTAAAAAGATACATATATCTAGAATTCCTAATTTTTCTTCCGGACTCATTTTAAATTGATCTCAAAATAGATATATTTTAAAACAATATATAGCCTTGGCCATCCATCTGGCATGGTGGAAAGCGCCAGGGATTCCGAATGAGATCCCACCAAAAGGAGTTCCACCAAGAAAAATAATCATTGATTCTATTAATGGCTTGTAATCTTCCCTCCGCTGCACCTCTCGCAAACTTTGTAGCGAAAACTCGATTTTTTCCTTTACATCTTTGACGGCCACAGCCGTACGCGTACACGGTAGCTCATGCGCAATATTATACACTGAATTCAATGATAAAATCAAAAGGTTTCGAATCAATTGTTTAAACTTATAAGTCAATATTATTATTAAACAACTACGAAATGATACTTTTATTAAATAATAGTAACTTATTCAGTGAAAATGTCAGAATAAAGTTAACTCTGAAATTAAAGTGAAATTACTAAAATTTCAAAACATCAAATCAATTGTGGCACGCCTTCCCGTTGTCCGACTGACTTCTCATTTTGCAGAAATTATTGTTTCACCAAATGAAACAAATCTAGGGGTTCGCGTGAAAGAAATTTGATGGTCGGAATATAAGGTCCACCCTAATATACATATATATCTCCCTTCCAACTGCCTCAAAGTCGGCAGAAGAGTGCAAACAGAGGCTAAAGGGCGAAGAACAGTGGTGTCCTCGGACACCGGTACTTTCAACCATGCTGTGAAGTCTTTCTGCAATATCTCCGGCCAAAGTGAAAGAGGTACTCACCAACCTGCTCTGGGTCAGCATGGTGTTTTAAGGCCCACAATCCCCCCATGACATGTACACCCAGAAAAACTGGCCCTCATTCTACGGAGGCTGGATTGCCTCTGACTGTGGCAATAGTCAGGATCAAGGCATGAAGGCAGAGGGTGCTAAGAATCCCCGGAGGTTAAACGCCCACTGCCACTCTTTCTCATCCTTACCCAATTCCTTTAACCTCAACCTAACTACCTTTAACTGCCGGACTTTGTCCAGTGAAGATAAACTTCAAGAGCTCCAAGAATAACTGGAGAAGATCAAGTGGGACATTTTAGGACTTAGTGAGGTGAGAAGAAAAGGTGAAGGCCTATTGGAGTTGAAGAGTGGACATCTTTTTATTACAGGGGAATTGACACAGGAAGAACAGGAGGTGTTCGATTCATCATCAACAAAAATTTCAAGAACAATATTGTGGAAATGGAAAGTTCATCCGAGCGGGCAGCTAGACTAGTGCTTCAAATAAATAAAAGATATCAACTTCAAATAGTCCAAGTTTATGCGCCAACGTCATCATACTCGGATGAGGAAGTGGAAGATTTCTACCAAGAAGTTGGAGAACTGCACGACAAAGGAAGCTGCCATCTAAAAGTGGTCATGGGTGATTTCAATGCCAAGGTAGGAGAACAAAAGGAAGACGACAGCGCAGTTGGAAAATGGGGCTATGGAGACAGAAACGAACGAGGGGACTGACTTGTAGACTTTGCTGAATGTACTAGTCTATATATAATGAACGCTTTCTTCAAAAAGAGTCCCAATAGAAAATGGACCTGGAAAGGACCCAATGGTACCAAAAACGAAATTGACTACATACTAGTCAATGAGAAGCAATTGGCTGAAGACTGTTCCGTCCTCAACCAGTTTAAAACTGGAAGCGACCATCGCTTGGTAAGATGCAGAATAAAATTCAACTCAAAGTTAGAAAGACAGAAGCTTATGAAGAAGAAGCCTAAGTCTATTATCAACACGCAGGTGCTAAAAGAACAAAAAGAAGAATTTCAGCTCCAACTGAAATATCGATTCAGTGCACTGGAAGACCAAGAATTTGAATCCCAATTTATAGAGATACTCAAGGAAACTGCTGAAGAAATAGGCGTAACAGTTAAAACAAAGCCAGAGAAAAAGTTGACTGAAAAAACAAGACTGCTGATGGAAAAAAGAAGGAAAATGTTAATTACTAATGATCCTAAAGAAATGATCCATTTTGCAGAACTAAACAAAACTATAAGGAAGTGCATCAAGGAAGATGTGAAAAAATATAATTATGAGCTAATCGAGAAAGCCATAGAAAACAATGGAAGTTACAAGAAAATGAAGCAACATCTCTCGATCGGAAAGAGACAGCTGGTGGCCTTGATGCTAGAAGATGGCTCCATAACCCATAGTAGGAAACTGATCCTGAAACGGGTACAAGAATTTTACACCAAGCTGTATGAGGATCCTCTAGGAAATGATGAAGTAAATGATGATGCAAACATGCCCACCGAAGAGGTCCCAGGTATCCTTCCGGAAGAGGTGGGACACGCAATCAGAAGTATGAAGAATGGAAAAACATCTGGAACGGATGGTATCACAGCGGAAGTATTCAAAGCAATGGGTAATCATACGGAAACAATTCTCGCAAAGATTTTTAATTCCTGTCTGAGGAAGAAAAAGATACCAGAAACATGGAACCACGCATGTATTATCCTTCTGCACAAGAAAGGTTTCAAAGAAGACTTGAAAAACTACAGACCGATCAGCCTACTCCCAACAGTCTACAAAATATTCACCAAAATACTCACTATGAGCCTTCAAAACCGTCTTGATTCTGCCCAAGCGAGAGAGCAAGCTGGATTTCGCAGTAGGTATAGCACAATGGACCACATCCAAGTCGTGACAGAGGTAATCAGTTGGACTAACGAGTATGAATTACCTCTATGTATGTGCTTTATCGACTACGAGAAAGCATTCGACTCTGTCCGAACTTCGTCGGTGTTACGTGCACTAAAGAAACAAGGAGTAGAAGAAACGTACATAACCTTGATCAAGAATATCTACGAAAATGCGACAACATCTGTCCAGCTGCATGAAGAAACGAGTGCCTTTAAGGCCGAAAAGGGAGTGAGACAAGGAGATACTATGTCCCCTAAGTTATTTACAGCAGCTCTAGAGGAAATATTCAAAATGCTAGACTGGGAGGAATTATTGAAAATGCTAGACTGGGAGGAAAAAGGCATAAAGGTAAATGGAGAACATCTGAGTCACCTGTGCTTCGCAGATGATATCATACTGTTCGCACGAAGCCCAGAAGAGCTCCTTAGAAGAACTGAAGAGCTTGAGCAAGCAAGCCGAGAAGCTGGACTTAAGATGAATCTTAATAAAACAAAGGTTATGTACATCTTCACAAATTCTGAGAAGATACATATCAACGGAGCAGAATTTGGAGAAGTAACCAGCTATGTTTACTTAGGTCAACTCATCACTGCTGATGGTTCGCTTCTTGGAGAAATCAACCGGAGAGAAAATATGGCATGGAGTGTTTTTGGCAAGAACGCGAACATCTTTAAATCAAATATTCCAGTCTTCCTAAAAAGGAGACTGTATGACCAATGTGTTCTGCCTGTTCTGACATATGGTTGTGAAACATGGACCATGAATGCCAGAATGATACAGCGCCTGTAAACAACACAGAGGGGCATGGAGAGATGCATGTTAGGCATCACCCTAAGAGACCGCAAGAGGAACGACTGGGTAAAAAAGAAGACAGGAGTCTGTGACGTGATTAGAAGAGTGAAGGTGCTAAAATGGCAGTGAGTGGGCCTCATTGCTAGAAGAAATGACCAGCGTTGGACGTCCAGTGTCATCGAATGGATCCCTAGAAACATCAAGAGACCGAAAAGAAGACTGAGAGACAGGTGGGTCAGAGAGCTTGTTAAGTTCTTGGGACAAACTTGGAGGATGAAGACAGTTCACAGAGAAAACTGGAAGAGTCTGGGGGAGGCCTTCCTCTGTCAGTGGACTGAAAAAGGCTGATGATGATGATATATATATATATTGTTCCAGGACAATTCATCCAAAGACATTTTTTCAAAGATATTTGGTCCAAAGAGATTTCGTCCAAATATCCAACGGATATTTCATCCAAAGGTAAGTGAGGAGGAGGGCTTATATTATACCTTAAGGAAAACATCAATTTTGAAAATCTTAACCTGACATTGACTTCTGCAGAAATACTTGCGATCAGAGCTGAGTATGATGACAGGAAATTAATAGTCTTAGGTATATATAGGCCCCCAAATTCTAATAAAAATACTTTTCTTATTGAACTATCTGAGGTTTTATATACTATTGGATCACATGATATAGTAATGGTGGGAGATGTTAACATTGATTTAAAAGATAATAGCAACTATCCTGTGCTTCATTATAAAAATATGCTAGCATCACTGGGATTTGAAGCACCCATAAAAGATTACACTCGGGTAGAAATACCTGAGCCAAGTATGCAGAAATCGTGTATTGACCATATCTATTACAGGGGAAAACTTACCCATATAAACAGCTTTATATTGCATCATCGACTAGCTGATCATTATCTTACTGGTATGTACAAAACCATAGATAACAACAACCTAAATTTATGTAAAAGTATTGAGGCTAACTCACAAATAAATGAGGACAACATCAAAACTCTCCTGAGTAGCACACAATGGGACTGGTTACTAAACTATGATGATCCCATTGTATTATAGAGTTCCTTAAAAGCAGAATTTACAGAGCTCTATCATACAACAAGTGAGCCCTGTACAGAAAAAATGAAAAGTCTAAAAAAAGATTGGATGAACAATAAGCTATATAACAAAATACAAGTAAGAGATAAACTGTTTAAAAAATGGAAAAGTTCTCCCTCCAATAAAAATTATAAAACAGCTTATAAAACCTATAGAAATAAAGTCACTGCACTTATAAAAAAAGCTAAGAAAAAGTACTACAAGGCCAGGTTTGAAAACCATTCAATCAACCATGAAGGGTCTATGGAAAAGTATAAATGAAATAACAGGAAATAAACTGGTCGCTAACCCTGATCATGTACTGTTTAAAACTTTTGGTAATTTGTATAAGGAGAGCAAAATAGCAAACTATTTCTGACACAGTTTACAGATAATGTACAAGGGCTACGAATGGATTGTACACATAAAATAATGAACTATAACAGAGATACCAAGATCTGCACTATTTACATTCTCCCTGCTACAGAAACTGACATTAAAAAAATTTTTTTAGGCCTGAATACAAATAAATCTCCTGGCATTGACAGAATTAGATTGAAAGACAGGCAAAATAAGACAATAATATCAGCATTGAAAGAATTGATAAATCTTAGCTTGGACAAACGTGTCATTCCTACAGATTTGAAAACTGCCATCATCAGACCATTCCATAAAGGAGGCAGTTACAAGATGATGGACAACTATCGCCCAATCTCAATACTGCCTAGTATAAATAAATTAATGGAAAAATATATACATAATCACCTAATGGAATACTTGCAAAAGAATGCAATTCTACATCCAGCACAGCATGGCTTTCTACCAGGCAGAAGCACAAAGATGCTTCTAGAGGATATATCAGAATATATCAGGTATAACTTAAATGTTAATAACCATGTTATAGCTATTTTTATAGATTTTAGCAAGGCTTCTGACATTGTAAACACAAACATTTTATTACAAAAACTGTATGACATTGGGATTAAAGGCTATGCTCAGGATTGGTTTAGAGATTATTTAGGCAGAAGACGAGTCACCGTTAAAGTAGGAAACTCATATAGCAGTTTCAAAAACTTAGAATCAGGCGTACCACAAGGTTCCATTTTGGATCCGATTCTCTTTAATATTTATGTTAATGATATAACATCTATAGTAAAATACTGCAAAATATACTTATATGCAGATGATGTTGCCTTGATCATTGCTCATAAGAATTTTAAAGATGCATTGGAAAAAATCCAGGATTACTTCAACAATATACAGATATGGTCCCATGATAATGAATTAATTATTAATGGTAACAAAACCTCTTCAATGTACAGTCATTTGTAAAAGTCTGTGGGCAAGCTCGGTCGTGACGCTCACGGCCAAACAGTGAAGTTAAAATTTGTTGGCACTACGTGATTCGCAATGAGAGAGGGTAAGGGTGGTGTGGGGTATATGTTTTGGAATGTCGAGCGAATGAGGGGAATCAAGAAATGGCCGTAGAATTACAGGCTACCGGGGTCGAATGGAGACCGCTTCTCACCCCGGTGGAAGGGCCTCGAAGGAGAGATCCAAAGACGGGAAAGTGTTTTCCATGCTCATCCTCGAGGTTATTCCATGTCTGAAACGGTTTACCGAAGGATATGGATTTCCATTTACGCTGGACGAACACTGTGGCTGCGTTGCCGTGATCGCTAGTGACTTGAACCGACAACGTAGTAAAGGATGTGGACGCGTGCGTTAATACAAAATTTTTAATTTAAATTTTCACTTATTTCATGGAATTGAGATTGTATTTTTAAAGTTATTTTTTAATGAAAACCGAAAAGATGATTTTCTACGGCAGAAAACAGTAAGTTTTAATAACAATAGATATAGCAGTAGCTGTTATTCGAATAAGTATTCCAAATTACTGGAAGCAAACATTAAATCGACATTTGCACTAGAAATATATAATAATAGAAAATTGCAGTATATTTTGTTGCATTATTAGAATTATGTTTCATTTAATCAAATTTTTACCATTACCAGAGAACTTTGAGAAGTTCTTCTTTTCAACAAATACTTAAAATAGAATTCAATTGTTTTATAAGCAAAATGTATTTCCATTGCATTATCAATAATAACTACTAAATGTCCTAAATTAGTGCGAGTATTTCGGAAGAATATGTATAATTCGGCATTGTAACAAATTTGCTACCACGCTTTCACTAATGCCAAAAATCCGCTCCCCCGAGGGTTCATGAAGATATTACATTTTTTTTAATTTGTCGCTCGGATTTTTTAATTTGGAATCAGTTGCTACGCAGTCCGCCTCTCTGTTAAATTCCTATTTCTCCCTTAAATATGACCGCGCAAACGTATGCATAAGGAAAATGTCATTTCTAGTTGTGAGAGGATGCTCTGCTACACGCTGCCGAATCGCCAAATCTTGATCTTCAGTTGTGCATCTGTGCCGGCCCACCGGAATTTTGTCCAGTGTCCCGGTAGCCCAATCCACCCGTTTAAAAACCTACTTGTCAAAAGAAGTTAAAAACTGAGCAAAACAGTAGGTCTACTAAATCTTAATACTAAACCAAAATAGTAATTTTTTATAATAAAAACGTATTTAAACATATTAGAAAATTTAATAGCTTCCATTTTCATGAGGTTTCCAACTCCTTCTTTCCACATACAATCGGTGAGTTACACAAATTAAAGTTAAATTGAAGGATTAATATAATTCTTAATTTTACGTTATGCGGGTGGATGCTAAACAAGCCCTTGGTAAATTTCATTAACCTCATTTCCTGTTATCCTCTTCCTTCACTCCCCCTTCCATTCCACACACTCTCGGTATATCGGCGAAAATGGAAAACCACCTCCTTGGTGAACCATATCAGAGACGTGGAATATCTTCCAGGATTTGCGCTGAATCGTAGCCGGGTCTGGCATGAGCATGGAAAAGGCTTTTCCGTCTCTGGGTCTCAATTTCAAGACCTTTCCTCAGAGGCGAGGCGCGGTCTCAATTCGACCTCGGTAGCCTGCAATTCTACGGCCATTTCTTGATTCCACTCATTCGCTCGAACTTCCAAAACATATACCCCACACCACCCTTCCCCTCTCTCGCTGCGAATCACGTAGTGCCAACATAAATTTTAACTTCACGGTTAGGCCATGAGCGGCGCGACCGAGCTTGCCCACAGACTTTTACAAATGACTGTACATGAGAAACTATAAAACACATTGGCAGAATATTAAACTTACGCTTCACTCACGTGATTGTAACATACACTCTTTAACGTAAATACCTACTGTAATTGTAATATAGTTAAACAAGTTGATACAGTTAACTATCTAGGCCTATACAAATATATATATATAAATACTAAGGAAGAGGAAAGGTAAGGATATTTTGGGCAACAAATGTGTCTCTCCAACACCCCAGCGGCTCTACTTCCGGTAAGTGTTCACTGGGTTTCCTTCAACACCTAGTTGCCCAAAATATATATATATATATATATATATATATAGATGAGAACTACAGTTTTGATAAGCACATACAAAAGCTTAATAAAAAATTAAGAGTCCTTGCTTATAAATTTTATCATATGAGGAGCTACATGCCCCAATATGTTAGAGTCTTGGCTTATCATGGTTTAGTTGAATTCATCATGAGGTATGGCTAAAGTGACCAGATATAAGATTAGCGAAAGCGGGACAAATTATTTTAGCCCCTGCAGTGTAGGCAATTTATGACTTCATACAAGAGTTCGTCGTTTTCAAAGCGGGACTACTCTGTTAGCCCCTGGAGTTTAGGCAATTTTATGGCGTTCGGTCATTGTTCAGCTGTTCCCTCTGATAGATTGAGGGGTTGAACACTCTTGCCATCTTCTACATGCTTTCACTTCCTATTTCCATCAAATTAGTGGAACGCGGAATAAAAATCTCAAAAAATGAAATATAAAATGAAGAACAGCGGAGTCAAAACGTAACGATTTTGACAGGCCGGTTAGTTACAAAGTAGTACACTGTGGTAATATACAGACCAGATCAGTCAAAGCGGGACAAATTGTTAGCCTCTGGAGTGTGGACAATTTACGGCATCCGCTTATTGATCAGCTGTTCCCTACGATAAATTGTGGGAGTGATGACAGACTTCTGCATGCTTTCCCTTCTTATTTTTGTCAAATTAGTGGAGCACTGAATTTCTGCAGAATAAAAAGCTCAAAAATGGAAATTAAAAAAAAGGACAGCGGAGTCAAACGTCGAAATTGCGACAGACCGGTAATATACTTTCAAAGATAGATTATGACACAGTAACCTCAATATATATTTCAAAAAAAAGGTACACAGACAAAAAGGAGTTACAATATAAAAGCTATAAACTTTTTACATAGACATAGATGTACACTATCGGAAAAAAGTGGGACACTTAAAAAAATTAACAAATTCAGAAATAAAACACGAAACTTATTTAACAGAAAATTTTAAAATATGTTTTTGCTTCTTAAATGATATTTTAATTTATGATTTACGTAATATTTTATTTTACTTTTCATTAAAATAGCACATACATTTTTTGAAATCTGAAAAAAAGTGGGACACTTGTTAAAACTTTGAAAGTTCCTTCCAAAAATTAAATATAAATATGAACAATTTGTTAGCTACTAATGATCCATAATAGACTGCTCAGAGACTTTGAAAAGGGAAAAATAGTTGGGCTTTATGAATCGGGTAAATCAATCCAAAAAATCGCCCAGACTTTACCAATCACGAAATCAACTGTAGGCCGCACTATACAAAATTACATGATGTGGAAGACTGTCGTTCGTCCAAGGACCTCCGGGCAAAGGAAGTTACTTTTGCCAGTTCATTTGGTATTTTTGGAGAACTTAGTTTCTGAAGATCCCAAGATTAGTTCCTCAAAGCTTTCAGGAGAACTCGAAAAAAAGCATGGGATTAAGGTATCAGTTTTCCGATAGTGTACATACATAACAAAATAGTATAAGTAAAAAGACAACCAATATTTTAATTAAAACAGAGCACAAAAAAGAAAGTGTTTTCAATTTGATAAATATTTTTCACTGGAATGAATTTTTTTCAAAAGTTCTAGAGTATCACTTAATATTTTATGGAATTCCTCACATGAATTTGTAATATTATATTTTACACTCAAAATAGCCTTGACAGTTTCAGTTTTCATTTGGGAATTTTCTGAAGTCCAGAGATTGTTCATCAGAGAAAAGAGACGTTCTTAAGGTGCATTTATTCCAGGTAAAGACAACCCGTACTCTACAAGTAGAAAATGTTTTTGAAAGGAATACTTTCTGATTTAAAATATGCAAATACATTAACCCATTTCTGTTCAGGTGTAGCACCGCTCTGAGCCCAAGAGTTAATTTTTTCTTCGTCAGCATATCTTTTTATATCCAAATTTACGAAAGCTCCTGCCGGAAGTGAAGAAGGACATAAATTTTCCTTGGGAAAGACATCCTTGTGGAAGATCGTTAAATCCTTACGATTCGAATATAAAAAAGGGAACGACAGAGGAAATTCCTGATGGAAAGGGTGGATATTGTAATGGCTCGTGTGACTTTTCTATTGAAAATGAATGAACTGAGATGCCAGGATGTCTAAATGAATTACATTTTATTTGGATGAGACATGAGTGAACCAAAACTATGCGCCTAACAAGATAAGGCAGAATGAAAATGAAACATGTGGGCTTAAAGTGCCGAAAGGAAAGGGTGGGAGAGTGATAGTTTGTCATGTATGCTCTTCAGAGACTAGATTTTTAAAAGAATGTAAACTTGCATTTAGACCGAAAACCAAGTGCAGTGACGACTATCATAGCGACATGAATGCTACAGTTTTTAAAAAGTGGTTTGTGAAATTTCTAGACGTTCTTGATGAGAGAGAAATAAGGAATTCTGTAATAGTGATGGACAATGCCAATTACCATTTGGTAGTAGTTGATAAGGCACCTTCGTCTAATACAAGAAAGGCTGATATTCAGTCATGGCTATCGGCATGCCATGTTCTCTATGATGCAAGTCTTACAAGGGTAGAGTACTTGCCTTGGTCAATTTAGTGAAACCAAGAGTGAAAACGTATGAGCTGGATAGGATTGCGCAAGCCAGAGGACATACCGTTGTATGTCTTCCACCATATCATTGTCAATATAATCCTATAGAAAAGATATGGTCGCAGGTGAAAGACCGTGTGGCTAAGAGGAATAACACTTTTACTTTGACTGAGAAGATAATGAATGAGAAATTAGATGCAGTGATAATTGACGATTGGAGGAAGACAGTGGAGCATACGGAAAAGCTACAAGAGAATGATTATCATAGGGATGTGACTATAGACAATGTATTGGAACCAGTTATTCTCTCATCAAGATAGTGACACCGCTTCATCTGAAGAATCTGACTCATTGTCAGATGAAAGCTATTGTGATTACAATGTCTAAATAACAAAAACTTTGTATATTTTTCTTTAGTATTTAAGATAGGATTAGGTCATTGCTCATAGAACTTAAATAATAAACTACTTTTAACTTCGCCAGTGCCGGTCCAAAGCCCGGATCAAAAAGAAGGATGGGAAGTATTTTATTACGCAAAAATTATTCTGCACTTCAGATGCGTGCAAAAATTCGAAAAAGCTGCCAATGCTGCCCGATATTTGTCTTCCCGTGAAAAGGAGCGAGGGACGATGGAGGGGGAAAGCGCTTCCATTGGGCAAAGCCTAAGAGAAAGCCAAGCGCCATAAGGACGTGAACGTAGTATAGTATGGTATTATTAGAGTGAAATCGAAAAATGCGTCAAATTTGTGAAAAATTGAAAAAGCACAAAAAAAAGCCATAGCGCTAACTGGCTGGGTAATATTTTAGGTGCGTTTCGCTTCCAGCGTGAGCACCTATTATCGTCGGTCTGTCCATCCATCCACATGTTCGTTCTCAGCTTCTACATAACAGATTTTAGTGTAATTTGATATTAAGGACTTTCAATCAAATATAATAAGAAAATCGCAAAAATGAATCACATATGCCAATCAGGAGTACCACTTTACTGGTGACAAAAAATTAAATTTTCGTCATACCTCGTAAAGTATTGCTCATATCAAAATATTTTTCAAATAAAACTTGTAGAACTGGTAAATTAGAGTATTTCCTTTCCTATATATTTTTATCATAGGAGTTGCTGTTATCTAGAAATTCGAACAAGAATGTCTTAAATCAAGTTGAACTTAAAAAATTTCTTGCATGGTTACTTCATTGTTGCCAACATAAACAATCTCACAAACAAACATTTAATTTCCTTATGTGTGCATGTAATATTATTAAATAGGAAGAAAATGGATTATTTATGAAGAAGAAAAGAACTTTAAAACGCTATTTCCCTTACGTACAGGTATATAATTCCTTTCTAATACTCCATTGCATGAAACACACCCATTTGTGATACATTGTACACTTTCCTAACTTGTCTTTGCTTCCCCAGGTACCCGGTATTATTTTGTACCCAGTACATCACTAACTCACACACTCGCACATACAGACATCATTCCGAAAATAGTCTAAACGTGTTCAGGGGACCTAAAAACATGTATTTCCGTTGAAATCTCGATGTCGATTTTTTTCATGGAAACAATACTTTCTCTATACTACGTATAAGAAGAAAGTAAAAACGTTAATAACTAGTATGTCAATTCACAGGAATACCCTTCCTTTCCATCTTACAATTAATCAACCCACCATATTTCTGAGGGATTCATAAAGAAAATATATATTTTAATACATATTAATCAGCACGAGTGCATGGTTCCTATTCCTCGCTTCTGCTCCATAACTCCGATTTTGCAGTCCACTCGTAAGAATCCTAAACAGATCATCACGGAAGCATGGCGAATAATATGAGCAAAAGATCAGGAATAAGAATGGATGTATCTAGATAGAACTGGCTTCACCAATTCATATTATTAAAAGATTGACAATGATACCTTTTCTGCATATTACAGATCATATAAAGCATATATTAGTGTACGCAAAAAATTCTATGGATTTTTATCATGTACTATGAATATCAATAATAGTTACATACAGAGATCGATGACAGAAGATCTGATAGTAAATTATAGCAGTGTTTCTCAACTGATGGGATGCGTCTCACTGCTGGGACTTGAAAGCCATCTAGGTGGGACCAGAGCCGGCTGAAGAGATTTTGGCACACCAATCCGTTAGACTGTCTGGCACCTTCTCCTTTATATAGTTAACAGTCTCAGGCATAACTTGACGAATTTCTTCATATTGTCTAAATAAAAAAGATTTACTTAGTAATTCAACTAAAATTAACTTTTAAAAGTAAATACATTTTCGTTGAATTACCAAGTAAATCTTTTTTATTTTGACCTACTCCTTTGTTTCTACCAATTATTAATGTGCTACATATATGCTTATAAATGTAGAAATACATTTATTAGAAAAAGTGAGGTTTTTCTTTATATCATGGTGGGACCAGGGTTTCTTGAAAAGGTGGTAGGTGGGATGCAAGAGGCAAAAGGTTGAGAACCACTGAATTATAGCATGTCTGCCATTCAGTGAATGAGAGAAGACATGAAAAATTCCGAGAAGGAAAATGTACAGATGAAAAAAAAATTAAAAAGCGATTGGGGACACTGAGTAAATTTTCACCGCAAAAATGCAAAACAGGAATAATAAAAGCGAGGGAAAAAAGATCGACCAGAACCGGACGCAAGCTCTGGACCTACAGCACCCAAGCCCAACTCCCTAGCACTGTGCTATGGTAGATATTGCTTACCTATGCGGTCGTTTGGATAATTATCTGGCATGTTGTAGAATTGCGAACTTTAAATGCGATTTACAGAAAAACTACTCCTCATATACACCCAAAAGGGAGGTTGACTGTGGTTCTGGAGTCTGGCACTACACACCTATGAAGTTTCAGCAAAATCCATGACCTCACATCTGTGTCCTCCCCTTATCAGCTACACCTAAGATGTATATTTCCATCAAAATCTCGAGGTCAAATTTTTTCGCGATTACAATACTTTCTCAATATACTTCGTATATGAGAAAGTAAAAATTCAATGAAGTTAACCTACAACTTAAAGGAAAGCAAGTGACACTCATTGTCTGCAAAAATGTTATTTCGATATTCATTGACAAATTGGATTTATTCAAAAAAACATCCTGCAAAAAGAATTTTTCCAGAGTCTGGAACTATGCACCATCAAAGATGATCTTACAGTTGAAGACATAGACAAGTTTATGCCCTTAGAATTGATATGATGACTCGTTTTCGCGATGAAATAGACTTGGAAGTAGAAGCATGGATGGTGACAGCATTCACCACAAATGTGTGAGATGTGGATATTAAATACCAAGAGGAGATAATTGAATTACTTCATGATGAGGAGTGTAAAGCCAATTTCAATCAAGGCAGATATGTGCAACTTTGGCAGAACAAGAAAATGCCCTCTCTGTATCCACGCTTGTGGAAGAAAATATCGTTGCTCTTGTTAGCTTTCCCAACCTCATATCTAGTCAAGAAGGGATTCAGTATAAAAAAGAAATCACAAGTAACAGAAAGAGGAGATCTTCGAATGACCCTTACAGACTTGAAGCCTGACATTGATTCCCTGGTTTGTAGGCACCAAGCACTCATTGAGATGTCTGTCAAATGTTTATTTTAATATATGTTTGGGATTAATAAGCATGATTAAATTTGATGTCTTTTTAAACATTTACTTTATCAAAACTTTTATTGTTAAGTTGACATGGAAGGTGGGCGAACTTATTTCAAATGGCAAAATATGGTAAAAGTGGATGGTGAATCAAAAAAGGTTTAAGACCACTGCTCTAGAGCCTAAATGGTAGAGCTAAAATAAATGAAATCTCGTACTAGGCATTTTATCATACAGAATAAAAACTATGAAGAAATGGTTGACATTGCTCAATAACTAAGGGAAGTTTATTCTACTCATTTTTAACAATTTGATTTTCTCAAAAACTGCTATAACGATTTTGATCATATTTTGTACTGTTACTTGAGTTTACGTCTTCAATAATACCAAATAGCTCATATTTCTCAAAAAATGAATATGAGGCCAGTTTATTCTAGGCATCTTTAACAACAATGCAATTTTCTTAAAAACTGCTACAACAATTTTGATCAGGTTTCGTACAGTTACTTGAGTTTACGTTTGAAATAATTCTACATAATTCAAATTTCTCAAGGAATGAATATAAGACTAGTTTATTTTTGGACAACTTTAATAACAATTGGATTTTCGAAAAAAAGGCTCTTACGATTTTCATAAAATTTCGCATAGTTATTTAAGTTTATGTTTATAATGATTCTCCATAGTTCATACTTTTCAAAAGATAACTAAATGACGCATTAGTATGAGTATGAGAGTTTGCACAATGTAAATTGTACCAATTTTTACTTTCTCCATACGTAGTAATGGGAAAGTATTGTGATCATGAAAAAAATCAACTTCGAGATTTAAACGGAAATACACGTTTTGAGGCCCCAGGAACACATTTAGACTATTTTCGGAATGATGTCTGTGTGTATGTGATTGTGCGCGCTCTTAACTCAAAAAGTATTTGCCGTATCGTTACCAAATTTCATATATAACAATTTAGCATGAGCAGAGAGAACTGATTAGTTTTTGGACAATACCGGTTACCGCAAGTTGAGGTTTATTCGAAACCCGATTTGGTTTTTGCAATATTTCTCTGTTAAAACATCATTATTGTATACTAGTGAAGTTGTGCTTGCATTCTGCAAGCATTTTCTCTCACCCTAAAGTAAAGAGTAAGGTCACACAAAAAGCACAAGTCATGCTTATTACGCTGTAGAAAATATCAACGTGATGTCACGCCGACAAAGCTTTGAAAGGCGGAAAGAGAGTCGCGAAACGTCTACAATTTCGGCGCTCTTCAAATATCTAACTTAGTATCTCGAAAACGAAGCAAGATATCGGAATGGATCTTTTAAATAATTAAAACCCAATCCTTCTTCTACATTTCACAGGAGACCCTTTTCTTCTATCTATAACAGAAAGTAAGTTAGTCAGAGACTATTTTCGGGATGTTTTTACGATGCAGCCTTGCAGAAAACTATTTCAAACAACAACTGTATAAGTTATATCTATTATTTAATGGGTTTGTATAAGCTGCATAAAAACTTTCACGTGAATCCGGGGAATACACTGCCAGTTATCGTCGTTTAAGTTTTAAAGGAGTGGAGCGGTTCTCAGCACATCTACGGCAAGGTGTTTAAATTTTATGAAATTTTAACAGCCACAATATAAAACTTTTATGAAATTTTCAATGTTATTTACCACCAGAACATTATTTCCGAACTATGTTAATATTTTCAGCTTCCTGGATCTTCAGAATGTACATAACCATTAGTCAATTTGTTTAACATTTGAGAATTTATTACGGCCGACCGTTAAAAATTTTCAAATTTCTATAATCCCATTTTCTTTATTTGGCAAATACTACCAAAAAGAAAAAATTCAGCTTCATAGCACATTTAGAAGTACCTAAACCGTGAAATGTTAGTAAAATAGTTTATAATTTTTAGCGGCCAAGAAAATAAACATTGTTGCAATTTTTCAGTTTTTTCTCTGATTATTTTTTTCGATTCACCTATGTATTAAATGTCAGCTCTCCAACTATTGTAGTTTGGGCCAGACATTAGTATCCTCCTATATCCTCCTCCTCTGTAAGAAGAGTGCTTAAAGAATGATACAATTCTATACAAATGTTATAGAGAATGTAATTTCCTACAACTTTCATTTGAAAGTATTTTCCATATAAGTTATTGTTTAGGAATTATTTATAAATAATAGGTTTTTTTGGTTTCCATCAAATATCTCCTTTAAAGCGTCATTTGTAATCTTCGTGTGGACCAAAATTGTAGAGAATAATATTTCTTTCACGTTTTGTTTGAAACACATTTTCGTAGAACCATCCATTTCCGAGATAATCAACTTTTTCGTAATATCCAGTATACAGCACCATTCTGTAAACATATTCAAAATATAATTTATGGCAATAAGGACGACTGTATTCTTTTACGATATGAAATGATAATTTTGCCTCATAATGCTATTCATAATAATTTAAATATCTATACCCCAAATATGGACAAAGTGATGTGTTGGCCATATCAGATTTTTTGTTATAGTTTCCAAATTGTTACAGCTTTAGCAGATTATTTGTTTGAACTCATTAAAATAACCAACATTATCCTAACTACTATTTTAGGAATATAAATTGACAGGTTAAATTAGCTAATTTGAATGTTTTATTATCATGTTATATAGAGTGATGGTTAATCATCAAATAATGTTGACTTTATATAATTAATTTCAATGATACTAATTTAGAAGGAGCTACATAATTCATAAATGTTTATGGAACTGTTTCTTGGTGTACTAGAACGTTAATTTAAATGTAGGATCATCTGGTGCAGCAGGAAGGGAATATAAAATTATCACTTTCCATTTAAAAGTATGTAATCTGGTGAAATCTGTAATTTTTCTCTGTTTTCCACCACTCAAAACACAAAGTTTTCATGTTAAAATCCAATGTTTGGACCAATTCATTAAGCTTTCATAAGACGTTCATTTTATTCAAAAAGTTTATTTTCAACGACATACCGTCTCCAAAATATAAATTTTATTAAATAATTAAACAGCCGGTATTTTGTTTCAAGATAGCAGGTGTAAATAAAAATAGTTAATGCTATGTTGTTAATGTGTCGTCTTTAAATGAATACCTATTAATTTTCGAGATTCTGTTTATTTGTGATTACCACCATTCGCGATTTAATCCTTTTGAGATTGTGGGATTTTAACCAGGATTTTAAAGTAAAATAATTTATACTACACCGCTCCCTGGTTATAACGTGGGGATCGGGGGAGGAGCTACGACCCACGTCACAAGACAACCGCGGTATAACCGAGGACATGACTTTTCATTTTTTAAATTTCTACACTTGCTACAAACAACAAAATTCAAATAAAAAACAATATACAGTGTGTAGAATAAATTTATTTAATCGATTCCTTAAAACGTCAGTATATTTTGTTTTTACTTTAGTACATACTAAAAAAACGACAGGACTTTCTTTCCAAGAAATAAGGAAGACCTGCAGTATATCCCATTCCGCGGTATAACTGACGGCATTATAACAGGGGAGCGGTGTATTTTAAATTGCATGTATTTTAAACTAGCTTTTTCTTTCGTAATCATTATTACTGTATTATTATTGATTAGTAATATTATTATTTTTCTTTGTTGCTCATTTTCTTTATATATTTATTTAGTACCTGTATACCAATTTATGCTGGTTTGCTTCGAAGTTACGCCATTATCTCAGATTTTTTGGAAAATGGGAAATTGGAAAATCGTTAGATTTTTCTGTTTCCATCTCCTTGAACCTTTTAATGAATTACAATACTCAATTAATATACATTTTTAAAGTATTAAGACCAAAAACAATTATATTAATTTGTAAATTAGAGAAGATAGTGTAACGACAGAATTTTAGAATTTGTTTTGGATTCACCGCTCCTTCCTACTTGATGCAATTTATTGGATGATCTCTTTATGCCGATTCTAGCAGAAATCTCGTCATCGATAGTCCTCTTTTGTTTACCCCTTAACTGTTTTTGTTGTAATATTATGCAACTTCGTCCCCACTTCATTGTTATTGACGTAATACTACACACCGATGCAGAGCTTCACGAACTATGTATTTGTTCATCTATGAACAGGAACTTCCCTATGCAGATGGGGAGTTTTTTTGCTTATCGTCTCGTGAGTAAATATTGGAAGGTTATGAACATACAAGTCCAAACACTTGAGATGGGGATTTCCGTCTTCCTTTTGAACGATGAAATCTTTCATTCGCACAAAATTTCACCACTCCGAATTCCTTGAAGTGGATGAGGGAAAAGGACCAAACTTGAACTTACCTATTCTCCAGCCAGAAAACCCTCAGTAGTCATTGATCTATAGTTATAAGTTAGTCAGCATATTCTTTCTGCCTATTTTTGCGAGTTTATGCCTGCAGCGCGAGCATTACCTAAACGTTGGCTTGATTCATATGGGAAAAAGCAGTTTAGATTTACATCGTGATTTTCAGGAACGCATCCTCGACGTAAATTGGGGTATTACTGTACCCCATCCCTAGAATATTCCATTGTTTTTAATCTGAAATTATCTGTGGTCCGGAACAGCCCAGATCTCATGCTTTTCGAATTAGAGATGCTTGACTGTATATCCAAATCTTGTCTAAAGAAACATTTGCTTATACTCATTTTGGATTATTAATGTTTTCAAGTAAAGCATAATATCCATGACTGGTGAATCTTTTTTCTCACTCTGTTATTGACAATATTTCATAAAAATATTCTACTTCCAGTGTAAGACATGCAAACCTTCAGCAAATACAGTACTCATTCTATAAATTTATAGAATAACGGCTCTATGACATATTGCTGGAAACAAAATATGCTGATCCAATTACTGGAAAAGATAAAACTCTAAATAAAACATCATCTTACAAAACTTTATTTTCAAGGTAACTAATGTAAAAAGACATCACTCTCACATAACATCTTTTTCAAAATTACATACTTATTTACAAAATCTACTGGAGCTATGACTAAATACATAAAATAAATCTGAAATGCAATTACTGCTACATTCTTTTCTATCTTCTATCAAGGGCATTGCTTTTAAGTTCATCAAAAAAGTAATAATTCACCCTTACATCACGTGCTTTCTTTCTCACTCTCCAGAATGACCATAGAACATTGCCAGTGCTGGATCTTCCATTTCAAACGTGACTAGCACATCTCTGAACTTATCTATAATTTGTAGCAACTGAGATCGGCTCATTTTTTCTAAATACATAATTTCTTCCAAGTGACTAGCTCCCTTGAAGTGGCCAACCTATGCATAAGATAATGCAAGAATTGTAAGTTTGAGTTATTATTGGGTAGAAGAAAAGTCATACGCTGATTCACAAGGTACTACATAAAGGATCATGCAATCATTTGCAGAAGTTAAAAGACGCAAAGATCAACAAAATCTTTAAAATTCCAATTTCAGATTCAGTACCATATTTATCATGACATTATCTCTATTAACCTAGATATGCCGGGAAATTTTTTTCCATAACCCAATTTATTTTATATACATAATATAGTTTAATCAGGTCCCTAAGTACCCCTATAGCAGTGAATTTGATTTATGTATTGTAGGACGGTCACAATTGCCCATCCTTTTAAAAGGACAGTCAGCATCTTGGCAGTGAATTATTGTATAGGTAGTGAAAACATAAATTTAGTAAATCCCATTATAATCTATTGGCGTAAGAGGACATTTAGAGGTCCTGTTTTCTCTTATGGTTCCTGTTAGTTTCATGCTGTGCATCCAACATTGGAATTGTTGTGAAGAAGTTGTTGCAGCATATGTGGTAGGGAAAGGGTTTGAGTGAGGCCAACACATCTGACAAGGAGAGTTAGTCAACTCGTCCCGATTTTAAGATGAAACCACTGCTGCAGGAAAGAACATAAAAACTAATGGTACATGTATTTTTTTCTAGCCGCCAATGGCCATTCTTTTGCAAGTTATTAACATTTAAAGATCACGAAAAACCTTCAAAACAGACCTGCTGACAAGTAGGCGGCGTTTCCGTGTGGGTAAAATCGCTGGTAGTTCCCTTTGAACAACCGGGTTCGATCCCCACATGCAGCATATTTTTTTTGTCACCTATGGATATTTTCTTCACTTAAATTTTTACCTTTACGTTATATTAGTGTGCATCCCTCTCGGTAGATTTTTATTTCTATTTTTAAATAATATTTACGGGTTTTTCTTGTCTTGCGATTCTCGCTCTATGTTACGTGCATTAAAAAGCAACTTACTTCCTAACATGTCGTGATTGCTTTTAAGGAGCTGATTTACTTCGTACTTACAATTAAAAATACGATTACTCAACGATAGAGCTCAGCGTTTTAAGTAGGTACTGTGTCTCCATAACCCTTTTCGCCTTCTCTAGCTGCGAGGATTCCTGGAAGAATACATCTAATAGTTCATGTCCCTGACCCTGGCATTGAAGGCGACAAACAGAGACACGCTGTTGGAAGGCACGTGATCTTTAAATGTTAATAACTTGCGAAAGAATGGTCATTGGCAGCTAGAAAAAAATACGTGTTCCATTAATTTTTGTTCTTTCATGCTGCGATGGTTTCATCCGAAAATCAGGGGACGAGTTGACTAACTCTCCTTGTGAATATTGGAGCACAACCAAAGGTTCCAAACCTAGATCCCTAAACTCCTTAGCAATCACAGAGTGAGCTCCTTGGTATGGCTCCATCCAGACAATTTAGCCTCTAGATGTGGGCCCGATCCACAACTTGTATCTGTACTGTATAGGTTAGCCATGAATAAACTGTTTACAACCGTGGTAGCCCTAATGCGGAACCATAGCCTTATAAACACTGTGGCTTTCTATGTGGGGAGCAAAATCCTGAAATTTTCTGTTCAGTAGATCATTTAAAGGATGAACTTTGGCAAATTGGTCTTTTTTGCCCAATAATTCATTGTCACAACAATGGAGGTTTGATAAAATAAATTCAAACCGATCTCTCATTATAGAGTTAGCAGCAAGATCATTATATGCATCCCTACTTACTTCCCCAAACATTCTCCTTCTAGGGACAGGAATGTACCCACTCAAATACCAATAACGCACTTCATTTCTTTGATGGAGATGTTTTCCAATTTATTTTTGTGAGCTGCATAGCGGTTGTTGTGAAACACAGGCAAAAAAATCACTTCTTTGTCAACAAATTTCTCGAGCATTTCAATTGGAATCTGCTGATTTTTAGCTCCCATAATTTGCAGCCATTGAAGGATTGGTGCTTCAAGATCACCATTCTTCCATTTATACTTTGTCTTTCCTCTGCTAGTTGAAGGACCAGGTCCACACACATCTTCCACATCAGCTTCTTGAGCATCTCTTTCTTGATCCATGTACATAATATCAGCTTCAGATTGTAACTGTGACCCATGTAAGCTGTTGGGATTCACTATATCCTCCTCTATAGAATCTTCATCAGTTAAGTCATCTGTATCATTGGAGAAGGCATAATAGCAATGGCCACATTCAATTCTGATGGAATTTCACCAGCATCATCATCCTCTAACACAGATAAAAGATCATGTAAAGTGAATCCACTGACACATACAAAAATGTAGGAATCATTACTGAAATCATCTAGTGAAAATGAAATGTAAATATATGTCGGTATGCCAGGTGTCCTTTTAAAAGGACAGCAATAATTAGGGCCCTACTGAATGCACCATGCAATAGTTTTGACATAGGATTTCAATCAGTACACTACTATGACTACTAACAAATTTGTGAAAAAATTTGATATCCAACAACAAATGTTTACAATACATTGAAAATTGTAAGAACTGTCTATCTTGAAATTAGAATAGAAAAATAAATCCAACTGTAAACAAACATACGAACTAAAATGGTTTACAAATCAATTTCATTACACTTTCTGGGACTCCTGGTATCTGTAGCAGTGTTACCAACACAAAGAAAATAGCAAACAGTACTAACTTTTTAAATGAAATTTATTGTCATTTAAAAGGACAGTAGGCATATCTGGATTAAAGTCACTAAAAATGGTAGTAAAATATTTAAAAACACTATTAACACCAAGCCCGGAGGACATTTAATGAAATCCCACCTGTGAGGCTGAAGGAGATTTTTGTAAACTGACAATGCAAGCATGAAAGTTGCAAAATTATATAAAAGCTCATAAACTTTCATCTTTTTATTGGATTTTTATGAAATTTTTTGAGGATTTACACAAAACATGATATTTTAAAACTATAGATTTTACACTATCATACATTAAGTATAATCTCTTTGCTGGAGAGAAGCAATGACACACTGATCACTTACTTATCCAGCTCATACCCGCGCTATCATTTATTCAACAATTTGTGAAAACTATAGAAGTTATTGACATGGAATCTTCTTCAAAGATATACAATTTAAAAATTCTGAACATTTCATTCACTGAATGTAGCCCTCTAAACCAAACAGGGAAAAAGTTTCCCACAGGTCAACTTTTTCATGTCTTGACTGAAAATTTGAGATGAATGTTACAATTGTATTTTTTTAAAGGCAGTTCATTATTCTTTTTATATTTTTAAGTTACTTTGTTGTTATTGAGAATCATTACAGAAGTCATATAAAAAACTGTCCCTTTATATTCAGTAGAAGCCGAAATATAACACTGTATTTATAAGTAAGGAAGATATATGCAAAATAAAAAAAACGATTTAAAGTATTTTTTAAACTTTAAAGGTATTTCCCTATTTTTTAGAATGTTTATACATGCATAATCAGATTCAGCATGGAATTTACTATACGAAAACTTTTATACCTTCAATCTATCATCCATAATGATTTTTTAGTGGCATTTACTCTTATTCTGTTAAAACACTCACAGCATAGTCTCAATTTGCCTCTTCATTGCTCTCTTACAAAAGCGAACACAATCTTTTTACGAGTTGGTCTGCTCAAGGTATTGGGTCTGAAATTTCTTAGAAGGAGACCTCTTAGCAATATTTCTGTATACAGTCATGCCTCGTTTAGCACATGTTTGTTTAGCGCAATTTCGATATAGAGCAATTGAAATCCCGTGATATAAATTTTTATTTATTTTTTAATAAAATACGTACTGTATGCATGGTACATACTGCAAAATGAAAATAATGTTCACAGTGCGCATTATTGCTGGCTTTTGTTTACTTAAAAAATAAAGGAAAGCTGTTTTCACGTAATCAGTTCCAATGACATATTTGCGGTGTTTTGTTTAATATCATATTTCCTCATGTAACCCATGCATTCATGTAACCCACGCACTCCTATTTTTGGGCCGGTTCGGAGGGAAAAATTAATCAGAGCCAGAATAAGTTTTTTTTTAGTCACCGATTCCCACTCCCTGAAACAAGTTCCGCTCAATTTAAGCATTCTCTCCCTTCTACGTGATGCAATTTATTGGATGATCTCTTTATGTAAGGCAGCCAATCGTCCCGGATTCAGCTCATTTGTCCTTTATGGTGTTTAGTCACGGAAATGTCCCAAATTTCTGCTTGACTCGCGTTTTCAGAATCAAAAATGCTTGAAAGTTGAGCAAATCGCTTACGTGCTCAGAGGTTTGTTGCTGTCTCTCAGTATAGCCTGGCCAGTTCAAATTACAATGTATATGTTTGATGTAATACATTGTTACTGGAAGTTGTACTCCTGAGCAAAGAGAATTACTGGGGAGTCAGCTGACTTGAGATCGACAGGGCGCATAGGGGATCAACCAGGCACTCACAGTAGTGGCTTATGAGAGCCAAGTGTGTAAGGGGCCTAAGGTAACACACGCACAGTTTTTGCATTGAGATAAGAGCAAGATTTTATCATTGCAACTTGTAATTTTACATTTATATCTCCAAATGTGATGTGGTCACCGATTCCATCACTCAATTGGAGTCCAAATCTCTTGGTTTTGATTCCTGAACTGGGCAAAATATTCCAGTAATCTTACATGATTTAAATATCAAAGTATCATTGCTAAGCTCGAGGTATTTTCTTTTGATATCTCGCATACGTTGCACATTTATACATACGAGGTGAGATCAGAAAGTTCCAAAACTGGCTTTGCAACTTTGTAAGTAAATGTAGTTGTGACGTGTCTCTTTGTGTTAATATAACCTAGACTCTCCCCTCCGCATAGCACAAAGGACGGAGCAAAATCCTTTGTTATTGTCCTTCCAGCTTCCGTTGAACGAACACGTGTACCAGTCCTTTGTCGCATTTCTGTCCATGCTCAAAATGTCGGAAGAGAAGGAGCAGCGCATATGCATTAAATTTTGTGTTAAACTTGGGAAAAGTGGTATGGAGACTTTTGAAATGTTAAAAATAGCTTTCGGTGAGGAGTCCTTGACTCGTGCACGCACATTTGAGTGGTTTAAGAGGTTTAAAGAAGGCTGAACCTCAATCGATGACGATCCACGAACTGGGCGACCATCAACGAGCAGAAATGATGAGTGTGTGGCTCGTGTACGAGAATGAATCCGTAACAATAGGCAATTAACTGTGCATGAACTTGCTGAAGAAGTTGGCATAACCTACGGCACGTGCCAAACCATTTTCACAGAGGATTTGAACATGCGACCTGTTTCTGCAAAATTCGTTCCTTGCCTCCTCACCAATGAGCAGAAGGAACACCACTTGTCTGTGGCCACTAATCTTCTCCAAGAAGCAGAAATGGATCAAAACTTCATGGAAGGGATCATTACTGGTGATGAAACGTGGGTATAAGGATACGATCTTGAAACAAAATGTCAATCTTCGCTGTGGAAGACGCCTGAGTCTCTAAGACCGAAGAAAGTGCAGCAGGTGCGCTCCAATGTCAAGGTCATGCTGATTGTTTTTTTGGACATGGAAGGGATTGTTCAACACGAATACATTCCCAAAGGTCAAACAGTGAATCAGGTTTACTATGTTGAAGTTCTAAAGCGACTAAGAGACGCCGTTTGTCACAAGAGGCCAAAGAAATGGGAATCTCGTGCATGGGCACTGCATCATGACAATGCAACCTCGCACACAGCTCACGCTGTTCAGTTTTTTGGCAAAACACGGCATTTCTTTGGTTCAACAACCACCCTACTCACCTGACATGGCTCCCTTCGACTTTTGACTGTTCCCTCAAATGAAAATGT
Organism: Uropetala carovei; assembly: GCA_036926305.1. NCBI lineage: Eukaryota > Metazoa > Arthropoda > Insecta > Odonata > Petaluridae > Uropetala > Uropetala carovei. The sequence goes on from JAXCHB010000149.1 coordinate 2,788,971, forward strand.
TGTTGAAAGGAAAGAGATTCGATGACACTGAAACAATCCAAGGAAATACGACGAAGCACCTGAACAGCATTCCAAAAATTCATTTAAAAAATGTTTCCAACAATGGCAGCACCCCTGGCATAAGTGTATAGGTGCAGAAGGAGACTATTTTGAAGGGGATTAATAATTTGTACTGATAACCAATAAAGTTTATTTTTATCAGAACCAGTCTCGGAACTTTCTGATCACACCTCGTACATACATACATACCAATCACACTTTTCCCTGATGGGGTAAGCAAGTTAAATGCCTCTACCATTCACAATATTTCTCCACACCTTTCTATCCTTACATACTTCTTTCGCTTCAAACACATCCATGCATCGTTTCATACATCGTCTCCATTCCTTACACTTCTGATCTCTCTTTTCTTGAGAGTCTCTCAGCCAGCTTTTTCTTGGTCTTCCTCTCCCTTTTGATCCACATACTCTACCATCATGTATCAATTTAGTCACCCGGTTCTCATCCACTCTCTCCACATGCCCAAACCATCGCAGCACACCCCTTTCATATTGACCTCTTAAAGTTTCTTTCATTCCACATTCATTCATCACCCAAGTATTCCTGACTCTGTCTCTCCTGGTTTTCCCACACATGCTCCTCATATAACCCATTCCAACTGCATTCACCTTACTCATGTGTTTCTCCTGACACACCCACGTTTTGCTACCATACAACAAGGTGGGTACAAGCACACTTCTATATACAGCCATTTTTGCTTCCTTAGACACTTCTTCACGATTTAGTACTGACCACATGCTACCCACCACTTTTCTACCCGCATTCACACGCCTTTCTATCTCTCCATCTATTCTTCCATTCTTAGAAAACATTCTTTCCAAGTACACAAACTCATCCACTTGTTCAACAACTTCACCATTTATGCGCAGTCTACAGTCATTCAATTCATTAATTCTATCAAACACAACAAACTTTGTTTTTGACACATTGATCTTCAGATCCACTCTCTCTGTAACTTCAGCCATACTATCTAACATTCTTTGTAACTCATTCGACGTTTCAGATATCAACACAGCATCATCAGGATACAAAAGCACCCGCACATTCACTTCCCCAATCCTCAGACCATTCGTATTTGCACAGGATTCCCTCACACATTTATCCGTAAACACATTAAACAACCAAGGAGACATCACACACCGAACACCACTTTCAATCTTAAACCAGTCACTCAGAAAACCATTTATTCTTACGCGAGCCGTTCTTGCTGAGTAGACTGCTCTCACTGCATTCACTAACCAGTCATTCACTCCATACTCAGCCAGAACATTCCACAGGTCATTTCTATTGACTCTGTCATTGGCCTTCTCCAAATCCTCAAATGCACAATACACTTTCTTTCTCACATTCAAACACTTCTCGGTTACTTGTTGGAGAGCAAAAATCTGATCAGAACACCCCCTACCTGGCATGAAACCACATTCTACCTCCCAAATTTTACTCATAGTAGCCATTCTAACCTTTTCAATAAGTACTTTACCAAACACTTTCCCAGGTATACTCAATAAACTAATAGCTCTGTAATTCTTATATTCTACATTACTACCCTTCTCTTTGCACAAAGGAACAATGATGGCATTCTTCCCATCATCTGGGACAACTGAAATGTTAACACACAAATTAAATAATTGTTCATCCAACTCATAGGTAAGCTACATCCATATTTCAGCATTTCACCCGTAATTCCATCCACCCCTGCAGCCTTCCCATTCCTCAACATTTTCACACACGTCTTAATCTCACGTTTGTCAACTCTGTCTTTACTGGACACATTCATACAGTCAGTATCACTTTGGATGCCAGACCATTCAGAACTACCTCCATACAAGTCTTCAAAATGCTCCTTCCAACATTCTATCACTTCACGATCATTCCACACAGTTTCTCCATTCTTATTTACAATCCCATTCATTCCATTGTTGCTGCCCTGTCTCGCCCTTTTTTATATTTGCAAGCCAGAAATCTGTTGCCCGCATCCTACCACTAGGAGGTACATGCAGTGTACTGACACACTCAGGATACAAGATTTATAACATGAGAATTTATTATATTTCAGTTGCGAATATTTAGGAAAGGAAGATTTTTTCTTTTGAAAATTTGAAGCGCCACCGAAGACACCAGCCAATTCAAGCAAGCCACATGTAAGTAAAGAAATTATCCAATCCTCATTTTAAGTATCATTCACATTTTTAAAAGTTTTTTCAAATTGAAAGCCATTCCCATTTCATTTTTTCACATTTTAAAATATCCCTTTCATTAGGAAATGCTGCCAAAAAGAAGGAAATGTGTATTTAACCAGGAGTTGGAAAAGCAATTTAAACTATGTGTGATGTTTGACGCAACCTATGCAATTGTGTATTTTCTACTAGCAGAATTTCTCGTTGAATTTCAATGGATTTAGTGAAGCTACTACAGCACAACATATAAACTCTTTGAAATACCTATATAGTAGATACTTTTAAAATTACAATTAGCTTTTGTTAACAATTAATCGTATTTTCTTGTAACAATTCGTTTCCGAGCCTATTGCATTCAGATATTATGACCATTTTATTTCCTATCATATTACTGTCATCAAATCCAGCTTCATTTCTTGTGTAATTATGCCTCGCTGAAATATTTACTTTTATGTCTTGTAAGCAAGAAACCCGTGAAAAAGCATCGTACAGTTATCCATGATTGAACACTGACTCCGGTAAATGTACGCCAGATACGTGAGCTTACTTATGTTAATAAACATTATAATGTAGAATATAATGATTTTACTTATAACAAATGTAAGACTCCAGTATTCAATAGACGAAAGAAGGTTCAACTACTTTCATCAATAAACGCCTCCTGAATAATAATCAGTATCTATTTACGTTGCTATCCATAAACATCGATCGTTTCGTTGCTTAAACAAAAGTGCAAATCGAACAACGCTAAACTTTTGTCTATTTATAAGCTTCACTGAAGCTAATTGAATCGGAGGTAACAATGATGGCCGCCTTGGTTACGCCAGGAAAGAGTACGAAAAATCCACAAAATTTCGAAACAAATAGCGTATTTCTGAAAACTTCGACTGTGTAACATGTAAACTTTGCAGGAATAAGATAGTATAGAGTTTTATTCGTCGAATAAAGCAAAAACGAAAAAAATCGGTCCTTATTTACGTATTTTTACGCTTGAAGGAAGAATACCTTGCAAGTCAAGAAATGCATTCAGACGTGTTATCTTATGGAAAAATGTTAATCCCCTATATTGGCAGCACTGATTAATCCCGGTTGACCAAACCTTGACCATTCACTAAGTTATGATGTAAGGAAGAATCGTACCAAATTTGGTTATTCTAACTTTTATCGTTTAGGAGTTCCATGAACAAACCAACAAACACACGTTTCAAAATATATTATAGTAGATTTGTCATGGGGGAAGAAATGATATTACAAGACATGTTGCCTCAGATAAACACAAAAGCCTTTTGTTTTTACTGCTTCATCTTCTAAATTAAGTGATTATTTTCAAGAAGAAAAATTTTGCAATAAAGAAGAGGAACTAGCAAAATCAGAGGGCTTATTTTCCTTACTAGTACCACTTGCACGCATTCTCGATATCCTGAGCACTTAGCTGCCTCAGCATATTTTTTTAAGGTGTCCCGCATTGGCTACTTAGAAATCTGGCTGCTTTACCTTTATGACGATACTAGCAGAAATCTCCTCACCAACAGTCCTCTTTTGTTAACCCCTTAACTGTTTTTGTTGTATTATTACGCAACTTCGTCCCCAGTACTGTTTTTGACATAATGTTATGAACAGATGCAGAGCTTGACAAATTATTTGTTTATCATCTTTAGGTGGATGGGAAGTTTTTTCGCGTAGTATCTCTTGAGTAAATATTGGAAGGTTAAGAACAAACAAGTCCAAACACTTGACATGTGGATTTCCATCTTCCTTTCGAACGATGAAATCTTTCATTCGCAACAGAATTTCACCACTCTGAACTCCTTGAAGTGGATGAGGAATAAGTACCAAACTTGAACCTACCTATTTTCAAGCCAGCAAACCCTCAGTAGTCATTGAACTATAGTTATCAGTTAGTCGGCGTATTCTTTCTGCCTACTTTTTCGAGTTTTTGCTTGCAGCGTGGCCGTAACTTACACGTTTGCTTGATCACATAAATTTGCATATACTTCGTAGAATTTGACCTCTTTTACGAATCTAAATGTAGACGCAAACATATTGCAGAGAATTTACTATCGATACTCCCAATTTATATAACCTGTTGAGAAGTACTCGTGTAAGATGCGCATCCCCTTTTTTCCCCAGTGTTTCAGGAAAAAATGTGCGCAGGGTCCACGAGTAAATACGGTATCTATGGCAAAATAACATTTTAACAGTAAATAGGGGGAAATAATTTCAGTAAACCATGGCTATCATGGTAGAAAGGAGAAAATTGAGTAAAGGCAATCAAAGTGTAGAAAATAATCCTAAATTAACAAGGAAAAGCATAAATCTTGAGGAAAAACTTAAAGTGATTCAGTGTTTTGAACAAGCTGAGCATCAGAGCAATATTGCAGGTAAGTTTAACTGCACAACTTCTACAATTCATACAAGTATGTTAAATAAAGACAAAATAAAAAGTTCCATTGAAGCAGCCAGTGCAGTAACTGCGATGAAACTCACACGGTCACTTATTGTTAGTAATATGCTTGAAAAAATGGAGAAACTGCTAGTGTTGTGGATTGATTCTAAGCGTTCTAATGAATACATGCCCCTTAGTCAAGCACTTTCTCTGTTTGAATGTGTAAAGCAAGAAAAGAAACTTTTCATGCCAGTTCTGGTTGGTTTTGAAATTTTAAACACCACGCAAATATACATAGGGTTCGTTTTACAGGTAAATCAACAAGCGCTGATAAAGATGCAGCTATAAAGTTTCCTGATGAATTCAAGCAATTATTAAAAATGGTGAATACCCCCACACATACATACAATAAGTAATTTACACGTGGATTTGAGTGCTGCAGTGACGAAAATGATAACTCGCAGAACCTAGCATTCTATGCATAAATGCGAGCACTGCTGTGAAAGATTTAAAATTGTATTAATATTGATTTTTAATGATAATTAATATTAAATAAATAAAAAAGTAACATTAGCAAACCTTGTACTTTCATGAACTGATCACAACTAAGTACATGTTATAATCTGTTTGTTATGCGCAAATTTGGTTAGTGCAAAGACCATCAGGAATGTATCCTTTGTGCTAAACGAGGCATGACTGTACAGATGTTTACATGGGACATGTAAAGAAGGATCCTAATCTCTCTCACACACGTACTACATTGTCCCCATTAACAGCTGAGGCATAGGGTCTAGGGTTCGGAAACAGGTGTAAGGTTGGAAAAGTGACCTCGAGCATCTCATAAACATTGCCTGAAAAAAGGTTTGTCTTGGCATTGTTATTGCAGGGGAAGGGAGAGAAAAGGGTCTTACCTTAAAATCGCTGTAACTGCAGTAAAAAACGAACCGGAAAAAAGTTCCCCACATGATTAACCACAGAGAACACAGAAAAAAGTATGCTCCGTTCACAGCAAATGAGTCCACACGACTAACTCAACAACTAAGAGAAGTGAGAAATGTATTCTATTCCCCTACTTCAAGATACTGAGTCATAGGTCTCTTTGAAATTGAGGAGTTAACTTATGCCAACACCAATAGTAACTTTGCAGACATAATACTTTCTTTACTAGAGCATCATTTTAACAAAAAGTTCAAAACGCTAATGGTATATTATGTGGTTAGAAGGCAAACTCATCTTTTTGCCATGAAAATTTCAGTGAGCACACATTAAAGTTAGAAAATTATGGCAATTTTTTAGTCTAGAAGAAAAAAATTATAATACAGAGAAATTGATAACATAAAATACTAACCAATCTAGCAAAGAGTGCCAGGTCTTCTTGACATGAAGCAGCAGGTATTGTCATGATTGTTGCTCGCTCTTCAGCTGAAAGGCCGGCCTTGGTAAGATGTTCCTCGACATCTCTTTCACTCTTCTCTTCCGAGTTCCCTTCCTTAGCATCCATTGACACATCATCAGAGGAACCATTACCATTTGATAGCTTAACAAAATTTCACCATAAAATCCAAATGAGATATTGAAACATGCTGGTTGATTACATTTGAATTCTATTCCAATCCCAACTATTAACAAGTAATTTTCAATTGAAAGAGGGTATAATTACCGTTACACCCAGCCAGAATCACTGGCGGGAGAGGAAGCTGATTCTATCAGTCATTCACAAAGAAAATAAACAACAAAGCAATAGCTAGAAAGTTTTACATAAACAACAACTCTTTCAAAAATATATTCAGAATTATGTTCAAATATGATTATTCACAGTACAGTTGAACCTCCATAATCCGGCATTCCGTAAACCGGCATAGTCTCCAAGTTTGCCTTGTTTCCCATGAACCGCAATGTTTAGAACCGTCTATCGCCAAGTTCAATGCAATATTTATTAACCACTAAATGGATTAAACAATTTGAATATGATTTCCTTTATTAACAACTTTTATGTTAACTTCGCTAGTTATGTTTTATATATATTCAATCCCTCAGATTAAAAAAAAAATCTTCCTTGAACAGATTACATGCCATTTCACCTCCTGTGAGTGGCTGCCTATTGTGCAACCACCTTTTACAGTAGAAAGCACACATTTGTGCAATCACCATACTTACAAATTTATTGTGCAATTCGCACTTATTTTTTTGCTACCTTTGGTTTGATGAGCAGTTTTAACTGTGGCGTTTTTCAATTGTTTATAGTATCATTGCGTATATAAACTGAAGAAACTGAGATTATGCCGAAACTGTCAAAATCGTAATTCGGACACCAATATACTTGGCAAATGCTGATTTTCTCTATCTTCGATAAAATCCATTTTATATGAGCTTCCAAAATTTTGAAAACACATCATATGTACCAATTTACCATAAAATAAAATGCACTGCATATCTTCTTTTTTGTTTATTACCTTACTAGCATAACTGCCCGTCAATATGAAGGGATATCTTTAGTTAACTTTAAAATAGTTGCCTCCCTCCCCCTCTTTCTCTCTCCCTCCCTCCCCCCCCCTCTCTCTCTCAAATGTAAGAAGGGACTATATAGTCTCAATTCCACCCTCAATAAAGTCATTTGTCTGTCTGTCTCCCTCCCTCCCTTCTTCCCCTCACTCCCCTTCCCTCTCTCTACCCCTTCCCCCTCATTCACTCTCTCCTCCCTCCCTCCCCCTCCCTTCCACCCTCTCCTTCCCTCCCCTCTCCCTTCCTCTCTCCCCCTGCGTTACCATCCCTCTCTCTCCCTCCTTATCTCGTATTAAAAGCATATAAAGCACGCTTACACCCATAAGGATTGATACAACAATAGAATTTTGAGGTCTAACAATATAATTGGTAGCCAAGGCAACATCCCGTTAAAATGGCAATATTTCCACAAAATATGTGAATTAAATGTATAACATGAGCGATTTCGAATTGTATGCGGAAAAAGATGAACAGAATAAGAAACTTTGTAATTTTTTCTTCAAAATGGTTCAGATCCGAAGATCGTAGGTTAATTCCTTCTAATTTTAATTTCCAAAACAATAAAAGCCTGCATGCCAAAAAATGGATTTTTACATGTTACCTTATGGAAAATGGAAATGTCTTCCTAGGAGTCGAACCCAGGACTTTTTTGGAGATTTATTTTCGTCAATACCTTAAAATATGTTAATCAAGCATCCTTCTCAAACTTCAATCTTCTACCTGTTCGGGAAGTTTGTTAAAACGCTCTATATCGGTCATTGTGAAAGCGTGACCAACCAACCAACAGACCTGCGCTATTATAGTATAAAATTATGGTAACTTATGTTTAAATAATATTCTGTGCATTTAATTTAATATTTACTATAGTACAGTGTGTAATATCATGAAGAGATGGGTCAGGCCAGGGGTCGGCAACCCGCGGCTCGTGAGCCACATGCGGCTCTTTAAGGAATTATCTGCGGCTCCTGACGCCCATTCTTCCGCTTGAAGCGCACCAGACAACAATGATGGTCTTAATTGATAATAATATAAACGTTTTCAATAGAAGGATCCAATATGGGCTGTTGAGTAAAAAAAAATAATTTTCAACTCTCATTTTCATCTGTAGTCCTAGATTCGTTTTTTCAAAGAATCTATTTGCTTCATTTGAATACTTATTTATATTTTCATTGAATACTTTAAACTTATGTAAGATATTATTTTGTTTCTCAAGTTCTTTTTACGAATTATCTCCAAAATGTGTGTGCAGCTTTTAAATAAATAGACGTCATTTAATATGACTTGACGGTATTAAATATGTATTTTTTCATTGTACATGCTCTGCGGCTCATCTTATGTTGGATTCTATATAAATTTTTTAAAAAATGGCTCCTCTTGTCATAAAGGTTGCCGACCCCTGGGCTAGGCTTAACTTGAGGATTCGTCCTGTAATCCACCAAATTCCCTAATCCAGCTTCGGTCAGGTTCCAAGATTGCCAGATTAGGGAGGTTCAATTGTACTTAAATAAGAGTGTACACAAATTAACTACTAAGGCTTAAAAATTAACAAAGTACTACAATCTTCTCTTTTAATTTCTTGACTCCTTGGCCATATTAGCTACATTTACAAATTTCTTTGCTTATATAGATTTTTCACTCATAATAACTTTGATAAAAATTTGAATATGTTAAATGTAATCTATTATCACAACTAAAGTTTCATGATATTTAAATGTATATTTAAAGCTAAATGACTATACAGGTGACGCTCGATTTATGCCAATCCGATTTACGCACCTTCATTTTAACGCCATTTACAATGAACGTACAAATAACATCCTGTTTGCACCACCGTTTATACGCCTTTGCTATCTTAGAATGTTACGTTGTGAAGTTTCACGGTAAATCTTCAGATGTGGTCGTCCCAAGTACACTGCACAGCCAGAATATTGCAAGCTTTATTGATATGTTGCATAAATATGAAATTTTTTAATATCTGCATGTATTTTAATAAAATAATGCCTAGATTTACTTTTTGTTTAATTCAGCACTTTTCCTTAATTTTTATTGCATATTTGATAAACTCTAAGTTTATATGATTAGTGGTGGCTCCTATCTTTTAACTGGTGGGGTTGGTCAAAAAATTTTGTCATAATGTTGTGTATGTGCACGAGCGTAATTTTGGAACCCCCAGATTACTATTTCAAATTTTTTCACAGGACAGTGTAACCTAAAGAAGAGTTTTAAAAGGTCGCTCACATGAATTTATGACGTGTTATTTGCATTAAACATATACAAGGAATAATATTAAATACAGGAATAAATTAACCACTGACATAACATCACCCTAAAGAAATATTTTACGGAGGTTTAAAAAGTTCTGGGAGAGATGAATCCCACTATCCCCATGGTAGGAGCTGCCACTGTACGTGATCAAATACTGCTGGAAAATTACTTTCGATTTACGCAATAATCCTCAGAACGTATCTATAGCGTAAATCAAACGTTGCCTGTATTTAAAAGAACATGGAAGTTTTTGCAAATATTTACCACTTTGAGAAGTGTTTCACTATACAGTGTACTCTGGATTATCTGGGCTAATGATAGGGAGAAGAAGCACAAAAAATCGGAAAACACGGATAATCCAAAATTTTCCTTTTTTTAGGCGCGTTTCGCTTACAGCGTGAGCGCCTATTATCGTCGGTCGGTCCGTCCGTCCGCATGTTCGTTCTCGGCTTCTACCGAACGGATTTTTATGAAATTTGATATTAAGGACTTTCAATCAAATATAATAAGAAAATCGCAAAAATGAATCACGTACGCCAATCAGGGGTACCACTTTACTGGTGACAAAAAATTAAATTTTCGTCATATCTCGTAAACTATTGTTCATATCAAAATATTTTTCAAATAAAAGTTGTAGAACTGGTAAAGTAGAATATTTCCTTTTCTATATATTTTCATCGTAGGAGTAACCGTTATCGAGAAAATCAAACAAGAAAGTCTGATATGGAGTTGAACTTGCATGGTTACTTCATTGTTGCTAACATAAACAATCTCCCAAACAAACGTTTAATTTCCTTACGTGTATGTAATACTATTAAATAGGAAGAAAATGGATTATTTATGATGAAGAAAAGGACCTTAAAACGCTATTTCCCTTAGGTACAGGTATATAATTGCTTTCTAATACTCCATTGCACGAAACGCGCCCCATTTGTGATACGTTGTACGCTTTCCTAACTTGTTTCTTTCTCCATACGTAGTAATGGGAAAGTATTGTATTGATGAAAAAAATCGACTTCGAGATTTCAATGGAAATACATGTTTTGAGGTCCCTAGAACACGTTTAGACTATTTTCGGAATGATGTCTTTGTGTGTGTGTTAGTGTGGGTGCTCTAACTCAAAAAGTACGTGCCATATCGTTACCAAACTTCATTTATAACACTTTAACATGAGCATAAAGAACTGATTAGTTTTTCGACAGTAACGGGTAAGCGGAAGTCGAGGTTTATTCAAACCCGATTCGGTTTTTGCGATATTTCTTCGTTAAAATATCATTATTGTATTTACAATTTTATATAAAAGTTATAGAGAAGGTAATTTCCTACAACTTTACATTTCAAATAATTTTCTATTGTAGTTATTGTTTAGGAGTTATTTATAAATAACCGGTTTTTCGGTTTTCTCCTTCAAAACATCGTTATTGGTAATCTTCATGAGGACCAAAGTTGTAGAGAATAATATTTCTTCCAAGTTTTGTTTGAAACAAATTTTCGTAGAACCATCCATTTCGAGGATATTTTGCTTTTTACTTTTTTACTGTTGTGATCACGAAAAAAATCGACTTCGAGATTTCATCGGAAATACACGTTTTGAGCTCCCTAGTACACGTTTACACGATTTTCGGAATGATGTGTGTGTGTGGATGTATGCCATTGTGGGCGCTCTAACTCAAAAATTACTTGCCATATTAATACCAAATTACATATATAACACTTTGGTATGAGTACGAAGAGCTGATTAGTTTCTGGACAATAACGGTTAACCGAAAGTCGACGTTTATTCGTAACCCGATTCAGTTTTGACGAAACATCTCCATTAAAACATCATTATTGTATATACGATTCTATACAAAGATTATAGAGAATGTAATTTACTACAACTTTCAGTTGTAACAATTTTCCATAACTGTTATTGTTTAGGAATTATTTATAAATAATCGGTTTTTTCGGTCGTTATTAGTAATCTATGTAAGGACCAAAGTTGTAGAGAATAATATTTCTTCTAATATTTCTTATAATATATTATTATAATATCTCTTATATCATCTACTTCCGCCGTATTTCCCTAGCTTGTTTTTGGTGTTTGCATTTTATTGTTAACAAGAAGTGGAATTGCTAATACAATAAATCATTTGCACTTTCCAAAAAACCTGTAATTAGCTAATAGCAAGTTCTGAACAAAGGAATGTTTTTCTGTTTAACTAACCAAATGTCTCACCATCCAGCACATTTGACGATTGCATGGTAGCAGCTTCCTGACAATTAAATGGATATTCTAGCAATCACTAAGATTCGAATGATCCCAAAGAAACTCCAGCGATCGAGAGAGAAGATGATGACGAGTAGACTCCTTGAGCTCGCAAAGAGGCCTTCAGAGCGCTTGCTTTACATGAATAACGTTATGACATGTATTGATGTAGTTGACAGTGTAGACAAAGAATGGCGAAATTAATCGATTTCATATCATATTTCAAAATACAATACGGCCTCAAAGCAAAGGAAGATTATAAATATGTCAAAAAGCAGTGATATGAATTAAAACATTGATGGTTCATGTTTTATGTTAAAATCGCCATTCATTTTCCTGCGATACATTGTTTTTACGTTTTTAATACCTTTCCATCATATGAGGTATGTGTAATTACATGAGGGATCCTCTACGCATCGTGCGTCGAATTTTGCGATTTTCCCAACCAAGCCATCCTACATCAACCAGGCGACGACAACGGTATCCGAAACACGCAAGCGAACGAGGGTTTCAAATTTGGTGCCCATAAGAGCTCGCCGCCATGGGAGCATGTTATACCTGCTAATGTGACCAGAAAAGAGGATAAATAATGCAATGAATGATTTGTAGGTTGATATAAAGGAATTATAAAATGTTGAAAACATGGTTCAACTAATTTCGCTGCTACGTTGTAGATTGAGAAGTATCTAGAAGAAGATTAAATGGAATATTCAGAGATGTATTAGGTTAATTTACGCTTTAGCCGTTTCGATGGTTTAAGATAGCCTGAGGATATTACGGTAACAATAGAATGAGAAAATTTCTTCTGATATCCTAGTACGTATGAAGAAGTACGTGAAGAGATGTATGCGTGAGTGAGTGAATGAGCGAGAACGACTGCCTGTAAATGCGTGAGAGAAAACAGTGTGTTGGGTGAATGAGATGACGTTTGTGTGGTATGTGTGTGAGGTTGTGTGTGTGTGTGAGGTTGTGTGTGTGTGTGAGGTTGTATGTGTGGTTGTGTGTGTGAGGTTGTGTGTGTGAGGTTGTGTGTGTGAGGTTGTGTATGTGTGGTTGTGTGTGTGTGTGAGGAAGTGCGTGTGTGTGTGCCACCAAAAACGCATCAAAAATCAGCTGGAATATATGCCACCCAACTTGCGCAACAAACTCCTAATTATTAGGGCCTAATATATATACGACCATCAATCACTTGATAGCCCCTTCGATATAGATCACCCAACACATGAAATAACCCCCTGATTTATGCCACCCAATTTGCATTGACTGCCGCTATAACATATTCCTCCCTAGATGTATCAAACTCCCCACGCTCTTCTTCCAAGCGATATATTCTCTACTGCACCAAACATACACCGAATGCCCCTATGCTTATATAGCTCACAACTTCTAGAGATATTTTCCGGGATCTGTTGGTTGGTTTGTTTGTCGGATGTAACGCTACAGCCGCTCGCTAGAAAAAATGAGAATAATGATATTTTTATTTTGACATGACCTCGGCAGGATTCAAACCCGCGACCATAACATTGCTAACCAACCCCTCTATCGATAACTCGAGAGAAAATAGAGATAGAAACTCTAAATTTGGCAAGAATGCTCGAATCCCACATGATAAAGTGGTGACGAAAAAAATCTCGAAAAAAGTGCTGGGTTCGATTCCAATGAAAGGCATTTACATCTCCCATTAAAATAACACAATAAAATCGACTGTATGCTTTCATTATTTTTACTTTCTTCATATACGTAATATAGAGAAAGTATTATTTTCATGAAAAAAATCGACTACGGAATTTCAACGGAAATACACGTTTTGAGGTCCATAGAACACGTTTAGACCATTTTCGGAATGATGTGTTTGTATGTGATTCTGTGGGCTCTAACTATAAAAGTAGTTGCCATATCATTACCAAACTTCAAATATAACACTTTGTTATGAGCATGAGGAGCTGAGTAGTTCTTAGACAATACTGGTTAACCGAAAGTTTAGGTTTATTCGAAACCTAATATATATATATATATATATCTGCTGAAGAAATAGGCGTAACAGTTAAAACAAAGCCAGAGAAAAAGTTGACTGAAAAAACAAGACTGCTGATGGAAAAAAGAAGGAAAATGTTAATTACTAATGATCCTAAAGAAATGATCCATTTTGCAGAACTAAACAAAACTATAAGGAAGTGCATCAAGGAAGATGTGAAAAAATATAATTATGAGCTAATCAAGAAAGCCATAGAAAACAATAGAAGTTACAAGAAAATGAAGCAACATCTCTCGATCGGAAAGAGACAGCTGATGGCCTTGATGCTAGAAGACAGCTCCATAACCCATAGAAGGAAACTGATCCTGAAACGGGTACAAGAATTTTACACCAAGCTGTATGAGGATCCTCTAGGAAATGATGAAGTAAATGATGATGCAAACATGCCCACCGAAGAGGTCCCAGGTATCCTTCCGGAAGAGGTGAGTCACGCAATCAGAAGTATGAAGAATGGAAAAACATCTGGAATGGATGGTATCACAGCGGAAGCATTCAAAGCAATGGGTAATCATACGGAAACAATTCTCGCTAAGATTTTTAATTCCTGTCTGAGAAAGAAAAAGATACCAGAAACATGGAACCACGAATGTATTATCCTTCTGCACAAGAAATGTTCCAAAGAAGACTTGAATAACTACAGACCGATCAGCCTACTCCCAACAGTCTACAAAATATTCACCAAAATACTCACTATGCGCCTTCAAAACCATCTTGATGCTGCCCAACCGAGAGAGCAAGCTGGATTTCGCAGTAGGTATAGCACAATGGACCACATCCAAGTCGTGAGAGAGGTAATCAGTTGGACTAACGAGTATGAATTACCTCTATGTATGTGCTTTATCGACTACGAGAAAGCATTCGACTCTGTCCGAACTTCGTCGGTGTTACGTGCACTAAAGAAACAAGGAGTAGAAAAAACGTACATAATCTTGATCAAGAACATCTACGAAAATGCGACAACATCTGTCCAGCTGCATGAAGAGACGAATGCCTTTAAGGCCGAAAAGGGAGTGAGACAAGGAGATACTATGTCCCCTAAGTTATTTACAGCAGCTCTAGAGGAAGTATTCAAAAGGCTAGACTGGGAGGAAAAAGGCATAAAGTTAAATGGAGAATATCTGAGTCACCTGCGCTTTGCAGATGATATCATACTGTTCGCACGAAGCCCAGAAGAGCTCCTTAGAAGAACTGAAGAGCTTGAGCAAGCAAGCCGAGAAGCTGGAATTAAGATGAATCTTAATAAAAGATAGGTTATGTACAACTCCTTCAGAAATTCTGAGAAGATACATATCAACGGAGCAGAATTTGGAGAAAGAAAAGGGGTGGATGACTAAAGAACTAATGAGAGATTGGTTACATGTGGTGTGGAATAGACGGCCAGGAGCTTTACTGAAACAAAGAGCAATGCTTTCACTGGATGCATTCAAGGACACTTATCTCCTGAAATTAAAAACATAATGAGTGCGATGAATATTGATCTTATTGTAATACCTGGAGGAATGACATCGCAACTTCAAGTTTTAGATGTTGCTGTCAATAAGTGTTTTAAAAATAATTTAAAGGTTTTGTATTCTGAGTGGTTACAGAGTGGAACTCACACTTTAACACCAAAAGGAAATCTTAAGAAACCTGAAGTTGCAATGCTCTGCCAATGGATCAAGGCATCGTGGCAACAAATAAATGCAAAAGTAATAGTGAAAGGATTTAAGAAATGCTGCTTATCTAATGCCATGGATGGGAGTGAGGATGATGTTTTGTGGGAGACTGATGATGAAGTTGAGAGTGATAAAGATAGTGAGCGTGAGGAAAATAGTGAAGGTTGCATAGACAGTGATGATGACTAACACAATAAAATGATTTTATGCAGCACTTGGATTGAAATGTTTTTTTGTTGTCCTGAAATGAGTGTATTCTTTTTCTTGTTTGGGTACGTACTCACTCTGATTTTCCTTTAGTGATTGAAAATTAGTTGTTTTATTATGAATTAAAGGTTATTTTCTTTTCTTTCCAGTTCCTTTTTATATTAGAAATAGATTCATTTGTACATTGTTAATTTTTTTCGATGATTTGCTCATTTTTCCTCTAATAATTTGTTGTATCGGTAAGTACTCGATTCGAATTACCATCAGTGAATGAAAATTAGTCGTTTTATTATCAATTAAAGGTTGTTTTCTTTTCTTTCCAGGTCCTTTTTATGATTTAAGAAAATTCATTTGTATATTTTTTTTAAACGATTTGCGTATTTTTTCTGTAATAACTTGTTGTATCGGTAAGTACTCGATCTGAATTATCATCAGTGAATAAAAATTAGTTGTTTTATTATCGATTAAAGGTTGTTTTCTTTTATTTACACGTCTTTTCATATTTTTAGATAATTTATTTTTAATAGTTATTAATTTTCTTGTACAACTTACAGTTTTTTGTGGAATCATTTGTTGTCGGTACGTATATATGTATACGTACATATGTGTGTGTGTGTGTATATATATATATATATATATATATATATATACACACACAGCAAAACTCGTTTATAATGATCACGCCTAAAACAAAATCTCGGCTATAACGAAGAAATGTCTTGGTCCCTTGAACTTCTCCATAAAGGCATTGGTTAAATTTCTCGGATGTAACGAACACGCATTTTATGAATTCTCGGTTGTAACGAACAAATGTTTGGTCCCGTGGCAAAAAATTCCCCATATATAACGAATTTTGGCGAGCAAAGCGATAAGTAATGAATAGTTTCCGCCCGTTTACCGCGCACTTGTTCGTAGAGGTCCCCTTCCTCCATCTACCCCTTCCATACGAATTTCCACGCTCCTTTTGTTTTGAAATTGATATTAAAAATGTGAAATGTGAAATGTTTATGTAAATTAATGACCATAATAACAATATTAATTGACCATTTAAAAAATCGTATGTAATAGTAGTCGAGCATTTTACATGCCGCGAAGTTGATAAGCATCTCTTTGCATATGTAACTACGGCACTGAAGTCGACTCACTGCAAATACAGTAAAAGCTGTGTTATCCGGCTAACTTGGGGATTGTGGAAAGCTGATTAGGAGAAATATCCGGTTAAGGGAGCAATTTTCGATTTTGACATCGCAAATTTAGCAATAACCAAACAAAATTGGGCTGAGGTTCACTATCGTACTCCCCAAACATAACTATGCATGGGGTTTGCATTTTCCATTTTAATTCTTCCACACGTAGTTAGATATAGATACTATTTATCCATTCTTATTTAATACGTTGCTACGCTTACATGCAAAACAAAAACACTATTGAAAAGTTTAGGGCGTCCAGGAAGTTTGGGGATTACGGCAGTGAACCTGTTACCAAAATTGAATTTATTGGATTATATCTTTCTTATTTATCTTTATTTACTATATTAGAAATGGACGAAATTACCGTATTCACCTGAATCTAAGACGACCTTTTTTTCCAAATTTTCAGCTGTAAATATCAAGAGTCGTCTTACATTCGAATACGAAGTATATTTAAGCATTTAATCAACGGTTTTTACAACAAATGGTATATTAAACAATTCACAACAGCAAATTCAAGTACGTACATAAAGAAGTGAAATAAACAAATAGTAATAACAATAAGAAAAACATGACGGGAATAATAATTATTTAGACTAATAATCATCGTCGACGATCATAACACAGACGACGTACTTTCATCTTCCACGTAATGCCAACCGCAATGTTAAAACAAATGAGAGCGGAAATCATTGGGATTCCCCTTTCAAACGACGCACCGCGATTCACTAAGTGTGACAGTAATTTTGAGTTGTGCATTCTTGATTTAAATGCACAACCCTTAAGTTAAAATGACAGATCATGTTGAAGTACGTGGCACGAGTGCAAAGGGGAAGTTAACAAAGGAATTAGACGGAGCTAAGATACAAATATTAAGCTGATCGTGATAAATTACGCCGAAAAAATTAATAACTGTGATGCGAGTAGAAAGTTCGGTGTATCTGAGGCAAATGTGCGTCGATGGAAACTCTCAAAACAGGAACTAGAAAAAGCCAAAGCCACAAGGAAGTCGCTCAGCGGTCCAAAATTAGGCCGATTTCATGGCATTGAAGAAGTATTCAAGTTTGTGCGCACTATGAGGAAGAACATACCGTTCTTTCGACTGAAAGTATTATACTTAAAGCTAATGAAATTACTAGAGGACTTAATATATCATTGCAAGAATTCAAGGCCAGCAGAAGTTGGTGCGTGAGAATGATGCGACGAAATAATTTTTCTTTACGGCGACGAACTTCGCTGTGTCAGAAATTGTCAGAAGACTATGTAGAAAAACTTCTCGATTACCAGAAATACGTAATTGGACTTAGAAAAACCAATAATTACCTTTTGAGCCAAATAGGAAATGCCGATGAAACTCCGGTTTTCTTCTACATGCCATCTAATTATACTGTGAACGAAAAAGGTGCGAAGTCCGTCCTAATTAAAACTACAGGCAACGAAAAAATGCGAGTCACGGTAATGTTGGCGGTTTTAGCAGATGGGACTAAATTACGACCATATGTGATTCTAAAGCGGAAAACAATGCTTAAGAAACATTTGCCAAGTGGAATAATAGGTGTCAAGAAAAGGGGTGGATGACTAAAGAACTAATGAGAGATTGGTTACATGTGGTGTGGAATAGACAGCCAGGAGCTTTACTGAAACAAAGAGCAATGCTTTCACTGGATGCATTCAAGGACACTTATCTCCTGAAATTAAAAACATAATGAGTGCGATGAATATTGATCTTATTGTAATACCTGGAGGAATGACATCGCAACTTCAAGTTTTAGATGTTGCTGTCAATAAGTGTTTTAAAAATAATTTAAAGGTTTTGTATTCTGAGTGGTTACAGAGTGGAACTCACACTTTAACACCAAAAGGAAATCTTAAGAAACCTGAAGTTGCAATGCACTGCCAATGGATCAAGGCATCGTGGCAACAAATAAATGCAAAAGTAATAGTGAAAGGATTTAAGAAATGCTGCTTATCTAATGCCATGGATGGGAGTGAGGATGATGTTTTGTGGGAGACTGATGATGAAGTTGAGAGTGATAAAGATAGTGAGCGTGAGGAAAATAGTGAAGGTTGCATAGACAGTGATGATGACTAACACAATAAAATGATTTTATGCAGCACTTGGATTGAAATGTTTTTTTGTTGTCCTGAAATGAGTGTATTCTTTCAATGTATTTACTTTATTTTTAATGTTATCTTAAAATGAATGCTACCATTTAATTTGTTTGAAAACCTGAATGGTTCTATTTGTGATGTGATCTTATGATTTTAAAATGTTAAAAGACAATGACATTCAAGAAAAGGATAAGAGAAAATAAATATTTCACAAGATTTATAATTTTTGTAGTCATGAAGGTCAATTTGAGGTTTTTTCTCTTTTGGAATCATCAAAATGGGGGGTCGTCTTACATTCAGGGTTGTCTTGGATTCGGGTGAATACGGTATATATATATACAGTAAAACCTCACGTAACGCGGTAGTTGCGTTCCTTGAAACCGCGTCTTGTGAAATCGCGTTATATGAAGCATTAAGTTAATAGGAAATAAGGGGTTAGGTTCTTGTAGGGTGACCACATGTCCCGTATTTTGGCCAATTTTTCCTCAAATGTCCTGTATCCCATGTGAAATCAATACAGGATGTACATTGTGCCGTATTTTTTTATTATAAAAAAATATATTGACTTCTGATATGTTCATTGGAAAATTCCATCGACACTCAATCGATATCTCATTAAGAAAACAAATACGTGCCGTGAAAAAGACGTCTTGATTTTGTTCTCACATTAACGATTTTTTGTAAATTTCGTTCCTCTATAAGTCGTAACAATGAATCTTTTTGTATGCATACATACCTTGAAGACAATAAGATCACCTCGGACTCCACGTTAGATTTCACAAGCCATCGAGAACGTTGTAACGTAATTGAAGACTCATACATTGTCGCATGAGCACTATAACATCCTGAGAGAGAGGGAGAGCAACAAGTGAAAATTTCTCGATGTAGAATTAAGAAAAAATAAACCATAAAGTCAAACATTATGGCCATAATGCAATCAGCTGTTGTTATCTCAAAAAAACACGGCCGTTATTAAAAAAAAACCTATCATGCCTTGAAAGATGTGCCACCTCGTAGCAGCCCCTATATCCCTCTACCATATGCCAAAGTCAACTAGCGGCCAAACACTCAATTACGTAACCTTAATTTGATATGCGGCAAATGATGAGTTTTGGTCACGAATTTCTGAAAAATGTGCCTGAATTACTTTCACTTTCATTAAATCAAGAATAAATTATGATATGCATGCAATAATGTAAAAATGTTTGCAGAAAAATTTAATGCAGCGTAAAGATTTCTTACATTTGATGACTGTGAAGAATGAATAGGAATTATGATGATGGTGATGTTTGGGAGATTTTAATTGTAAGGAGTTCCAGGGTCATCTTCCTCACACTCCAACTCTTCTATGCTCTCCATCTCGATAGATGACGGCGAATGGGGAGTCCATGTTAATGAGATTCTTGGAGATGCTGTCGTTTCTCTTGAAGATGCTGCTTTTGTAGATGTTGCGGGAGCCTCGGGTCTAAAGAAGGATGTTATGCAACTTTGTTTTGCCTTGTTCCTCATGCTTTTGTAAAGTTCATGATAGGGTGCCATAACTTCCTGAAATCCTCGTTTGCACTTCAGGCTTCTTTCCACGCAGGTATCAAGTTGCACTAATTTGTCCTGAACTTCTTCAACAGTCCTAAAAATCTCTTCAAGATCTTTAATTGTAAGTTTCTGCCACTCACTATCATCATCACTCATATTTTCTCTTTCATCGGACTGCAGAAGTTCCACTAATTCCTCTTCAGTCAGCTCCTCCTGGTGTGATTCCAACAAATGTTCCACTTCATCCTCCTGCAAATCCTCAAAGCCTTCTCCCCCAAAATCTTTTGCCAGCTTGATGATTTCGCAGACTTCTTCTTGGACTGTGGGGAATCCACGAAAATCATTTACCACATCGGGACATAAGGTTTTCCAGCAGGCATTCAAAGTTGACTCCTTGATTTCATTACATGACTCGTTTATGATTTTTATTGCATCCATGATGTTAAACGAACGCCAGAAGTCCCGGATGCTACTTTCAGGTTTTTCTTCCAATGCTTGCAGGAGTCTTTTGAAGGTGCGTCTGGTATAGTAGCATTTAAACGCTTTAATTACTCCCTGGTCCAAAGGTTGTAAGATAGACGTCGTATTTGGTGGAAGAAACAACACCTCTACATTTTCGTCAGCATGCTGCAGCGTAGCTGGGTGCCCAGGGGCATTATCAAGTAGCAATAGAACCCTATAAGACAAGTTTTGCTTTTCGAGGTATTGTCTCACCTGCGGTATAAAACAAAATTTGAACCAGTCAGTAAACATTATTGCAGTAACCCAAGCCCTTCGGTTTGCTTTCCAGTAGACTGGTAGGTATGCCTTATTTTTGCCCTTCAAAGCGCGTGGGTTTACTGCGTGGTAAACAAGCATCGGTTTACACTTGAAATCACCGGACGCTTTCTGGCATTCACTTCCAAAATAGGGCGGTTTCGTCCGTGTTAAAAATTTGTTGCGGCTTATAACCTTTTTCTTCGATTAACCTAGTAAATTCTGGTATGAAATTTTCAGCCGCCTGGTGATCAGCAGAGGCGGATTTGCCCACTAATTTTACGTTGTGGTAGTTGAAGCGTTTTGTCAAACCAACCTGCACTTGCACTAAAGGGAACGTTAGTGGATGATTCAGCATTTTGTTCGCTTACTGTTTGATAAAGACGCAATGCTTTATCACGTATGATCGAGCCACTCAGTGGTGCCCTCTTCTGGTTTTGGTCTTCAATCCACACGCATAGTAATTTTTCCATTGTGTTTAAGTGCACATTTTGCTTTGACATTCTTTTAATTTTTTCACCTGCAGAAGTTGCTGCACTTACACTGGCTCGTATTTTTTCTTCATTTTTTCGTATGGTACGAATAGTCGACTCATTCACCCCATAATCCCGCCCTAGCACTGTGCTTCCGTGTCCTGATTTAAGTTTATCTAAAATTTCAATTTTTTGTCCTAAGGTAATTGCTGTGCGCTTAACTTTTTTCTTCTCGCTTGAAAAATCACTATTTTTTTGTTTACGCTCCATTTTCAATAAGAAAGATAAATATTAAGGATAAGAATAAAATTTTAAATCACAGGAGGCAAGGTTAAGACAACCACTTACGATAAGACACAGAGAGATTGAACGAGCAACGTGAACATGAGGTTACTACCGGGTTATTCCCCGAAATTCTTTCAGCTTGGAAATTATCGAGTGCCATGCGATAGATCGAGATTAGGTATAACACGACATTGGTAGACAAAAGGGCAGGGAATAAGTAACATTGTTGCAACTTCAAGTGACACAATGTAACAAATTTGGCCATAAGGTATCGAGAAGCATGCATACGAATCTCTCGACGTAACATTTGTGTAAAATGATTACATGAATCACTTTGTCAGTGTTTTTTCTTTAAAATGTTTTAATTTGAAGTTTTTATCATTTATATGTTATGGGAAACTTGAAGAATGACTTTAGCTTTGACTTTTCAAACCGCGTCTTAGCGAGGAGGACCAACGCGTCTTGTGAGGTTTGGTAGTGAAATGTAAACCGCGTCTTAGCGAAATTGCGTCTTGTGAATTCGCGCTATGTGAGGTTTTACTGTATATATATATATACACACATATATATATATATATACACATATATATGGGTGATTCACGAAGATATGGAATAACTTCAGGAGCTGATTTCCGAGGTCATTATGAACAAAAAAGTTCCTATGAACATGTGTCCGATTCCGAATAATTAAAGAGTTATGGCTGTTTGAAAATTAGAAAAAGGCAAGGCAATATCCGGAACTCGGGAGACAACTGCCGACCAATACGCGATGCGTTCTCCGCTAGAGTGTTTATTTACTTATTTGCAGTCTGTATTGTCAATTTCAAGCATGGTTATTATTAAAGTAGGTTTTCAAAAACACCACCTTCGACTTCAATGCATTTTGCCGCTTGTGTGTGAATCGTGCTCGTTGCACACCGAAGTTCATCATGACTGTCTTTTATGCGAGCCACAGCATTCACTATGCGATGAAGTAATGCATCCCGTGATTGCACTTTAGTATGGTAGACAAGCAGAAATCCAAGGGGTTTAGGTCTGGGGACCTAGCTGGCCAATTTTGTGGACCATTGCGACCGATCCATCGTCCGGGGAACTGCCCTTTTCTAATTTTCAAACAGCCATAATTCTTTAATTATTCGGAATCGGACACATGTTCATATGAACTTTTTTGTTCATAATGACCTCAGAAATCATCCCCTGAAGTTATTCCATATCTTCGTGAATCACCCTGTATAGTATATATATGCAAAGGTCATAGATAATGTAATTTTCTACAACTTTCATTTGAAACAATTTTCCATAGCTGTTATTGTTTAAGAATTATTTATAAATAATCAGTTTTTTCGGTTTCCGTCAAATATATCCTTAAAAATGTCGTTATTGGTAATCTTCGTGAGGACCGAAGTTGTAGAGAATAATATTTCTTCCAAGTTTTGTTTGAGACAAATTTTCGTAGAACCATCCATTTCGGAGATATTTTGCTTTTTCTTAATTTGCAGTATACAGCGGCACCACCATGTAGCGGTGGATTATGTAAACATATACAAAATTTACGTAATTTACGGCAATAAGGATGACTGTATACTTTAATGATACGAAATAATAATTTTGCCTTATAATGCTATTCATAAAAAGAATTTAAATATCTATACCCCAAATATGGATAAAGTCATGTGTTGGCCACATCAGATTTTTTCACATTTTGTTGTATTACATGCTATTCAACCCGTTTTTGCACTTAACACAGTTTACCTTCCTTTTAGTAAATAGTACATAATCGTAGCTTGTGTTGTCACTCATTAAGGTTTCTCGTCACGATCGCTCGGATTATCCTTGCACTGTATTGATAATTCTATAGACCCATGTAATCACGTAAATTGTCAGCGTACTGGAGTGCCAGGCTGTGACTCATGCACTCGGTGTTTCTTTCTTCTTTCTTCGCTCTCAACACTATTTTCTTGCATTTTTCTGCCATCTCTCTTCTGCAGTATACACTTCCAAGAGAGTATGACTTTCCGAGTTAACTACAAAACAGTGGACTGACAAACGACTACAGAGGAGAAGGGAAATTTTCGTACGCATATTGTAATCACTATGAAACAATTTGTGTGTCCTCTACGCTCCGTAAAAGATGCGATGAAATATAATCGGCAATAAAAGAGCATGATATCATTTTATGGTCACTTTACCTTTAAAAAACCTTATGTACAATCTTTTTTACGCAATATGTTTTCTTTATATAAGTAAATGGGCAAAAAATATTATGCGACTCCGCATGCATTTAATACATGAATAGTGCAAAGCGCAATTTTCATAAATAAAAATTCGTGAGAAATATGGAAAAACCATGCACGGATAACCCCCAAAATGGTTAATCTGCCCACGGATAACTGAGAGCACACTGCATTTAGACAAAAAATTGGTAAAATTAATCAAAATCATTTCAACTACTTTTTCAAATGAATCATCCTTGGAGATATACGTGTGAAACGGTCACTTTATGTTAACATTCTGCTTGAAATTAATTTAATATAGCCCTTCTATGGTGGAATAACTTCTTGCAATAGCTTCCAACATAAACCAGTATAAAAAACAAAGACTAAGATAAAGCAAGCCTATTCATCATTTTCATGCATTATTTCATCAAAAGAGCATGTTATGAATATAACATCATTATAATAAAACCAATCTAAGGATTGAATTACTTTTTAAAAATATAGATTCATTAGGATGATTTCATAGAATAAATTATTGGCTGGACACAGTCATTTAAACTTTCACTATCATGAATTAATTATTTTACTAACCTTTCCAGGTTCCTCGACTTTCTTAGTTTCATCACCATCTTCTCCACATCTTAGCTCACCAATGGGGAATCTCACAGACAGGTTTGAGGAAAACAGACAACTTTATTTTTCTATACACTTTTGAAAGCAAACATAATTGATAAGCAAAGAAATTATAATTTTTCCCCCTTTTAAATTAGAGCAACAATGAGATTTTTGATGATCGACTGTTTATCTCCTCTATAAACAAGAATTATGGCAAAAAATGCCAGTGGAAGATCCGATTATCATTATGTATTTAGATAGGCAAAATAAAAAAAATGCCAAGAAAAAAGATTCTACTCTGAAAAGTTATTAAGAATTTTTTCCTTATTTTTCTTGAATAAACATTTTTTACATCAATCCTGTGAATTTCATTTGAATTTGTTGAATTTTGTTAACTTGTTCCCTAAATACAAAGCAATACTCAAAATTCAATATTAAATGAAATTACCATACATTCTGATAGATAAAGCATGTTATCTAAACAAAAAAGTTGAAATCTAGAAAAAATGACTTTGTGCCTTGAACATAGGAAAACAAGTATATACATAAAAGAAGAGATAGTCAGTGACCCATTGAGAAAGGCTAGCAGTGGCAGTTTTACTTTATGGAGCTAAGTGTTATGAACTGGCAACTTTGTGAGCTGAAGGCTTGCCTCATCATTCATGTATCTCATTCAGAAATAATGGTACACCATGGTTGAAACCAAATTTATTTCTTACTTTCTGTTTCCAATAATTTTAACCAACAGAAATATATTAAATTGTGCATCCAAAATACCATAACCATGCAATTACTTCCATAGCTTCAACTTATTGTGGGCTTTCCAGCTTGAACAATCTTTTTTTTAGTTCAAAATCTTGATAACTTGAAAACGATTTTACCAGTAATATTTTTATTACACAATGTTCATTATCCCCACACATTTTTATCATTAAAAGTAAATAATGTTTATGGTTTCTTTATCTACCAATTTTGCTGTATCACATCAACATTTTTGCAAATGCCAATTAGTCTTCAACAATTTCACTTTCTTAAGAAGAAAGAAAGCCTTCAAAATTGGGTCCAATTTCATCGTCATCATTTAGAAGTTTGGTGGATGGCCGTAATTTGTGCCATCCATTCAACAAAGTAAACTGGGAAACATTGTCCCAAGCCTTAGCAACACTCCAAATAGCATCCTTTATGTTAAATTCTTTTTGGAATTGGGCCACTCTTATTCCTTTGTTACACGCTATAAGCATTTTTTGCATAAATTCAGCCTTGTATCTAGTTTTCAATGCCTGAAGAATGCCTTGGTTGGATAAGCAATGTACAGTTAGGAGGTAAATAAATATCATAAGCATTGTCTTTAAAGAGAAATTCAGCATCAGAGTGCAGCACAATTATCACGAAGTAATATAATTTTTCAATCCACAGGAAGACCTACAGACTGACAGTGAGCCCTGGCTTTGAGGACAAAATGGTTCTCGAACCAATTAAGAAAAATTTGTTATGTCATCCATGCACGCTTGTTGGCTTATAAACAACTAAAAATACCCTGATCCCCTTGAAAGGTCTAGGATTCTGGTTCTTGCCAATAATGAGTAATTTACAGTTATGGTTTCCTGCTGCATTTGAACACCTCAATATAGTAAGCTGTTCCTTGGAGTCTTTGAATCCTGTTGGTGCTAACTCACCTGCCGTTATGTTTTTACTTTCTCCATACGTAGTAATGGGAAAGTATTGTGTTCACGAAAAAAATTGACTTTGAGATTTCAATGGAAATACACGTTTTGAGGTCCCTAGAACACGTTTAGACTACTTTCGGAATGACGTGTGTGTGTGTGGACATATGTGATTGTGGGCACTCTAACTCAAAAAGTAATTGCCATATCATCACCAAACTTCATATATAACACTTTAGCATGAGCACAAAGAACTGATTAGTTTTTGGACAATAATGGTTAACCGGAAGTCGAGGTTTATTCAAAACCCGATCCGGTTTTTGCAATATTTCTCCATTAAAACATCATTATTGTATATACAACTCCATAAAAATATTATAGAGAATGTAATTTTCTACAACTTTCATTTGAAACAATTTTCCATAGCAGTTATTGTTTAGGAATTATTTATAAATAATGTTTTTTCGGGTTCCGTCAAATATCTCCTTAAAAACGTAGTTATTGGTAATCTTCGCAAGGACCAAAGTTGTAGAGAATAATATTTCTTCCAAGTTCTGTTTGAAACAAACTTTCATAGAACCATCCACTTCGGAGATATTTAACTTTTCGTAATTTCCAGTACCTATACAGCGCCACCACCATGCAGCAGTGAATTCTGTAAATATAGTCAAAATAGAATTTACTGCAATAAGGACGACTGTATTCTTTTACGATACGAAATAATAATTTTGCCTTATAACTCTATTCATAATAATTTAAATATCTATACCCCAAATATGGAGAAAGTGACGTGTTGGCTACATCAGATTTTTTTGGGAATATATCACCAAAAGAACGCCGACTCGTCTGCATTGACATCTGTTCTGTCGTTAAACCCTCTTTTGATATCACTGAAGAAAATTCCTCTGCGGTTTCATGATCAGCTGCTGCTTTTTCTCTGCATGCTTTCAGAAGAGATATCCCATAGTGTTTTTTAAATTTATTAAACCATCCTGATGAATATTCACATGGTGTCTGTATACCTAACTCTTTGCGGAACACTTTTGCTTGAACCATTATAAGTGAGTGATCTAAAGGGATGTTTTTACTTCGACGCTGCCTAATCCACTCAAGTAACACTTTATCCTCATTGATTGTCTTTGTCTGATGGAATGTTTTCTGTTTTTCATTAACTTTGGAACATCACGTAAAATTACATTAATTGACTCTTTTGCTTCTTCAAGTCGTAAACAGTCGATGAACTAACACCATACTCATTGAACTATGTTTTCACTGAAGCACCTTTCTCTAAACGCTATAGCAATTCCACTTTCTTCTTAATACTAACGAGGACCAGGCATCGATGCCACAAACCATGACCAAACTTCGCTGGTAGATAGAAGGATAAAAATAAACTGATGTGTCTCAGCTTTTGCCTCCATAGACACTAGTTCGCAAGAAATTGGGGGTCAAAGTTTGTGGAAGGTTACTGTGCCCCTTAAAACTCCTTAGCGGAGATCAATATTAGGTTGTCAGAACGGTCGAATGTCTAACGTGGTAGCCTACGAAGCTAATGGTTGTTGTTTTAAGGTTCGAATCCCTGTTTTTTTAAATATTTTTTTTGAAAAATTATTTTTTAAATATTTTTTTAAAAAGTTTTTTTAGGAAAAATGTTTTTAAAAATTTTTTTGTTTGTTTGCTATCCTATCTAATAAAATTTAAAATATTTGCGTTTGTTTGTTAAAGTAACTTAAACTCGAGATAGTAAATGCTTTTCTTGGCTATCCAATCCCACAAGATAGAGAATATTGGCGATTGTTCATTTTAGAAACGTAAAAAAAGAGATAAACGCGTTTGTTTGAAATCCTATCCAAATCGATTGAAAATATTAGCAGTTGTATTATAATTAATATTAATTAGATGTTTTTTATGTTTGTGATTCATAACAGTCTTTGCTAGTGTGTCTACTTTTTTAAGTATATGTGGTATGAGCAACAATCTTTTCCATATCCAGTGCATTTTTTTCTTAATAGTGTGTGTATGCATGCGTGTGGGTTAATACATCTTGTATTCTTGCATTTTGAATTGTTAGTCCTCTCTCCATTACAATAAAATAAATTTTCAAAATAATAAAACATTTTTGTAGCTATATCTTCCTGCTGTTCAACAATGCTACTGCTTTGAAATTCATTTATAAGTTTAATTAATTGTTAATGAATATGCATTATGTAAGCAAGAGGAACTGTTTCTCTCACGTGTATGCTTACCATGCATGAATTGCGTAATTTGTTTTTCTTAAAATAATAATCCAAGACATTTTTTCAGAAAAGAATAAAACTTATGCCAAAAAGTATGTACAGTCCTGGCCAAAAAAACTGCACCACCTTACAACCGCTCCTGTCAAGTGATATGGCAACAGTGATAGTAGAGGAGGGGGTGAAGGCTCTTTTTCCTTTTTCCAATCAAGATTAAATTAATTAAATTCCAAGTTAGCATAAATATTTATTAGGAATCAAAAGGAATACACATTTCAATGCCTTAACAATGAAAAATGTTTAGTTGCAACGACTACTTCACAATTATTTCCTTGCTTCGACGCCCAATATCTGTTTTTGAATGCTATAAGTTGAATTTGAACAATATTTTTATTCATTTTTACATATAAGGAGGAGGATTTTGGTCAGTTAAATGACGGGATGCCAAGCACTTAGATAAATTTAAAAAATAACGATGAAGTATAAAAAACTACGAAAAATATTACATTTCAGGAATTAAGTGAGAAACTATTAAATTTAAGTTTATGAATTATGTGTAACCAAAAGTTAAGTAAATAACTTTAATAAACGAAACTATTCTTTTAAATGATAAAATTACTAGCATTCTTAAATAGGAAATACCATATTTACTCGTGCACCACACGAACATTTTTTCCCAAAACGCCGGGGAAAAAAGGGGGTGCACATCTTACACGAGGATTTCTGATCAGGTTATATAAATTATGGGTATCGATAGTCAGAGCTGCAAACCGAACTGAACCAAACCGCTGAACTGAAACGCAACCATTTTGCTGAACCGCGAACCGAAACCACTGATTAATTTTTCAATGAACCGAAAACTGAACCGTAATTTTTTGCAAAAGTGGTTCGGTTTTGGTTCGATCTCAATCCACAAAGTACGGACCAACGAAAAAACCAGGAATTTCCATTGGAAAAACCAGCGGGTTTGCTTCAAAGGAAAGTGCATAACTCCTTCCCCTCTGATACTATTGCTATCCACATAAAAATCATGTTAGGATCAAAAATACCAGTTTTTTAATATAAATAAATGAAGATGATGATGGGATTGTAATATATTTAAAATAATGACTGCTGATTGATTTACTTACAGATTGATACTGAATTTGTAATGTTTATATTGGATAAATTATTTCTGGATAGTATTTAAAATGATTAATTTAGTTGAACCGAACCGAACCACTTGTCAAAATTCCCGTCTGAACCGAACCATGAACCGAACCATTTCCAAAAATTTAGAACCGAACCGCAAACCGAACCACTTCCAAATTTTGAAGTGGTTTGCAGCTCTGTCGATAGTAAATTCTCTGCAATATGCTTGCGTCTATGTTCATATTTGTAAAAGACGTCGAATTCTACGGAGACCAAGCAAACGTGGGCAAAAACTCGCAAAAGTAGGCAGAAAGAATACGCCAACTAACTGATAACTATAGTTCAATGACTACTGAGGGTTTGCCGGAGTGAGAATAGGTAGGTTCAAGTTTGGACCTTTCCCTCATCTACTTCAAGGAATTCAGTGGTGAAATTTTGTTGTGAACGAAAGATTTCATCGTTCGAAAGAAAGACAGAAATGCACATCTCAAGTGTTTGGACTCGTTTGTTCCTAACCTTCCAATATTTACTCACAAGACAATAAGCAAAAAAAACTCCCCATCCGTGTAGGGAAGTTCCCGTTCATAGATGAACAAATAGTTCATGAAACTACGCATTGGTGTGTAATATTCCGTCAAAAACAGTGAAGTGGGGACGAAGTTGCATAATATTACAACAACAACAGTTAAGGGGTTAACAAAAGAGGACTATCAGAGAGGAGATTTCTGCTAGTAACGTCATATAGAGATAAATTGCATTACGTAGAAGGGAGAGAATGCTTAAATTAAGCGGAACTTGTTTCAGGGAGTGGGAATCGGTTACTTAAAAAAAACTTATTCTGGCTCTGATTAATTTTTCCCTCCGAACCGGCCCAAAAATATGAGTGCACGGGGTACACGAGTGCACTGGTTACATGAGTAAATACAGTAGTTAATATCAATTCTGTTCTCCCATTGCTGTTTATATAGCAGTGAAATAGTTATTGATTTAAAAAATCAAATGCATATACGATTTTAATCGTATATTTATGTTGCATTAAATTGAACTCTACTGATGCTTTTGTGTCATTAAACAATCAAAACCTTGAACATTTATTTCATTTTGTATTTGAAATGATATTATAAGAACGTAACTCAACTTTTTAAAAAAAATAACTTTGTAGAATTGTCCCTTAAAAATATTTATTTACCCATCCTGTTCTCAGGTCTTTATAATAAACAACCTTAAGAATCTTATTAGCAATTGGATGAACATTACACCAATTCTTTTTAAATATTTACATAATGCTTTACACTCTCTTTAATCTCTGAGCCGATGGTTGATTAGGAAAGGGAAGAATATCACTTTTATTATTC
Source organism: Uropetala carovei (assembly GCA_036926305.1). NCBI lineage: Eukaryota > Metazoa > Arthropoda > Insecta > Odonata > Petaluridae > Uropetala > Uropetala carovei. The sequence continues at coordinate 2,820,070 of JAXCHB010000149.1, forward strand.
TCAAACTAGGATGACAAGAGAATTTTAGTAAAAAAAACGATACTCTATGGTCGAATGTTACATTGTTTCATTCGCTTGAAACTGCATCAAAGTCACTTTTTAGATGGAGAATCTAAGTCTGTGGTGCACAACCTGCAGCCCGCCACGGGTGTTCGAGAGGCTAATGGCTGTTAACCACTCATCTGGGTATGCCGTGTATAAATGTCATGGCCGGACGCACTGTTGTTGGGTATGACGGATTTAGACGTCATGGCATTTTTAATGATGATTGCTATGGGTATACCGGGATTTTCCGTCCCGTTGCATCTCGCGCTTGAATGACCGTTTATGACACTTCTTCAATGACTGTTTATGACACTCGGGGTTTTTTCACACTCCCTTGAAAAAACTCACTTTTCTCTGCATGCACTTTTGTCTCAAGGGTATTCCTGCTATTTATGAATGTTTCTCCTGCTAGTAATCCTAACATTACATGTGAAAAACAGATGTATATGGAAGGCTCAGTTTGCTTCTGAGAATTGAAAGAGACGTTTCGTTCCTAAGAGAAGCATTTTTATCAGTTACGCTGTTTTATATTTGCGGAAACTGGATGATATTTAACTTTATCTATTTAATTACCCACTTGATAAAAAAAATTACCCAGTTGAGTGGTTAAAGAAAATGTGAAGAATATTGTAAATTTTAAACAAAAAGAGTTTTGGCAAAATAGGGCTCCTCGTTGTGATGTGGCATTTCGATATTATTTCCATTAAAATGTTTTAATAATAAAATAATGTAATTCGGTTTTCTTTCGTAATTTATGTATTTTAAGTTTTCATGATGTGGCTCGCAGACTCGGGAAAAATTGGTTTAGCAGCCCTTTGATAAAAAAGGTTGTGAATCACTGATCTAAATCATACCAGATAGTTTCTGGTAATGCCATATCCACAATTTTGTATGAAACTTATTGCAATTTTGCAATATTGAAACTGTGAAAGTTTCTTCATTTTCTCTCCTGTAATTTACCGTACTGACCCAAATATAGTGCGATGTTTTTTTCATCAATGGTTACCTTTAAAAGTCGCATTCGCACTATATTCAAGTACTTTTAAGAAGTGCGTATTGGCGCGTTTCGTGACACGTTTTAGACGTCAGTTTATAATTGCTACATTTTAAGTGAATTGGGTGTTCATGTTACAATGCTACTGTACAAATACACTGGAAAAGCATCTGAGAAGAAAACTGAAAATAGATCACGGTCAAACTGCAACAACTTTGCACACGTGTTGTCAGCAGCCGGAACCCCCGCGGTATCGGTAGCTCTTACGTCAGTGCATTGATATTTTTTGTTTTTCCAGTTTCCGAAGTTGTTACCCATTATTATTTTAATGATGGATGCCCAAAAGGAAGTTGATCAAGATGAGAAAAAGGCTTCTTCCAAATCCCAAATTAACAGAGGAATTCGACGAAGTTATGACATGAACTTTAAAGTACTCGTGACTCAAGAGGCAGAAAAAATAAACAATCTTCAAGCTTCGAAGAAGTATGGTGTTCCGGAAGCAACTATACGTTTATGGTGGAAGCATTTAGATAAGTTTAAATTTGCTAATTCAACCAGGAAGGCGTTTAGGGGACCTTCAAAAGGAATATTTGAAGACCTCGACAATCATGTCTACGATTTCGTGATGGAAAAACGAAGCGAATGGTTTCCCATCACTCGAGAAGACATAATGATGAAAGCTTTGGAAGTGGCAAGTGAATTTAAAATTCCACGCAGTGATTTTAAAGCAAGCATCGGCTGGTGTAGATGGATGATGCGAAGAAAAGGCCTTTCTCTTCGACGCTGCACTTCTCTAACTCAACACCTTCCTAGTGATTATGCCGAGAAGTTAATTGATTACCAAAGGTATGTCATAAACTTATGTAAAAAGCACGGCTACCTGCTAGGGCAGATGGGAAATGCCAATCAAACTCCTGTTTGTTTTGATATGCCATCAAACGTCACCGTCAATGTTAAAGGCGCTAAATCAGTGTTGATCAAATCCACGGGAAATGAGAAAAATAGAATCACGGTAATGCTTGCAGTCATAGCCGATGGGCGAAATACCTATAGTTAATTAATTAAAATGTTTGCATAAAAATTTGTGTTTTAAATCGTTTTCAGGAGATTGATGAAACTTCGTATATTTAGTACATGAGTTTATACATAATTTAAATGTGTAAAACAGAAAATTAAATGTTTTTCATCTTTTTCTAAAATTCCTTTCAAAATACTTGGGGTCGCACTATATTCGGGTCAATATGGTACATTAATTTAGGAAGATTTTTAAATAAGAATCGCTATGATCTGTGAACAATAATGTCGTTGGAGCAAAACCACATGAAGCTCCTTTACTGTGGAAGTCCTGCATGTGATATATAAGAGCAACCTTGAGAAAAACTTGAGATAATTCTATGTGCTTCCAATAAATACTGACCCCATTGTAAATGAGTACACTTTTCGCCACTCACTCCCCACTGCAACCTTTCTACCCATCTACAAACTCTTGTCGGTATCTCCCACCAGCTCCCATACCCATTCCCACCCCTTTATCCTAACCCACACCTGTCTTGCCTTCCAAAAAAGATTCCAATTGCGCTATTGTAAACTTCTGTGTGTCCACTTTCAACCGACACCTCAAAAACACTAATCACCTTTTCCTTTAAAGCAACCCTTTCATGATCTCCCACAGCCAGAGGAAAAACTGATGAGTCATAGATTACTAAGAATTTTTGTCAGGATGATTCCATCGCCGGAAAGAAACCTCCACAGTGGTGTCAGATAATTACGCTTGGGTTGAACATTCACTCTCTCTTGAGACTACCTTGCGTTCATTGGTGATTGTAATCCCTTCATATAACTGAGAAAAACCCTCAGGCTCTTTCGTATAAGGAAAAGCTATAAATAAATGCTGCTATGTAAAACAGGATGAAGATATTGTTCAAATTCAACTATTAGCTTTCATAAACAAATATTTGGTGTCGAAGCAAGGAAATAATGCTTGAAGTAAATAGGAATTCAATCAATTTAATTTTGAGTGCAAAAATAAACATCATTCTTTTTGACATCCATATGCGTATTCCCTGAGTATGTGTTTCCATTATAATTAATTTTAAAATGCATATTTTTGTCCACTCAAAATGCCCAAACACGAAATCTGTGGAGGAAAATGTTTCGTGTAACAACTGTAACATGAGTGAGAGAAAGCGAGAGGGAAGGGGAGGGACGGAGAAAGAAAGAACCCTTTACCCCTTCCTCAAGCAGCAGTGTTGTCAATTTGGGTGACTGGCCGATCCGAGCTTGTAGTTCACAAAAATGCCTGTAGAGCAGTCGTAAGGTGATGCAGTTTTTTTGCCCAGGACTGTACTTCATTGTCAAAGATTAAAAAAAATGCCAGCACAGGGATTCGAACCTCAAAACAACAAGCATCAGCTGCGTAGTCTAGCGCCTTAGACACTTGACCGTCCTGACAACCTAACAGTACACTCTCCGCTAAGGGGTTTTAAGGGGCGCAGTAGTCTTCAATAAAATTTCACCCCAGATTTCTTGCGAACTAGTGTCTATGGAGCCAAAAGCCGAGACATGTATCTGTTTATTTTTATCCTTCTATCTACCAGCGAAGTTTGGTCACAGTTCGTGACATGGATGCCTGGTACTCCCTTGTAAGTGTTAAGTGCTTCCCCTTTGCATTTATGATAGCCATGGGTCTTTTCACTGATCTTTTCAACATTTTTATAAAAAGAGGATTACAAAGATTTTAGATTCGTGAAACATAGCATATTCTAACAAAAGAACAATGATAAAACAGCAGCACAATTATCATCGCTTTTTCCAGTATCTACCAATTTCAAAATGGTAACCAATTGCCGAATTTCAGGTCCTGCCGGATTTTGGGATACTGAATAAGGGGTCCGATACTGTATACAAAATGTAAATAATGATTAGTCCAAGAAATACACAGGAAATTCTTATATGGAAATAAGTAAGAAATTCCCCTATGTTTAGATGACATGTATGATCAGAGGCGGCCCGAGGAATTTTAATGCCCCCTCCGTAAATGCTTGTTGAGATATGTACAAAGTACATGTTAATATATTCATTGCTATGTAATAATTATTGATAATGAAAAATATATTTGATAACATCAATATTATAGCTTGTTCCATGATATACCGTATCTGCCCGAATACAAGCCGATGTTTTTTGTCAAAATCTATCATGAAAAAATCACCCCTCGGCTTAAATGCGAGTCCGAGGAAAATTTGGGTTATGGTTAAATCTCGTAGTTGCCCATAGATGGCAGCACTTCTCTCATTGCCATCACGTTCAAATGATAGTACAGTCAGACCTCGTCTTTCGCGGCTTTATCTTTCCCATGTTTCGATCTTTCGAGGTTCCGCATTTGAGACCAGTTTTGTCTTTCGCAGTCTTATGTTTTGATCTTTTGCGGAAAAAAACAAGGAAAAGGCTGCGCAAAATTTTCTATTTATGGAATGAATCCCGTTTTCCTCACATTTTCTCTCATAGTCAGGCCTGAAAAATGCTGTTATGTTATTCTGATATGTAAAAGTATTTACATAATTTTAAAAAATAGATACATGTATCTATTTTTTAAAGTACAGGCAACTCCCGAGTCTCATTGGGGATGCGTTCCTGAAAACGTGTTCGAATCTCGAATATTTGAGAGTCAAACGCCGTTTTTCCATATACTTGCATGTTATAATCGGGGGATACGTTCCCGCATCTCGGGAAAAAGTCTCCCCTCACGTTCTATAAAGATAAAATAATATTACTAATATGTTAATACAACAATATTAAATTATAAATAAATTATATAATTAATATTTTAAATGTATATCTTATTTTTTGCACTAAAAAGGAAAAAATAAATTTGTTTCAAACTTCAAAGATAGATGTATGCAATATGCTTTACAAACAGCCCGGTCTGGATCGCGCGAGACGTTTGTTACAAACGACTCGCGTGAGCTGGATAACATACCTGCGTACATCTATCTATACATACAACTATTTATCGCAGCGAAATTATTATAAAAGTTATTTAAAATGTACAAAATAACTTAAGAATAAAGAAATAATAAAATTAAAAATATTTTCATAGCTTAAATCTTTTTCAACTGCGCTTACTGGTCTTGGTTTATTAATTGAGAAGTTGGAAGATTTTAGTTGGAAGAAGAGGAGCTATTGGGTGGGGAAATGTATATTGTTGTTATCAAATTACCTGAATTTATCACATTCTAGAATTTTTTCCTTCTGTTCCACATAAGTGCTAATAGTTGACACATTCCCAATGATCGTAAGATTTCAGTATGGCTTTCAGTATGTGTTTCTGACACTGATCATCTACCCAAAGTTTTAAAAGTTTTCAATTTTAGGAATCATCACACCGCGCCTAGGATTGTTTATTGTTGTTATCAAATTACGTGTATTTATCACATCTTCTAGAATTTTCTCCTTCTGTTTCACCTAAGTGTTAATAGTTGAAGGACACATTCCCAACGATCGTGCGATTTCAGCTTGGTTTTCACCTTTCTCAACACGCTTTAAAATTTATAATTTCAATTCATAACTATGAATCTTATGCCCTCTTTTATTTGATTCCCTTATATTATCACTATTACATTTCCTTTTAGATACCATGTCAAGTGATAAATTTATAAATAAATCAATAAAATAAATAAATTTAAATAAATGATTAACAGAAAAAAGAGTGAATTCAGCAGAATTCAGCACAAATTCAAACAATTAGAGCAGATATAACTACATCTACACCAAAACTAAACCTCCCTTTAGTCGGAACCAATAACTACGCGAATATTATTCCGCGACCGGCGGGATCGAAATCTCGAATTAATCAAGACTCGAACAATCGAGACTTGGGAGTCGCTTGTGTGTGTATATATATATATATATATATATATCTATCAGAGCAGCAAACCACTTCCAAATTTGGAGTGATTCGCTTCTAAATTTTTGGAAGTGGTTCGGTTCATGGTTTGGTTCAGACGGGAATTTTGACAAGTGGTTCGGTTCGGTTCAACTAAATTAATCATTTGAAATACTATTCAGAAATAATTTATCCAATATAAACATTACAAATTCAGTATCTGTCTGTAAGTAAATCAATCAGCAGTCATTATTATTTTAAATGAAAGAAGAATTTATTTAACGAAAAATTTATATTTTAAATATATTACAATCCCATCATCATCTTCATTTATTTCTATTTAAAAAATGGTATTTTTGATCCCAACATGATTTTTATGTTCATTGTTGTTTACATATCAATTAAAAATTCTCTGAATGGATTCACTTCAAATTCATTTACCAACATACACAATCATACATAATCAGAAAGAAAATGCGCCTCTAGATTAAACCGCTTTTCAGACTATCCCTGGATGGACAGACAAACTGAAAACATAAAAGTGTTTTAAAGAAATCATTAAAAATCAAAGAAAATTAGTTCCTCAGGCATTTTATTTCTTTTTCTTACCTGTAATACACACCATTTAGAGGAAAAAAGATTTATAACAAGGGCCTTACCGCCCGTCTCCCAATATTTAACCTCTTTAGTTCTACCACCCGCACTTGCCTTTATTTTCCTTATTCCCACACACATACCCATTGCTGCATTGATAATTTCCTCCCTCCTCTATCTGGGGTTCACCCTCCGTCTTCCACAAGACCTTCTTTTTAGTCCTTCCCGTCTTTCCCCAAACCCTCCCGAGATGGTCTCCCCCCTCCAGCCTTTCCTTTCCCCTCCCCATTTATCCTTTTACACCTACCCCCCGCAGTAACCCTCTGAGATAGGTTCCTCCTTTCCCTCCCCTCCATTCCTTTCCGTCTTACAAACTACCCTCCCTCCCCCATCTCTACCCATTTCTCTGTATATACTTTCTATTCTCACCATATCTGCACCTGACAATAGCATTGTAACGTCGAAACCCGGGTCATAAGAGAAATAAAAACAATGGAAGTTACAAAGCGTTATTCCTTTGGTTCATTTATAACAAATTTAAAAAATGTTCGCTATATTTATCAAGGGTCTAGGAAAATTCTTCTCTGTAAGCAATTATTAAGATTTCCTTGATCGAATGATAGATTTAATTATTGAAGTAGACAGTTTCTTGCTTTCCAATGGCGATGATGCACGGCCTCTCAATTTTTCCAACTTTCAATAATAAATTTATGTAAATAAAATATTTTAATTAGTTAATTGGTCAAATAATATGGAATAAAATATTACTCCGAATGAATTTATGATATGTGAAACTCTAATAAATTCGATTATTAATTCTTATTATTATATAATAAATTCAAAAAGACACTTTAAGTTCGATTCCAAACATAATACATATTGCTAATTTTTTTCTTTTGCCACCTTATAAAAGTAATCAAAAAATCAATATGATAGTAAAATTACGTTACAAGAATAATTTAAAATTAATTGACAGCTCGGGGCAAATTATTCAATATAGGAAGTGCGGACACTTATGGTTCAAAACAAATGATTATAAAATATAGAGTGACCCTCTTTAAATAACACTAACATGTTAATTAATTTTATTTGTCTCAAATAAAGTTTACAAAAATATTATTTAAAATACACACTTTAGATAATTCAAGGAATTCTGCGGGAAATGAATGCCTCCGTTCCAAGAGATCCGCCGAAGCCCTCGCCTTTTCTTGCTGGAATATAAACATCAAGTAATGGAAATACCTATCATAGAAGAACACCACAGGAGAGTTGGAAAAGGAATGATGTCGTTGAAAGCTCAAGCCATTGAGAGCAACAATTTGAATTTTTCTGAAGAAAAAGATAAGAGGAGAGTTAACGGTGTTCTAAGAAAGACACAGCAGGACATATTTTCTCGAGTCTGCTAATTACAAGCTGAAGGGGGTGATGGTGATGGTGATGGTAAGGGCATGGATTTTTCTCTCAGCACAAAGGCAGATTACGGCTCCTTTCTAGGTCTTTGTAAAACGACCCTTTTGCCTGCGTTCAGATAAAGACCTTTCTATATTCTGTTGGTCGGTTCCTGCCTACAGTGGTTGACCCGGATATTATCGCAGTTGGTGTCCCCATAACCCTCACCATAAATGTCATCCGTGGATAACAATAGTAGCAGAGAGGAAAGAGATAGGCACTCTTTCCTTTGAAGCAAACCCGCTGATTTTTCCAATGGAAATTCCCGGTCTTTTCGTTGGTCCGTACTTTGTGGATTAAGATGGAACCGAAACCAAACCAGTTTTGGAAAAAAATACAGTTCGGTTTTCGGTTCATTGAAAATTTAATCAGTGGTTTCGGTTCGCGGTTCAGCAAAATGACTGAGGTTCGGTTTGGTTTGCAGCTCTGATATACACACACACACACACACACACATATATATATACACAGGGTGTATCAGAATAACCCCGAAATATTTTGTAGGGTTATAGAGGAGACCTAAAAAACCATTTTGAGATAGGGAATGAGTTGTCGGAGAAGCCTCTGTTATGCGCCAGAGAGCACTGAAGTCAACGCGTTGAGGTGATCGTCCACAATGCCAACCCAGATGTTCACAGAGAACTGTTGTTGTTGGTGGTGGATGGAAGTCATGTGTGGATTATCATCGGCCCACACATGGCTGTTTCTGCAGTTGTAGACTCCATCCCTGGCTTTGCCAGTAAACAAAACATACTACCTGAGAAAATCAGGGACTTCTGCACAACGATGTAATATCCAGCGGGAAAATTCCTGTCTGGGTCCAAAATCATGAGGGCACAAACCCTGAACTCGCTGTGGGTGATAAGGATGAAGCTGCTGTTCATGAACGACCCTCCACACAGCATGTGCAACAGCACGGGTACTTGTTGATGGCTCTTCTCTTACGCGCTCCAACACCTCTTCCTCAAACAAGGGGGTTTGGACTGACCTCTTTGCACCGCAGTCTTGTTTCGATGGCTTCACCGATCCTGTCTCCCGCAACCGTTGGAACATTGCTGTGAATGTGGTGTGATGGGGATGTGTTTTGTTTTGAAAATATTTCCCTGTAAAGCTGCGCAGATCTCCATGCACTCCCTTTCGCTTTGCCATACACAAAAATAATGACAGCAAGTTCCGCAGTTGTGTACTGAGCCATGCTAACCACTTCAGTTGTAAACGTCAAATGTCGAGTAAGCAACATCAGCTGACTCGGACAATGTCATAGTAGCTACGAGGCCTGAAAGGGGAAGAGGGGTGGAATGTTTGAGAGTTTATTTGCCTCCAGGTATACTTGAGGGTTTGTCTATCTTCCAAGCGCAACCTCGACGTTTGATGTTCTGTTGTGCATAACGGAGGCATTGCCGACCTCTCATTTCCTATCTCAAAATGTTTTTTTAGGTCTCTTCTATAACCCTACAAAATATTTCGGGGTTATTCTGATACACCCTGTATATATATATATATATATATATATATATATATATATATATATATATATATATATATATATATATATATATATATATATATATATATATATATATATATATATATATATATATATATATATATATATATATATATATATATATATATATATATATATATATATATATATATATATATATATATATATATATATATATATATATATATATATATATATATATATATATATATATATATATATATATATATATATATATATATATATATATATATATATATATATATATATATATATATATATATATATATATATATATATATATATATATATATATATATATATATATATATATATATATATATATATATATATATATATATATATATATATATATATATATATATATATATATATATATATATATATATATATATATATATATATATATATATATATATATATATATATATATATATATATATATATATATATATATATATATATATATATATATATATATATATATATATATATATATATATATATATATATATATATATATATATATATATATATATATATATATATATATATATATATATATATATATATATATATATATATATATATATATATATATATATATATATATATATATATATATATATATATATATATATATATATATATATATATATATATATATATATATATATATATATATATATATATATATATATATATATATATATATATATATATATATATATATATATATATATATATATATATATATATATATATATATATAAGGGTAGCAACAAGGTGTTGGAGGAAGCCCAGTGGACACTTACCTAGAATGAAGAGCCGCTGGGGGTGCTGAGGACACACGAAAAACAGTATGACAGTATATGTTTCTCCGTCGCTGAAGAAGGGCATCAGCCCGAAAGCTCCATTTTTGTGTAGTTTTTGTTCTTTTGTGTTTTTCGTGTGTCCTCAGCACCCCCAGCGGCTCTTCATTCTAGGTAAGTGTCCACTGGGCTTCCTCCAACACCTTGTTGCTACCCTTATTATTACCTTTCCTTTTCCTTAAGTATTTATATATATATATATATATTTATATATATAAGACACGTGTACTTATACTTTTAAATATTTTTAGGATGCAATCCTCCCACACACGTGAAAACTTAAAGAATATAAGCTGGCATCACTGTTCAAGAGCCTTCTGTCTTTATTACGACAGGGAAGTCCCAAGGGGCCCTTCCGAATTAAGGATCATTGGGTTATTTGCTCAGGTTTGACATAGTTCAAACGCTTAAGCTTTGCGTTTTGCACATCATTTATTATTGGTGGAGTTTCGTGGAGTTTTTCAGGAATGTAACCTCCAAGAAAGATGCGGTCTGCCATATTTGGGGAATTAGCCCCTGCAAGTTAGGCAACCTCCGTTCTTGTTTTTCTCGATTATAGTATGGAACTTAAATAAGACTTTATTTTCTGATACTTTTTTCATCTTCTTTTAACCTGTTTAAGTCTCACTTTCAATGAAGTTACCTTTTCCATCTCTTTCTCTATTTTTCTGCGGTCACCAATACAGAGAACTAGTGATCCATTTTTGCTGAAATGGGAACCAAACCCTGTATTTCCCACTGCCTTACTTCTCTTTTGTGATTTCGTCTTTCGCGGTGTTTTCAGGAACATAACCCCTGCGAAAGACGAGATCTGCCTGCGCTATATTTTTTGTAAAGTAAATATTTGACATACGATGAATATTAATGAATAAATTATAAAGCCTAGAATAATGAATTTAGCACTACCTGTGCTTTGCTACCATTTAAGGCTGGGTTTTCACATTATTTGAGTTGTCAAGTTATTTGCGTAGATTGACTATGCAGATGATTATGCAAAATGCATTGACGGCTTTGTTTGCTCAACTGTTTGAATTTTGGTAAAACTTTACATGGAATGCGGATAATTATAAAAATGCAATTTCTTAAGGCAATGTAAATGCTAATTTCATTGGAAATATACCTGGATGAAAAATTATCTTGGCGAGATCGCTATTACTATATTTGACCTTTTGTGAAAATGAAGATGAATGAAATTACTGTCACTGAATGAGGAACATTATTCAACAACGCAGAATTATTAACTGGAGTAATATTTCAAAATGTCAACAACTAAACTATTTCAACTAATGTATTCTAAGCCGTGCATGAATGCCTGGTGGTATACCGTCAACTCGTCGCAGTCAATTCGTCGGGCGTCAATTCATCGCAAGACAACTCGTCGGATGTCAATTCGTTGCACCACAATTCGTCGCATGACAGCAATGCACGACGAGTTTGTCTTGTGACGAATTGACGTGCGACGAGTTTGTCCTGCGACGAATTGATGCACAACAAATTGACTGTGACGAGTTGTCGTAGAACCAATGCCCAGCACACTTCAGCATACAATCTATGAAATTTACGTTTTTGCCAAAAAATTGTGAAAATTTTTGGGGGGTCGGCTTAAATCCGGAATCGGCTTCTATTCGGGCAGATACGGTAAATTGGTATCCAACATTTACCCACTTGAGAGTAATGCATAGATATGTGATTGGGCCGGCCATGTGTATAATGTCATGTGGTATAATTCTTTGATATCTATTGTGATTTGCAATAACAATTACACAAATTGACACGTAATTTCCCTTAAATTGCATTAAATGTGCATTAATTAAGGTTCTATCAAACTTTGTTCAATTTACCACTATAAACATAAAACAACAATCATCTTTCATGCAAACAACAGATTTTGGAATCATTTACCTTGGAGGCTCTTCTGTAGCAGGAAGGTCCTCTAGCTGTGGTAGGACAAAGCAGACATAAGTATGCAACTGGATTAGGAACCGGTGTCTAAGGAGACAGACTACAGCAGGAATGGTGCGAGCAGGACATGGTTGTGGAATGGGTCGTGATGGTGGGAGGAGAGAAGGGGAGAGCAGAAACTGACCCAAGGTGGTGGGTGGGGAGAAGTGAGAGACAGTGGCAAGAAGTCCATGGCCAGGGAACTGCTCAGAGAAGGTGTGGGTGAGGGAAGGGACTTTAGAGGGGGCAGTGGGAGCCCCTGGAGCAATTGCATAGAGGTTGTTGCGACAGAGGGGAAAAACAACCATGGCTTTGGCCCAGTAAACCATCAAGCCCACTAACTGATAGACCTGCCAAAAAATAAGAAAGTGTTGATAGAATGTGATATAATACCACAGAGTTGCTTGGTTTTTCTCCAAAGCATGTCTTTCAAATTTTACAGTTTGATAATCTATTAAAACATGTTATATAATGTTCATTTAAGAGAAACTAATCAGCAAACTCTCCCTACGAATTGTCTAAAATTAATAAATTACCATACTTCCCGCCATATAAGACATTTTTTTCCAGAAATCTATCTCAAAAAATCACCCTGCATCTTATAAGGTGATGGTCACGATTTTTCCTCGATGATTCCTTGCGGAAACGATATGTATGTATACGTAGGTATAAAAAAGTCAAAGATCGAACGTTATTTTTTGAGGAAAACAAAGATCGCCCAAAGCTTTATTTAAAATTTCTAATCTTTGAACAAACAAAACAGCAACGCATCCCTAGGTTAAAAAATAACAAACAAATATCGCTAAAAACTGTTAAAACTTAAATGAACGAATTAGAAAGGAAAAAGTAGAGAAAAATCAAAAAAAAATGTCCAAACAGAATAAAAATAAATAAAAGACAAAAATACTTACCAATATACGGGTAATTTTATGAAACTCTTGCTAAAATGTTAAAAACGTCCAAATAAATTACAGGTAAATTTGATCATTGGGAAAAAAACCTTGCTGGATCTGTTAAGGTACCGTAATGAATATTACGTAGTCACTGAACATGCGCACCAACTTTGAACTGCACAAGGAGCAGCGGCTGGCTTTTTCCTGCCATTTCAGATACAGAACTTCTTGGTATTTTTTTTCCTAAATGATCTTTGCTAAATTATGGGTGTATCTTATATGGCGGGAAATATGGTAGGTAGTTCTAATAGCTGTAAAAAGTTGAGAAAATCAGATTTCAGCTATGAAGAAGCTGCATCAGTAGTGATTCACTCATGGTTTATGCTATTATTAAAAGTCATTTGACACTTATAAGAGCTGCTCTGTTGTAAAAATGTAGTTCAAGTTTTCATAACTTTTTTCTGCCTATTGCAGTCACCTAATTTAGCAATGTGACACTCATGTCAGAAATGCATTTGACATCACAATGATCACATGATAATAATACTAAATTCTGAGTTCATCATTGTTAAAGATACAAACTACAGCAGGCCTGCACAACATACGGCCCGCGGGCCACATGCGGCCCGACAGGGCTCACCCTGCGGCCCTCGATGACTTTTGGAAATGATACTTATTTATAACAAAATTGTAATTATTTGAAAGTTGAGAATGAAATGGGTTTTTGAACAGTACCACGCTGATGAGTATGTACACCCCAGACAGCACAATTTTTGTATTACGACTGTATTTCAAATTTAATACAATATTATTCCTTTAAATTACGACTGAATTATATTTCCTTTGTATTACGATTGAATTGTATTTCCTTTGTAATACGATTGAATTGTACTTCCTTTGTATTACGATTGGAATACAGAGCTGTATTTCAAATTGTATACTATTTGTATTTCTTTTGTTTTTCCCCTCTCGCTCACTCCATGTGCTGCGTGCTGTTTCTCATTTCATTTCTATTGTGAATTCGTCTCATTGCCTTGGTAGTGTACCGTGCACAAAATATATAATTTGCTTTCTAATGGATACCATGGGTGAAAAGAAAAAGAGAAAAATAGAATTAGAGCACAGAGTTTTCAACACTGAATGGACGAGTAAGTACTTATTTATTGTAAGCAAAGACAAAATAGTGTGCCTTGTGTGTCGTGAAACGGTATCCGTTCCGAAGGAATACAATCTTCGGCGGCACTTTGAAACTAAACATCCCATTCTCGCTAAATTGGGCCCAAATGAAAGAAAAATGAAAGTAGCCTGTTTGGTGAAAAATCTTGGTAAAGAACAGCAATATCTCAAGATATTAAGCACTGAGAATGAGGCGGCTACTAAGGTAAGCTTTCAAATTTCAAGGAAAATTGCTGCTGCTGGGAAATGCTTTACGGAAGGCGAGTTTGTAAAGAAGTGTATGCTGACTGCTGTATCTGAGTTATGTCCAGAAGCCGGCCGGGTTAGACTGGTAGGCCTGCCTACTAACCCAAAGGTCGCGGGTTCGAATCCTGCTTCGGGCATGGATGTTGTGATGTGTGTTGATTTTCTCTAAGAGAATTTGATGGTGCAAAATAACCTTAGGTGTTGACGCGCCTAAAAAGCTAATTACTACTACTTATGTCCAGAAAAGAGGGGAATACTTGAGAATGTCAGTCTATCACGCATGACTGTACAGAGAAGAATAGCTGACATTTCTACCAATCTAAGTGATCAGTTAAAGCAGAGAGTCAGAGAATTCTGCTTTTACTCCCTAGCCATGGATGAAAGCACAGATTTAAAAGATACTGCCCAACTTCTCATTTTTATTAGAGGTGTTGATAAAAACTTTGAAATTAATGAAGAACTTGTTGCCATGTGGTCTATGACAGGTCACACAACCGGAAAAGAAATCTCCAGTGAAGTGATAAAGTGTGTGAATGATAAGTTGGGATTTGATTTTACAAACTTGGTGGCCATTTGTACTGATGGTGCTCTGGCTATGTGCGGAAAAAATGTTGGAGCAGTTGCTCTTCTTGAAGAATTTACTGGGAGACATATAACCAAACATCACTGCATTATACATCTGCAGGTTTTGTGTAGCAGAATATTAAAATTTGAGCACGTAATGTCAGTGGTAGTGTCCATTGTAAACTAACTCCGTTCTAGAGGACTAAAACAAAGGACATATTGAGCCTTTCTCGAACAGGTAGATGCCGAGTGCAGCGACTTACTCTATCATATGGAAATGAGGTGATTGAGTCGAGGAAGAGTGCTCCAGCATTTCGTTGCTCTGAAAGAGGAAGTATCAAAATTCCTAGAAAATGAACCAAGAAAATTTCGAGAGCTTGAAAATGAGTCCTGGAATCACGATCTCTTTTTCTTTTGTGATATTACTGCGCACCTGAATGATCTCAGCATTCAACTTCAAGGAAAAGATCAACTTATATTTCAAATGTTAGCAGCAGTGAAAGCTTTCAAAATGAAATTAAAACTTTTCAGGAGTCAGCTGTCGAAAGGTGAAATGTGTCACTTTCCTACTTATGCACAGCGTATCCCTCAGAGCAAACACGCCGAATTAGGAGAAGAATACTCAAAGCAAATTCATCTTTTGATTGAAGAATATGACAGAAGACTTACTTTGTCTAAAGAAGAAGACGCTCAATTGAAGATCCCTTTCCTGTGGATCCAGAGGAAGTGCCAGTACATTTGCAATTGGAGGTTACTGAACTTCAATCTTCGGCAGTTTACAGAAATAAGCACAGAAAAAGCAGCCTGCGAAACTTCTACAAAAGGCTGGACAGGGAAAAGTACAAAAATCTTATCGAAGTTGCAATGAAAACGTTCAGTATTTTTGGTAGCACTTACATATGTGAACAAACATTTGCCATCATGAACATGAATAAAAGCAAGCAACGTTCTTCTCTGACTAATGAACATTTGGAGGATATTTTGAAAATATCCACTTCAAATATGACCCCAGAATATGACAAGCTTTTTGCCAAAAAGAGATTAATATCTCTCATTAAGTTTGAAGGTAATTAGGAAAAGCACAAAAATTTTCTTTTAACGGAACACATTTTTCCATGATTCATGATTAAAAATAAAAATAATTATTTTTTATTTTATTTAATTAGGAAATCTATTCCTGCGGCCCTCAGCTGTTTTCCTTGGATCAATATGGCCCTTGCCGCTTTCCGAGTTGTGCAGGCCTGAACTACAGTAAAGCCTCAGTAACTGAGACCCCGCTGGTCGTGAGTCGGTGAATTCCAATTAGGTCTGGCCTGAGCTACCTTTTCCAATATTCAAGAGAGAGACAGAATAAAATGACTTGTCTGAAAAAATTAAAAAGTTTTAAAAATTTATTGAAAAAAAAGTGTTGCTGCCAAGTGACCATCTTTAGGGTCAAATGTTAGACTCAGATTGACAACTGAAATACATAGAGACCTAAAATGAGGTAGGTCATCAATGTCATTTACCCACCACAAACTTTTTCATCAACATTGTTGGTCTTCGTAATCCTCCTTGTTGGACTTTTGCCCCATTGTCCTTTGTTGGACTTTTCGCCTCATCGTCATTGTTACCACCAATTTTGTTATTGACCATATGTCAGTGGGAAAATATTAGGGGTACCGGAAAGTAATGTCATTTATTTTCTTAAGAAAAGATAAATTTCTTTTAGAAAACATTCGTCTAATCTACTATAACATATTTTGAAGTGTGTGTTTGTTGGTTTGTTCATGGAACTCCTCGATATATCGATTGTGGGCTGTGTGGATCTTGCCTCTGGAGTCTCCTGTTATATTTTGTATTAACGTCAAAAAACTGTCGTGATTGTTTGAAATTTCTATTGCACTTTATTCGGGAATACTTTTTACTCATCTGCTGCTGTTATCTGTGATATATACTGTGGAATATTTTTATATGCTCCTGATAATCTCTCGTTTACATTTGGTAACAAGTGAACATCGGAACTGTAACTATAAATCTGTGACTCTTATTACTTAATTGGTGCTGTTGAGCTAGTTGTGAAATTTGTTTTAAAATGAGCTGTGCCAAGTGCGAAGAAGATCTCCCCAGTGATGATTTTCTTCCCCACTGTAATGGATGCAACGGATCGCTGCACTATGAACGTGCAGGCCTAAGTGAAAATCCATCTGGATGGCAAAATGCTCATCTATGAAGGATTCATGGTGTTGCGCTGGGTGTCGCAGCAAACCGCGCCAGAAGAACACCCTGAATGAGCCAAAGATGAAATCTACCAATAGCCAATCTGGATTTGACTGCAGTGAAATTCTTGAGCTAAGTAAAGATATAGCTGAAATAAAAAGTAGTTTGTCCTTTTTAAGTGATCAATATGATTCCGAAATTATTATCAGAAAAGAGAGTAATGAATTAATTAAAGAGCTTTTACAAACCGTTAAAGATTTAAAAGCAGAGTTGAGTGCTAAAGACAGATTATTGAAGACTTGACGTTCAGAGTGAACAAGTTGGAGCAAAAGGAACTCCAAAATCAGCTGGAGATTACTAATATTGAGAAAAACTTTGAATCACAAAGTGAGATAATAGATTTTGTGAAAAATATTGGTGATACTATTGGCATTCATAAAAGTGAAATGGCTAATATTGATGTTTACTCTGTGGTAAAATTCCCAAATAACTTTAGAGACAATTGGCTTTCGAAAAGGGTGAATATTCGTCAGGTTGACGTGAAAATAAACAATAATAGAAAAATATTTTTCAATGAAAGTTTAACTAAGTTTTATTGCCAACTCTTCTGGAAGGCCAAGGAATATGGAAAAGAGAAAAATTATAAATACACTTGGGTTAAGAATGGTAGAATATTTCAAAGGAAAGATGAAAATTCCCGTTAAGTTAATCCAAACTGAGAAGGATCTGACTCACTGATTTAAAATTATTAACCTAGTTATACTCACTCTGTCCTAATCTGAATTTTTTGGTTTTTTCTTTGTTTTGACATGGAATATATGAAGCAACTCAAATCATTTCCTATTCAAGAATATATTTTTGATACAATACTGGACTTTAATATTAAGTGTACTCAGAATATTTTGTTTCTCCATATAAATGTTCGATCCTTAAGAAAAACTGGGATGAGTTTCTTATTATACATTCCCATATTAATAAGAAAAATAATGTTTGTGCAATATTGTTGACTGAGGTCACTATTGAGGAATCAGAGGTTGACTTATATGGTATTAATGGTTATAATGCATAAGAGTAGGCAAGCGTGGCTGCGGCCTAATTTTGTATGTAAAAGATTGTTTTACTTTTGAAGATGTGCACATACACACTCTCCTTTGAGTCCATTTGTGGTATCATATGTATTGATACTTATAAAATTAACATTACTGCAGTATACAGACCCCCTAGCACAAAGAAAACTGACTTCATTGCTGAACTTGAAAACCACCTTCAAATATTTAGAGATAATTCGTCAATTGTATTAGGGGATATGAATACAAATACTAAGAAAAAAGTGATAAAATAGTTACCTTGTACCAAGAAACCCTAAGCTCATTAGGCTTCTTTCATACAATAAAAAGTAATACCAGGGAGGAAGTAGTTTTAGGAAACATAAAAAAATCCTGTATTGATCATGTAATATTTAGGAGCCCAATAGATAAGGTGACCAGATTTCCGATCAGCTAAACTGGGACAAACTCTGTTTGCCCCTGGAGTATCGGCAATTTACCATTGGATCACCTCCCTCCGATCAAGTGAGGGGTTGGACACCCTCGTCTTACAGAGTTCTACATGACTTCACTTCTCCTTTTCCTCATAGGTGCTATTTCCTGCTGCTACAGACATAAGAGCTTAGGATTTAATCTCACCCTCCCCCTTCCTGTAGATCCTCCATTGATTGGAGGTGTAATCTAGATAGGTGGTCAATGCGCTACATTCCCTCGCGATAAATAAAGAAGCAAATATTAAATCAATAGTAGTATAGAAGAAATCAAAGATAAAGAAGGAAAAGGAATGTTTAATTAATTACAATATTTTTTAATTGCATTTTTAATTGAGATTTTATTTACTGGAACACAAAAACTTGTTACATCCAATTGAATTTCACAAAACTCATGCTTTAATTATTATACTTTTCAGATGAAAGAATTTTTTTAAGAAAAATTTTATTCTTAGACACTATCAAAAAATGACATAAAACTTTCATCTTTAGAATTCACTCTTATCGAAATTATTGCTTTTACTGTATCCACTTTCATACGGCTTTTTTCTTCTGACAAAACACTGTTCATGATACTAAAGACACGTTCAATATCGCTATTAGATCCTGGTAAGCAAAAAGCAAACTCAACAATTATCTTCATGAACTGACAAGGGATAAAGTTTTCATGAAAATGTTTAAAAATGTCCTTCCATTTATCACTTGGAGAACTCTTTTTCCACTCATCTATCTTGAATTTTTCTTCTAAGAACTTCTGCAGTCTAAAAATTTCAGTAAAGAGAGACTCGTCATCTATGGAAGACACTAGATGTACTGCAATATTCAGATATTTATCCACTAAGTTCACGGATTTTGAAACATCTTCCCACGTTGGAGTTGCATTAAGTAACGTCCATTCAAAGATGGAAACAAATTTAAAGTTTCTCGTCCATTCTTCTAAATAATTCAATGCAGTCTGGAAGAAAATATCGACTGTCTTATAGAATGTCTCAGACATTAATTCACCTTCGTCTTTGAGTGATTCAACCATCGTTGACACCTTCATTCCAACCAACTTGGCTTCTCTTCTTTCTATCAGCTGATTTCTCTAATCAGCCAGGGCAGTGGCTATTTCCATTAACGAAATAGTCTTCTCTTCAATTTTTAAGACAGTATCATTAAATAATTTCAAAAAAAGTGTAACCATAATTCGGATGTAGCATCTTCAAAAAATTTGCAAATAACAGCTGGGCATGCATTTTCAGAGAGAAAAAAGGAACATAAACCTGGATATATGTCAATTATTCTTTTGATTGCTGGTAATAGTGCCAACCAACATGTACTGCTATATCCAAGTAGCTTCTTATATTATATTTGAACAAACAAACAAAATTCTTTCAGTTTCTCCACTCGAACAGTATAAATATAAAAATCTTTGTACATCCTTACAACCATTGCCTCAATGTCATAAGGGAGCTGATCGACTGCTGCTTGAGCAGCGTTGTGAACGATGTGTGCTGCACATCCTATTCCTATCACATCTGACCCAACATTTTCCTTCAATAACTTTAAGACATTGTTTTGATCACTTTGCTTTGACCCGTGCCCATCATGCTATTTGTGTTGTCTGAACCAAAGGCAATAATTATATTTTTTGAGTTATTCTTATCTGAAACTTCTTTTAAATGATTAGCAATCAAGTTCAAAGTTTCTCCTGGTAGGTCTTTAAATTCTAGGAGCATGATTTTAATCCCTTTGTATGCCTTAAAATATTTAACCATGACCGGAACCAATTTTAAATCCTTATGGTTAGAAGTGTCTGTGGATAATGACATAAAGTTACATTCATTCAAATCAGCTTTAACTTCATCTTCTACAATCGGAAAAAATTATGTTTAAAACTATTGCTTCAGTTTTTGTACGGGCACAGCTGAATTTTTTTTCATAGACCTAAAGCTGTGGTTGCGCATCACTGTGTGATAGGCATGTGTAGCTTCTTTTGCCGCTAAAACAAAATCATCTTTTCCAAATTCCTCTCTTTTAAAAAAAGGCATAAGTGTTTGGCTCGAACTTGCTGCATTCAGAGCTCTCTGATGCTTTTTGGATGTCATGTGATCATTAATATTGGAACGACCGCCATGGGCAACCGAAAATTTCATTCCACAAACAGTACATTGCACTTCAGGTTTTACTTTTTTAATAAATCCAAACTCTTTCTTTAAATCGTCATTGAATTTACATTTCCTATGAGGGGTCATGATGATTTAGAGGTATTTTTCTTTTTTTATTACTAACCTTACTAAATAAGCTAACAAGGCTGAGTTTTTTCCATAACAGACTGTGGGGTTTACATACCATGAAAGCAGACCACAACAAACAAAGTGTTTCTTTACATTATTTCTCCAATAAATCCAAGCCTTACTGTTGAATATGGTTGGGTGGTGGGGTGGAGAGGGGAATCCAGTCTTCATTTCAGTCTGGAAAATGCACAATTTGTTGCAATTGCAAAATTTCCCCTGGCATTACTTTCTTCTTATTGTCTTTAGGGTTGCCAACATTCGTTCGATGCTGAGAAAAGTAATTTAACATAGAATACGTTAAATAGAAACTAGCAAAAATTATTTTAAACTAGCTGAGCCCGCGCAAAATTTGCGCATTTAATTTTGAATTGATTCATAAAAAAATAATAAGTTTGTAAAATAAGTTGATGTTAATAATTCATATTTTACTCTAGCAATGAATTTACACGTCATTTGCGACCAGTTTGGGTTGGTGGGGGTTTTGTGCTCACAGCAGACGACGCCTACCATGTTCAGATACGGCATGCTTCCTTTATTCACTGATACGTCTATAAAAGTCATGGCCACCGTGGTGATCATTGAATGAACACCGATCATAATTTTAGTTTGCCAAAAAAATGACGACCGCTACGGTAGCGATCAGTGACCATATGGCTGGAAAATTACGTACAGCAGAATGATCGATGATCGCTCCTGGAGTGATTTCTGCTGAACGTGACCAATATGATGACAAAAACAGTTAAGTGTTTAACAAAAGAGGACTATCGAGGAGATTTCTGCTAGTACCGATATAAAGAGATCACCCAATAAATTCATCATGTAGGAGTGTGAAGATGCTTAACTTGAGTGTAGCATTTTTCAGAAATAGGAATTGGTGATTTAAAAAACCCTTTTTCGGCTCAAATAAATTTTTTCCCCAAAACCCAAAAACCGGGGTGCATGGGATATACGGGGGTGCGGCTTACACGCGTAAATACGGTAATTCCCGTTGAAATATCAACGGGAGAATTACAGATAGATGGATTATTAATATTTGCATTTAAAATAATTAATAGCACACTATTACATATGAAAAATTCCGTCATATATTACATTTCTAGTGAATATTCTGTTGTCGTTTAGTAAATGCCTTTGGTTTTTATTTTCGGATATAAAATTCTGATATTCTTCTCCCACCTTGTTCTCGTCAATGCTACATATAATTATTGGTGTGCAAAGACAAGGAAACAATTATATGTATACATATATAATGTAGGGAAAATAATTAAATTTCATGAACTTAACATTATGATTGTTTTAAAATTGTAATCTGTACTTACGAAGAAAGAAAGCTTACTCGAATCCTCAATAATGTTCTCTGTCGTTATGTACATAAAACTCTTTAAAAGATTTAAATTAAAAACTAACTAATTAATCAATCAGCGGAATAATTTCTTTGAATACTATTTGAACAAAAACAAATTACCAATTTATTTCAACATGTAAACTGTTCTCTTGACGATTGAATGGATCATTGTATTGTAGATCCTTATTGACAAAAAAATTAACTAATTGTTTATCGTAGAAACCGTTACATAAACAAACATAAGTGTTTATTATATATCGTATCTGCTCGAATATAAGCCGATGTTTTTTGTCAAAATCTATCATGAAAAAATCATCCCTCGGCTTAAATGCGAGTCCGAGAAAATTTGGGTTATGGTTAAATCTCGAAGTCTCTCATTGCCTTCGTGTGAAAATGATGGTACTATATTTTTCGTAAAGTAAATATTTGACCTATGATGAATATATATATAAAAATATCTTGGCGAGATTGCTTGCGTAAATTGACGATTATTCAAAATGCATTGACGGCTTTGAAGGTTCAACTGTTTGAATTTCGGTAAAACTTTACATGGAACGTATATAATTATAAAAATGCAATTTCTTAAGGCAATGTAAATGCTAATTTCATTGGAAATAGACTTGGATGAAAAAATATCTTGGCGATATCGCTGTTACTATATTTGATCTTTTGTGAAAATGAAGATGAATGAAATTATTGTCACTGAATGTGGAACATTATTCAGCAACACAAAATTATTAATTGGAGTAATATATCAAAATGTCAACAACTAAACCATTTCCCACACATCTCTTCGATCTCGAATAATGTATTCTAAGATGTGCATGAATGCCCGGCACACTTCAGCATAAATCTATGAAATTTACGTTTTTGCCAAAAAAATGTGAAAATTTTTGGGGGGTCGGCTTAAATTTGGGGTCGGCTTCTATTCGGGCAGATACGGTATTCCCGTCGTTTTTGCCGATAGAAAGGTGAGTTGTTGACGTACATGTGGCGCCGACTTATCGGGCAGAATGAGAACTACATTTCGCTGTCGGCCATCTTGCGTTCCTTACAATGCAATAGTTTATTTAGATTAGCTACGAAGAGAAAAGAACTATGTAATTTTCAATATGTTTAAAAAAATATCATACGTCCCTATTCTCATCTAATTTTATATTTGTTTGAGCCGATTTGAATTAATAAGCATTACAGATGTATAATATAATGATTTTACTAACAAAAAGTTAAGATTGTAGCATTCAAACGATGAAATGAAGATTCAATTGCTTTGATTAAATTGTTAGAAATGCTTCCCATACGCAGTCAACAGAATAATAATCTGTAAATATTTACGTTGCTATGTATCAAGTTTGACGTTGTCACAGCAATAATTTCGATGCTTAAACAACAGTTTGAAGCAAATAACAATTTTCTTTCATCTAGTTGAAGGTTTAATTGGCACTAATTGAATCAGAGACAACAATGATGGTCGCCTTGGGAACATCCGGAAAGTGTACTTATAGAGAATGATCCATGCGAGATATATTACCGTATTGACTTGAGTAATACCGTACCCATGTAATGCTCGCAAGGGTGTTTGGCATCCCGGTGATAAATAATTCTGTAACGTCCCCCTCCCCTCCCCCAAAGTGACTAATCCTAAAAAAAAGACCGCCAATGTCCCCTAGATAAATGTTAGTAAAGATATCTGTTCTTGTTTGTATTATGGACACCGTATAATTTAAAAATAATTTATGGATAATGTTTACAGTTAAACTATGCTAGATTTGTTTAATATTAGCTTTCAATTGCTAATCTAGCGAATTACTCAGCTTTATCTCCTCTTAAAAGCATTTCGAAAGAGGGGCAAACTTTTCAATGAATGACAAAAACAAAGATACAAATATCTTGAGGGGAAGGTGCCCCTGACTAGTTGATGCCTGGGTGCCATGCACCCCTTGCATCCCGTGTTGGCACAGCCCTGCCAGCAAACCCATTTTTAGTGCTAAATATTCAGGAAAAATGGAATTTGTGTAATGCCCGCACTTCCAAAATTTCGATTTTGACATTTTTCAGCAACATCAGTTGAATAATCTATCTGAAGCAGAGTTTGATGACACAATTATGACAATAAGCAAATATTTAAGAAATAACTTCTAAAAATGACTTTTAATACTTTTTAACATATGCAATCATTAAAAATTGACATCCAATGCCATTATATTACATGGACAGTACTCGAAAACCTATTTTGGAGGCTAGTTCCTTCATAGCACAGAAAGGTTCCATTTTCAGTCATTACACATTCTCAAGTTATTATAAAATGCATGGTATATTGCCCCTACCGAAAAACAACGACTCAATACTGCACACCAGGCGCGAAGTATAGAGTAGGTGTTTCGCGGGTGGCCTACTCCAAATGATGAATGGGCAAGTCTCATGTAATGTCTGCATCCCCCCATTTTTGATAGGAACTTTTGGAGGAAAAGTGCGGGTATTACATGAGTAAATACGGTATATCATGTTGTCATCATTATATACGAACTAAAAAAATTGAAACAATCTGCACGCTCGGTTGATTCCTGCTATAGTAAGTACATCTTGAGTGTGTTTATTTAAATAAAAGTTTTAGGAAAGTTTGTGGTGAAAAAGTTATAGATTGCAAATGCACAGTTAGGAGGTGCAATGAGGGTCACAACTAATTTCATCTCCAAATCGAAAGCTTAACAAATCATCTTCACCGGAGCCCTTGCAGTATGATTCTCAGCCATACTCATTCCATGAAATCTTATTAATGAAAAAATTGATCGTAATCACTTAAGAAATCAATCAACACTAAAAGTTGCAAGGTTTCTGAGCAGCCTAGATGGAGCACTCAAGGTTGTAATACAAATTAGGCGACTTCGTATTTTTTTGCTAAGTGTGCATTTCTTCTCTTGTGGTTACTCATCCACTGAGATGAGCATACATTTACCATCCCTGCTGACTCCAATATCATCACTCCTGCCTCTTTACACATTTGCCATCTCCTAAACCCAATTCACCGTTTTAAGTGATAGACGACATTTGTATCTGGGAACAATGTCAGCGGTGAAAATTATTATGTACATATACTCTGTGATTAGCTGAAAAAAATTAAGAACCGGCTCTAAAAAAAGTTCAAGGAAATTTGGATTAATTTGGCAGGAGGCTTACCTACCCGGGGCACCAGATCGCTCCATTTCCTCACACACGTCTGCAATATAGTTCTCTTTCTTCAGAAATTTAGTAATACTGTTCCACAAACTTAACAAATGTTCAGTTCATAATATATTCCATTTCATACACTGTTGGTAAGTAAATGTCAGATAGGGCAAAAAGTACTTTAAATTTTCATATTTTCTAAAAATTTAACCGGCTCAAAAATTCAGAGAAAAATTAACAAATGTCTTGCGCAATCCGGCTTCAGCTCATCACTGCATATACTTGTACATATTATATTTCAACCTCTCCACATCATTTCTCTCGGCCGTGTAGAGGTGAATCACATTGTATGGGCTTACGAGGTGCTACCCAAAAGTTCCGGGACTGGCCGCGTGGAGTGCTAATCGGAAGTTGTAGGGACTTTTGCCACTAGGATGTGCTGAAGACATCCTTTATGAAGCAGTGTGTAAAGTTTCAGGAGTGTGTGTGCACGTGTTTTATTTTCACACGTTTTTCAACTCATTGTTACCGGCGTTCTGCGATTTTATTGTGTAGTAAAATGGCAGACTTGAAGGAGCAGCGCGTCTGCATCAAGTTTTGCTTCATGCTTGACAAAACCGCGTCCGAGACACATGAAATGCGTAAGCAAGCATTCGGTGACGAGGCTATTAGTAGAACCCGGGCTTTAGAGTGGTTCTCGCGTTTCAAACGTGGACAAATGTCTGTTGAAGATACTGAAAGTTCTGGTCAGCCTTCAACCAGCACAACGGACGAAAACATGGAAAAAGTGCGACAGGTCATTCGCGAGGATTGTCGGCATACCATCCAAGATGTCAGCAGCATTTTTGGCCTGTCATATGGGACATGTCAGTGAATTCTGCCTGATGAACTAAACATGAGGCGGATTGCAGCCAAATTCGTGCCCCGCATGTTCACCCAGGACCAGAGCCAATATCGACTGAATGTGTGCAGGGAACTCCATCTTCCCTGCGACCGAAAAAAGCAAGGCAGGTCAAGAGCAATGTAAAGAGCATGTTGATCGTCTTCTTTGACATGGAGGGAATTGTCTATAAGAAATTTCTTCCCCAAGGTCAGACGGAGAATCAGCAGTTCTACACCGAAGTACTGAGGCGTTTGAGAGAGGACGTGAGATGGAAACGGCTGGAGAAGTGGCACACGCAAGACTGGCTCCTGCATAACGACAACGTGCCCGCGCACACTGCTCTGTCTGTGCAGCAATTCTTGGCCAAGAACAATATGGCAGTGCTCCCCCATCCTCCCTACTCCCCCGACTTAGCCCCCTGCGACTTCTTCCTGTTCCCCAAGATGAAAATTCGTATGAAGGGACGGAGATTTGACACCGTTGAGGACATCCAGGTGGAATCACAGGAAGTGCTGAACAGCATTTCAAAATCACAGTTCCAAAGGTGCTTCCATAACTGGCAGAGGTGCTGGGTTTGTTGTATCAACTCCCAAGGGGACTATTTCGAGGGTGATGATCAGGGCCGCCGCAACCCATATGGCCGCCGGTGTGCAAAACAAAATTTGTCGCGCCTCTCCCACTCAACATGGTAGTATATACTGCAGGATACTTTTTTAAATAAAAAAACTGTATAAGACATAGCGAAAATTATTTATTACAGCTCTGCAAAGGTGAATTTTCCTATTATTAGTCTTTCTAAACATGAGAAAGAGAAAAGAACAACATAGTTTATCACCAAAAATTGCATTTACATAGTTTAAATGGTTCACAAGGGTGAAAAACTTTTTATTGTTAGAAGAAATTAAAAATAATCTAAACTAATATTCTTTGTACTAAAATTGTCTAAACGGAATTAACGATTATAATATTAAATGAACACTCATTAACAAATAAATTACATGTTATTTAAGAGACTTTACTTTCCTGGCTTTATAAGAAGAAATTTAAAAAAAATGATGTCATGTACATTCAACTTATCAGACAGTTCGTGTTCTATGGATATCATTGCTAAATTTGATACTCTCTCTTGCGACATTGTCGACCTTAAAATAGTTTAAATAATAATGTTGAGTTTTGAAAAACTTCTTTCTCCCGAAGCTACAGACACAGGTAATGTCATATAAATGCAGATGCCAATGGCAACATTTGGAAATGAAGAGATTAAATCATTTTGAAGAAAATAGTCCAATACTTCACATGTATCCATTTCACGCTTTATGTAGAGCTTCAATATTTGAAGCTCTCCAAATAAATACTTCCTATCTAAATCTGATTCACTTAGACTTGCATCAGTCAGCTTATTATCCAATTCCTTACATTTAGCCAATAGCTCGCTGCCCTTCTCTCAATGAAAATATAGTCCTGTCCAAAATAGTGAAGAAAAAATTTATTTTAAAATCAATTGTGACATTTAGTTGTAAATTAGTGACGATTTCATACTGAAGAAATGAGGAAATAAAAATTTCAAAATAAAATATGCAGTGAAGCGTTCTTATCGATAAGCAAGCGTCAATGTTGATTTTACTTTTACTTTAAATTAGTCTGATTTTACGTTTTCATCATTATCAGTGAGCCTTGTCCAATTCTAAGTGGTGACAAAAATATTAAGACCTCGAATGGAGGGTGATGCAACACAAAAAGGTTAAGAACCACAGCTCCAACGACTCGTAAATTTCAATCACAAACTTAGGCAAAAAAGCAAAATTATATTTTACAGTAAAGTCTTCAATGCTAAATTCATCTAAATGTGTTGCGTAAACGGGAAACAAATAATTCAAGCGATTTCTTTCCGTAGGATAAAATCGATGATAAAAATTAAAGTTTTTATCTATTTTTCTTTAAAATGTTTCCTGTTCGTAGATCGTGTGCCAATTTCTTCTAAAAATAAGAAGCCTCAACATAAAGATATCGATATTTACGTTAAAATCACAACAGTACTTATAATGATTCACGAATTGATCCTTATTTTCTGTAGCAAACAATTTATTATCTGATCACAGTCAGCGGACACAGACAGTAAGGATGTGAGTTTTTTTTCTTGAATGCATTTATTAATGCTCCAATAGATGGAATCAATTATAATATACAATACTTCTCTTGTTTAATAAAAAAATAATTAATTCAGACATCGATCTCACACATTACAAAAAATAGGGCAGCCGTTTTTCTCTATCCTGAAGGTTTTACTCTCTAACCTCTTTTCCCCAGAATACTACCTACAGAAGAGTGAGCTTGCAATAGCAAAGAAATCGATTTTGCCTATAAAACCGGATGTAAATGCACTTGAAAACATTTCTGCACTAGAAATACGTTTTACCTATTGAATTTCTTACGATCAAACTAACTGTCACCCCCTCACATACACTGCTCCTAATTATTTTATACAGTAAAACCTGTGAAAGATGGAAACCTGTAAAAGACAAAGTTTTGGAAGATTGAAGGGGTTCTATATTCCTACATTTTGATGAAAATGACTATTTTAGCCTGTTCAAGGCGGAAGATCTGTGAAAAACGGACATTTCGAGGGTTTTACTGTATTAGATCAAAGTACACAAGAATAAATGAAGCGATATTGACCTCTAATGCAATGAATAGTTTTGTTGCTCTAAACGGCGATATGAATTACTATCATCTAAGTTTTCAGGAAGAAAAGCGAAACATTTATTAATTCTTTCATTTATTATACAAATACTTTCCATTGGAAAGTTGACAAAAAATGTCTGCACGGTAAAAAACAAAGATCATCTCGAATATAATGCACTTTATCCTGAAAATATACAAATGCGGGTCATGTTAAATCCAAAGTTCAAGTAGTTAATTTATTTAAGAATTATCAGATTTATGATGCGTAGTGAGCCTATTAATGTAACATAAGGTCAATAACATACAGTGCATGTGATAAATTTAGTGAATATCGCCACAAGTTTCTTTAAATTCAGCTCCGAAACCTATAATAAAATGTTTTGCCATTTTCACTTTTACAGTAATTTCGGGATCGCGTTATATCCGAGACAACACCACACATCTACTAGCATGGAAAAGATATTTATTGTTAGACAACAAATGTGAAATCCAAAGTATCAGATGGTCTAACTCTAAAAACCAGCAATTTAAAGTAGAATTAGATCACAAGGGAAAGAAACCTGCACAAAACGAATTCAAACACCAGCGGTGTCTCGATCCTCCTCCAATGACTAGCGATGAAATACTAACGAAAACAGCAAGGGAGAGAAATGAAAGTTCGTAGACCTCTGGTTTGCAACCGGCATTTCCGAAACAAATGCTTTGGGAATACTATTCCCCGATGTAAGAAGAAGAAGAATCTTAAATATATGTTTTAAGTGCTCCAAGGACACCTGCCCTGGAGAAGAATGTGTTAGAGCTATGGGAAATACTCGCGGCGTAGATTCCAAAAGACTGAGATATAGTATTGCCCTTTTTCGGTCATTGCCGACACTGTCCCCCAGATAAGGGGTTTAAGAACCCGGAGAGACCCTTCTCAGTGGGTAAGCGGTTGAAAATATTTTGGCTGCTCTGGTTTTCCCCGTTACCCCTTTCATTTTGTAGACAGGTAGGCAAAATTTGGCCGCCCTCACCCTCCATCGACTCATCGTTAGGCAGCCGCGAAAATCTCAAGTTCCGCCATACCTGTCAGGGCGTTATTCCTCTCTGGCTGCCCCTCCTCTCCTGCCGCCGGTGTGCCATGCACAACTCGCACACCCAGTTGTGGCGGCCCTGGTGATGATGGCGATTATAGAACCTCAGGTAAGCCTATGGTAGTTTATGGCTACAGTCCCGGAGCTTTTGGGTAGCACCTTGTATGGGTGTGAATTGGTCAAGATGCTGGGCAACTCAATGACAGTGTAGCTTTTCCCTGTGATGGCAAAGTAACTCCTAATGTACTGGCTTAAGTGTTGTTTTTTCATGCAGGTATACAGACACAGTGTCTTCTGCGCAGCGTTAAAAACACTCGCTAGTTGTGCCATTCGTGTGCATGTCTATTTCGTTTTGTGGAAAAGATATTTATTTAATTCAGTGATACTTTACTAATATGGTATATGGTATCTATCTGTACTCTTAATATTTGTTTCAATTAATAAAAATTTGATATTAATAAACTGCTGTTTAGAATTTAAATTTTTTACTACAGGCTGTCCTCGACATTCGTACATAATGCGTTCCTGAAAATGTGTCCGAAAGTCGAATGTACGAAAGTCGAACATAGATTTACATCACGGTTTCTTAACCTATGGGCCGCGAAACATTTTCCACAATTTCATGATTCTACTTACTAAGTACACTACTTCAAAAAGTGTATTAAAAGTTAGATACTACTATTTTTTTAAAATTTAGTCACTACAATGTAGTCGCTACATTCTAGTGACTACACTGTAGCAACCATCTTCGGCTAGCGTCGGCTCGGCTGTCGTGCTATTAAAAACAATTATCAGTATCAGTCTTTTCGAGTTTGTGGCAGGTGCATAGTGCATAGGTTTCGAATACGTTTTTGTAATATTTGTCTTGTGAATGAACAATGATATACGTTACACATGTTAACATTATTTTTATATATTAAACTTAAATATAACCTCAAAAATGGCAAAAACGTCAATACAAAGAACAGTTTTTAGACCTAGGTTTCACATACATTACTTTATATTTTGTTAGAAATTAATTTTTAATGAATTACACGTATGTTTTAGGCCTAAATAATTAGTTCATTTTTATCCCAGTAGAGAGTGCCACATGATAAAAGAGAGCATTTGCAACGTTTTTGCATTAAAACATCACTTTTGAAAAAATTGTCGCTTGCAACGTTTTTCCGGGGAGCCCTTCATATATTCTGTACAACAAGCTACATTGGATTCTTATTAAGTTGGTTGGCGGATTGCATAGCAGAAGAAGCCACATACCATTGAGGAGGACCTTGTGAAACCGACAGCTATTGACATGGTGCGTATCACCTGCGGAGATGAAGTTGCTAAGAAATTGCAACAGATTCCATTGTCAAATGATACAGTTCATGCACGTATTAACGACATGTCGAAAGACATTAAACAACAAGTAATTGCAGCTATAAAAACAAGCGGGGTATTTAGTATCGAGCTGGATGAATCGACTGATGTAGGTAACGATGCCCAACTCATGGCTTATGTATGATATCCAGGGGTAAAAGACACGGAAGAGGACATTTTATTTTGCAGACCATTTTCCACCACAACAACTGGAGAAGATATTTTTAAAATGGTAGATTCATTTTTTAGTGAAGAAAGATTGAACTGGAATGAATGCTTCAGTGTATGCACCGATGTTGCACCAGAAATGCATGGAGCTCGTCAAGGTTTTTGTGCCAGAGTAAAGGAAATTATTCCGCAGGTTAAAAATTTTCACTGCTTCCTACATAGAGGAAATCTTGCTTCAAAAAGTATGTCGCCAGAGTTGGAGACCGTGATGAATGACATAATTCAGATTTTTAATTTTATAAAAACGAGGTCTCTCAATAGTAGAATTTTTAGCCAGATGTGCTCTGATTTAGGCTCTGAATATGAACATTTACTAGATTATTCTGAGGTGAGGTGTCTCGAGGAAAAGTCCTTCAGCGAATTACAGCATTACGCATTGAGGAAGAAATTGTTTTAACCGAGAAAAATCAACCGCTGTTTTCAAGATTCTCAGATTCGAAGTGGATGGTACAAGTAGCCTATCTTTCATATATATTTACCGAAATCAACAACCTAAATATCTCTATGCAATCAGACACTTATTGGGTTAACTGAGAAGATAATTGGTTTCAAAGGAAATCTGAAGTTGTGGTAGAGGAAAGTGGAGGATAGGAAAGTTGCTTCGTTCCCGAATCTGAATCTACTTATTGAAGACGAAAATGTTAATTTCACTGACATACAGAATATCATCGTGGGACATTTAGGAAAATTGATAATAGAATTCGATCGCTACATTCAAGCAGGGGAAATCGTGAAATACAACTGGGTGTGCATCCCATTTAATTTTGAAGCAAATGATTTGCATGATGATTTTGTAAATATTACTAATTTGCAGGAGCAATTTAACGAAGTACAAAGTGACGAGACACTTGGTTACAATTTTAGTAAAAATACTGAGTCCTTGAGTGCATTCTGGTTGAATGTAAAAAAGGAAAAACCAATCCTGGGAAATAAAGCACTTTACTACTACATATTTTTATATTGTAGTAGATTTATTTTTGTATGTATTCATAGATGATGAATAGCTGTGGCTAAAATAATATTATTATTATTACTAACTGTGCGAGTCAGGTTTTTCAGCCCTCAGAATTACAAAAACCAAGTTACGAAACTGATTACAGCCAGAGCATGACTTATGATGCAGCCTTTCAAACATAAAACCGCGATTTGAAGAACTTCCGAAACTTGTAGAAAGTCAAGGTTCACATTAATATGCACGAAATTATAATTTTTTTACATATTTATAACACATTTTAGAATATTACTAATCTCGTTTGGGAGGATTTCCTTATGTATGAATGTATGCACAATAGGGTGGCCCTTAGTTATACACGAAATTCTTTTTCGAATTTTATTGGTCTCTCCCCCTAGAATGGTTCCAATTCCTAAAATAATGAGCTACAAAATTTTTTAGCCCTGTCGGAGAATATTAACAGGTGCCACAAAAGCCCCAAAGTTACGAAATTGTAGATTTTTCTGGATGTATCAGTTTTTTAATGTATTTCAGGTAATATCTCAAAAATGGTACGTCCTTATCGAAAATTTGGTGAGATGATGTCGATAGAGCATTAAATTTCCTGCAATTTTGGTATTTAAACTTTTTTCCATCGCCCAACCGTTTTTGAGATAATCGCATTTGAATGTTGAGAAAGCAAAAAAAGAATACTCTAGTAGTGATTCGGAAGTCGCCGTTTTTGTGGCAGCGTGAATAAACAAACACTTTACAACAGAGAGCAGTGAAATTAACCCCTGATTTCATTTGCTTTGTTGGCTTTTTCCCCCTGCGATATGCTCTTTCTGGCGGCTCCAGTTACATTGACATTGACCACGTTATGAGTTCACTTAGGTATATGTGGCAGTTGTGGTGAAACTGTGGTAGTTGAAATGTTTGACAGTGCTTTCGTTCAAGTTTATTTGTTTTAATTGTGTTTATAAAAGTGTTAAAGTATTAAAATTTATTGTAAAATGGCTACATCTTCGTCGTCATCAGCAAGTATCACTCTTTGTGTGCATGATGAAATATATTTGATAGGAAATGTGACAAACCAAATTGTTGGCAGTAAGTTACCATCCAATAGACAAGTTCTTAGTGTACTGTTTCATAATTTACGGCAAGTGAAGCTTAACTTACGTGAAAGCGCGAAGTTAGCAATTAAAGAAATAGCAGTTTTTTGGCAAAAAGCGCGGATTCCTATTCGGGAGGAGCAACATTGTATATCGAAATTAGAGAATTTATATAAGAAATTGAGGGACTTACAGAAGCTCTCGAAAAGAGCGTCGGCAACACAAAAGAAAAAAGTGGCTGAGTTTGTTGACAAATTGGACGATCTGTTTGATATCTCTCATGCGAACGCTTTAGATATGATTCATATTGAAGAGGATAGACAATTCCTGTTCTCGCAAAGGCAGAGAGGGAAGACCTGGTTGTATGCTTGGAACTGATTATAAGTTGACTGAAAAAGAGAGGAGGTCGAATAAAAAATTGAAGAAGTTTGAAGAATGGAAAAAAGAGCGTATGTGGAAATGGAACAATTAGGTCAGTTACTAAGTCATAAAATTTTATAATATAAATATTAAATATAATATGAATTTATACCAAAATTTGTCCTAACATTAAATCTAATATAAAATAATATTTTCAGATCAATTGGAACAACTACAATCTACGAGTGCCAGTAGCTGAAATGAGGAAGAAGTTTTTGATGCAATGGAAGAAGAAATGCAACCAGGACTGTCTGGTCCATCAAATGTCAGAGGAAGGGGGTCATCAGAATTAATTACTCCAAAATTGCTTGCCGCACTAGAAAAATGCAAAATCAGTGATCGCAACACAGTGCACATAATAATTTACACTGCTGAAGCCTTAGGTAGCAATGTTTCAAAACTAATAATAAACATCTACAATACAATGCGTAAGGAAGCAATTTCGTGAAGAGAGGGCAAAAGAATTTCAACAAAAGTTTAATTTACTGGAAATGGAATCCCTTGCTGTACATTGGGATGGAAAAAGTTCTCCCTGATTTAAGTGGAAAGGAGAAAATTGATCATTTGCCAGTAATTGTGTCATTTGGGAGAATGACACAATTGCTTGGTGTACTGAAGCTTGAGGCTGGAACTGGGGAAAAACAAGCAAAAGCTGTTTTCGAAACTTTGCATGAATGGGATGTTGCAGATAAAGTGCAAGCTTTATGCTGTGACACCACAGCTTCAAATACTGACTGCCTAAATGGGGCTTACATTTTAATGGATCAGTTGAAGGAACATGACCTTCTGTATCTGCCCTGTCGATGCCACATTTTGGAACTAGTGCTGAGGTGCGTGTTCAATGTGAAATTGAGATTGCCTACATTGGGTCCAGATGTTCCTATTTTCAAAAGATTTCAAGAAAGGTGGCCCAATATCGACGCAACAGAATTTGACATCGGAATAAAGGATACATTTGTAAAATCAGCTGTTCAAAATATCCTAAATCAGACTATCGAGTTTTCTATACATTCTCTAAAAGTCCAACAGTGTAGGGAGGATTATAGGGAATTACTGGAGTTAACAGTTATATTTCTGGGAGCAACTCCACCTCGTGGCATTTCCTTTCGATATCCTGGCACCTTCCATCACGCGAGGTGGATGTCGAAAGCAATATATAGCTTAAAAGTATTTATGTTCCAAAATCAATTTCAGTTTCAGGCTAAGGAAGAGAGAGTATTTCGAGACATATGAATTTTTTTGGTTCATTCGTATGTAGATGCCTGGTTTAGAGCTCCTGTTGTGACCGAAGCCCCTTTTAACGATTTTTCAATTATTAAAAAACTTGGCGCAGTATCCAGATTCTGATATTTCTCGCACGGCCATGAATAAGTTTTATGGACACTTATGGTATTGCTCTCGCGTTTTTTGATTCTCGTGTGCCAAAGGATACGAAATTGAAAATGATAAGGGCAATAAAATTATCGAAGGAATCAGAGGATATTACTGTTAAAAGAATTTTACTCCGTCCAAGAGATGTGAAGGATTTCATAATGAAAGAGTTAAACGAATTCGTATCGTCGGAAACATTGAACTTTTTTTTCAAGATTTAAAATTCCAGCCGATTTTTTGGAGGCAGACCTCGATGCATGGGAAGCAAGAGATGATTATCAGAAAGGAATCCGAATCTTGACAAAATTGTCGGTAGTGAATGATGTGGCAGAAAGGGGAATTAAGTTAATACAAGAGTACAATAATATTTTAACAAAAGACAAAAGTCAAAAGCAATATCTGTTACAAGTTGTTAACGACAATCTAAAAAATATCCTGATTGTAAAAAAAACGCTATCAATAAAATAAGTGTTATTTAATTTTGTGTGTTTTTAAAAATGATTTTGTTGTTCTGTTAATCTTAATGGGTAGTGATGTATTTATAATATTTAAGGTGTAAAAATTTTACTATAATAATAACATTATTTGCAGCATTTTTCCGTTATTCTTTTTAGGTCTGTGTTCCATCTCTAGTATGGTTTTTTACTTTCTCTACATTCAAATGCGATTATCTCAAAAACAGTTGGGCGCATGAAAAAAGTTTAAATACCAAAATTGTAGGAAATTTAATGCTCTATCGACATCATCTCATCAAAATTTCGATAAGGACTTACCATTTTTGAGATATTACCTGAAATACATTAAAAAATTGATACATCCAGAAAAATCTACAATTTCGTAACTTTGGGGCCTTTGTGGCACCTGTTAATATTCTCCGATTGGAAAAAAAATTTTGTAGTTCATTATTTTATGAATTGGAACCATTCTAGGGGGTGAGACCAAAAAAATTCGAAAGTCAAAAATTAAGGGTCACCCTAAAGCACACATGGGTGTATTTTCATTTTCATTACATCATTAAAATGTAACATTCGTTATACTGATTCGTGTGTCTTTTATTTTACAACTCTCTTTTATTTCTGACTCATGGGTCGCGAGACCAAAACCATTAGTCTAATCTGGGTCGCGGCTCAAAAAGGTTAAGAACCACTGATTTACATGTTATAGGGGGGTTCTGTTCCCAGAGAGCCAAAAATATTATAAAATCTCTAATTATGGTATAAATGTTTAGTTTTTTGTGCAGGGGTCTTTTAGTCACAATTGTCAATATTATAATATAGAGAGATAGGGCAAAATGCAATAAAATATTTAAACAATTGCACAAATAAACACTGCCATACAGCAAAGATGGTGACGCGGCAGAAACTGGTGGCTGGCAACCAGCACCACTTGAAATATTCATTCGTCATTTAGCTGATGCGCAAAAGTCCGATCGGCACACAAAAGGCGGTTCAGGGGTCAATCTATGCTATCATTGGTTCTTGTTCCCTTGTATTATCCTAAGGTCATCACACACAGTGTAATTGATTATTATCTTTTTATAATTTATCGTTATTTGTTTTTCATTCTATTTTCTCAAGAAATTTTTATTACTGTAAGAGTTACATTTATTCGTACTGTTTGTAACACAGTGCTTCCATCCTTACCATAATCTAGTCGTTGACTATAGCTATTATATCTTGGTATTAAGTTCCCTTTTTCTTGTTTATGTCTATTTATATTTTTTGTATTTTTGGTGAAATTATCTTTGTTTATGGCAGTGTCTTTTCTGGAAGAGGTGGAAGACCAGCTGTTGCTGAACCCCAATACCGTTTTACAGGCTGTGAGTTGGATAATAAATTACTTTGTGATTAATGTAACTTATTCTGTGATTTGTGAGTACAATATGATTACCGGCTGTAAATAAATATAATTATTATTAATGTGCGAGTTGTACGGATATCGAACGCAAGAAAGTCGAGGACCGCCTGAAGTGCACATACGAAATCCCTCTTTTTGTAAACTTCGGACTCGTCTGAGCCGTGGTTAGGCGATCCAGGTAAGGGGTGCGACAGATAAAAGACAAGAAGAATAGTTTTCCAAAGCTACATTTATTTAACCAAAACCCACGAGCGACCACTCCTTGCAACAACCTTCCTTCTCCAACTCTCTCCCCCGACTCCCCACTCCGTCTCCGGCTTACCACCGCGAACCTGCAGCGTCCTGCGCACGATTCCCCTCTCCTCTCTCTCCACTTCTGCAACCCCAGGAAGCGTCCATCCTGACGATCTAGCAGATCCCACAAGTAATGGGAAACGCTATTCCCATGTCAGCATTTCTTCTTTCATCCGGTAAAACCATGAGCAGGATAGAGGTGAAAAGGGACAGAGGGGGATGGAATTGGAATCTGCTCCCGTTTAAAGCATTTGCTATTTTCATAGTTTTTTGTAATATTGCCTAATCATGGCCCCAAAGAGAGTGATGATTGAAATGAAAGAAAAGTCGGTAAAAAGGGCGAAAAAAGTGACGAGTTTGGAGAGGAAAATTGAAGTTTTAGATAGGCTTGCGCATAATGAATTTGCTTCATCAGTTGGTAAATTACTTGGTGTGAACGAGTCCACAATAAGATCGATTAAGAAAAGTGAAGAAGCAATCAAGAAAGTCCTGCTGAGTTCAATTGTCATTCACGAGAAAGTCAAGCTACTGCACAATCATTATGTCTCAAATTGTTTTGTG
The DNA here is from genome assembly GCA_036926305.1 of Uropetala carovei. Taxonomy (NCBI): domain Eukaryota; kingdom Metazoa; phylum Arthropoda; class Insecta; order Odonata; family Petaluridae; genus Uropetala; species Uropetala carovei. The sequence goes on from JAXCHB010000149.1 coordinate 2,858,553, forward strand.
GTCTGCTAATGGGAAATCGCCAACGTCATCGAAGCGTGTGTAGATCGGTTCCTCGCTATTTAATAAAATGTGGCATTTATTCAGAACACCACAGTACGTATTGTATTATTATATTTGTTCTTCTCCTTCACAACTGAACACACACTCGACTGGTTTAAGTCCAATGAGCGTCCAATTGAAGCTAAAGATTCACCGCTTAGGCACGCCTAATTATTTCCATCTTTGTCTCAATCGTGTTCACTTGATGAGCCCTACGTTTCTTTCCACTTGTATTAGCACTTTCAGTTTTCCGTTTATCACTCATGTTTATAAAATAATACGTGTAAAATGCACACACAAAGAAACACTGCTGTATGTACAAAAAAAGACGGTAACCAACGGTAACGTTACCGAGACTGTATAATAATAATAATTTATTGATTATTTACAGACTTTACAGTGGTATTAATCTTGTCAAATTTCAGTACAATATTAAAAAACATTACACACAAATCTTACATTTCATACAATACGTATATTATTACGTAGCATACTTTAATTTATTAAAAGTGTTGGCTTGGCTGACAGACAGCGCCATTATGCGATAGCTCAAAATGTTTGATCGTCAGCTGACGAACGAACGTCCGAATTCGGTGTTGTTCGGCATACAAAAGGTGATTTAGGGGCGAGAATTTACAATGTACGAAAGTCGAGGACTGCCTGTACCCCCATTTAAGGTACAAAAAACTTGTTCCCCAGGCAAATGTTAAATGGGGATTCCCATGTATGTCCTTTCTTTTTTATATACAGATCAATGCAACTGTTTATTTAGATTAGCTACGAAGAGAAAAGAACTGTAATTTTCAATATGTTTCAAAAAATACCGTATTTACCTGAATATAAGACAAGGTTTTGTTCCAATTTTTATGACCGAAAAACCGCTAGTCGTCTTATAATCGCGATAGTTTGACTAACTGAGGAACCAAAGCTGGAGATGGGAAGAATCGAGTAGCTGTAATCGAAATATTCATGCACCCCCTGCCACACACCATTGCGGTGGCTTGCAGGGTGAACTATAGATATGTTACGCAAGCGAGGACGACCGCCACGAGAAGTGCTACCAGAAGCGGGACGGAGAAGGAGAGTACTAAGAGATCACGTGACGCGAGAGAGAAGAGTGTGTGACGGGACTCGTGGTAGTGTGGGCCGTGTGTTGGCTCGTGGAAGAGCTTCTGCTGGAGAGCAGAATGCTGGTGTAATTCGGGTTTAAATAAAGTTGGAGTCCCTTGGACGTGTTGTGTTATTTCGGGTGTGTCTCCCCGAGGAGGAAGTTGGAGAGTGCTGTAGTGTTTTCTGACAGAGCAGCGGCGGGATCGGGATCAGATAAGGATAAGAAGATCAAAAACCAGTTTTCGGAAAGGAGCACGTCGTGAGAGAGCCGACTGTTTGCCGATGAAGACTGTACCCCTCCGTAAGTACGTGAAAGAAAAGTGATTCCCGAGTCAACAATACCCCAAGTATAACTAGGGTTGTGAGCGTCGAAACAGACCTAAAAAAAAAAAAAGCGAAATTAGCGAAAAAAAAAGCGACCGCATGGCGTTTAGTGGGGAACCGGAAATGACGTATCCAGTGGCGGGAACAGGAGTAAGCGAGGTGTTCTTGACGCGAGCAGCGAGCTTTCCTGAGCTACCGAGAGCGATGTCGACGCCCGCTGTGACCCGACCAAAGAACCACTTAGCGCCTAGGGCGAGCGATAACGACCTTGAACGTGAGATTCTACGACGAGAAAGACAGTTGCTGGAGAGAGAGCGCGCGTTGTTAGACCGCGAAAGAGAAATAATGGAAGCGAGACATTGTAGTACGATGGCGACAACTGTAGTTGCTCACCGAGACATGGCGGAAAGATTGTTGCCCGAGTTTGACGCGTCGACGACCTTAGGATTTACCGCCGAACAGTGGGTGCGGCGAGTGGAAGGGGTCGCTTCCGCGTATTCGTGGGACAATTCCGTATTGCTTACTCATGCGGTGAATAAGCTGAAAGGAGTAGCTAAATTGTGGTTAAATAGTGTCGCGGAAGAAGTGTATTCTTGGGAGACTTTTAAAGAAAGGTTACTTTATAGCTTCCCATCAACAGCTGATCAGGCCGATGTCCACATGAGTCTCACGAAGAGGAAGAAGCAGCGCGACGAAACCTATGAGTCATACGTGTATGCCATGAAAGCGATAGCGCGACGAGGTGACATAGATAAAGAATCCTTGATTAAATACATTTTGAACGGCTTAGGTGACAAGGAATTAGTAAGGTCGCTGGCTTTGTGTGAGTTCAAAGATGTTGAAGGGTTACTGCTCAAGATAAAGCGCTATGAAAGTATTACAGAAAGAGCGAGATTAGGTGAAAGACAGTTTTTAGCTAACCGTTATAGTGTCCCAATTGAACCGCCAAACGAAGGTAATGTGGTGAGGAGAAATAAGCAGACAACGCAGGCGAGGTGTTATAATTGTAACGGCCAGGGACACATGGCTAAGGATTGCCCAGAACGACAGCAGAGCAGGCGATGTTTCCGATGCAATAAAGAGGGACACATGATGAAGGAATGCCCTCAGGGAACCCAAGTTAATAGACAGAATTTGGAAATGAAAAGGCGAGTCCAAAGAATTTCGGTGCCGAACGACCAAATTAAAGACGAATATTATAAATGGATAAAGGTTAATGATGAACAAGTTGTTGGGTTCATTGATTTAGGGAGCGATGTTGTGACCATGAGGCAAGATGTCGCTGAACAGCTAGGTGTAGAATACTTTGCGAGTCAAAAAAGTCTGATTGGATTCGGCTGTGGAAAAAGTAACGTAATAGGCTCCAAACAGTTAACCCTTGTTGTGGACGACGTAAGCATTGAGGTAGAAGTGCTTGTGGTCCCAAACTGTTCGCAAGACGATGCCATAATTCTAGGACGAAGCGCCCTAGACCAATCGGGGATTCGAGTTGAGAAGAGCTATCAGAAACTTGTAATTAGGAGAGAGACTGATGGGCAGGAGGAAGAAAGTAACTTCGAAGCCAAAGTTCGGAATGTCAAAGAGAGGACCGGGATAGAAATGGAAGAAATAAATTTGAATAACGACCTGTCTGAAGAGGAGAAGGATGCGGTATACGAAATGGTGAATGAGTATCGAGTATGTTTTGCGAAAAATTTGAGTGAACTGGGTACAGTAGAGTCTGCCAGTTTCGAGATAGAATTGTTGGATAACCACCCTGTGAATTTAAGACCGTATCGCCTACCGTACGCCCAAAGAGCGACTATGCAAAAGGCAGTCGATGAGTTAATGAAAATGAGTATCGTGCAGGAGTCGACATCAGAATACGCAAGCCCAGCATTGTTAGTGAAGAAAGCTAACGGAGAAGACCGGCTGTGCGTCGATTACAGAGCATTGAATTTGAAGACGAAAAAAATAAAATTCCCCATGCCAGCCATTGAGGAACAATTAGACGCGCTTGCAGGAAACAGTTATTTTACCATTTTAGACTTGGCGTCGGGATACTATCAAATCCCTGTAGCCCCAGAGACGAGACCCTTGACAGCTTTTGTCACCTCAAGTGGACTGTACGAGTTCACAAAAATGCCTTTCGGAGTAGTAAGCGCACCTGCAGTGTTTAATCAAGTGATGAAAAGGGTAGTGCGAATGACAAAACCAGGAGAGGTCCTAGTCTATATGGATGATCTGTTGATACCCAGCAAAACGGTGAAGGAAGGGTTAGAGAGATTAGAAAGACTGTTGCAAGTACTGAAGAAATTGGGGCTAGCGCTAAAAGTATCAAAATGTGAATTTTTCAAAACTAAAGTAGACTATTTGGGCTTTGAAATAACCAAAGATGGGATCCGACCAGGCGAGAGAAAAATTCAGGCAGTTAAAGAATTTCGAAGGCCGGAGAATGTTCACGAAGTGCGACAATTTATTGGTTTGACGAGCTTCTTTAGAAGATTTGTATTAGGATTCGCTACGTTAAGCAAGCCGTTAACGCTCTTGACGAAGAGAGATACGGTATTCGAGTGGACAGAGAAACAAGAAAACGCATTTCAAGAGCTGAGGAAAAGATTAATCGAGCGTCCGGCACTTGCGTTGTTTGATGTAAATGCCGAACATGAAGTTCACACTGACGCCAGTAAGAATGGACTAGCGGGGATTATCTTACAGCGTCGAGAAGGAGAATCTCAAAAACCTGTGGCATATTATAGCCGACAGACGACAGATCTAGAGAAGAACTATCACAGTTATGAGCTAGAAGCGTTGGCAGTAGTTGAAGCCGTAGACAAATTTCGAATGTATTTATTGAACAGACCCTTCAAAGTTGTTACTGACTGTAATGCTTTAAAGACCACCATGTCCAAGAAAGAATTGTTACCGCGGATAGCGAGGTGGTGGCTTCGATTACAAGAGTATGATTTCACGATCGAGTACCGACCAGGACGCAACATGAGTCACGTTGATGCCCTCAGTCGAAATCCCGTGGGAGATTCCGAGGAACCGGATACAGCAGACTTGAAAATCTTCACGTTGCGAATAAATCAGGATGATTGGTTACTAACGATGCAGCTGCAGGATGTAGCTATCCAGAAAATACATCGTACCTTACAGCAACCTGCGGTCGCCAATGAGGATAGGCAGATCCACACAGACTATGTGCTGAAAGACAACCGTGTCTGTAGAAAGGTAGACGGTGGGGTCCGTTGGGTTGTGCCTAAGAACTCTATTTGGCGCATTCTAAAGGGAAGTCATGATGACATGGGACATTACGCAGAAGAGAAAACCCTAGAACACGTGAAGAGATATTTTTGGTTTCCGAAGATGAGAAGAAGGGTAAAGAAATATATTGCAGCTTGCATTGAGTGTGCTTATCATAAGAGACCGGGAGGTAAAAAAGAGGGGCAGTTGCACAGTTTAGAGCGTGTAGCCATCCCATTTCACACAGTTCACGTGGACCACTTAGGGCCATTCCCAAGGAGTAAAAGGGGCAACGAGTATGTTCTCGTGTATCAAGACAACTTTACAAAGTTCATCCTACTAAAGGCAGTGAAAACCACAAAAACCAAACCAGTGTGCGAAGCTATCAGTGAGATTACGAGCTTATTTGGGTGTCCTGAGCGTTTAATTACAGATCGAGGTACGGCATTTACAGCGAAGGAATTTGAAGAATTATGCGAAAGAAACCAGATAAAGCATATAAAGAATGCGACTGCTACCCCTCGAGCAAATGGACAAGTAGAGCGATCAAACGCATCCATTACAAACGCCATATCCACTATGTATGCACAAGAGGATGGAGGCGACTGGGACACGAATTTGAGAAACATCCAATTCGCCATGAATTCTATGTCAAATAAAACTACTGAGAAGAGCGCTTATGAGCTATTGTTTGCTTATAACCCAAGGAATTCATTGCAAAACCGTGTTATATTGGCGTTGCAAGAAAGCGAACTCGATGAGACTAGAGAGACCTTAGGCGAAGCAAGGGAAAAAGCGTTAGTAAAGATATCAGAGACGCAGAAAAAACAGAAGGAGCGTTACGATCAAAGACATAAGGTGCCGAGAGTGTACCAAAAGGGAGATTTAGTCATCGTAGAACGAGAAGCGCAAGCGACAGGGTGTTCGCGAAAATTAGCTCCGAAATTTAAGGGTCCGTATCTTGTCTCAGAAGTGCTAGCGCGAGATAGGTATTCTCTCATGGATATACCAGGGGCAAAGAGGACACAGCGAGCGTTCAATTCCGTGTTTAGTGCAGACCGAATGAAACCCTGGTGTAAGCCCCCCCAAGGCGGAGTAGGAGATGACGACCAGGCCGAAGACAGCCAGGACGAGGGAGATGACGACCAGGCCGCGGACAGCCGAGGGAAAGAAGACGAGAAGCGGATGGAGAACGGCGCGAGCGCCAGAGGAGCAGTTCAACCGGAGGCAGACCGGACCGGGACCGAGGACGGCCCTGATGTCAGGAAAGGCCGACTGTTACGCAAGCGAGGACGACCGCCACGAGAAGTGCTACCAGAAGCGGGACGGAGAAGGAGAGTACTAAGAGATCACGTGACGCGAGAGAGAAGAGTGTGTGACGGGACTCGTGGTAGTGTGGGCCGTGTGTTGGCTCGTGGAAGAGCTTCTGCTGGAGAGCAGAATGCTGGTGTAATTCGGGTTTAAATAAAGTTGGAGTCCCTTGGACGTGTTGTGTTATTTCGGGTGTGTCTCCCCGAGGAGGAAGTTGGAGAGTGGTGTAGTGTTTTCTGACAGATATAGATTCTTAAAATCAATCGAAACAATCGATTATTAAAAGTAGTAGTACAAAATGAATCGATTCAAATTTATTCAAAGACAAATACTCTTTTGAATTTTATCCTATATAATATGCGCGTAGTGAAGCTGCGTGCGTCCGTGTATACAAACCTCGCTTAATTATATCGGCGTATTTCTCGAGAACCGTTCGTCATAAAAGATATGTGCAAAAGGCGTTTTGTTTCTACTGGTTATGAGGTCCCTGGAAAAATATTTTCGTTTGTTAAAGTTTCCCGGGTTCGAATCCAGGAGATATTTTCCCATAAGTTTACATGGGATTTTCGATTTTTCAGAGTGCAAGGTTCTTTTCCTTCATTCATTAAAATACGTAAATATGGACAGATTTTCTTCTTTAGTTTGCTTTATGCGACGGCTAAAGCTCTATACTATCTTATTCTTGCGATGTTTACACGTTACACGGTCAAATTTTTCAGAAATACGGATTCTTTTTCAAAATTTTGTGGATTTTTTGTACTCATTCCGGGTGTTGCCAAGGAGACTCATTGTTGCCTCAGATTCATTAAAGGCCAATTAAACATTAAAATAAATGAAAGAAATCGTTATTGTTATCTTCTCTTCATTGATAATCTAAACAAACGCTTGCATTGACGTCGCCTTTATAGTAGGTCCTGTAAGAAGTTAAAAGCAGTCGTTGATAGACACTTGAAGGGAAGCAGCTGTATATGCCAACTAACACTACAAAATTGCTTATTTCAATTGGTTCAATGTTTATTAGTCAATGGTATAATAAACCTCTGTCATTGTGTGCATAATAAATTTTTTCCTTTTATTAGGAGTTCAAAATGGGGGGTCGTCTTATAATCAGAGTCGTCTTATATTCGGGTATATACGGTATCAGATGTCCCTATTCTCATCTAATTTTATATTTGTCTGAGCCGATTTGCGTTAATAAGCATTACAGATGTATAATATAATGATTTTACTAACAAAAAGGCAAGATTGTAGCATTCAAACGATGAAATGAAAATTCAATTGCTTGGATTAAATTGTTAGAAATGCTTCCCATATGCAGTCAACAGAATAATAATCTGTAAATATTTACGTTGCTATGTATCAAGTTTGACGTCACAGCAATAATTTTGATGCTAAAACAACAGTTTGAAGCAAATAAAGATTTTCTTTTATCTAGTTGTAGGTTTGATTGGCACTAATTGAATCAGAGACAACAATGATAGTCGCCATGGCAACACCCGGAATGAGTACGAAAAATTCTCAAAATTTCAAAAACAATTGCATGTATCTGAATTTTTTGACCATGTAACATGTAAACATCACAAGAATAAGGTAGTATAGAGTTTTAGCTTTCGAATAAAGCAAAAACGAAGAAAATCAGTCCTTATTTACGTATTTTGATGAATGAAGGAAAAAAACCTTGCACTCTGAAAAATCGAAAATCCCATGTAACCTTATGGGAAAATATAAATGTCTCCTGGATTCAAACCTGGCACTTTAGCAAACGTAAATATTTTTCCTGGAACCTCATAGCTAGTAGAAACAAAACACCGTTCACCGCATATCTTTACAACGAATTGTTCTCGAGAAATATGCCAATATAATGCTTAATGTATGTATGTACGATTAGAATTTTAATATCATAAAGATGCATCAATACAGAATGCTTTTCTCACTCAAATAAGGCGATTAACCACAACTTGTGCTACAGATGCTCAGTTATTTTCCTCAGTTATTTCACAGCCGAGTCAGGGCAACGTTAATGCAAATCATCGATGACATTAATTCGAATATGGGTATCAATTTTTGAACGGCGTTAATGCGAATCAACGTTAATATAGGTGATGTTAAACCGAGGACACTGCATTTCCTACATATAATTTCATGAAGGTAGCAACAAAAATTTTCTCTGGATGACAGAATAGCATAAAAAGGCTTTCATTATGAAAGGCATGACAACAAACACAGCAAAACATCCATTGCGGAATGAAAACGAGATACACATAATTAGCTCTTTGCCAGTGGATTTTATTTTGATCTTTCATGTCATATTTATTTGTAAATAACATACACATTTTAATAATGGTAATATAAAAATAAGCACACTGACCTGAGCAATAGTGAGACCAGTGTCTATGGTCAGCCTATGCAAACTCTTACGTGGGGAGTGATGCGCTAGGAGACGTGTGAGAGCAGGTGCTGCACGTGGTGGTAGCCAACCCTTTAGCTCCCCTTTACCAACAAGAAGTATGAGGGCATGGTAAGGCCTCAATGCTCGAAGGCATCTCTCGACAGCTTCTGGTTCCACTGGAGGGCCAACACCTCCATCTGATATACCACGATGAACCCTCTGAGGTAAACAGAAACTCACCTGGAAAAAATGATTCAATATAAGAACAAATAAATCTCGAAAGTGTAACTCTTTGGGCATATAGAATGCACATTCACACTATTATTATACAGTAGAATTGGATGATTATTTTTATTAATCTTTTAGATTAGGCTGATTCCAATGTGGTATATGGCATGGCATACTTTTGATGACCAACTGATACCAGTCAGGCACCCAAGTTACATCAATTGCATATTATTTTTGAACCCTTACACTAAATGCATGAATATTTAACCCATTAACGCCTGCGGGAAAATGGCCGGGCGAAAATTGTTCTAATTTCTTCATTGGTTAGAAAAATGCAAAATAAAGCAATATAGTTTTTAAAATCAGTGGAATTTATTTTGTTTATTTTAGAAAAAATGCCGTCCTCAAATGAGGACGCTAGGCAGATACATGGTATTTTTCGTAACAACCTTTTTCCAAGCACAATATTTTTTTACACTTCTTACAGGACCATCTAGCCTTCATGTTACACACACAACATCTTAATTGTTTTTCTAGTTTCTCTGGAAAGTGATTGTCGTTGCTCAACTCAGGATTACTACTACTTCTGCGTCTTTTATTGCATTTATTTGCCCTGGCATCTCTTAGGTAACTTCGTACATAATACATAATTCAGGGGTTCTACGAAATGATAATTTGTAAGAATAAAGCAGACATTGTTATCTTTCCACCTTACACACAATATATCGTTATTCTCGTCAAAACGGTAGTCGTAGGTACCTCTGTTCTTTTTGTTCATATACTTGGAAGGCATAATAGGACAATTATGTACTTGATTATCTCTAACAGTTCCCATAGCTCTGATTTTATTCCTTTTGAGATATACCAATAACGCGTAAGTGGTGAAATAATTATCGAAGAAAACCACGTGATTTGAGGGATTAGGTACATGGTTCAACTAATCCATCACGACTCTCGCACCTACAGGTAATTTGGAATTTTTCGGTTGATTATGATTTTTTCCACAGTACACATCAAAGACATAAGAATACCCCGAAGAACTGCTAAGCATCCAATTTTTATAACCAAACCTTACAGGTTTTCCTTTTATAAATTGTTTTGCTGGATTGTGTCCAAAATACTTTACCATGGATTCATCTATTGAAAAATCTTTGTGGAAGAAACCCCATTGGCAAAAACTTTTTATAAGCATATTCATAAATGGTCTAATTTTGAACATCCGGCCTTCAGAATTCCCTATTTCGCTATTATTAGCCAAATGCAAAAATCGTTTGATTTCTAAATATCGATCTCGAGATATGCTATCGTAAACAAGAGGAACTCCCAAGTCCTCATCGAGAGACCAATACATTCGCTCTTTTGGTAAACTATTTTAACCTGTCAGCAATAAAACAGCAAAAAATGTTTTCATCTCATTCACACTAACGTTGAAGGCATGATGGTTTTTTTGTTGTGCATATTCCTCACAGTCAGTCAGTTCATCTAAAGTTGGTGGAATAATTTTTATTTGAAACTCCCCGGAATTTTCGTCATCACTAGATTCTTCATTCATTATAGCAAGAATGGCCTCATCCAGTCCATAAAAGTTTTTTTCTCAAGAAAAATACCTTCTCTCCATGGCACGGTATCTGTAATAAGTTCGAATATTGTACCTACAATGCACCAACATTTACATACATATGTGCCTAACGTCCTCATATGAGGACGGCCTGAAATAACTTGAAATAAAAAAACATACACTATAAATATAATTATTAAATGTTTTATTTACGGTAAAACAATGTATTTTTAATCAAATACGTTGTATATAATTTATAAACAAGTCCACTAATTTTAATGAGGAACAACTTTCATTGCAGTGGTAGGAGAAATTTTTTACGTACTTTTTCGATGGCAGTCAATCACAGAATAAACGTATTTCGCGACGAAGTGTGCGCCTACAAAGTCCGCGAGACTCACCACATTCGAGATAAAATCAAAACGGGAAGACTTTGTAAAACATTTTGTCAAAATAGTAGTTAAACAAGGCGTCCTCAAATGAGGACGGCCGGCGTTAATGGGTTAATATAACAATTATAAACATAAACAGACAGAACCCCTAGTCATGGTCAATTCTCTCAACGATATTGGGAATTTAATAACAAATAGGAATTACCATATTTAATCAATTGTAAGCCAACATTTTTTTACTTTTTACTTCCTTAAAAATTGCCACTCTGCTTACAATCAGGTCTTAAAAAATCAATAAACGAAAAAGTAAAGTAATCAATGCATTAGTGCCTGCAGTTACATTATAACTCTAGATATAAGTGTATTAATATATAAGTAAACAATCACTTTAAATGTATGTAAAAAGAGTCACAATAATTGAATAGGAAGAAATAAATGTTTTGATAAATTCACCCCCGAGTCATGTCTGGTATGCACATGTGCACATAATCCTAGGATTCCACGAGCCAACCGTAATTTCCTTGTGCCTTGTGCAAGCATAAATTTTTGTAATTTTTTTGGTGAATTTTTCAGTTTTTTTAATAATCCCATAATGGCACAAATGCATTATTCTGCTGACTATAACCACTCAAGCCCAGAGGACATTTAATGAAACCCTACCTGTGAGGCAAAAGGCGATTTTTGCAAACTGACAATGCAAGCATTAAAGTTGCAAAATTATATAAAAGCTCATAAACTTCCACCTTTTTATTGGATTTTTATGAAATTTTTTGAGGATTTACACAAAACATTATATTTTAAAACTATAGATTTTACATTAAGTATAATCTCTTTGATGGACACACTGATTGCTTACTTATCCAGCTCATATCCACGATATCATTTATTCAACAATATTGTGAAAACTATAGAAGTTATTGACATGGAATCTTCTTCAAAGATATACAATTTAAAAATTCTGAACATTTCATTCACTGAATGTAGCCCTCTAAACCAAACAGGGAAAAAGTTTCCCACAGGTCAACTTTTTCATGTCTTGACTGAAAATTTGAGATGAATGTTACAATTGTATTTTTTTAAAGGCAGTTCATTATTCTTTTTATATTTTTAAGTTACTTTGTTCTTACTGCGAATCATTACAGAAGTCATATAAAACAAGTTAGGAAAGTCACAAATGGGTGCATTTCGTGCAGTGGAGTATTAGAAAGAAATTATATACCTGTACGTGAGGGAAATAGCGTGTTATATTCTTCAAAAATAATCCATTTTCTTCCTATTTAATAATATTGCATGCACGCATAAGTAAATTAGATGTTTGTTTGTGAGATTGTTTATGATAGCAACAATGAAGAAGTAACCATGCAACAAATTTTCAAAGTTCAACTCGAATTAAGACATTCTCATTTGATTTTCTAGATAACGGCTACTCCTACGATAAAAATGTATAGGAAAGAAAATACTCTTCTTTACCAGTTCTACAACTTTTATTTGAAAAATATTTTGATATGAGCAATACTTTAGGAGGTATGACGAAAATTTAATTTTTTGTCATCAGTAAAGTGGTACCCTTGACTGGCGTACGTGATTCATTTTTGCGATTTTCTTCTTATATCTGATTGTAAGTCCTTAATATCAAATTTCATGAAAATCCGTTCCGTAGAAGCCGAGGACAAACATGCGGACGGACGGACGGACCGACGATAATAGGCACTCACGCTGTTAGCGAAACGCGCCTAAAAATCGGTACAACATACATTGTACAAACTTCCACATATACTAATGTGTCGTTTAGTTATCTTTAGAAAATGAAAATCGTATGAGCCTGTTTTTAGAAAATCCAATTTTTGTTCAAGTTGCCTAAGAATAAACTAGCCTTATATTTAGCCATTGAGAAAAATGAAATACGTAGTATTATTGTAGATGTATATACTCAAGTAACTGTACGAAATTTGATCAAAATCGTTAGAGCCGTTTTTGAGAAAATCGAATTATTGTTAAAGTTGCCTAGAATAAACTAGCCTTATATTCATTTTTTGAGAAATATGAACTATACAGTACTATTGAAGACGTAAACTCAAGTAACTGTATGAAATTTTATCAAAATCGTTGAGAGCCATTTTTGAGAAAATCGGATTGTTGTTAAAAATGCGTACAATAAACTACTCTTAACCCTTTGGCACACGCAATGCCCTCAGAGACATCAGCACACGCATGTATCTGTGAGATACATCATGTTTCTAATGCAAATTATTATGTTTTTACACTTGTCAAAGTTCCTGATTTTATTTTTTTACCCTCTCAGATACCCGTTGAAAATAATAAAATATTAAATCTCCAGTATTTGCTTTTTTTTTATTATTAATTGCAGTTATATAGAAAATGTTTCCAAGTATTAATTAATTATTGCATTTTGAGTGATAGTATATTTAATTATTTTTTATTAAGACAAAAATTAATCAATGTAAGAACTAAAGAAATATCATTACTAAATGTACTTTGTTTAATTTTAAATAATTGTTTAATTGTTTAGTGATATAAAATTTGTCAGAATCAGAGCCGGAACCACATGTTCGATTTTCACAGCCACTTGAGCAAATCATATTGGCATGTTCTAAACAAATACAGGGTGTCTACAACGAAATGTCCGAATTTTATCGTGTTCTCAGGAAGTAAGCAATAAAGGTATGAAAACTTTATTGACAAACCTCAGTCCTACAACACATCAAGTTTTAACCAAAAAATCAATAGACTTCCACGGTGCTCATTTGGTGACACATAGGATATCCAGTGTGTACTCGATTTCCATCCAGATTCGCTGTAACATGTTCGGAGTGATCGTACCGACAGCTTCCACAATCTGGGCACGGAGGTCTCGAAGGTTCCGCACTTTAGTGGCGTAAACTCTGTCCTTGATATAGCCCCACAAAAAGAAATCCAACGGCATGATATCAGAGGAACGTGGAGGCCAATCCATCGGTCCATCTCGTCCAATCCAATGACCTGGAAATGTTGCATTGAGAGCTCGCCCCACGTCTTGTGACCAGTGGGGTGGAGCACCCTCTTGCTGAAAAAAGACATTCGGCTGCAGGTGTTCCAGCTGAGGAAAGGTGTAGAGCTGCAGCATGTCCAGGTATGAGCTTCCTGTGACAGTGCTCTCTGCAAAGAAAAACAGTCCGATGATCATGTTGGACTGCAGCGATTTTCCCCACAACTCCGCACTTAACGAAGCACTTGTCGAATAAACGCGACGAAAACGCAGAAAATCGCAGAATATCGCTGCTCTGTTATCGGTGTCTCTGTCATCGGTGAAGAGAATGCCAAACGCCCCGCCGAATGGCTGCTCCCACAGCAACGCGCTTTATATAGGGCGAATATTACCCCTATTTCCCATTCCCTCCTTTTCGTAGGGTTATATCACATAATCAGGAAATTAACCAATACGAAGTCGAGGAGTCGCCCATTTAAGCTACCCGCCGAACCCCCCCTCGAACGGCGACACGAGACGAGAGTGGCCGTCGAGAGAACGAAGGCAGACCACCGGGATATACGGAGAGCGAGGTGTCGCCGCGGTGGTCGCCACACCACACCAAACATTCACTTTCGGGCTGTATCGGACGTGTTCCATGTTGCAGTGTAGATTCTGTGATCCCCAAATTCGAACGTTATGCCTGTTCACTGCTCCCGAGACATGAAAAGTGGCCTCGTCGGAAAACACGATGGTAGTCAAGAAGTTGGGATCTGTGTTGATGTGGTCAAGCATGTTATGGGCAAATTGCTCTCGCCGTGGCTTGTCATCTGGCTTTATCTCCTGCAGAAGCTGCACCTTGTACGCATACAGATGCAACCGCTTTCGGAGAACCTTATGTACAGTTGCAGGTGGTATCTGCAGTTCCCGTGAAGCTCGACGGATTGATTTCCGTGGAATTCGGACAAACGCTTGGTGGACGTTCTCTACTTGTTCATCGGAGACATGTTGCGGGCCTCCTCCGTGCCCTTTCAGCACGCTCCCAGTCTCCAGAAACTTCTTGTGCCATGCTTTTATCCTCTTGGCATCTGGTGCTGCCTTCTGATAAACACGACGAAACTGCCTTTGCACCATCACAATGGACTTAAACTCTGAAAACCACACGACAACTAGCGCCTTCTCCTGCGCTGACACCATATTTTACTTGAAGTGACGACAGCGCCCCAACGATGGTCCGTGAGACTCTGTAAAAATTCAGGCAGGAATTTGAATTCCTGTAATACAACAGGGACACTTCTGACCAGAAAATACTGTATTTGCCGTTTTATAGATAGTCGCCGAAATCAGGGTGTTTCATTGTAGACACCCAGTATATGAATCACAAAATTAAGAACAATACTTCGTCAACCTAGTTCTTTTCGTAATGTTGCAGGGGCTTTCACTCTACTTCAACACCTGAAAGACTTTAGGAAGAAGTGCAAAAAGTACCTATTTGGTCTAATTGATAAAAATCATGAAATAAGTTATTAAATTGACATGGTGTTAATGTATCGTTACCACCAGGCCAAGAGCCTAATTGTAGCGTGAATATGTAAATTTAAAAAAATAAAAACACTAACGTAAGAGCACGCAACGTATCTGGGAGATACGCTCCCAAACGCTGCAGTGGAAAACCGACACTAACAGTAAGACGAATTGAACAAAACTGACCAAAATTTGACAAGAGATGCATAGAGAAGTAGGTGAAAGGTATTGTGACTCACAGCATCCACAAGGTAGTGAGTCACGAGTAGTAAACAAAAATATGAGTCATGTATCTCTAAGAACCATTGCGTGTGCCGAAGGGTTAATTATTGATCAATGTCAACCATTTCTATGTATACTCTGCTCAGTATAATAAAATGCCTAAGTACAAGATTTCATTCATTTTTGTTCTACCGTGTAGGCTCCAGAGCCAGTAACAGACAGACAGACGGTACTGCGAAAACCACTTTTTCGGATTCAGCGACACCTAAAACGTGTATTTTCGTAAAAATCTCGAGGTTTTTCATGAAAACAATACTTTCTCGATACTTCGTATGAGAAAGTAAAAACTGTCTCTTTATATTCAATAGAAGCCGAAATATAACGATGTATTTATAAGGAAGGAAGATATACGCAAAGTACAAAAAAAATGATTTAAAATATTTTTTAAACTTTAAAGGCATTTCCCTATTTTTCAGAATATTTATACAGGCATAATCAGATTCAGCATGAAATTTACTACAGTAGAACCTCATAAAAACGACATTGAAAAACCCGGCATTCTCAAAAACTCGGCACTTTTCTAAAGTTACAGCAAAACCTCACATAACGCGGTAGTTGCATTCGTTGAAATCACCGTGTCTTGTGAAATCACGTTATATGAAGCATGAAGTTAATAGGAAATAAGGGGTTAGGTTCTTATAGGGTGACTACATGTGCCGTTTTTTGGCCAATTTTTCCTCAAATGTCCCGTATCCCATGTGAAATCAATATGAGATGCACTTTATTCTGTATTTTCTAATTATCAGAAATATATCAAACCTTATGGCCATAATCCAATCAGCTGTTGTCAGCTCAAAATAACATTTGAACACAACAATAGCATAAGACAATCCTTAGAAGCCTTGAATCTGGGTGCTGTTCGCTCCTCCTTCAAAATGTACGTTCTCTCTGGCATTCGCTTCCAAAATAGGGTGGTTTCGTCCGCGTAAAGAAATTGTTGCGGCTTAAAACCTTTTTCTTTGATTAACCTAGTAAATTCTGGTATGAAATTTTAGGCCGCCTGATGACCAGCAGAGACGGATTCGCCAGCTAATTTTACGTTGTGGTAGTTGAAGCATTTTGTGAACTACTCAAACCAACCTGCACTTGCACTAAAGGGAACGTTAGTGAATAATTCAGCATTATGTTTGTTTGCTTATTGTTTTATAAAGACGCAATGCTTTATCACTCAGTGGTGCCCTCTTCAATCCACACGCATAGTAATTTTTCCAGTGCTTAAGTGCACTTTTTGTTTCGACATTCTTTTAATTTTTCACCTGCAGAAGTTGCTGCACTTACACTGGCTCTTATTTTTTCTTCATTTTTTCATATGGTACGAATAGTCGACTCATTCCCCCATAATCCCACCCTAGCACTGTGCTCCCGTGTACTCATTTAAGTTTATCTAAAATTTCAAGTTTTTGGCTGTGCTCTGAACTTTTTTCTTCTCCCTTGAAAAATCACTATTTTTTGTTTACATTCCATTTTCAATAAGAAAGATAAATATTAAGGATAAGAATAATATTTTAAATCACAGGAGGCAAGGTTAAGACAACCACTTATGATAAGACACAGAGAGCCTGCTGATTGAACGAACAATACGAAAACGAGGTTACTACCAGGTTACTCCCCAAAATTCTTTCAGCTTGGAAATTATTGAGTGCCATGCGATAGATCAAGATTGTAACACGACATTGGTAGACAAAAGAGCAGGGGAAGAAGTAACATTGCTGCAACTTCAAGTGAAAGTGTAACAAATTCGGCCATAAGGAATTGAGAAGCATGCATACGAATCTCTCGACGTAACATTTCTGTAAAATGATTACATGAATCACTTTGTCAGTGTTTTTTCTTTAAAATCTTCTAATTTGAAGTTTTATCATTTGTAGGTTATGGGAAATTTGAAGAATGACTTTAGCTTTGACTTTTCAAACCGCATCTTAGCGAGGAGAACCACCACGTCTTGTGAGGTTTGGTAGTGAAATGTAAACTGCGTCTTAGCAAAATCGCGTCTTGTGAATTCGTGCTATGTGAGGTTTTACTGTATATGTAAAAATCCTAATACTCTAGAAATTACTTTAAATGATGAACGCTTATCTATTTTCATTGTTTCGTTTACCTCATTAGAACCACATATTTAGATTCGTGGTAACAGCAATTGTTTTTTGTTAATGTAATTAGTACTTCTGTTAAATTTTATTTTAATATAGCTCCAAAAAGAAAATGCCCATAAGTGGTGTTATGAAACGTAAACAGAAAATTCCAAAGATTGAAACAAAGTGGAATTACTGAGAAAACTGGAAAAAGGTACTTCAGTGAAGAATTTGCGAAGAATATGGCATTGGTAGTTCCACTGTGCATTCCTTAAAGAAGAAAAAATCGGTACAACATACATTGTACAAACTTTCTCATATATGGGTACTAATGCGTCATTTAGTTATCTTTAGAAAATGAAAATCGTATGAGCCTGTTTTTAGAATATCCAATTTTTGTTCAAGTTGCCCAAGAACAAACTAGCCTTATATTCATTCATTGAGAAAAATGATATACGTAGTATTATTGAAGATGTAAATTCAAGTAACTGTACGAAATTTGATCGAAATCGTTAGAGCCGTTTCCGAGAAAATCGAATTATTTTTAAAGTTGCCTAGAATAAACTAGCCTTATATTCATTTTTTGAGAAATATGAACTATACAGTATTATTGAAGACGTAAACTTAAGTGACTGCGAAATTTGATCAAAACCGTTAGAGCTGTTTTCGAGAAAATCAGATTGTTGTTAAAAATGCGTAGAATAAACTACTCTTAATTATTGATCAATGTCAACCATTTCTATGTATACTCTGCTCAGTATGATAAACTGCCTAAGTACGAGATTTCATTCATTTTCGTTCGACCGTCTAGGCTCCAGTGCCAGTAACAGACAGACGGCATTGGGAAAACCACTTTTTCGGATTCAGCGACGCCTAAAATGTGTATTTCCGTAAAAATCTCGAGGTCGAATATTTTCGCGAAAACAATACTTTCTCGATACTTCGTATGAAAAAGTAAAAAAAATGGAAATAATGAAATTTTATCCTGATTGTGAGTGATATACCTAAAGGTGTGTGTAGCTGTAAAACACTACACATCCTGGGTAAATATTGTTGATAAGGTATTGTTTGAGTTGTTTTGTCAGCTAAGAAGTGAAAGTGTACCTATTTCAGGCCTAATGCTGATACAGCACGCAAAAATTTTTCACAATAGCAAAAAGAGAGGCAGAAGATGACATTGAAAACTGGGTTGATATTAGAGATGCACCGAATACTCATTTTGGCTGAATGGCCAAATATTAAAATCAGTATTTGGCCGAGGTCGAATATCTTCATTAGCATAAATTAGTGATGCACCGAATATTGGCTTTGGCCTTGGTAATCGGCCAAAAATGATTAAAATAATTTTTATCTTTTAAATTCTATGAGATGGAACTCTTTTGGATCTCGGAAATTAAATTTTCGTTCATTTCCATAACAGTGTAAGAACACAACTTAAAACAGCGATAAAACTACAAAGAAAACACTGAAATACAATGTATTTGCCACAACGGTGGTTCTGGTCACTCGCTTCGAAAACAAAGTGTGTTGATCGCTTCGAAGTTGCTCGCTCACCGCTCGCACAAGTACACGCATTGACGCCAGAACTTGGGACACCGCCATAACATTACATTGTATTGTTTTTCTGCTTAGTCGCTCGCACTGCCCGCGTCGCTTGTTCGTGGGATGGAGCCTTAGCCTTGCCTATTAAATTTTAAAATGATACTAGTAACAACTTCTGGGTTTACGAAAAATCTGCACACATCCCCAATGTTGACTGTGAAAGTTGGTTACAATCGCAAGAATATTCCTTCCGGGGAATTTCCAAAATCGTTTTTAAAACACTACCAACCTGAAGTACCAACTAATGAACATTAATGTTTTCTATAGAAATCTATTGGAATTCTTTGTTAATATGAAGATATATATAAAGAATCGCAGCCTTGTTAAGTTTATTATATATTCTGTTATATAAAAATGTCTGCACTTATGAAATTCAAAAATGAAATGTAAACTCAGTCGACATTCTGTTATTTTTGTTTTGGCACAATGGCGCTACTGTTTATACGTCATATTACATCATGCAAAAACGTGAACCAGATGTCAGAGGTTGTCTGCTACTGACACAGTACTGTAAAACATCAAAAATTCCAACTAATGAGGAGGAGTATTCTAAATAAACGAATTGTCCACATATAGGAACACACTAATATATTATATGTCGTAGGCCGTAAAAACAAGTAGCACATAATTGTCAGGCTGAATCCGAGATATGTGAATAGTATTGGCAACAACTCAATGTATTATGCTTTTATTTAGTGTTTTCAGCTTTCTTCTATTATGTCATTACCATTTTTCGTTTTATCAAAAAAAAATGTAGTATTCGGCTATTCGGCCATCCAAAGGCTGAAGTCGAATAGCAGATTTTGGCCAAACACCGAGGCCGAAGTCAAGCTTCCATGCATCACTAGCTGATATCAACAATGATATGCCTGTTGTACTTCAGCTGATGTGAAATAGTGGACATGGTTTTGAAATCTGATTGTGAGCATGAAAAAGATGAAGAAAATGAAAGTGATGATGATCAACAGATAGTTAAGGTCAAACCTTCAATAGATCGCTGTATACAGTTGGTTACAAATACAATACAGTAGAACTCCAATTATCCGAATGCCAATTATCTGAACGTCCAATTATCCGAACCGAAATCATTCAACACATCGTTGCCTACATTCCCCATAATTTTGCCCATAACAATTATTTCCGATCAGCTTGTAATTACTTTGATTATAGTTTTTCTATTTTTGTCTTACATTCAGTATATTTTTACTTTCACATACGAAGTATCGAGAAAGTATTGTTATCGCGAAAAAATTCGACAATTTTACAGAAATATACATTTTAGGTGTTGCTGAAACCGAAAAAGTGGTTTTTGCAATGCCATCTGTCTGTCTGTTACTGGCTCTGGAGCCTACACGGTAGAGCGAAAATGAATGAAATCTCGTACTTAGGCATTTTATCATACTGAGCAGAGTATACACAGAAATGGTTGACATTGCTCAATAATTATGAGTAGTTTATTCTACGCATTTTTAACAACAATCCGATTTTCTCAAAAACGGCTCTTAACGATTTTGATCAAATTTCGTATAGTTATTTGAGTTTACGTCTTCAATAATACTGTATAGTTCATATTTCTCAAAAATGAATATAAGGCTAGTCTATTCTAGGCAACTTTAACAATAATTCAATTTTCTCAAAAACGGCTCTAACGATTTTGATCAAATTTCATACAGTTACTTGAGTTTACATCTTCAATTATAAAATGTAGTTCATATTTCTCAAAAAATGAATATAAGACTAGTTTATTCTTGGGCAACTTGAACAAAAATTGGATTTTCTAAAAACAGGCTCATATGATTTTCATTTTCTAAAGGTAACTAAACGACGCATTAGTACCCATCAGTGGCACATTATACCGTAGGCAAAAAAGACATTTGCCTAGGGCCCCCGATTCCAAGGGTCCCCAAATTAATTCCAAATTAATTTTTTTTCAGTTTTTAAAGGGACTAAATATAATTATTAAAACAGTAAAATCTGTAAGAGGCAGAATAATTATAAGGCAGTAACCTGTCAAAGCCGGAAATATCGAAGTCGTTCTGCATAATGATAACGTTTTTCTCAAGAAAGTCCCTCCGTAAGGTGAAATCCGTGAGACACAGACGGAAAGCTTATGTCTTGTACTTCTTTTATCAAGAAGTAGAATTTTAATCTGTGAAAGGCAGAAAGAAAGTTTCTCACAGAAATGTTTTCAGGTAGTTTGACTCAGGTTTCAAGTTGTTCACCAATCACACATCGCATGCAGTCCGACACTTCTTTTGTTTGAAAGATCTTTCATGTTACGTTGCTTGAACCTCACAGATAGTTACGATATATAAAGCGAAGCGTCTGTTAGTGAACTCTTAGAAAAGTATTCAAAGTTAATATAAAATTGAATAAATCGTGTTAGTACTATACTACTAGTACTACTGAAGTTTTATTTTTGTTTGTGAAAAAAATCCTACATTTGTTTATTAAGTAAGGCAATGCAACTGCAGAATCTTGTTCCAAGGCTATTCATTTTTTTTTATTTAATTCAAAATTTATTCGTCTTCTTTTCGTCGTCAACAAAGAGGTGGGATCTTCTAATTAAGACAAACACAAAATCAAATTTTACATTAAAACGAATCAGTGATACCAGATGGTCCGCAAGGGCGGATGCAATATTAGCTGCTAAGGTAAATTTTGTAGCCATAAAAGAAGCATTATTTGAACTTTCTAATGAACCAAATGAAAAACCTATAACGAAATTAGAAGCAAAAAAAACTATACAACTGTTTTGAAGATTATGAAACAGCACTTTTATTGATTCTATGGAATACACTTCTACAACGAATAAATGCCACTAATAAAAATCTGCAAAGTAAAGATTGCAATCTACAAGGTGTAAATCTTCTTACATCATTGTCCTCATTTATTTTAGAAGTTCGAAACAGTAACGCGTTTGAAAGTATGGAAACAGAAGCACAGTCAATGACAGGCAATAAAGAATACAAATCTGATAAAGGAAGAACCCAAAAAATAAAACGACAGTTCGGTGAAAACAGGGATAACGAAGCAATATTAACTGGCAAAAAATTATTTATTGTGAGTTGCCTTAATGTAATATGCGATAGTATACTATCAGAATTAAAAGACGCACTCAGGTGTACGAAGATGTCTTACAGCAATTTGCAATATTTATAAATTTAAATTTATGCGATACATCACCGAATGATTATGACATTTGTATTGCAAATTTAATTCATAATTATCAAGATGACATTGATGGAATTTTGTTTAGAGATGAAGTAGCCCAATTTCTTCATTTTGCAATGATTGAGAAATTAAATACACTGATGGAAATGTATATAGCAATTCAGGGAGGGCTAATTTCCACCTTCCTAAATGTTTACATAATTTTAAAAATATTTTTGTCAATGCCAATCACGAATGCATCAACGGAAAGATCATTTTTCGTGTTAAAAAGAGTAAAGAATTACCGTACCTGCCTGAATACAAGCCGATGTTTTTTGTCAAATCTATCATGAAAAAATCACCCCTTGGCTTAAATGCAAGTCCGAGGAAACTTTGGGTTATGGTTAAATCTCGAAGTCTCTCATTCCCTTCGCGTTCAAATGATAGTACTATATTTTTCATAAAGCAAATATTTGACCTACGATGAATATATATAAAAATATCTTGGCAAGACTGCTTGCGTAAATTGACGATTACACAAAATGCGTTGACGGTTTTGAACGCTCAACTGTTTGAATTTCGGTAAAACTTTACATGGAACGTTAATTATAAAAATACAGTTTCTTAAGGCAATGTATATGCTAATTTCATTGGAAATGGACTTGGATGAAAAAATATCTTGGTGAGATTGCTTGCGTAAATTGTCGATTACGCGAAAAGCGTTGAATGCTCAATTGTTTGAATTTTGGAAAAACTATACATGGAACGTGTATAATTATAAAAATGCAGTTTCTTAAGGCAATATATATGTTAATTTCATTGGAAATAGACTTGGATGAAAACATATCTTGGCGAGATAGCTTGCATAAATTGACGATTACGCAAAATGCGTTGACGGTTTTGAACGCTCAACTGTTTGAATTTCGGTAAAACTTTACATGGAACGTGTATAATTATAAAAATACAGTTTCTTAAGGCAATGTATATGCTAATTTCATTGGAAATAGACTTGGATGAAAATATATCATGGTGAGATCCTTGCGTAAATTGACGATTATGCAAAATGCGTTGACAGCCTTGAATGCTCAATTGTTTGAATTTTGGTAAAACTTTACATGGAACATGTATAATTATAAAAATGCAGTTTCTTAAGGCAATATATATGCTAATTTCATTGGAAATAGACTTGGATGAAAAATATCTTGGCGACATAGCTTGCGTAAATTGAAGATCACGCAAAATGCGTTGACGGTTTTGAACGCTAAACTGTTTGAATTTCGGTAAAACTTTACATGGAACATGTATAATTATAAAAATACAGTTTCTTAAGGCAATGTATATGCTAATTTCATTGGAAATAGTCTTGATTCATCACCCAAGTATTCCTGACTCTGTCTCTCCTGGTTTTCCCACACATGCTCCTCATATAACCCATTCCAACTGCATTCACCTTACTCATGTGTTTCTCCTGACACACCCACGTTTTGCTACCATACAACAAGGTGGGTACAAGCACACTTCTATATACAGCCATTTTTGCTTCCTTAGACACTTCTTCACGATTTAGTACTGACCACATGCTACCCACCACTTTTCTACCCGCATTCACACGCCTTTCTATCTCTCCATCTATTCTTCCATTCTTAGAAAACATTCTTTCCAAGTACACAAACTCATCCACTTGTTCAACAACTTCACCATTTATGCGCAGTCTACAGTCATTCAATTCATTAATTCTATCAAACACAACAAACTTTGTTTTTGACACATTGATCTTCAGATCCACTCTCTCTGTAACTTCAGCCATACTATCTAACATTCTTTGTAACTCATTCGACGTTTCAGATATCAACACAGCATCATCAGGATACAAAAGCACCCGCACATTCACTTCCCCAATCCTCAGACCATTCGTATTTGCACAGGATTCCCTCACACATTTATCCGTAAACACATTAAACAACCAAGGAGACATCACACACCGAACACCACTTTCAATCTTAAACCAGTCACTCAGAAAACCATTTATTCTTACGCGAGCCGTTCTTGCTGAGTAGACTGCTCTCACTGCATTCACTAACCAGTCATTCACTCCATACTCAGCCAGAACATTCCACAGGTCATTTCTATTGACTCTGTCATTGGCCTTCTCCAAATCCTCAAATGCACAATACACTTTCTTTCTCACATTCAAACACTTCTCGGTTACTTGTTGGAGAGCAAAAATCTGATCAGAACACCCCCTACCTGGCATGAAACCACATTCTACCTCCCAAATTTTACTCATAGTAGCCATTCTAACCTTTTCAATAAGTACTTTACCAAACACTTTCCCAGGTATACTCAATAAACTAATAGCTCTGTAATTCTTATATTCTACATTACTACCCTTCTCTTTGCACAAAGGAACAATGATGGCATTCTTCCCATCATCTGGGACAACTGAAATGTTAACACACAAATTAAATAATTGTTCATCCAACTCATAGGTAAGCTACATCCATATTTCAGCATTTCACCCGTAATTCCATCCACCCCTGCAGCCTTCCCATTCCTCAACATTTTCACACACGTCTTAATCTCACGTTTGTCAACTCTGTCTTTACTGGACACATTCATACAGTCAGTATCACTTTGGATGCCAGACCATTCAGAACTACCTCCATACAAGTCTTCAAAATGCTCCTTCCAACATTCTATCACTTCACGATCATTCCACACAGTTTCTCCATTCTTATTTACAATCCCATTCATTCCATTGTTGCTGCCCTGTCTCGCCCTTTTTTATATTTGCAAGCCAGAAATCTGTTGCCCGCATCCTACCACTAGGAGGTACATGCAGTGTACTGACACACTCAGGATACAAGATTTATAACATGAGAATTTATTATATTTCAGTTGCGAATATTTAGGAAAGGAAGATTTTTTCTTTTGAAAATTTGAAGCGCCACCGAAGACACCAGCCAATTCAAGCAAGCCACATGTAAGTAAAGAAATTATCCAATCCTCATTTTAAGTATCATTCACATTTTTAAAAGTTTTTTCAAATTGAAAGCCATTCCCATTTCATTTTTTCACATTTTAAAATATCCCTTTCATTAGGAAATGCTGCCAAAAAGAAGGAAATGTGTATTTAACCAGGAGTTTTTATCCACTTCCAGAATAACTTCTTATTCCCTTTAAAATCATTCTGCATCTTTACAGCCTCATTCAAAATGTACTTGTTCTTTGCTTTCCTTAACTGCATTCTTAGCAGCCTTATTTTTCTTCCTGTAATCATCGTGCAGAATCCTTCTTTCATTATCATTCCCTGCAACAGTCATCCTCTTATATGCCTCCTTCTTCTCATTAACTGCTTCACTCACTGTTTCATTCCACCAAGCATCCTTTTTCATACAGCCCACTAAAGTCATTCCACACACCTCTGAAGCACACTGTGTAACATTCTCTTTCAGTCTATTCCAAGCATCTTCCACATTTCCTTTCCTTATATCCTCTTCCCATTCAGTCTACTGGGCAGTTAATTTACATTCCAACACATTCATATACTCGATCTTTACCTCACACTCTTGCAATCCCTACTTTCACTCTAGTCTGTTTCACACCATTACTCTTCCTCCAGGTCTGCTTCCTTCCAAGATCCACTCTAGAGACAACCAAAAAATAGTCTGTCCCACATTCAGCTCCTCTCATCACCCTTGTATTCTTCACCAGATCTCTCACAAGGAGAGGCTACGGAGTGTAACTCTCAGATTTGATTCATCTTCTACCAGTGGAAAGTTTAGGTAAAAAAAAAATACCATTTCGGAATTAGGGGCCAACGCCTTTTAGTTTAAGAGAAATAATTAATTAAAAAGTATGAAAATGGGCCAATTTTAATAAATCCTAATAACTTCGCTATTGTGTTCATTGGCGACCGTAGCCTAGGGCAGTGCTACTCAAGTGGCGGTCCTCGGACCGGCACCGGTCCACGAGCCATTGGCTGCCAGTCCGCGGCAAGTTCTTAGGGTAATGTACAGATGTTAACGAAGCATTGCCTCGAGATAGACTAATGAGAGTGAGACCCGGACCTGGATTAACAAATGTCTTTATATACATTTAATGCAAAATGCAAGTCTTTTATTCTTTTCCTGGGACGACGTGTTGTCCTTCCCATTTATTAAACCTCTCTTTTCTAAGCAGATTTAAACTGGATAGTGCCGCAAGAATTTTAACATATATATACTTAAGCTAATGATACCTACACCTACGACTAACAGAGGAACGGGGGTGCTCTATGGCCAATCGTTTGGGTCAATCCAAATCGTAAACAGATTAAATTTATCCCGAATGTCGTTTCAAATGTCACGACGCTTCAAAACGTTTGCTGACATAGTCAAATATCCGTTCTTGCCTTTTATGAAAAAAATCGATCATGAGAGTCCCGTGGTTTCTCATTCTCACATGGATTTATTTTCTTGTTATCTTTCTCCATGAGACCAAGAGTGATCCATCGAACTGAGTTTGTGTAAACAACTGTCGAAGAAATTGGAGCGTAGTTCTTGGTTGATGAAAAGGCCATTAAAGTAAGGAGAGTTAGGAATATCTCACTCAGTTGCCTTTGAGATCTTTCTGAGGTGAGGTGTGGCTTCTTCAGAGATCGCGACCCTTGGAGGACATGTTTACTAAGCAGAGACATGCGGTTGTGAAATGCGCAAGCAATTCTGCATCAAATGAAGATGATGAAAATGGAACTGAAGTTTTGTCAATGAAAAGAATTCGTGCTAGCTTT
The DNA here is from genome assembly GCA_036926305.1 of Uropetala carovei. NCBI lineage: Eukaryota > Metazoa > Arthropoda > Insecta > Odonata > Petaluridae > Uropetala > Uropetala carovei. Next base: position 2,885,498 of record JAXCHB010000149.1, read on the forward strand.
ACTTGGAAGTATGACTCATCATACATTAATTTCGGTTTTGTAGCCTACGATGATAGCGGAATTCCAAAACCGCAGTGTGTTATTTGTGGAGATATGTTGCCTAACGATGCAATGAAACCGTCAAAACTCAAGAGGCATTTAAATACAAAACATAGAGAAATGAGTCCAAAGCCGAAAGAGTTCTTTGAAAGAAAGCATGTCGATCTGAAATGCCGTCAGAAACAGATCTTCAAAGTGCCACACATAAATATAAGTGCTATGCGAGCTTCTTATAAAGTAGCACTTCGAGTTGCTAAGAACAAAAATCCATATACAATTGGTGAGACGTTAGTGAAAGGCTGCATTAAATGGAAATGCTGGGCGAGCAGGCCGCAAAGAAAGTGAGTCAGGTGCCACTTTCAAATGACACTATAGCTAGACGAATTTTAGACCTGCCTCAAGATATGGAAGATCACCTCATAGAACAGATTGAATTAGCAAAGTACTTCTCTTTACAGCTTGATGAGTGTATAGACGTTTCAAATGCGGCTATTCAGATGGTGTATGTGCTCTTTGAATTTAATGGTGATTTGAAGGAAGAGTTCTTTTTTTCTGCTTCACTACCGACAAAAACAACTAGTTCTGAAATTTTCAAAACTTTGAACGACTACATCGTTAATAAATGTGAGTTGGACTTCAAATTTTGTGTAGGTGTATGTTCTGATGGTGCTACCGCAATGACAGGACGATATTCGGGAGTTGTTACCCAGATTAAGGCGCTTGCTCCAAATTGCAAGTCGACACATTGCTTTTTTCACCGAGAAAGTCTTGCAACAAAAAAATTGTCACCAGAACTAAATAGTGTGCTCAATGAAGTTGTGAAAATTGTTAACAATGTAAAGGCGAATTCTTTAAATTCGAGACTATTATCTGCATTATGTGATGCTATGGGAGCTGATCATAAACAGCTCCTGATGCATGCCGATGTACGTTGGTTATTGAGGGGAAAAGTTTTGTCAAGATTATTTGAGTTACGAAATGAGCTTGCCCTGTTTTTTCAAGACGAAAAACCAAATTGGTCCCAGTTATTCAGAGATGTGGTTTGGATAGCCAAGCTGGCTTATTTGGCTGACATCTTTGCCGTCATGAATGATCTCAACACCTCCATGCAGGGAAGGATGGCTTCATGATTTATGATGGCTGACAAGATCGATGGACAGAAACGAAAGCTAGAAGCACGGAATAGTCAAGTTTCAAGAGATTGCTATGACATGTTTCACAATTTAGCAACAGTCATCTCTGATGCAAGCGAAGAGATTAATATTACATCTCTAAGAAACGTTACGAGTGAACACTTGAGGAATTTGGCAGAACATTTTGAGTTTTACTTTCCAACAGAAGAAGATCCACGGAAAGGGAATGGATGGATCCAAAATCCATTTATCCCATTGAAAGATGAATTAACTGTCTCTATGGAGGATAAATTGTTGTAGCTGGCTGCTGACGAAGGTTTGAAGATGATTTTTGAGACTACAAACTCACTAGTTTCTTTTTGGAAGATTTCTCTGAAGACTCTTCTCCCATTTTCTTCAGCATACCTGTGCGAGATTGGCTTTTCAACCATGAAGAACAAGTACAGGATTAGTCTGGATATTCATCCTCCATTACGCGTGGTACTGTCTTCCATCGAACCACGACTGGATAAGCTGGCAAAAAACAAGCAGACTCATCTTTCAAATTAGAAAAGCTTACGTTTAAAATAAATAATCAAAATTATTTATTAAAAAATTTATAAAAATTGCTTATTCTAATATTTAAATATACATTTTTGTAATATATTTCTGAAAACACTTTGCAGATTTGATTTTCTATATATTTATTATAAGAGTATTATTTTCTCTACAGGTCCCTGGAACTTAAAAAAAAAAATTGCCTGTCCGCCACAACAAAAAGTCTGAGAAGCACTGGCCTAGGGGATAGCGAGTAGGACTTTCAATGCATGGTCTCGGGGTTTGAGACCAGCGTTGTTCAACTTTTTTTCTCGTGTAAAATTTCATTTTTCGTGCTACTTTTTCTCCAATTTTTCGGAAAATACTTATTCACTGCAATTTTTATTTTTTCACGCTGGATAATTGTTTTTAATCACTAGACCACTATTTCCCCTCATTTTTCAGAAAATATTTATACACCGCTATTTGCGTATTTTATTCCCAACCTACTCTCCCAAGAGAATTAGCCGCGTCTGTCCATCACTACATTGACACTCTCCGTAGACATTGGCGTATCCTTTAAGCTGTGATATTCCGCCGAAATTGCACTTCCACCCTTTACATCTAGTTTGCGTTTCCCGCGCATTCCTTTGGATGGTAATCGTCAAAAAAAAACGATAATATAAATATTCATGGAAATAGGGGCAGCATATAAATAGCTGCGAGCGGCGCGAATTATTTCTTAATGTAAATGAAGTTTCGTTCACAGACGAAATTAAAATAAATCGCTGCAACTGTGGCAAGTGTTCATTTATATGTTGCTCCTGGTGCCACGAATATTTATGTTTTCCGTGTTTCTTCGACGATTATCATCCAAAGGAATGCGCTGGAAATTCATACTAATTTTGAAAGGTGAGGGGTGTCTACCCAGCGACGGGTAGATGCAGAGCAAGGAGCTCGCAGAAATTATTCTTCGCGATCATACCTTCCGATGCTGTATGCCTGTACCAATAATAACTAATAAGATGGGTTACTTTATTATTATCCGCAAATATATTCTTTATCTTTAGCTCTCGCAATAATCTTCTTCACGCAGGAAAAATGATTAAAACTTTCGATAATAAATTCATGGGATTTTTGAGAGTGTAAGTTGGGGATAAAATACGCAAATAGCGGTGTATAAATATTTTTTGGAAAATGGGGAAAAAAATGGTCTAGTGATTAAAAACAATTATCCTGCGTGAAAAAATAAAAAGTGCGGTGAATAAGAATTTTCTGAAAAATTGGAGAAAAACTAGCACGAAAAATGAAAATTTACACGAGAAAAAAAGTTCAATAACGCAGGTCTCTAACCCCGAGACGATGCATTGAAAGTTATACTTGCTATCCCCTAGGCTACGGTCGCCAATGAACACAATAGCGAAGTTATTAGGATTTATTAAAATTGGCCCATTTTCGTACTTTTTAATTAATTATTTCTCTTAAACTGAAAGGCGTTGGCCCCTAATTCTGAAATGGTATTTTTTTTTGACCTAAACTTGCCACTGGTAGAAGATGAATCAAATCTGAGAGTTACACTCCGTAGCCTCTCCTTGTCAGTCTTTCATCATACAGAACTAAATCAATCATACTTTTTGAGTCACCCCTCTGCCATGTATGTTCTTATGCTTATACCATGTATTTGAAACAAACAAACTCTTTTACATGCAAATTCCAATCAAACTCTCACCATTATCATTTACTCTGGGGTCACCGAAGGGGCCCACCACTTTCTCAGTGCCCTCCCGTCTGACACCTACCCACCCATTCATATCACCGAGTACAATTATTCTCTCACCTGCATCACAATTATTCAACACATCTCTCAATTTCTCCAAAAACTCATCTCTAACTGTTTCACTCTCACTATCCACAGGAGCATAACATACAACCAACAGAATTCTACGAATTCCTACTTTCATACGAACCCACAACAATATGCGTGACACAAATTCATACCTTCTCACACACATTTTAGCTCTTTCATTCAGAATCAAACCAACTCCTTGACTCCCATATGTACATACATCCACACCAGACCACAGCCAAACTACCATCATTCATTACCACAGCATCACTCCCCTTCCTTTTTGTCTCATATACATACAGCACATCCAATCCTCGTACATTCATTTCATTCACCAACTCATGTTCTTTGCCATACACTCCTCTAACATTCCATGTGCCTAACTTCCACTTGCGTAAGTCGTCTAATGATGGGCCAATCAGCTTTGACCTCTGCCGCCCACAATGGCTTCGGTCATCCGAGGCTTTTCGTATAGCTTTGTTAGTAATGGTAAATTAGAGTAGACTAGGTTACCAGCCTAAGTCGTACCCGTGCCGACGCAGCATTCCCTGCTAACGGTGAGGTACATTACCGGTCAGTATTGGCACATTTTGGCCAGACTGCCAGAAATGCAACCGAAGCTCAGTATTACCCCAAGTACGCTTACGCTATTCTGTACAAGCTAGGATCCCTATTAGAGACTACCTTGCAAGCCAGCAATCTGTTGCCTGCATCCTACCACTAGGAGGTACATGGTGTACTGACACACTCAGGATACCGACAAGTATGTACTTAGGAGTAAAGCACTGCACCCACAAGATGTCACACCATAGAATAGATATTAAATAGAATGTGCACTCAATGTATTTTTGCACGGTTGCAATGAAGTGAAAAAGAGACGCAAGAAAAGATTCTATGGTCACGTGTCGCACATGACACTCTCTTGTAAGTCAAGAGAGTATACACATGCGTGCTTTGCGTATTTTGGAACATTTGAACAACTTTTATTATTAAAAGCGAACTTTAGTGATTCAATATACTTTTTTGAATTGGTGAATTGTTGATACCAGTGCATTATATTGTACAGTATTATTAACAAATAATAATAATAATTCTGATTATATTAAATTTTTAATTGTGAAAATACCTAGTTATGGTGCACCCACAAAAACAGAAAAGTGATGCTAGTGAATGTTTCAAACAAAAGCAAACTAGTGTATATAAAAAGTTTACGGATTTGAATACAAAACTTCGTATCATTGAACAAGCTGAAAGAGGTGAACGTGTGGCTGATATTGCACGCTGATTTAATATATGTCATGGACAACTGTCAAAGACATTATCATTAGTAAGGACAAATACCGTGAGATTGCAAAGCACGCACAAGGCTTCATAAAAGTGGTTAAGCCAAGGGAAGAAATTTTACTGCTCCTTGAAAAGAAACTGCTCAAGTGGTTTGCAGACAAACATGAAAAAGATACAGATGTGTCGGCAGAAATGATTTGTGAGAAGGCGCGGACCATATTTGTTGATCTGAAAAAGGAAGATCCAAGTTGCACACTCGAATTTAAAGCAAGTTCTGGGTGGTTTAGGCGTTTTAAGAAGAGAAGTGGTATCAAACCAACTACCAGGCATGGGGAGGCAGCATCAGCAGATAAAGCTGCAGCCAACGAATTCGTGGGAAATTTTGAAGAGCATGTCCAAGGTCATTCACTTTTCCAAATGTTCAACTTCGACTAAACTGGTCTCTTCTGGAAAAGGATGCCCAAAAGAACATGCATTATGAAGGATGAACAGAAGCTGCCAGGACACAAAGCATCGAAAGATCGTCTCACGTTGATGTTGGGATCGAATACCTCGGGAGACTTCAAAATGGAGCCACTCCTTGTCTACCATTCCGAGAACCCAAGAGCATTGAAGAATGTGATTAAGTCTCGACTCCCAGTGATTTTTAAGAGTAATCGAAAGGCGTGGGTGACCCGTGAAATTTTTCAAGACTGGGTTGTGGATTATTTTACGCCAGCAGTAGAGCGATATCTACAGAATAAGAACTTGGCAAAGAAGGCTCTCCTCTTTGTTGATAACACATCATCTCATAGTTTGCAAGGGGAAGACCACGTTTACGGGTCACCGATCTAGCTGAAATTTGGTAAGTATATAGCCTGCAACACCACGATATAGAATAGCCCCCCTTTGTGGTTATATGAGCAATAGTTTAGCAATAAAATGCTTTTGTAGTTTGGATTTTCAGAGATGTCCGTCTGTCTCCGCTAGACATGTAAGGTACGGCGTGGCGGAGGTGTAACGTGGTAAGCTACGGAGGTGAAGGTACAGAGTTCGCGTCCAGTTGCTTTTTTTTGCTTGTTATTGACATTAATTTTTGTTTCATTTATACGACGATGCTACATTATTATGAAAACCATACTTTTTACATTGTTTCTGGAATTTTTAATTTTTGTTTTTTTTTTGATTTTTTCGTTTTTTCCGTGGGGTTTTCTACATCTCATTCTCATAACAACAGTATGTGGGGTGATACAAATCAAAAAACAACGCAAGCACCAATATTTTCTACAGTGTAGCAGCTCGCTGCCTTTGCGGGCGACTCCAATCTTCCTAAAGACCGGTCGCCTGCGGGCGACGTAATGGGCACCCCTGGTAACTATGTGAGTCATATGTTGTTGTGCACATTCGTATTTTTCTCGGTTGCTTGTTTGTCCCTTTGATAGCATCTTCATATAATTGATGACAATGTAAAGGTCGAAGGTTAGGGAGGTAGGACTCGAATGACATTGTAGACAAATGGTTTCACAAATTGTGTAGAAGAGCAAGGGTAGGCAAAGCCATTCCGCTTGTTACTTTTGAAATGAGCTGTTCTCTTCACTTTTAATAACTTATGATTTGGATGTAAGAAAGGAGATTCTTTGGTCGAAAACCTACCTGCGGGATTGACTCCATTTCACTGTAGTGGTAAGTTATCTTTCATAATTTACATGAGTCTGCCGATAAAATACTACGTGTAATTTTGCTTTTTCCGTCACATAATTTGTCAATTAACAGAGCTAGTATTTCATATCTTGAAATTTGGAAATTTTCAGGAAGAAAGTTTCATTGGAATTATGGAAAAAATCACCAGAGACATAGAAGTTTTGCCAGCATCGGCGCAAATGATCCCAATAAGCGTGAATTATTCGCCAATGGTTTGAACTTTTGTGCCGAACTTTTACGTGAAAGAGGCATTATTTCGGATCGTGTCAATCCAGTGATGTCTGAACGGGGCGATTGCAGTGGGACGTGAAATGTACATGTGCATTATTAACATGATGGAGGAAATGTCCATCAAGGAAGATGATGAATTTTTTGTTGGGAATGATTTGGAGCCCATTCCTAATACTATGGATGCATCAGAAGACGACAAAGATGAACCAATTCATTCATCCAGTTCTTCTGATGATTGCTTTGAGCCATCGCCCAAAAAAATGTAGCGAATTCCGCTGGACATTAAAATAAAAGCTGTCACGGCAGCGAAAATGCATCCCAATTGGACTATCAAATCCCTTCGTGCAAGAGTGACCCAAAGAATCAAAAGAATTGACAGCATCAAAATATGGGAGAAGGATATCATAGCAGGAGGTACGCACATATGATCGATTTTTAGAGTGCCGATCTAATAGTGAACATGTGACAACGAGGACGCTGAAGCAGTGGGCAATAGGGGCAGCATTTCAATTAATGTCTGATGCTTTCAAATTTGAAGCATCTTCATCTTCGGTGACAAGATTCAAAAGAAAACAAAATTCGACAGCGACATGTTACAAGATATGTTTCCCGGAGAGAAAGGGCAACTGCAGAAGAAATAATGCATTCTGCCATTCTTTTTCAAGAACAGCTGGAAAAGTTGATACCACAATTTGAGGCTGCATTGGTTATCAATACGGACCAAACGGGCTGTGAGTACAGGGCACACATCAAAAGGACGCTGTCGCACAGAGGTGAAAAAAATACAGATGTGTACGTCAGTCAGCTAAATAAGATGACACATTCATATACAGCTCAATATGGATTAGCATTTTCCGGGGAACTACTTCCATTGGTGTTCATATACCTTCAAGAACCAACTGAAAAGTTCGGGCCAAGGGTAAAGGGCGAAGTAGAGGAAGCAGTGGCTCGATTTTCAAATGTATATGTGACTCTGTACCTTCACCTCCGTAGCTTACCACGTTACACCTCCGCCACGCCGTACCTTACATGTCTAGCGGAGAGAGACGGACATCTCTGAAAATCCAAACTACAAAAGCATTTTATTGCTAAACTATTGCTCATATAACCACAAAGGGGGGTTATTCTATATCGTGGTGTTGCGGGCTATATACCTACCAAATTTCAGCTAGATCGGTGACCCGTAAACCTGGTCTTCCCCTTGATAGACCTTGAGTATGCCCCAGAATTTATAACAGTGAAATTTTTGCCCCCGAACACAACTTCATTGATTCAACCAATGGATCAGCATGTCATCGCAAACTTTAAGACGAAGTACCATAAGCTCATGTTCCAACAATGTTTCGTGGCGACCGATGGAGAAGGCAAGCCAACAAAAAGCCAGAATTCGTTGTCAGAGGCATGGAAAAATTTGTGGCCCCAAATTGTGCCCGATTTTGAAGGGTTCGAACCCACTGAACAACAGCAAAAAGAAAATGAAGAAGTGGTACAGCCCGGAGAAAATCTCGGTCTTGAGGTGACATCGGAAGATGTGGAGGAGCTTGTCCAGTCTCATCCCGAGGACCTCTTTGAAGAACAAATCCTCGAAATCGACGAAGAAGTTGTGTCAGAACCTGTATATAAAGAGGTTACTAAAGAACTCATGGTAGAGGTCTGCACGGGCCGAAATCTTCGGCCCAAGCCCGGCCCATTCATAAGTGAGTCCAAGCCCGACCCGGCCCCAAACTTCTTCCCATTTTGGCACCCAGGCCCAGCCCGAGGCCTGAATTATTTTAAACTGACCCAAATTCAGCCCGACCGTGGACATTTTGTACATTCTTCAGTAAACATATACCCTTGATAAAGTATCTTTTTATGTTTAAAAATTTTCCATGCATTTCAAAGGTAAACGCACTTTTTTCTTAAATTCCTTGATTAATTCCATTCTGGTATTTTAGGGATGTATAAAAAGTTTTAATAACACAAAATATATTTCAAATGAAAAATGTACGAAGAATACAAATTATGTCAATTTCTATCAGCACGGAAGACCAATATCATATGCTACCCAGAGCGAAATGACGACCAATGGCGGATACAAAAGGTAGGGTGATGGGATAAGGTGTAGAGCAATGGTCTTCAACCTTTTTCAGTCACCGCCCACTTTTACCATATGTTGTACTTTGAAATAAGTTCACCGCCCACCCAATGGCGTATTGAGGGTTTCTGGCGCCCGGGGCAAAGGATAATTTTGCGCCCTCAGTAGCAAAGCGATTTACGGAGGGGGGGAGGGGGGGTTCATATCGCACCACGACCTGACGGGTGCTAATTTGATATTGTTTTGGCCCCCTGCACTCGGCGCCCGGGCAACTGCAGCCCCCTATCCCCTTTCACTACGCCACTAAACCCACCTACCTTATCAACTTAATAGTAAAGTTTTTAATAAAATAAATGTTTAAAAAGACAAAATTTAATTACGTTTATTAATCCCAAAACAATGTTAAAATAAGCATTTGGCATACATTTCAATGCATACTTTGTGTTTGGTGCCTACAAACTAGGGAATCAATGTCTGGCTTCAAGTCTGTAAGGGTCATTCGAAGATTTCCCCTTTCTGTTATTTGTAAGCGGTTTCTTTTTTTGGACGGGAGATTGTCGAATGCACTGAATCCCTTCTCGACTACATATGAAGTTGGGAAAGCTAACAAGAGCAACGATGTTTTCTTCCACAAGCGTGGATACAGAGAGGGAATTTTCTTGTTCTACCAAAGTTGTACATATCCACCTTGGTCGAAATTGGCTTTACACTCATCATCATGAATTGATTCCATTATCTCCTCTTGGTATTCAATAACCACATCTCACACATTTGTGATGAATGGAGTCACCATCCAGGCATCCACTTTCAAGTCTATTGCATCGTGAAAACGAGTCATCATATCAATTCTAATGACAGAAAGGTGATCTGCAAACTTGTCTATGTCTTAGGCTGTAAGATAATCTTTAACTGGTAAAATTCTTTTTGCAGGATGCTTTTCTGAATAAATCCAATTTTTCAATGAATACCGAAATAACATTTTTGCAATCAATGAGTGTCCGTGGGAAGAGAGAGAATATGGTTAGTATCTCTTAATATCGCTTCTCTTTCATTTCGCTGCGTTCCCCATATAATGTATCAAATATCTGAGTGAAGGTATCCCGTTGGGGATTTAAACCACTGAGCGCTTTTCAGCATTTCTTTCCTAAATGGCACATACTAGTTAGGATTACCATATTCTGATAATAAAACCCGGACAAATTTAATTTTAAACCTAAAACGTAGAATATTTTCTTTAAAATCAAGGTATCTAATTGCTCAAGTCTATAGTGTTAAGATTTCGATGGGCATAACCAGAAAAAAATGGAATTTATTTGCTAAAATCTCGGTAAATTTTAAGAAAATCCGGACGTATGGTAACCCTAATACTAGTAGGAATTTAGTTAGATGAGATTACCGAATACAGTCTCAGTGGTAATAACAGTGTTTAAAAATTTGATTTTATATATTTGATAAAATTAAACTTAAACGCTTCGCTACTTCTGCGAGAGACTCCGACCACCCTCATGGGCCTTTCGATTTTACCGCAGCATGGATACATTGTCGCTAGTATAGTATGATAAGATACTATAGTTAACGACAAACGAACTGTAACAGTTTTACGTAAAATAGTTGTACAAAATATGTATGCGTATCATTAAGCTTTTTTTTAGAAATTTTTCAGTGTACAAATTACAATAGCATTTGGTGAGTTCTTTAACGCCCACCAAAAATCCAAAACCGCCCACTGGTGGGCGCTATCGCCCACCTTGAAGACCACTGGTGTAGAGTTATATAGTGAATGAAGTTTCGGGTGTAAGACTCCCAAAGATCCCACTATCTACTAATGCAAACAGAACCCTTTTGATGGTGATATTAAGTAGTTGTGTAAGAGATGGTGGGTCGGTAGGAATTTGTGGGTGCTCTAGTGCCGGCCTGGGAGATGTGTCGCTTGTAAAGGAGAGAATGGAGAACTTCCCCAAAAAGAAATAGTGAAGACCAAACACTCTCTTTGCACAGTAGCGCAAACATGAGGGGGGTCCATCGGGTCCTCAACTGGCCCGAAGCGGCCCGAACGGGAAAGATGTCGGATAAATCGTCTAGGCCCAAGCCCGGCCTGAGCCCATTACTTTTCAGTCTTACCCGACCCAGGCCCGGCCCACGAGCCGGGCCAGGCCCGGTCCGTGCAGACCTCTAACTCACGGTGCAAAATCTGAAGGAAATTGTTGCTGAGGCACACAAATTGAAGTCATTATTGTCTTCATATGACCCTCACCATGACAGAGCATTCAAGGCTTGTTTGGGAATTGACTCTCATATTGAGCAATATGCGTTTATCCTGAATGAGATGACAAAACCGAAACAGACGAAAATTGATTCCTTCTTTAAGAAGAAGGTGACTCCCCACCTTCAGAAGAATGTCAAGAATCTGTCCCCTCCACATCAGGCATCCAAAAATTTTTTACTGTTCATTGAGTTAATGAACTCTGGTTCCATAGATGGGGTTGTTTTTTTTTTGGAACAGGTTGCCTAAGAAAAAATTTTTTTCGTTTAAATTTTTTGTTATAATTTTCAAGTTTTTTATTAAAATGCAATGGATAATTGTGTTTATAAGTGTTAATTATTTTTTGCTTTTAGTGCAGGTTTCCAAAAAAGACTCATTTAAATTTTTTGTTAAATTTTTCAAGTTTTTTATGAAAGTGCAATTTACAGTTGTGTTTATTTTAACATACGTATTTTCTTGAAAAATAAAAGGTGATGAACAATTTTTTTTACATATTCTTTATTAAAACAGCATCTATATATCATTACTAGCAGCCTGTTACAGCTACGCTTGCAACTAATCTAAATAGTTCGGCCCTAGGTTAGATCTTCTTTGCTCCCTATTTCTTTGTCTTTCTTGTACTCTCTGCTCCTCATGTACATGGGCAATCCTATGAGCTTCCGCATCTCTTTCTCTCAATTGCTTCGATTAAATCGTTAGAAACGCTTCCCATATGCAGTCAACAGAATAATTATCCTTACGGTGCTATGCTTCATTAATTTCGATGTTCATACATTCGATGCAAATAACGCTTTTCTTTCGTCTATTTGAAGGTTTAATTGGCCTTAAATGAATCGGAGGCAACAATGAGAATCTCCTTGGCAACGCCCGGAATGAATATGAAAAATCCGAAAAATTTCGAAAAAGAATGCGTATTTCTGAAAAATTCAACTGTGTAACGTGTAAACATCGCAAGAATAAGATAGTATAGAGCTTTAGCCATTGAATAAAGCAACAAAGAAGAAAATCGGTCTATATTTACATATTTTAATGAAGGAAAAAAACCTTTCACTCTGAAAAATCGAAAATCCCGTGTAAACTTATGGGAAAATATAATTGTCTCCTGGATTCGAACCCGGGACACTTTAACAAACGAAAATATTTTTTCAGGGACTTCATAGCCAGTAGAAACAAAACGCCGATTACCTCATATCTTTACGACGAAACGGTTCTTGAGAAATACGCCGATATAATTACGCGAGGCTTCATATGCATGCATGCAGCTTCACTAACACGCGTAATATATAGAATAATAGCAACATAAAGCAACAATTTACATAATTTAATTGAAAAAACTGGTCCCCATTGCTCGCCGACCGTGAAATTCGCTTACCGAGATGTTTTTTTGGTCCTGATTAATCACGGTAAGCAGACACCCAGGGTACTATGTTTTTCAGTCATTTTAAAATTCAAATGAAAAATAAGCTGCACCCATCCCTATGTTATTGAAATGGAGAAAATGAAAAAAGAAAATATTTTTTAAATTAGAAAAGTCAATCAAATCGGTATAAAAACCTGACTACACCACTTAACTCTTTATTCTGGTTAAAATGATACCATCCTCGTTTCTACATGCTGTAGTTGCTGAGCTATAAAAAACATACATGCACACATACATACAAACACTTTTCTTTATAGATATCTATCATAAAACATGTATAAAAGTGTGTCACTTCGTCCCTTTGTTATGTAATGCTTTTTGAAGCTTAATATCTCGCAAACGACTGAACCGAATTTGATGAAATTCTCAGGATAGCATTATGATATTACAACAAAACGTTTTAATTTGTTGAACTCAAGATCAAAGACTCGATTCCAGGGGATAATTTCCATTTCCCATATCGTAACACGTAAAAATGGACTTTTCGAAGTGTAGGATTTCATTCTATTTTAGATTAAAATTAGAAAGATTTGGCCTACAATCTTCAGATATGAACCATTTTTAAGAAAACATTATAAAGTTTCTTATTCTGTTCATCTTTTTCTGCCTACAGTTCAAAATTTCTCAATTTAAACGTTTAATTCGCACAGTTTGAGGAAATCTTGCTATTTTAACTGCATTTTGCCTTGCCTACCAATTCCATTGTTAGACCTCTATATCATATTGTTAATTCAATCCTTATGGGTATAAACGTGCTTTGTATGCTTTTAATAGGAGGGAGAGAGGGGAGAGGAGAGAGGGGGGAGAGGAGAGGGGGGGAGGAGAGAGAGAGGGAGGAGAGAGAGAGGGAGGAGAGAGAGAGGGAGGAGAGACAGGGGGAGGAGAGTGAGTGGGAGGAGAGTGAGGGGGAGGAGAGTGAGGGGGAGGAGAGAGGGGGGGAGGAGGAAGAGGGGGAGGAGAGAGAAGGGGAGGAGAGAGAAGGGGAGGAGAGAGAGGGGGAGGAGAGAGAGGGGGAGGAGAGAGAGGGGGAGGAGAGAGAGGGGGAGGAGAGAGAGGGGGAGGAGAGAGAGGGGGAGGAGAGAGAGGGGGAGGAGAGAGAGGGGGAGGAGAGAGAGGGATGTAGAGGGGGAAGAGGGAAAGAGGGGGAGAAATGAGGAGGGGGGATGGGGAGGGTGTGAGAGGGAGAGAGGATAAGATGGGGAGGAGGGGGAGAGAGGATAAGATGGGGAGGAGGGGGAGAGAGGATAAGATGGGGAGGAGTGGGAGAGAGGCAACTACTTTAAGTTTAACTAAAGATAGCCTGTCAACAACAGAATATTCACTAGAAATGTTGTGTACGGCAAAATATTTCATATGTAAAAGTGTGATATTAATTATTTTAAATGAAAATAATTATAATCTATCATCTAGCTATAATTCTTCCGTTGATATTTCAATGGGCATTACACTAGTTTTTATAATATTAAAGCTGTACCTTTTAATTGAGTTTTAAGTTTATTATTGTTACTCAAAAAAGCACTTTGTCATTAAATCTTTACTATCAGTTTCTACCTACACTTTCGCCGGAATAAGTTGATATTTGTATTTTCCAAATTCATTGTGAGCCGCTGATGCTCCTTTAACCCGGGAGAGACCCATAGTTCCTTCTAATTTTTTTCATCCATGGGCGGAATGAATATTGCTATGCACGCCTACATGACAATAGTGTGTGGATATGCACCAGGGTTTATGTGGTCCTGTTCCAATATATTCTAAAATACACATAATCATACAGGCTTGAGAAATTTAGTGCGCAGCACTTCAAAAACTGCTGCGTGACCGCGCAGTCACACAGCTTAGAGCAGGGGTTCTTAACCTTTTTTGTGCCATGGACCCCTTTGGTAGTCTGGTGAAGGCCACGGACCCCTTCTCAGAATAATGTTTTAAATGCATAAAATAAAATACATAGGATTATAAAGGAAACCAATTACAATGAAATGCAGTTATCAAAATATTTTTTAAACAAATTTATGATATAGTAATACATGTGCTTCTTTCTTAACGCATTAAATAACAATACAATACATTTAAAATATAGGAAAGTTAAAGTTAAATTTTATTTTTTAAAGACATGTCAGTGTGAAGGCTGCAGTTGTTTATCTTGAATAAGAACATTAAACTGTGGAGTGGTATTTGACAAATGTTGGACATCCAATTGATTTCGAGTTTTTGTTTTGATGGTTACAAGTGTTGAAAATCCCGATTCACAAAGATATATTGTTGCAAATGAAATTAAAGCTTCCATAACTCTTATAAGGTGAGGATAGGCTTCTCTCAAGGAACACCAGAATTCTCCAAGGCTTTTTGAGTTAAACTCCAATTGTAGTAAGTTTTTTGTCCTAAGATCAATGAGTTCATCTTTGGCTAGGTCAACATCTTCGATACAGTTTATATCAGAAAGAAAAGGATTGCAGATCCATGGTTCAACTTTAATGCCATCAAGATAGAAATAGCTTTTGAAAGAGTTCTGAAGTGTTTCCAAGTGTTCGCAGATTTCTCTTTTCAAAGAAATTGACTGAGAATTTTGTATCTTAACTCCATCTTGGTAAAGCACTTCCTCTAGCATTTGAAAGTTTGCAGGCATGCCAGCCTCTACTCTCTTCTTCCATATCAGTAGCTTAGCCAAGAAAGCTTGTAATATTTCAGTTGCATCCATAATGGTGACTTCAGGACCTTGAATGGAAAGATTTATCTCATTCATATGGTGAAAAATATCTGCCAGGTAAGCCAACCCATGGATAAAATCCTTTCTTTCAAAATGTTCCAAGAGTAGGTTTTCTTTTTCTTTCAGAAAAAGTGAAACTTCTGCCCTTAGTTCAAACAAGTGCTTCAAGACTTGTCCTCTTGAAAGCCAGTGAACTTCGGTGTGGTAGAGAAGCACTTCATATTCTGCTCTCATTTCATGACAAAATCTTTTTAAAATGCGATGATTCAGAGATCTGCTTCTGATAAAGTTGATAACTTTTATGGCTGTTGACAAAACTTCTTTCAGGGTTGTTGCAAGAGTCTTCATTGCCAGTGCATGTCTGCATAAAAAGCAATGAGTGACGACGACCTGAGGAGCTTCCTTTTTCACTAAAGTAGCAAAACCAGATGTATTACCAAGCATCGCAGGAGCTCCATCTGTGCAAAGAGAATGAAGCTTTTCTTTCCAGTCAAAGTTTCGTTTGTAAAAAAACTTCTTACCATTTTCAAAACATCGACGACCTTTGTAGTTTCTAAAAGGAACTCACAAAATAAGAATTCTTCTTTGATGGTGTCAGCATGCACATAGTGAACAAAAACAAGGAGCTGGCTGCATTGAGAGATGTCTGTAGTTTCATCCAGTTGCATACTGAAGGGGAATGTCGAGGCTGCCAATTCCTCGATGACCTGCTTCAAAATGTTAAAAGAAATATCAACTATTCTAGAATGTATCACATCATTTGACAAGGGAACCGCTTCCAGTTTTTTCCTCTGTTCTAGTCTACAAACCAGTTCGACCATTTCCAGTGCACATGGCTTTACTAAAGTCTCTCCAATAGTGTGGGGCTTTTTTTGTTTGACAATCCGGTAAGCAACTTTATAGGATGCTTCAAGAAAAGGCTTTTGTGAAATGGCAAATCCAAGTTTTGGAAGTGTCCCCGCTTTTTTGAAATGACCTTTTTTCATACAAAAAAAACCCGCATCCTTAGATGCATTTTCGGGATGGACAGACGTGAGGTGCTCTTTCAGTTTTGCTGGCTTCATACTTCTGTTCGCAAGAATTTTTCCGCACAAAAAACACTGGCTTTTGAGTCCCGTCATGTTCATTAATGCAAGTGAAACCAAATAATATATAATCTTCATCATACTTCCTTTTCTTTGACATTTCAACTTAAATTGGGTCTGTAAAAAAATAAAATAAATAAAGCTAAAAAAAATATGTGATTCAATTGACTTTTTTTGAAACTCAATATTTTTGAATGATTTTTAAGTAATTTGTTTAATAAATCTGCATATAAATAAGTAATTTGTATGTTAATTAAGTAAAGTGTACGATATTCAAGAAATTTATACGACAAGTAAGTAAAATAAGGCAGGTTTTACAATTTATCCAAAGTTGTAACACTTTTAATGGCTTTTAGCCCTCGGATAGACATGCGGATTACAGCAGTAGATTAGGAGTCGTGTCCTGTTATCTCAACCATCGGACGTGTCTGAGCTTGCCTGGTCTACACTCGTAGCCCTCGTGCCTATCCGTGTTACAAGAGGCCTCCTTACAGAGAGTTACGAATTCCAGTTTTGTAAAACTTTAACAAACGATGAAAACGACTCACCTCCTTCCACGTATTGATCAACAAACAATTGTAGATAGGGAACACTGGGAAGTAACGCAAACTCTGGGCAACCAATGTGAGAACATGCGACTTCACCATTTGGTGGCTGAACGACTACTAGGCGCAGAGTTGCCCGATAGTTTGCCAGCTACGTCGAACAATTGTCTGTAGACAGCAAGACTGCGATTACGTGCGATCTAACGGCGGGTCTAATAACTACCGTAATTTCGAAGTACTGATGAGCATAAACGATATTTCGAGATATCTGCAACAACTATAATGTGATATGAAAACATCTGTTCTATTGGTGACCACAGGTACAGCTATTACTACTGTGGCTTATTGCATAAATTCATAATTGAAGGAAATGCTAGATTTCAGTTAGAGGTTAGTGAAAATAAAGATAATAAGTAATTTTTTTCTCATCCAAGCTCATGGACCCCCTGAAATCCTTCCACGGACCCCTTAGGGGTCCGTGGAACCCAGGTTAAGAACCCCTGGCTTAGAGGGAACCATGGAGAGAACACACCGACGGGGAATTTCCACATTTTTTTGATTTTTTCTAATTTCCATATAAGTACTTATTAGAGTATGAAATTATTTTTTTCTCCTCGAACTGGTCCAAAAATAGGGATGCACGTGGTACACGAGGATGCAGATTACGTGAGTAAATACAGAATTAAAATTAATTATTGTAAATCTTCTAAAATACCGTATTTACTCATATAACCCGCACACTCATGTACCCCCACACTCCTATTTTTGGGCCAGTTCGGAGGGAAAATATGAATTTGAGCCAGAATAAGTTTTTTTTAAGTCACCGATTCCCACACACTGAAACAAGTTCTGCTCAAGTTAAGCATTTTCTCCCTTCTACGTGATGCAATTTATCTCTTTATGACGTTACTAGCAGAAATCTCCTCACTGATAGTCCTCTTTTGTTAAACCTTTAACTGTTGTTGTTGTAATATTACGCAACTTCGTCCCCACTTCAATGTTTTTGATGGAATATTATGCACCAATGCGTAGCTTCACGAACTATTTGTTCATCTATGAGCGGGAACTTCCTTAGGTGGATGGGCAGTTTTTTTGCGTATCGTCTCGTGAGTAAATATTGGAAGGTTAGGAACAAACGAGTCCAAACACTTGAGATGTGGATTTCCTTCTTTCTTTCGAACGATGAAATCTTTCATTCGCAACAAAATTTCTTGAAGTGGATGAGGGAAAAGGACCAAACTTGAACCTACCTACTCTCAAGCCGGCAAACCCTTAGTAGTCATTGAACTATAGTTATCAGTTCGTCGCCATATTCTTTCTGCCTACTTATGCGAGTTTTTGCCGGCAGCGCAGGCATAACTTACACGTTTGCTTGGTCGCATAAATACGCATATACTTCGTAGAACTTTGTCTTTTATGAATATAAACATAGACGCAAGCATATTGCAGAGAATTTACTATCAATACTCACAATTTATATAACCTGTTCAGAAATCCTCATGTAAGATGCTCACCCCCTTTTTTTCCCTAGCGTTTTGGGAAAAAATGTGCACGGGGTACACGAGTAAATACGGTAAATGTCATAAAATGTAAATACTGGAATAGCTGATTCAAAATAGTGATCACCTCCACCGAAAGATCATCGGTCTTCTTAAATATCGATGTTGACTTATATGCCAGATATACTGTATCTATAATTGTTAATCAAATTATTAATTTCTATAGGTATTTCATTTCGACTCTAGAGGATAATTTCTTTTTCCCATCTCCTACATATTTATGAAAGTTAGTTTGTTTGTTTGTGCATCTATACATTTCCACACCGTTAAAGCTAGAGTAATCAAACTTTCAACAAATACTTTCTTCACAAATAGGAAGGTTGTAGGCTACTTTTTAATCCCAAATGTTTTATTAATTGTACAAAAATCAAAATAACTTTGTATGCTAATGCACTGCCAACTAGAGATGGGTCAGAAAGAACGGGACAGTTCTTTTCAAACTGTTCTGATGCCTAAACTGTTCAATAAATAACTTTCTCATAAACTTCCTGTTCTCAAAGAACAGGTAACTCTACATCTTATACACAGTGAGAAAGGTGGGAAACGACTACTTCCTTATCTGTAATTGGATGGTGGGGACTGATTAAACTACGCGTATTTTCCCAAGTCCTACTATTGATTTGAATCAAATTTGGTACAATTGTAGAGGACTCCCAGAAATAATTCACATGGTTTTTGTTTCTCTCTGCCCATTTTATTCAAAACGGCAGCAGAGTGAATATTTAAATACCATGTATCATCTAGAATTCTGATCGGATTTGAACCAAATTTCCCCGGGCAATGCTGAGTATTTCTGCTAGTATTCTATATTCACATTAGTCACTGCATTTACATGCCTCTATTTTAACCAATTACTTGTACAGTACTGATGAAGTAAATTATACGTACTTTAATTTTCAGATATTGCTTTTTCAAAATAGCTTCGCGTGCTGAATAAAATGCCTTTGGGGGCTGGATCTTGCCTGCGGGACAAAGTTTCCCCACCTCTGCTGAACTTTCCGTAGCAAATTTTGAGTTACATAATGGATACCGGAATGCATTACTTTCGTAACCCGGGGACTGCCTGTATATATAAACATAAAAACAAATTTTTTACTTTGTATGCCAATATGTAGCTTCCAACAATGTATACACACAATATTGCAAACTTTCAAATAAACTAATACAGGGCTGCCATTCTCACAGATTTTTTTAACGAAAAACAGACATTTCCGTGATTCACGGATATTTATAAGGAAAAATTCGGTAGTCATCTGAGACGTACGCGTAAAAATGCATAGGCTACTAAGAAATTCAGAGATTATTAATATCTGTATACAAATAATACGAATCCTGTAAATAATATACAGTCGATGAAATTGTTCCCCAAGTACGTATGTATCTTAATATACTTTGGGTGAAGCGCAAAAACTTGCTACTTGTTGTGAGATTGAACACAAAAACTAGCTTTTGAACTGGATCAGAAACCTACGACATATTTATATTTTTACTTCCTGCATACTTAGTATAGGATATACAGTAAAACCTCTATCTTACGAACTCACTTAGAATGAACAACTCTGTATAACAAAAATTATCGCCGGTCCCAAAATATGCACTAATAAAACTATATAGAAAACCTCTATATTACGAACCTCTGATAATTACAAAACCTCCCAATTACAAAATAAAAATCGTACCCGTTTCACTAAAAACAAACCTCCATATAGCGAAATTAAAAAAAAGAATATTGTAGGCGCTGTTGTGAAGCAGAAATCAATGTATCTATGCGGGTGTTAATGCTGTTATTACGACCATGCCTAAATGACTCGAAACGTAATAGGTATTTGTTATAAATTCAACCATTTTGAGTGATAAGGTAGAACCCCTCTTTCACAGCTTTATCTATCGCGTATTTCAATCTTTCGCAGTTCTGCATTTGCAAACCATTTTGTCTTTTGCGGTCTTACGTTTCGCTCTTTCGCAGAGAAAAATCATGGAAAAGGCTACGCAAAATTTTTTATATGTGGAATGAATCACATTTCCTCACGTTTTCTCTCACAGTCAGACCTGAAACAATATTGTTGCGTTATTCTAATTTGTAAAAATATCTACGTAAGTGCATTATGCACATAGTGAAGCTGCGTCCATCCACCCATCAGTCCGTGCGTATGAAGCCTTGTGTAATTACATCGGCGTATTTCTCGAGAACCGTTAGTTGTAAAGATATGCGGTAAACGGCATTTTGTTTCTACCTGCTATTAGGTCCCAGGAAAAATATTTTCGTTTGCTAAAGTATCCTGGGTTCGAATCCAAGAGACAATTATATTTTCCCATAAGTTTACATGAGATTTTCGATTTTTCAGAGTGCAAGGTTTTTTTCCTTCATTCATTAAAATACGTAAATATAGACCGATTTTCTTCTTCTTTGCTTTATTCGATGGCTAAAGCTCTATACTATCTTATTCTATCTTATGTTTTTGACTGCAGGGAAGTCTCGAGGGGAAAAACTCAACCCTCAACTCTTGACCCTTCCTATTCAGGATCATTGGGGTATTTGCTCAGGTTTGGCGTAGCTCAAACGCTTAAGCGTTGCGTTTTACGCATTATTTATTATTGGTGGAGTTTCGCGGAGTTTTTCAGGAATGTAACCTCCAAGAAAGATGTGGTCTGTCATATTTGGGGAATTAGCCCCTGCAAGTTAGGCAACCTCTGTTCTTGTTTTTCTCGATTATACTATGCAACTTAAATAAGACTTTATTTTCTGATACTTTTTTTGTCTTCTTTTAACCTGTTTAAGTCTCACTTTCAATGAAGTTACTTTTTCCATCTCTTTCTCTATTTTTCTGCGGTCACCAATACAGAGAACTAGTGATCCATTTTTGCTGAAATGGGAACTAAACCCTGTATTTCCCATTGCCTTAATTACTTCTCTTTTGCGATGCTTTCAGGAATGTAACCCCCGCAAAAGACGAGGTCGGCCGGTGTGTATAATTAAGTATGAAAATTTATTATAAACGTAATAAAATATTAATTCTTTTTCATGAATAAATTTTTCTCTATATAGGTTCTCGTTAGTAGCTCTTTGTGGTAAATGTTGAAAACCATCTGAATATGTAATTTTTATTTAAATAAACGACAAAAATATTTTTTCATTAATATTTTTTGTGCTACATTTTCATTTAGTTTTATTTTTCTGTTTGTTGATATACTATCGCCTCTAATGTACACAGCGTTAAAAATAGCAAAACTGGCCATTTAAATATTTTGAATACTGAAAAATTAAATTTAGTATAAAGTAATCCAAGTCTTCTACATCAGAAATTGCCACATCATATAAATTGTTTTAATAAGAAAATTGATCTATGTTACAGGAATGAAAAAATAATATATTGCTTTTTATCATAAAGTGAATATTTTGGAAACACTCTTTAACTAAAATATTCATGTTGAACTAAATTATAACCAACAATAATATGCTAATATGTATATACAATGAATCTGAAAAAAGCTCCTTACAAAGAACCTCCTTACAACAAAGTGCAAAAATTGGGTCCCTTCAATTTCGTTATAAAGAGGTTTTACTGTATACAGTGAAACTTCGCCAAACGCGGGGGTTACGTTCCGCGAGAACACCGCGTT